>JAPWIX010000010.1:1200000-1800000 GCA_028751805.1 Podosphaera xanthii
GACAAGAGCCGGTTTTATGCTACCGTTAGCTTATAAAAGCAAATAATCAGAGCCGGATTAACTCAGGATCTAGCCAACCGGGCAATAGCCTGTAACAATTTAGGCATTGATGCCATGACAAGATAGCGAGGTATGTAGAATTACATTATTTGTTTAATAATTTTAAGGCCTTAAACCAAGTGACCCTTGTTGTACCAACAGTTATAATCAACCAAGTCGAGGATTGCGAAGAAAGGTATTAGTTGGCCAGTCTGGGCTCACTTGATATTTCTATATCGCTAAACGGCCCGTAATCAAGATCGCAAAATCTGCGATCACCAGTAGCAAGCAGCCCTTAAGAATTTTAAGCGATAAGCTTAGATTAAACTCTTTGGGCAATTGACATATCAGGGACTTCAACATAATTATTTAACCACGAGCCTTAAGGTATTACAGAAAGTCAATTGAATTGTCTATGGAAACTACTTTATTACAACTATTTTGAAGTTCTTGAAGTTTTTGATGGAACAGGTGATAAATCTTCTTCCCTAGCCTGAATTTGGATACGATGGAAGCAATTCAGAAATCTGGTTACCAGTAAAATGACTACTACTTCTAAAAGCCTGCTATAAAAGATGTCAGTAAAATCAGTGAAAATTATAGGGGTTGGTTTTGCTGGAGATTAGTCATAAATCTTGTAATACATTGTCGGAAGGGTCTTTTTAGCTGACCATGTCATTGGCAAGGTGCGACGGTTTTCTAACTACTCAATTTCTTCCAAATGAGTCAGAATACCTGCCATCATTATCATGAACTTTTCGACATATTTAAAGTTTCCATGGTCAGCTTGAGTATTGAAGCGGTTCACAAGTAGCTGAATTTTGGTGTTGAGTTCTGGGATATTGGGTGGCTCTGGTTCATCGTCCTCCTCATGAGGGCCTTCGCGAGGCTCAAAATAATCAAAATTAGATATGTTATCTGTACCTGATTCTTCAGCCGTGTTGATGGAGACGCTGTTTGTCGAAGCCTCAAATTTCGGACAAAGGATAAGTTGACTCTCAGCCCAAAATAGTTATGATCTCTGGCGTAGAATTTTACTGAAGAACTGGACAGGCTTTTGAATTTCCTCGAAGCAATAAACGATATGTTTACACATGAGAAATCGGCTGAGCAAAAACACCTCACAGCCGCACGTCCATTTTACCGGATCCGTGAGGTAATTCGAGGGGCTTTGAGGACTCACGTCCTGATTCTTACATTTCTTCCAGCCTTGCTTGAAAGTTTTTCGCCAACTCGCGGCCGCCCTTCTTCGATCAACGGTTTGTAACGTCTCCGTTCGATCAAGAATTTGAGGAATCAGCCGAGTTATCATAATCCAGACAACCATGTCAATACGAGGTCGCGGAAAATGGTGGAGGAAATCATGCTTCAATTTCCGCCAATGCGACTCTACAATCATTGTAGTTTTTAGAACAGGGATCTGCTCGGAATAAAAAGAGCGAGCCCAGAGTTTCCACTGGTCAAACCTATACCAGTTTACGTATAAGTACACCCAAAGTCGATAAAAATTTCTGCTTCGACACCAGTTGTACGTCTCACAAGTACATTCGCAATATATGGCGTAGGGCAAACGTAAAGTTCCATTTCGATCGGGAATGAGAGGATGAGCGTTGTAATGACGACTAAACATGTCCAGGACCGTTTTGTGATCATCATTCTTTGAGAATTCAAGGCTCCCGCTGCTTTCGTAGATAATTAACCTTGACACACATTGACAGGAACCAAATCTATAGCGTACGTTAACTTGTGTATCTACAAAATGTTCAAATTTCACTATACTTATGCTTTCTATCAGTGCGCTTGGTTGGGATAGAGCCCCAACATATTTCCAAGCCAGAAACTAAGGATTGAGCTTCGCGAGGTGAATACTGAGCCAGAGTATTCATCTTAGTTGAATCCTTAAGTTTGGTTTGTATGGCACGCTTTGCATGCCAGAAACAGAGTTGAACTTTGGCAAATGGCCATACGTGCTCTACTGCATTGATCTCCGACCTATCTTTGTCGTAGTCAACAAAGGTTGGAGATAGCCCTGATTGCTTTAGGGGCCTAAGAAATCGGTCAAGGACCTGTGTCAAAGTCCCAGGTGGCGTGGCTGTCTCTTTTGGACTCTCTTTCTTGATGAATAGATAAGCAAACGGAACTCCGGTCCCGTCAAATTCAGCAAGCAATGCGTATAGATCCATACCCGCATTGTTGGTCCCATACGTCGCATCGATTGCAGCCTCCTTAGTGATTCTTGCCAGGGAGTTAATTGAAGTCTGGATGTAAAACGCCAAAGCTCGACAGTTTTCCACCCGAAAAGAATCATAATGGTAAATTTTGGAATGTTCATCAAGAAGCTGCCCAGCTGATAATATTTGGTCATCGTTGCGTTTCCACAAATTCTTATTTACCAGCTTCCACTGGTAGTACACTTGATGCGGCAAAAATTTCTCAACATTTGGAGGCCCGGAATCCTTTAATTTCTCATGTATATCAGTGGGTAAGTGGCTGAGAGCTCTCTCATCGATGAAAGCTTGTACTTCCGATGATATATGAAAGTCATCGAACTCCCTATGCTTGTTATGGCAAAATCTGAGATTAAGAGTACGGCGGTCGAGATACGGCCTAACTCTTAGCTTGCTGTTGCAGTCAAACCGAATCATCCGACTCCTATCTCGCATTTTACTCGAAGATGATTTTTGTTCTGCAAAGGTATCCAGACAACGAGTGAAACAATATGAAATATAGCAGCTGGAATGACATGTAACTCCAGTGCGCCTGAATCGAAAGCCACAGCTTTTCCCAATGATTTGGACGAGTTGGGTGACCACGTTATTCAACTCGGATCGATCAGGGTTATTATCCTCGGTTTCTCTCAACATGGATCCGAACGCGACAGGCAATGGATCAAGGTCGAAGAGATGGTCAATATCAATTAGATCTGTCTGCAAAATTTATATTAGTTGTTAGCTTTCACTGGCACCAATCTTTGGCTAGACTCATACCGGTCGGCTTTTATTAATAATTTCTCTGATAAAGTCATCCTACTCGTCAAATGATGGCAATTCCCGCTTCTTTGCGTGTCGCTGGCAAGTCTTATTTGGCTTCCCTTGTTTGTTGCAAGAGAAATCCCCGATGGCGCGGTCGGAACAGCATTTAGAGCAGAATCGGATATTTGGTTCCATTTTAAAACTGAGATCTGATCAGATGGAAGATTCTAATACTTATTCTAAAGGTAAAAGAATAGGTGAATTCAAGGATTCGCACTGGTGTTGGATTGAGAGAGTGTAAGTACAGAGGTGCAGCACATAAGTATTATTCCATGTCGACCAGGGGGGGCTTGGCCACCACAACGCTTTCCTTAATTAGGCAACATCGCGAGAATGCACCTCGCACCCATTCCTACTGTGTTTTGTATGAGTTCTAATGATCAAAGCATTGATTCAATGATTCCCAACTCATTATACAAAATGCAGAATAATTCCTATTCTTATAACAACTAATACTTAGTAAACAATCCATTGCGTTGATGTTGTTGTCATCGGAATATATACAAAACACAGTAGGGATGGGTGCGAGGCGCATTCTCGCGATGTTGCCTAATTAAGGAAAGCGTTGTGGTGGCCAAGCCCCCCCCCTGGTCGACATGGAATAATACTTATGGGCTGTACCTCCGTATTAAGCAGGATGGAAACAATTCCAGGCTGGGTGGCATTAAATCCGGATCATGTGATCGCAGTTGTTGCGATCCTGATTACGGTAAGTAATATCGCTATATCCTCTATAACACGATACTCAAAGTCCCATTAGACTGTATAGTGTTACAGAGGTTTTACTGTAGTCAATAATTTAAATGGACCCCTGTCACGCTAATGCAGTATTGTTGACTTGGGCCGGTGGTACTGTAGTTAGGAGAACGGCCCCGACGATGTGCCACTGCACCATCCGACCCTATGCAGCCATTCGTGTCATAGCCTCAGAGTTTATATGGAGAGGGGATGAAAAGGGAGAAAGTAAAGGGAATGTCTAATTCTATCACACATTCTGGGTCGGATGGTGCAGTGGTATACTGTCTGGGCTATTCACCCAAGTAGAGCCTAGGTAGCTTGGACAATGCCCCACTTGACACAGGAGAACGCTGGTTCGAATTCAGCAGGACCCGCATACCACACCTCTCGCAGTGATATTGTATTCGTAGGATGACGAAAGCATGCTCAGATAACCACAGGTTTTTCTCGCTTATTCCTCTGGTGGGTACTTCACGGAAGAGGGTACTCTCATGATAGGGTATTGTTCGTTGATCCGCTTCTTATAGGGTACAGGGGTTAAAGCGGGGATAAAGTGGAGATAAAGTGGTGATATTCCAGGTTACCTCACGATAGATCCACAGTATCCCTGTTAGCTTCAAATTTTAAAATCTTATGGCCTAAGGCATAAGAGATATGCATCTGTATATGAAGTCCAACGCCCACCTTCATACCTGCACCTTTCTTCACTCGCGCACACCTGAGGTCGTTTCGTTTAAATCATTGTCAGCTATTTACTATTATTTTGCTCAACGGCATACTTTTATTTCATTCATCTATCTAATTTTTACTTCATGTGAGTGCATCTGAACCTTAAGTCAACTACTTTAGAAGATTTTAATTTACTGTACTAGATTGCCGCAAAGATGGATTCACCTCAACAACCTTCTCCATCATCAGCATCTCCTACTTATGCAAAACGCCTAACACAAACTCAACGTATTCAAGTAAGTCTGAAATCTACAAATTGATAAGGTTAAGAGAGTAACATGTGCAGGTTAGAACCTTGGCCAGTGAGGGACACAGTTACGTCAAAATCTCTCAACGCCTTGGGATTACATGGCGACAGGTACAATACACCATGAGCGTTGAAAATACCGAGCCTCAGTACTCCAGTGGTAGGCCACCTATTCTAAGTAGTTCCCAGGTCGATGAAATAGAATTTTTCGTCTGTTTATCATCGGAAAATCGTCGGATGTCATTTTTCCAACTTGCACATTTTATATTTCGGCACTTTGGTGTGAGCGAGAATGTGATCCGACGTGAACTGGCAAAGAGGGGATATGCACGCAGGATTGCACGATTAAAACCTCCTATCTCTTCAGTCAACAAACTGAAGAGATATGAGTTTGCCAGAATACATCTCCACTGGCGGAAGGAACATTGGATGAGAGTCCTCTGGTCCGACGAGACTTGGGCTATGAATGGTCGGCAAAGTGATCGTTGGGTCACAAGAAAGGTCACTAGTCCCTTAAAGGCTCCTAAGATTTAGAGTTCCCTTGAGCTAAGTTTAAGTCAAAGATTGGAGAAGAGTACGAAGATACCTGTGTCCTAGCCAAGACGCGGAGGAGAGTTGGGTGGATGTTCTGGGGATCTTTCTTTGGACGACAGAAGGGGCCTTGCCTGATTTGGGAGAAGGAGTGGGGCCATATCACTGCGGCCAGTTACTGCGAGAGGATAGTGCCTCTCATAGAGAGTGCGGTCTTTCGGGAACCAGGACTAGATGTGATGCAGGACAACGCCCCTCCTCACAAGTCGAGGCAAACTATGCGTGAGTTTGAAAGGAGGAATATTTCTCTAATGGAGTGGCCGCCATATTCTCCTGATTTAAATCCGATAGAAACTTTGTGGAGTTATATGAAAGCGTACATGGAGCGTCTTTATCCAGCGTTGGATCAAGGGGGGCAGAGGAGTCAAGGGCATCTTCGTCAAATAGTGAACGAGGCGTGGGATCTGGGGTTTAATGGGGAGGACTTGGAGAAACTGATAGATTCGATGCCCCGAAGAATCAGAGCCGTTTACGAAGCTGAAGGCGGATATGTAAATTATTAGCTAGATAGAAGTATAATTTATTTATGAAATGTATTAATGAATTAAAAAGTGAATAGAGGGCTATAATGGACCAAAAAAGCAAAACCAACGAATATTTCGTTGTGAAATTTTTGCCATACAAATTTAAAGTTTAGGTGGGGAGATCTACTTATCGTCATGCTAATTCAAGTTAGTAAAAGCCTATATACCCTGTAAAAGTCGAATTTTAGCGCCTATACACGATTAATACCGTAGTATCAGAGTACATGTCGTAAGGCGTTATTCTCGTAGTGGTATCTGCAAATGAAATCTGATTATGAGTGTTCCAAACGTCAAGCTGAGTAATTCTACATAGCTTCCGTAATCATTCGCGTCGCAGCTTCAGGCTGCATACGCAAAAATGATTTAATAAAGAAATCAAAATAAATATCACACATTTTGCTATTCTGATCACAGAATCAGAAACTAGTAGGGTCATTCCAGTAACAATAATTGGATCATGCAATAAGCGGGGCCATAGCAGGGATTTAAGTCAGTTCGATGTGCGTCTATTTAGAGGATCACAAGATAGCGCGTTGTATTTTGTTTACTCAAGTGCCTCAGCCCTAAAGATTGTTAGTCGCTAATGTTAGTTTTGTATGTTAAGATAAGTGACTGCAAGGTGTAGACACACAAAACCAATATCAGCCACTAACAATCTTTAGGCCTGAGACACTGTACAGTAGAACCTGTCCAAACCCATAGTGGGACTCGGGCTTAATTATAGCTAAGATTTATCGAATTGTTGATACTTAATTTGCAACACTTACCCTTACACGTCATTTTAAGTGCAGAGTTAAGTATTGCAAATATAGACGCTTGATTTTCGATGAATATTTTCATCATTTAAACCGGGACCCACTATGGGTCTGGACAGGTTCTATGTACTGTAGTAAACAAAAAACAACGCGCTATCTTGTGATCTTCTAAGTAGACTCGGAAAAAAGACATACAACTCGACACATTACTGTCATATTCATTGTCAATCTTACCGATATCATCTCTAATCTTCCACATACTTCTCATCCCGTATTTTTCTGTTCATCTTTCGATTATGAGTAAAAAGTCATGTTAACATA
The DNA here is from genome assembly GCA_028751805.1 of Podosphaera xanthii. Classification (NCBI taxonomy): domain Eukaryota; kingdom Fungi; phylum Ascomycota; class Leotiomycetes; order Helotiales; family Erysiphaceae; genus Podosphaera; species Podosphaera xanthii. The sequence goes on from JAPWIX010000010.1 coordinate 1,206,977, forward strand.
AAGTTCTAATTGTCACCCTGCTGTTCAGTGGCATCATTACGGCCGAGCAAGTTGGCCAAGATGCAAAGAATGGGCACAGGCTCACATTGACTGAACATCTGAGAATCTGACTCATATCCTTTGGAAAGATGAAAATTTAGTGGCAGATGGGCTTCATAGAAGGTGTTAGATTGTGAGAAAGGTAACTGTGATTTTTCACCCAAATTTAATGTTGAACTACTCAATGATTGAGTGCGAGGCAAAACTAGACAATGCTCGTGTCGTAGCTCCGCCTAAGAAGGTTGGCTATGAATGTGTTCCAGAATCAGAAAAATGCCCTTTTTTGTGCAGGAGAGAATAAGTGGGAAAACTAATTCGTTAAATTTTATCATTGAACGAGTTGTTCCCCTCATCAACAGTATGGCCCTGACTTATCATCATCCCGTCATGATGTAGGATAATGTCTCGCCACATGCTGTAGCTGGAATGCGATAAGAGCTAAAGCAGAGATTTATTACTACGAGTGACTAACTTATCAAATATCCCCATCGTAATCACGTAAAGTTTTTATGGTCCATTATCAAGGATCGTATCGAGTTTGACTATCCTTCCTCAGCAGACGGAAAGAGACGGTCGTATGAATTTAATCGTGATATTGTGCTAAAAGTATGGAGATCTCTGATTAACCAAGCTCGTGAGCCCCCTGATCAATAGCATACCAGCTGGGTGCCCGGCTGTAGCTAATGCAAGTGGAGGTGCGATATTGTATGAGCTGTGAGCTCTCTCTGTCTGAATTGTTGTTTGATAAGGTAGAATTATGTGGGATAATATATATGTATATAATTTAAGATGGTAATGTTGAGTTTTATAAATGGGGATTAGCTTCCATTCAGAACACTCCCTGAAATTTCCCATGTTCACTGACAGATATCACACTTCAAATCCGCGATTGAACGTTGATCTTATCTAATCCCCGCCTCGATAAATTTAGTGGATCGTCAAACATTCCGTTTCTTTTCACTACGGCAAACATATCATCCTCGCTTTATCTAACCTGTATTGCTACGAACGAACCCGCTATTTTGCCACTCATGCCGGGGTAGTAAAGAATCGGCAGTATGTGAGTCACAGCGCGCATCCTCTAACAGCTACTATTGCATCACACGCAGCATTCACAATAATTAGACCATTCATAACCGCAGACCGTTAATGATACGTATCTAGTCCCTGGGAACTACACCCATCGTCGAAGCTACGGAAGAAGTAGTATGGGTAAACGACAGCTGGCCAATACTGTGCGACCGTCTGAGAGTCTGACAGATGCGATTCCATCATGTATGCCCTTCACTTTGCCAAGTAACGGCGTGCTCACTTTAGATGCGTCAACGACTATTACACTCGGAAGTGATGCGATCTACCAGCCGGAGTGCACCGGGTCAAGTGGTGTGATCATAGCAGGTTCAAGCGCCGCAAATCGTATTCATTTTAGAGATCCATTCTACGCCTCCACCTTGCCCGAATGTTACGCGCTGGCCGCTGCGACGGTGATAGCCTATATGCTTGTCATTATGCTATTAATTACTCCTCGATCCTTCCTTCACCAAGGCGCGGTAGTCCTTGGACGAAGAGGCTTCACAAGTGGCCCCTCAGCGGGTGAGATGGGGATTGGAGGCCGACCTTTACTCCAGAAGGTGGCTGCCTTAACAGTTGCTATATCTCTAACCATCGCAACCGCAGATACGTTTCGAGTTGCTGAGGCGCAATACGAAGTGGGTTTCATGGATGCGCAAGCTCTACAGAACGAGGTAGAAGATAGTATGAAACTCAAGGTTATCAGAGTCATATCTGACACATTTCTGTGGCTTGCGCAAGCGCAAACGCTAACCCGACTATTTCCCCGTCATAAAGAAAAAGTCATCATCAAATGGACAGCGTTCGCTCTTATCACGCTCGATCAGCTATTCAGCATTCTTAACAATTTCGCATATGAAGGTACATCACGGCCAAGAAGCTTTGTTGACGCAGTTCCCGCTTTGGCATATCTCTTTCGCCTCGCTCTCAGTCTGTTATACGCTGCATGGGTTATCTACTACTCTATTACAAAGAAAGAGTTTGCGTTTTATTGCCCCCAAATGAAGAACATGTTCCTAGTCGCTCTGCTGTCATTGTTGTCTATCCTCGTGCCAATAGTCTTCTTCATAACAGATATTTCCAAGCCTGATCTTGCCGGGTGGGGAGATTACGTACGCTGGGTCGGAGCCGCCGCTGCCAGTGTTGTTGTTTGGGAGTGGGTCGAAAGAATCGAAGCGTTGGAGAGTAATGAAAAGAAAGATAGTGTCTTAGGTCATGAAGTTTTTGACGATGACGACGTTTTGGATGGTGGCTTCTCATCAACAGATGTAGCACAGCGAGTAAATTCCCACAAGACCAACAACATAAATAATAGTGTCGAGGGAGATGAAGGTGGAATTAGTTCGGGTGCAACTGAAAAAAAACGACCTATGGTTTCAATTCTCGCAAGCCATCTGAGACCGCGAAAAAGGCTAGACATTGAGTCCGGAAATGAAGCATGTCAATCGACCAAGGCTAATGAAATGTCCGTGTCTTCAACGAGGTCATCATATACCTTGAAAAATATGAAGCAGTCCAAAAAAGTAAGCTTTCAAGGCACTACTAGAATCGGAAGACATCGCACCCCTAATCAAACGACTTCATTTATTAATAATATCGTACAGGAACCAAAAATTTCTCAGCACAACGTAGTGATAAGTCCAAGGGAAGGCTCTATTGAAGAAGATGTCATATTAGAATCTAAGGATAACGGAGCTAAAAAGATAAAAGAAGAATGTAAGACACAATCACAAAATTCTAATTCTTTGCAATCTGTATACGAGGAAAGATCCTCAGAAGGGAGAAGCCAAGAGCTACCACTGCAAGTTCCGATGTATGTTTCTCAGAAGAAGAGGCTCTCCTACGAAAAGGATCGCCGAGCTAAAGGTGAAACGCGTCTACGATTGGAAAATCTTGCGAGCTCTCAGGTCTATCGCATTCGTCAAATGAAGGCCCGAAAAAACGCCGATATTAAGCCTCTCCAAAAAACAGTTATACCCGCCCCACCCAGAAGATCTGATATGGGGGCAGCACTTCATCAGCTTCAAGAATCCGATAGAGGCTCCCCTTCGGTAAATAATGATTCGAAAAGTGGCCCTTGAAAGCTATGACCTAATGTCTTTTGTTTAAATATGCATTTAATGAATCAGGTCAGCGGGATAATTAACACGGGGTAATTGAAATTTGATTCTTAGCGCGGCGTTGAGGGCTTGGGAATAGCGTATTTATCTAGCGTTGTGAAGCGAATTCTTCTTTGTCGTACAAAAACTTGGCTACCGATGGATGGATTTATTTCTTTGTATAGTGATAGGCAAAAGTATCTTAATGGCGCGAAATTTTCATAATCTGGATAGCACTTACATGTAATTATGACGCATGACAAACACATGTAAGATTTTATGCGTGATAGGCCCAGAATCTTGAGAGCAATTCTACACGAGTCCGCTTTAGGAGAGATCTGTGAATCGAACGTTCGCTAAAATACGCGACTCTAATTTTGCATCTCTTAGCTCCAAGGTAACTAGTCCCGAAAGCAAGAGTTTTTCGGTCATGTGCTACGCAATCTAACACGTATCAGAGTTAGCCTGCTTGAATGCTATACTCAACAACAGAGTCAAATTTTGTGATAATGTGGTGGTTCATACTATCCTCCGTCCGAAGAGATTCCACGCTTCGAGACGGGGTTGAGGTATCAGTCAAGTAAGAATGAGTCACCGAGTATCCATTTTGCCGATTGAGGCTCACGATTCTGGGGCTATTCGGACGAAAATGTTCGTGTCTAGAGCATGTCGGGGGATGTTTTTCACTGCTTGGCCACATCGGACGGATCATCGGATCGTCATAGGCCTCATGTACGTGTGCCGTAGACGCTGTTTAAGCCGATCGTGGGCCCGATATAATTATAGAAAAGAATCAGGGGAGTTTTCAAAGTTCTACTGGCAGTCCTTATCCCTACACAGAATGGTGCTCGCAGGGATCAGTATTGCAAATATGAATTCACAAATTTGAATACGTCTCAATAATGATAACGCACCCCTCTTCGATTTCAAGAGCGCCTGATGGTACTGTTTTTTGGTTGAACAAATCATCAAAAGCCGCCGGTGCCCAGGCCATGTGAGCAAGACAGGCTATGAATCTGCCGACGCTCTGGCGAAGTCGGCATGTGCAGCCCCAACCCCATCTCTCTCAATCGAGCGAAGAGGGACACTGTCACAAACACAAACTTTACACCTTAATTCACACAAATCTGTATGGGACGAGGCAAAAGTTAATGCTCGTGCCGGAGTACATCAAACAACACGACGCAGCCTCTGTAGCTTCATCCCGGGCACCGAACGCCCCTGAACGATCCATGGAACTTGGATTCGGCCCCAACGTCCACATATCTTTCGAACTCGCCCGTTTGAATTGACAAGCTCTTGGTTCTCTCTCCGCTGATCGCTCTGGGCACGGTGATTTCGCCAAATATCGCCTCAGGTTTCATCACGACAGTTCGTTTCATGTGGGACGTGCGGAGACAGCACATCCCTCGATCACCTCTTATTCTGTCGACTCGAAAGATAAAGATGTCGTTTTTCTGGTGGACTATAGCTCCATCGACCATTATCCGATGGGCTTGAAGCTCGACAGATCGCGCCGTCGCATAGGAAAATGGCTAATGACTAGCCTTTTCTTCACGGAAATTCGGCGACGCCAATAACCAATAATTGACTCTGAACATCTACCTCCTCCTAGCTGCTTCAAGTGTTGAGCAATATCTTGAGCTATTCTTCGTGACAGGCCATCTCACTAGAGGTTATATCCGAAAAGAGTCCTAGCAAGTAGGTGCTCTTACCTCTGTAATTGATACTTGAGCTGCTAGGTAGAAAGACCTACTTCGGTACAAGCATTAACTTTAGACCCCATCCCATACAGAATTGCATTGAACGAAACATAAAATTTATGCTTGTGCTGGTGTAGGTCCCACAACTCCCTTTGAGTCATCTGGACACTGATTCTTCGGGTAGCTTTTCAAGACTGAACTAACCGGCACGTGTTATAGAGGTTCTCGCTGCTATGCTCGGGTACTATGCCACTACAGTAAGTTTTCCCAGCTCCACTCAAAATATGGATCTCGACAGGGCATATATGCTTTCGCTAGCCTGACCTGGAAAGCTTGGCAGTTGATCTATGAAAATTTATAAATATACCTTGGAATTTTGTACGGAGGTACAGCCCATAAGTATTATTCCATGTCGACCAGGGGGGGCTTGGCCACCACAACGCTTTCCTTAATTAGGCAACATCGCGAGAATGCGCTTCGCACCCATCCCTACTGTGTTTTGTATGTATTCCGATGACAACAACATCAACGCAATGGATTGTTTACCAAGTATTAGTTATTATAAGAATAGGAATTATTCTGCATTTTGTATTATGAGTTGGGAATCATTGAATCAATGCTTTGATCATTAGAACTCATACAAAACACAGTAGGAATGGGTGCGAGGTGCATTCTCGCGATGTTGCCTAATTAAGGAAAGCGTTGTGGTGGCCAAGCCCCCCCTGGTCGACATGGAATAATACTTATGGGCTGCACCTCCGTACAGTAGAACCCCTCTTAGCTAAAAGTGGGTCCCGGTATAATTACTGAAGGGATTCATAAATATTTCACCGTTTATTTTTGCAATACTTACCCCTGCACGCAAAATGACCTATAAGGGTAAGTGTTGCAAATTTAAAAGTCCAAGTTACGATGAATCATTTCAGCATTTATACCGGGACCCACTATTAGCTAAGAGGGGCTCTATAGGGGCTCAGGAGTAAGTGAAGGCAGCTGGAAATTTTACATACAGGGGTTATAATATGGATATATCCTAGCCATGCTATACAATTTCTAAGTCAGACGAGATCACATGATCTAATCTTTCAAACCGATTTCATTTCATCGGAAAAGCCACGTTTCGTAATTGTTCGTAAAAATCTACGGCTGCATCATTGTTAATTAAACCAACTTACAGATATTAGAAAAAGATAAAGTTATCGAACGTCATTCGCAATTTAGCGCAAGCCTCCCGAGAATCTACTTTAATAAAATTACTATCCTCTAATCATAAATACTCAAGCTACTTTACAAAGTCTAACTCGTGCTTCATATCTCAATCGAGATCAAAGACTTGAGGTATGTGTAGAATTCTGGCACTGAACTAGGCACTAATACGAACTGATTTTCCCCAGATACTTGCACGGTATCGGACGGGATTCACGTACAAACAAATTGCGACTCAGTTAAGAGTAACGTATTCACAAGTCAAGAACACTATTCAATCTGGTCGTACATCTCCTAAATTAAGGACTGGACGTCCTTCTAAACTTTTTCTTAACCAAATCGATCAGTTGGAAGAACCCATCTGCAGTTCTCGCGAGGCACGACAATGTTCTTATCTAGAACTGTCAGTTCATTTCTCCTCATGGGCTGCCGGAGAGAGTGCAATCCGTAGTGCACTCAAGGGAAGAGGGTACTCTCGATGCCTTCCGAGAAGGTCTCCGCCGTTTTCAGAGAATCACATGATGGCACGGAAAGTATGGGCAGAACAACGCCTTCAATGGCAAGAACATGAGCGATCGCAAGTACTTTGGAGCGACGAAACTTGGATTTATGACGGACCTATTATGCCGAGCTATGTGACCAGAAAGGTAAGCAATTCCTGTATAAATCCAAAAGTTTTTTGATTGCTTACAGTCTAAGAAGAAAGGAGAGACTTATGATAATACGTGTGTCGTTGATCGATACCGTAAGAATAATTCTTGGATGTTTTGGGATAGTTTCGCCGGAATCGAGAGAGGCCCTTGTGTTTTCTGGGAAGCCGACTGGGGCAAGATGACCTCAGAAGGCTATCGCCAACACATCCTTCCCCTTGTTGTAAACTGGCACAGAAACAGACGGCAAGAGACAGGTGGTGCATATTTATTTATGCACGACAATGTGCCAGTACACAAAGCACCTCCCGCAAGAGATTATCTCATGGCACATGGAATTCAACTTCTTTCATGGCCAGCATACTCCCCAGATCTAAATCCAATTGAGAATGTGTGGGGTATGATGAAACTTTACATTCAAAATGTATATCCAGAGTTTGAGCGGGGGAGGCAGCGGAGTAAAGCAGAGAATCGCCGAATTATAATAGAGGCCTGGTACAACTGTACAACAGAGGAGAAGCTTCGATCACTCATTCTAAGCATGTCAAAGAGATGTGAAGAGGTAGTTAGAGTTCAAGGGGGTCCGACTTCATATTAGGAATACTTTGTATATTAGAATCTTGAGATAGATGTATCGAAATCCTTGATATTATCCTTGATGTGGATTTCTTAAGACACCATACAATATTTAGCCAAGAGTGACATATTGGCTTCACTTTCGTCGCCAAGAAATCTCTCACGTTAAATTGATTTTCAGGTTTTGAGCTTATCCTAATACGGCCTCGCTTAGAAAAGATCAACAAAGGAAACCGCCATATTGGTATAATAATCGGCGACCAAATACCCTGCAAAGATATACTGACTTCACTTACCCCTGAGCCCCTGTACTGTATATGGCGGAAAGAATCTAGAGACTAATACTAAGTTGGGCCTCCGTCGGCATCGATTACGGCCTGACATCTGTCATGCATACTTTCGATGAGATCTGTGAGTTCTTGTGAACACACAGAATCCCACGCCTCCTTCACGATCGCACGAATTTGATCTGACGACCACCGCTTGCCCCCATTTAAACCCGGATACTTGTATTCGATCTTATCTTTCATGATTTTCCAGACGTGTTCTATGGGGTTGAGGTCGGGCGAATAAGGGGGCCAATCAATAGGAGTGATTGACCTCTCCTCGAACTCGTCCATCGTCCTCGCGGCAACGTGGGGAGGAACGTTGTCCTGCATGACAGAAAGCCCGGGTCTAAATCTAGCCATACCGTCTAAAAGAGGTACTATACTCTCAGAATAGCTTGAGAAAGTGATATTCCCCCAATCCTTCTCCCAAAACTGAGAGAGACCTTTTTCAGACCCCGCAAAGGACGTCCAAAACATCCAACCAATCTTCTTCTTGATTGTCTCAATAATACAATTAATTTCATGTTCCTCCCCTGGCTTGATAAAGTTGTTAGTTTTGGTGAGTTATCCAAGCTGGACAGTAAGATATTAACCTTTCTTGTAACCCAGCGTCTCGATTGATGGCCATCTGTTGCCCAAGTTTTATCTGACCAAAGGATGGACATCCACTGCTCAAGTGTCCAATCGATGCGGGCTTCTGCCCATTCTCTTCGCTTCCTTCTAATCTCAGGAGATGTAATAGGCTTACTCATCGCTGTGTAGCGCTTAAAACTCCTTTTCTCAAGTTCACTCTTTATCACTCTCTCACTCGCGCCTAAGTGCTTGAACGGTCCATTTGCAAGTTCAAAGGAGGTCATTTGTCGGTTTTCAGGAGATTCTTTGATAAATTCCTCAATCTTATCAACATCTTCGGATGATAGTGATGGACTTCGACCACGAGCTTTCTTGGGCGTCACTGATCCGCGGCGAAGAGAGTAACGAACTTGCTTTCGCGAAATGTTGGGTTGGGCCGCAATTTTTGATTGATTTATGCCAGCGTCGTGAAGCGCTTTAATCTATGCTATCTAACATTTCTGCATCATTCTCTTGCCTAAATATTCACCTTTATGCACTGATCTCTGCTTAAACATTTGGATGAGGGCGTGTAAGGGGGTATTTGAGGTTGATCCATCTATTTTAAAGACAACTCAGCCAACTGAATCGTCAGCCTCCATGTTAACAAACCTCCAATTTTACTGACAAAAAATCTGTGTATGATAGGCGAAATAAGTATGGAGCTTTCAAGATCAAAATTAATGAAAATGTGATAATGATGGTTGTTGTATAGTCGATACTGAGATGAGCTCTGGGGAGGTTATCGTTCGGAAATTATAGACATTCTGAATTATCAGGCAGCAGCATCAGCCCCATGTCTAGTAGACCCACTAGTAGGGGTTAACCCCTGAAGCGAGGTCTGGCCCCACTGTGCCCTTCTTAGCCTAGCAGCATAGTATGAAGCGAACAAGTCATGTCACAACATTTATAGGAAATTATTATTATTTGAATTTGAATTTGATTTCAATTAACCCGTTCAGGAAACCCAAGGGCCCATGCAGGTGTCTATTTTTAATATACAAAGTAAGAAACCTCGCGGTAAAAACCCCCAAAACTGCAATCTGGTATCTTTCTGGTTTTCAGTTTACCTTCAAAAAGTGCCTTACACTGTACGTCCAGTGTGTGATCCGTCTCACCCCTTCCCTGCTCTGTGCATCATTAGCCGCATGGTTGCCTCAACTTGACTGACAAGTCGAAACTGTTCTAGGTATCCTTCGTCTAGTATCCACTTCGTGATTCTTGCCACATCTTCCGGGCTCTGAATCATGGCCTGATAGGACCTATCTTTTGCTTTTCGCAAGAAATCCCCTCGCCCCCTCGCCCACTGCGGACACGTCATGACCATATGCCTGACGTTCTGTGTCGGATACCCACACTGGCACTTTGGGCTATCGACTCCAGGTACTTTTCTTCTGTACAGATAAGAATTGAGCCCGATATGCTCGCTTCTTATCTGTATGGCGATACTACTTTGGGCCCTTCTAAGGTTCTGGTGAATTTGAACTGGTGCTTCCCTGTAGTTCAATGTGAATCTGCCTGTTTTTTTATCCATGGTAATATTCGCTGCTTTCCAAGTCTCTGGGTTCGCTGGTGTCGAGTGTCCAGAGTTCTTCTGATGTGTCCAAGAATGTTTCCATTCCTGGAATGCTGCAATCTTTACAGCCGTCTTTTGTCGCCCAATTTGCTCTTCCCTTCCGCAGATTCGAATCCATTCGGCCACATCATCGCTTCTGTTCATGTCGTGAATCTCCTCTCTCCCTCGGACGGGCAGCTTGATTCGATTACACGCCGAAGTAATTGTCCTTCGAACAGGTAGCTTGTCTGATAGTCCGGCGTGTTGGACCCTCCTTTGCTTCAGGTAGAGCTCTATTGGGAGCACCGATGTCTCGTGCTCCAGTACTCTACTGCTGGTAGAGTTACATGCCCCTGTAACTAGCTTTAAGCATTTCCTCTGAATACTTCGAAGGGGTTTAACTATCCTTTCAGGGATTTTACTCCCTGGCCCGGCCTCGGCCCAAATCTGGGACCCATACGTGAGGGCCGGTCTCACTAACGTGCTGTACAACAGCTTTGACTTCTTAAATGTCGCTCCCCAGATAGACTGTGCCAATCTGCTAATTGACTGTGTCTGGGTATGCGACTTTTGCACTACTTTCTTTATGTGGGCGCCCCAGTTTAACTTGGGGTCGAAAAAAATTCCCAGAACTCGGAGAGAAGACTGTGGAGAAGTTAGATGTCCCTGGATACTTACAGTTGCTTTGAGATTGTGGCGTTTTCTTGCACGAGTGAAGTGCATCAACTGGTATTTTTCTGGCGCAAATCTAACTCTGTGCTTTCTTGCCCACTCTTCACAGACTCCATGCTTCTCCTCCAGCTTCCTGCAATTCTCTTCGGTAGAGCTTGACCATGTTAGTATATTAGTGTCATCGACGAACCCTACGGCTGCGGTTGATGACGTTTGCAACAATGGCAAGAGCGTGCTCGCGAAAAACAGAAAGAGTATCGGAGACTTTTGAATTTGATTTCATTACCCTGATATGGAGCTCTTGTGGCCCATGCAGGTACTATCAACTATATTATGTACATGAGGGAAACCTTTCAGTGAAAACCCCCTAAACCTACCTTTATTGTTTCTTTATTTGTTTTTAGTCATTGACTTACCTTCAGGAAGTGCGATAAATCTGCAATGCCCATTGTGGATCCCTATCCCCCTTTGTTCAACCTACCCCTCTGCGTTTCCGGCTTACTTTATTTGCTGCTATTGTGGCTTCAACATCCCTCACGAGCCGGAACTGTTCAAGCCAACCTGCTTCGAGAATCCATTGTGTGATTCTGGCGATGTCTTCTGCACTATTCATCAAAGCTTTGAAGGATCTATCTTTCGCTTTCCTCCACACTTCAGATCTTCCTTTTGACCATCGTGGGCAAGCCATGATCATGTGCTCCACATTTTGGGAGGGGTATCCACAAGGGCAACTTGGTGAGTCGACTCCGGGTACTTTTCTTCGGTACAGATAAGATTGGAAGCCGATATTCTCGCTTCTTATCTGCATGGCCATGCTGCTTTGAAACTTTTTGAGGTGTCGGTGTAGATGTGATGGTGTTCCCCAGAAATTCATCTTTTGTCTGCCAGTTTTTTTGTCTGTGAAAAAATTTGATGCTTTCCAGACTTCAGGGTCGGCTACAGCTCTTTTCCTTCTGGTTCCCGTCCGGACCTGGTGTAGCCAAGAGTTCGCCCACTCTTGGTATGCCGCTAACTTTCCGAGTTCTTTCTGTGCAGAGATGGATTCTTCCCCGCCACAAATTTCCACCCACTCTTCTCGATCTCTTTTGCGAGATAACGCGCTACAGTTAGTGTTTTCTCTGCGATTTTGCCTTATTCTCTGGCAGGAATTATCAATGGTCTGTCGGACCGGTGAATTTCAAGTTAGTCTGGCGTGTTGTATTCTTCTATGCTTAAGATAGATTGGTATGGGCAAAATGGAAGTTTCGTGTTCCAGCACTCTCGTGCTGGTGGACTTATATGCCCCTGTGATCTTTTGTAAGCATTTACTCTGGATTGATCTCAGAGGTTTCACTATCCTTTCAGGGATTTTACCCCTTGTCTCGGTCTCGGCCCAAATAGGGGACCCATACATAAGGGCCGGTCTAACAATTGTACTATATATTAGTTTGGCTTTGTGGAAGGTCGCTCCCCATGTCGATTGTGCCAGCCGATTTAATGCCTGTATTTGAATTCCTGCCTTGTGCTGCACGCTCTTTATATGGGCGCCCCAGTTGAGTTTGGGATCCAAGTGAATTCCAAGTATCCGGAGAGATACTTGGGGGTTTGTCTGATGACTTTGAATTTGGACCGTTGCTTGAAGGTTATGTTTTTTCCTCGCTCTAGAGAAATGCATCAGCTGATACTTTTCTGGTGCAAATCGCACTCCATGTCGTCTTGCCCAGACTTCACATATCTTGTGGAGCTGCTCTAGGTTTCGGCAGTTTTCTTCTGTTGAATTCGACCACGTGAGTATGTTCGTGTCATCTACAAAGCCGATGGCTGATGAATTCGATTTCTGTAGCAGCGGGAGTAGTGTGCTGGCGAAAAACAGAAAGAGTATTGGAGAGAGAGATGATGCTTGGGGTATGCCTGTGTTAGTTGGTGTCTGCTTTCCCTTAAATGTGCCCAGAACTACCGAGGTAGTTCTCTCTTGAAGGAAGGATTCAACGAAGCGCGTGATCCATCTTGGAATCCCTTTTTCTCTCAGGTTGTGGATCACTCTTTCGTGTGAAACACTGTCGAAGGCGCCAGATATATCCAGGCTAAGAAGAGATGCTACTCTATTTTTATCTTTACCCCATATCTCGTGTATCTGCTCTGTGAGGAGTTCCACCGCTGAGATTGTGGACCTATTAGGTCGAGCACCCATCTATTCCGCGGGGAGAAGATTGTGATCCTCGGCCGCTTTTGAAATACGATTAGCGATTAACTTTTCTAGGAGTTTGCCCATGGTATTCAGGAGTGCTATTGGACGGTAAGCTTTCGGAGTGTCGTATCGCGGTTTCTGTGGCTTCTTCAAGATTACTGTGGCTGATTCTTTGAACCCTTTGGGATGGTACCCAATAGAGAGGCAGTCGTTGTAAAGTTCCGCTAGGACACTGCTTAAACTTTTCCGACAATGTTTAAGAAACTCATTGGGAATTCCATCCGGACCTGGGGCCTTGTTAGTTGGTAGCTTGCCAATAGCCTTTTTGACTTCTGCTGCATCGATGGTCCTGGGAATAGTCTCCAATTCTTCGGCATATGTCGCCGCAGTAATGTCTTGCAGGTCTGCTTGCACCGGTGGGGGAAAGAAATGTTCTGTCATGGCCAGTATCGAAGACTATTATTATTATTATTATTATTATTATTATTATTATTATTATTATTATTATTATTATTATTATTATTATTATTATTATTATTATTATTATTATTATTATTATTATTATTATTATTATTATTATTATTATTATTATTATTATTATTATTATTATTATTATTATTATTATTATTATTATTATTATTATTATTATTATTATTATTATTATTATTATTATTATTATTATTATTATTATTATTATTATTATTATTATTATTATTATTATTATTATTATTATTATTATTATTATTATTATTATTATTATTATTATTATTATTATTATTATTATTATTATTATTATTATTATTATTATTATTATTATTATTATTATTATTATTATTATTATTATTATTATTATTATTATTATTATTATTATTATTATTATTATTATTATTATTATTATTATTATTATTATTATTATTATTATTATTATTATTATTATTATTATTATTATTATTATTATTATTATTATTATTATTATTATTATTATTATTATTATTATTATTATTATTATTATTATTATTATTATTATTATTATTATTATTATTATTATTATTATTATTATTATTATTATTATTATTATTATTATTATTATTATTATTATTATTATTATTATTATTATTATTATTATTATTATTATTATTATTATTATTATTATTATTATTATTATTATTATTATTATTATTATTTGAATTTGATTTCATTGACCTGATTTGGCGCCTTTAGTGGCCCATGCAGGAATCTATCAACTTCTTATGTACATAGGAGGAAACCTCTCGGTGAAAACCCCTAACCTGTCTGGTTGGTTTCTTCAGTTCATACTGGGAGGTCTATGGTAAGTGCGCTCTCTCTGTTCCGCCATGTGCGATATCCACCCTTTCTTTAAGTCTTACCCTTTGACGCATCTTCTCTTTCTTTGAGTAGCTTTTCGACGTCTCTCGCGAGTCGGAATTGTTCTAGCCATCCTTCTTTGATTATCCATTCTGTTATCCGGGATATATCTTCCGGGCTTTGCATCATTACTGTGAAAGACTGATTCTTCGCTTTCCTCATCACTTCTGATCGTCCTTTGGCCCACCTGGGGCAGCACATAATCATGTGTTTTGGATTCTGAGATGGGTATCCGCACTGGCATCTCGGGGATTCGACTCCTGGGACTCTCCTTCTATATAAATACGAGTTGAGCCCAATGTGCTCACTCCTTATTTGTGTAGCAACGCTGCTTTGGGCCCTATTCAGGTATTATTATTATTATTATTATTATTATTATTATTATTATTATTATTATTATTATTATTATTATTATTATTATTATTATTATTATTATTATTATTATTATTATTATTATTATTATTATTATTATTATTATTATTATTATTATTATTATTATTATTATTATTATTATTATTATTATTATTATTATTATTATTATTATTATTATTATTATTATTATTATTATTATTATTATTATTATTATTATTATTATTATTATTATTATTATTATTATTATTATTATTATTATTATTATTATTATTATTATTATTATTATTATTATTATTATTATTATTATTATTATTATTATTATTATTATTATTATTATTATTATTATTATTATTATTATTATTATTATTATTATTATTATTATTATTATTATTATTATTATTATTATTATTATTATTATTATTATTATTATTATTATTATTATTATTATTATTATTATTATTATTATTATTATTATTATTATTATTATTATTATTATTATTATTATTATTATTATTATTATTATTATTATTATTATAGACACCACATTTCACGAAAAGCTGCACCCACTTCTCCGGATGCTATCACGCTTTTTGACTTATATCATTGAATTCGTAACCTTCGCTATACTCAGTCCCCAAGTTTTTACCGTCGTGCCACAACATGGCGGGAAAAGGTGACGGGCCGGCGAAATCGGGCCACAAAATTTCTCCACGGCAGGCCAAATCAACGACAACGACAGCAGATAAGGAGACAGCAGACGATAAATTAACTGATAATCTTGAAATTATACGGAGTCTCTTGAAAAAGATAGGGACTATATACTCAGGGATAGAATTGGAGGAGGGTTTTGAGATCTCCAGACAGGAAGTTGCGGAGGCTATCGCTGCGTTCAAGGCGCACAAGAAGGAATGGGAAGAAACGAAATCGAAGCCAACACAGATCGAGCAGCGGATGCTCGCATTGGAAGAGGTTGTGAAGAAGAGCCTTGCGGACCCTAGCCGAAAGGCGGTGCAACAAATGGCTCCTGGAGCGCTGGCACCTAGGACTTACGCGTCGGTTGTCGCACCTCAAGCGAACAAAACGGCTGTCCGAATACGAGTAGAGGGGGCGAAAGACATGCAGCCAACAGAGCTGCTCACCAAGGCGAAACAGCACATTCCAGGTGCTTACGCGGTCCGACAATTGAGGAGCAACGACACTGAGGTGTTCGTTCAGTCGGCGTCCCAGAGAGACGCAGCTCTCAACATGTCTCAACCAGAGGAATTCAAGATTCTGAGGCATGATTTTCCAGTGGAGGTTTGCGGTGTCCCTTTGAGGACAAAAATTGAAGGAGGCAGATACGCCGACAATTCCAGATTGATCCGAGAGATCTGCGAGGCGACGAAAGCGAGAATACCGGGGCTCTCAATAAACAGAATAAGATGGCTTCACGATGGCAAAGAGCACGAACGGGCGAAGAAGAACGGCCACACGAGAGGGTCGGTCGTGTTGAGCCTGCCCACAGAGGGTTTACAGAAGCAAGTGGTTCGACATGGCATCGTCCTTAATGCTATGCTATACACGGCACAAATGTGGTCTCCCAAGGCTCAGCCGAAGCAGTGTTATAACTGCAGCCAATGGGGCCACACGCAAGCGTCGTGCGGAAGGGCGGCCAGGTGCGGTGGGTGCGCAGGTGCTCACCAAACCAGGGACTGTCCCGGGAAAAGGGTTTCTTGCTGCAACTGCGGTAAGGAACACCGTTCATGGCAGAGAGCGGCGTGTCGAACTTTCCAGGTTTACAAGGGGAGTGTGCAGAGGGCTCGCCTGGAGCTACTTGAGCGGACGGCGGATATTCATCGGGAGAAGGAAGAAAGACTAGTCGCAATTACATCAGGCAAGGCAATCGATGACCAAGGATTCACATTGGTTACAAGCAAAAAGCCAGACGCTCCGAAGAGGGGTCCTGGACGACCACGGAAAGAAGAAAGAGTCACGTCGGCTACAACAAGGTCTCTGATGAAAATTGGGCTGGGGATGGATGAGATCCTGCCTGACAGTAGTAGTTCTGGGTCAAAGACTCGGCCAAAATCACCTTCACTAACTTTTTTCACTTGAGTATTTTCCTATTGTTTGGGGAGTTAATGGAAATCACGGTTGAACTGGAGTTTATGGAACAAAGGGGCATCCTCTGCATTAAGCTAGGACGTGCCAACGTGGCGGGTCTTCGGGTTTTGTTGCTTTAAAGCTTTTTCCCTCGTTTGATGGCCATCCGTCCTCATGGCACTATGTACATAATAGGAGCTAAAAGGACAGTAAACGAGAATATATATTATTATTATTATTATTATTATTATTATTATTATTATTATTATTATTATTATTATTATTATTATTATTATTATTATTATTATTATTATTATTATTATTATTATTATTATTATTATTATTATTATTATTATTATTATTATTATTATTATTATTATTATTATTATTATTATTATTATTATTATTATTATTATTATTATTATTATTATTATTATTATTATTATTATTATTATTATTATTATTATTATTATTATTATTATTATTATTATTATTATTATTATTATTATTATTATTATTATTATTATTATTATTATTATTATTATTATTATTATTATTATTATTATTATTATTATTATTATTATTATTATTATTATTATTATTATTATTATTATTATTATTATTATTATTATTATTATTATTATTATTATTATTATTATTATTATTATTATTATTATTATTATTATTATTATTATTATTATTATTATTATTATTATTATTATTATTATTATTATTATTATTATTATTATTATTATTATTATTATTATTATTATTATTATTATTATTATTATTATTATTATTATTATTATTATTATTATTATTATTATTATTATTATTATTATTATTATTATTATTATTATTATTATTATTATTATTATTATTATTATTATAAACATTTAACGCCAAGAAGGCACGCGGGATATTCCCGGCCTCTGGGCCCTAAAGAGAGCGTTTGGCGAGCCTGCACAGCAAAACGCCGTCAGACATTTCCTTTGTCGTATAACATCCAATCTAGTCTACACAGACAACGCATAGCGCTACGATATTTGCTGCCGATGAACTTCTTCCTTCTGCAATAAGCAATTTTGCGCATTTTTACCATATGTAATTTTGTTTTTGTTTTTTTTTTGGGAAATGACAGCAGAAAAACAAACTAAAAGTAGAGAATAAGGAAAAAAAAAAAAAAATAGGATGAATAGTTGTGTCAACTTAAGCCAGTAACCCATATGGCTTTAATTTCTTGCACCAGTCTCCGAAAGCTCGTGCCCCATTGATTGTTCCTAATGTCCATTTTATGTCACCCTCCGGACCACGAGAGGGCCTAGGTCGTGGCTTACGAAGGCCTGTCAGTCTGTTACAGATAAAGGAGTGTTCAGGAGTGATTTCCTCGCCGCACTCGCAAAGGAGGACTGAATTTTCATGTTTAAATCGACGATGATAGGCTGCGAAGTTGCCATGTGCTGATCGCGCTGCAAGAAGTAGGCCAAGATTTTTCCGGGACAGAAAACACAATTCTTGTGGAAGCTTGCCAGTCATTGAGATATTTAAGTATCTATATCGTTCAGGAGTATTAATTTCCCAATATGATGCTATATTTGCTTCATAGCGTTCGTTGAGTAGTCTCGTCGCCCTAGAAATAGAGGCATTTACACGCAGAGTAGGTTCGTTGCAAGCAAGTTTTGCTAGAGCATCGGCACGCTCATTTCCAGTAATGCCTGCGTGTCCCGGGATCCATCTTATCATTACAGTGCCAGGTGACGCAACTGAAGTGCGTACTCTTCTGTGCCAGGTATCTCGTAACTCCTGAAACTCAGCGATTCTTGTTGAGCTGGATGGGGTCAAATTGCCAGTATACAAACGGATAGCAGCTTCTTCATTGTCAAGGCACACTGCTACGTTAGTAGCAAATTTTGCCATAGTGTGCGCAACAGCGGCCTTAAGACCCTCTATTGCACCAATGATTTCTGCATCGTAAACTTCTGCTGTACGTCCAAGTAGTATCTTTCCACATGAAATTTCAGTGGTTGGTCCGCGATAGATACAGTACCTCGCCCCCACGTTTCCGTTTCCGTCTTCGTCCATTGACCCATCCGAAAACACAACAAGGTCAAGTATACGAATATTCCTTGTATTAATCCATTCTTTGTACTTATCGAGTCCTTCTGTGCGTCCAACAGCGCCTATTATTTCCTTGATTTTAGTTCTGTCTATTTCCTGCCATGGAGGATTCAGTGTGTCGAGTGAAAGTTCTAGAGGTTGTCGACGTCTGATCCACTTAAAATGGGAAGACTTCCAACGTTTACGTAGCGGGTGTTTTGGGTCAGCAGCGGCAATACGTATTGCCATGCGGTCGTGAGATCGTTCAAGCTATGCGATAGCAGGGCCCCATCCTGTTTCTCGCAAGAGAGCTGGGACTGGGGTGGTCTTATAAACAGGTAGGACTGCTCTTGCTGCTCGGTTCATCGCTCCTTATATTTGACTTATTGTCCACAGTGAAGTTTTAGGTCCGTACCATGTCTCCGCACCGTAAAAAAGCGATGCGAAAGCTACACCCTGTATTGCCTGGCGGAGTAGACTAGGTTGAGTCCCTTTAACCGTATTGTTGAGTTTTTTAACATGATCCGTTACGACACGGCATCGTTGACAGGCCCTTCGGGCATGTTCTTTAAATGTTAGTTTTCTATCATATATAATTCCTAGCCACCGCGTAAATTCATTAGGTCTGATGATAGTACTTTCCATCTGGAGAGGGGGTTCCGTATACTTCCTCTTGTTATGAAAGTACTGGAGCTCGGTCTTTGTGTTCTCAAAGTGAATACCATTGTCATAGCCCCACTGCAATTTTTCATTTAGACTATTTTGTAGCTTCTTTCCACATTCTTCTAGAGATCCGGCTGTTTCAAGTGTTAAAATGTCGTCTGCGTAGCCAAACCGACTCTTTGAGAGGTGCAGAACTGGCTCCTTATAAAGTAGAAAAAGGATCGGGGAGGTTGGGGAACCTTGTGGGAGCCCGCTTACGATCTGAAATGATTCCGAGATTGTTCCGTCAAGACGTATTTTTGCCGTACGGTTAATTAAGAAAGAGTCGACCCATTTGATTGGGTTTATTGGCCAGCCTTGTGACCTTAATCTATGCAGAAGTCTGTTTCGTAGTATACCATCAAAAGCACCTTTCACATCAACGGTCACAATGCCAGCAACTTTTCGCGACTTAAGCGAGTCTTTAACATCACATAGTAAGGCAGTCGTCAAATCTGTCGCAGATCGTTTACTCACTGCACTGCACTGGTCCCTAGCGAGAATGTTGTGTTTTAAAGCCCAGTAGGATATTCGTCTGGATAGAAGACGCTCAAGCCCTTTGCCTAAGCAGCTAAGAAGGGAAATAGGACGATAGGATTTCGGGAGTGTGCGGTCTCGTTTCCCGGGCTTCGGTAACATGACAATTTCTGCGCGTTTAAAAATTTGGGGATCAACGCCCAGTAAAGCGCATTTATTGAAAAGAGTTGTGATACGGTGCCCTAAGGATGGCCACAAGATTCTAAGTACAGGAGCTGTGATTTCATCCTCTCCAGGAGAAGTTGAGGTTATTTGACAGGTGGCCCGGAAGGCCTCGGCCTCGGTAAACAATTGCCATTGAATGTTTCTAGCTGCTACGGTCGGTGTATCGGGCGGTATGTCTGTCGCTTCTATGTGTCTAGAAAGAAGCTCTCGATGTAGGAGTGCCGCCTTTTCTTTCGGACAACAGACTTCGGTGTCTCCGTTAGAATCTTTTAGAGGGGGAGTGTAATACTTTGAAGCAGTGTTGTGCCATTTTATTACCTTATACACATCAGGAACATTCTGTAGATTTTCGACTCGTGACTTCCAGTAATCTCTCTTTGCACGTCTAACAATGTTTCGGAGCTCACGCTTCTCGTGTTCAAAGTAGCCTGTACGTCTCGCTCGGCGGTATCTGCGTGCAGCCTCTTTGCATTTCTCGTTCCACCAAGCAGTTCCACGTTGTTTGCCCTTTGTCCGGGGACAAGCAGTTAATAGAGCGTTACTAATAATGTTGACAATTTTTTCTGCCTCGATCTCAGCCTCTTCTTCGGTCTGAATATCAACAGGCTCTTGTTCATGGTCTAAGATTTGAAGAAATAAGTCCTTGTCGAGTGACTTGTACCGTAATCGTCCTCTGCTATCTTGATTATCTTCGCCGTTTAGAGGTATTGTTGTAACTAAAGTCTCATGGTCTGATGTGGTGAGAAGTTCTAGCGGAATTTCACATTTTGCACCAGCATAAGAGCAGAAAGCAAGGTCTAGGGTTCCACCTCTATTATGGGTGGATGTCTCTATGGGATTGAGGAGATAGAGGTCTTTTCTGCTAGCCCAATCTATCAATGCTGTTGCTTCTTGGGAATTCGAGGTGGTATGTGAGTCCCATAATGGATGTCTTAAGTTAAAGTCACCGGCCACAAAGTCTGGGGATCCAGGAGCTTCGAGCAGCACGTTTAGGCAGTCTCCAGCACCAGCACTATTTACTGGGGCATTATATACATTCCAAATGTCAAATCTTCTATCACGATCACTAGATATAGATATTCGTACAAAGTCCGCGGATATATCTACAGCAGTCTGATATGGGTGAAGCCCCTGACTTTTCCGAACGTAAGTGAGTGCCCTAGGGTGAGTGCTCCATTCTGAGAGAGGTGAAAAAATTAAGAAATTTGGGTGCGTAATCGAGCGTTTTGAAGAGAGGTTTCTTAGGGTCCATGGTTCTTGAATTAAGAGAACATCAATGTTGTTTTCATGTGCAAGTTGAAGTGCTAAGCTGTGCGCGTTTGCTCCTCTTCCCACATTTGCTTGCATAATCCGTAAAAATCTTTTTCTTTTTGAGTTGTGTCGTCTCACCATAATTAGTGTTTTGAAAAGTTTAAGGTGGCCTCTCCCTCAGGGAGTGAAAGCTCTGGTGTATGATGGGCTTTTAGAAACTCACTACGACCTTCTTTGCGGATCTGTCTAAGTTGGGGGCCGGACATGCAAACGATCACTCCATTTTTACGTTGGGGCCTTGCTGGGCAGAAGACACTCAGGGAATCATGTGGACCTCGACAGTTGAGGCATTGTCTATATTGGCTGCACGCCCCTTCATGTTTTTCTGCCCCACATAGTTTACACATAAATTTTCGGGCACATGTTCGAGTCGAATGGAACCCGAAGCACTTTTCACATGTAGGGATTGTTTTACGATCCCGAATTCGCTCAACACCAACCGCTATTCCGAAAAATTGGAGTCGCAGAGGGAATTTGCTGGCTTTCTGCTCTGGAATGTGGATCCTTATGTATCCAGTCTCATCTGTAGAGATTTTTGACCGGTTTGTCCACGCCACCTGTCTGATAGGAACATCATCTGTAATTGATGCAAGACCTGGTTCTTGCAGTAACAGGCCATCTAAAGGGTCTTTTGTTCCCTCCAGAATGGTTATACGTTTGGGTAATGGTCCGACCACAAAGGTCGTCCAGGATTCTTGTCTTTCCACAGTTGCGTTTCCAAAACGTCACGCAATATCATCCTTGTACTGTAGAATAGCCGCTGCTTTGGCCGGTGTTGGTGCTAGTATCGCTATGCCTGTGGGTGCTTGCCAGACTTCCGACACAAGAGAGGGATCGGGGATGAGTTTCTGAATTTGTTGCCTCAGTAAGAAAGAATCTGTTTTACAAGCTTCATGCTCTTTCCCAAGGCGTATCATAATTCCTCTGTCTTCATGGCTCTGTCCTTGCGGAGGCGTGGGCCTTGCGGGAGGTGCCCGAATGGGATTGTGGTTTTTATTGGTATTAGCATCAGCGGTTCTTGACGCCCAAGAGTTATGTTTATGTGAGGTGATCTGTTGATTATGAGGGGGATTGCCAGCTGTTAAAAATATTTCTTCACCTCGTACAGCACGAGAGACCCCGTCTGAAATCAGTGCTAGAAAACTTGATCCAGCTCCAGGGCATTCCAATTCCATCTGCTCTAAATATGGTCCTACGAGGTTCAATAGTCCTCTAGCCTTTGTCATTAATTTTGAAATTTGTGGGGGGTTGTCATTCTTTTCAGTATTGTCTGGTGAAAATATAGTATCGGCAGGCCTCTAAAGTGAGATCGTAGATGCAAGAGGGGGGAAATCGTCAATTTCAGACTCGGGTTCTGATTCATCATCGATCATCATGGTTGGACCTGGAGATTGTTCAGATGAGGACGCCACAACCTGCGTATCCTGTGCAGCAGCAAACTTTTCAATTACTGCTTCGGCATTATCTACGGAACGAGCGAGAGTTGCAGCTAAGGGCTGAGCTCGTCCATTGTTGACAGATTTCTGGATTCGACTCTTAGGATCCAGGGTCTCGGCAACACCACGCTTTTTATCGCGGGTCGGGGGTGCCATATCCTCTGAAAGAGAATATAAGCTAAATGGTTGAGAAGATATATTACAGAAAGATTTTAAATTATAAATAAGGCGTATTCAATGGTTGTGTATCTTTGAACATCTCAATGTTGTATGTAACTCATTATGTCATCAATCACCTGACACTCAACAGTGATCATTAATGAAAGAGGCGGAGAAGTGGATTGGTCGGAGAGGTATGTTGTCGAGCCGCAGATATCGGTCAGATGGTAGGATCATCTTGACTTGGAGTGGTGCTTGATTGTAACCGCGACCTAATACGCCTCTTCTCTGGGCTATCTCAGATACGCGAACAAATTGAGCGTTTACAGCCGGCACCGCGTGAAGGCGAGGAGTTCGACTTTTTTAAAATCATTTCTGCGTAAGCAGCCTGGGGCTATGACGCGCACAATTATGGAAGACATGTGTATTTCGTAGATTGACTCAGATTGACGTTTGGAACACTCATCCTCAGATTTCATTTGCAGATATCACTACGAGAATAACGCCTTACGACATGTACCCTCTTCCGTGAATACCCACCATAGGGTAAGGCTATGAAAACAGAGGGTTATTTGAGCATGCTTTCGTCAACCCACGAATACGATATCACCGCGAGAGTTGAGGTGTGAGGGTCCTGCTGGATTCGAACCAGCGTTCTCCTGTCTCAAGTGGGACATGTATCCAAGCTATCTAGACTATATTAGAGAGAACGACCCGGTTGGTGTACCATTCCACCATCCGACCCAGTGCTTCACATTACTCCACACGGATTACCCGATTGATCATTATATGGGCCCTTCAGTTGAAATTATTTTGGTGAGGCTTGAAATCTTCAAAAGAATTCTGCTCAAGCTGCAAGAGCTATCGTGCTACAAGCGATTTCTCGATGAACAAGCAAGGCAAAAGATTAAAGACTTGCGCAACGCATTTGAAGAAACGGGCTCTATTTCATTTAGATAAATGAGATACCTTTAAATAAAAAACCAAGACTCGGAGTCAGCCTGCATAATACTGCCCTCATCTCTTCCGCTGTGAACTTCGGTCTAAACATTTTGTATCGTGACAACCAATTTTATTAGATATTAAATACGAGTTTGATCTTGATCAGTTGCCCGTCAATTCTGGACTGCCAACCGAGTCTAAAAGTAATTATGTTTGCGACTTCGAAAAATGGATCAAGTCGTTAGCTCCCTCGTTGATCTCATATGGGAGGCTGGCGGGCATAGATTCTAGCAAATGGAGACTGCTAGAAATGCTGAAATAGCTATTATTACTATCGCTGTTCCCAATATAATCTTCATATCCACGAATCGTAGAGAGGAGGTAAACGCGACCGATGTCTGATGACAAGATTTCGTTGTGATAACGCTTTTGTAGTTAACCTGAATCTCATCAATCGCCGGCTAGGCATCAGTTTGCATCACAACTACCACATACCATACGTCAGCATCGAGTTATCACCAGCGGCTAAACAATTCATCGAGCTGTGATGCACAAATCAGACACCTGTTGAAATTCACTGAGACCTCAAGGTCTCTGACATTCCAGACGTAGAAAATGATGTCCAGCATCAAGTATACTACCATTAGCAGTGTGGCAACTCAAGCGCGTGGCGACTTGACGCTGACCAATTTATTTCTGCTGTCAAATTTCTTGATCAATTGGGAAGTATCAGTATGCGACATACTCATCTGGCAATTTACATGCTTTTGCGATATACATTCGCGGCACAGTGCTTGCCCTTGTTTTCAAAGCCAAAGGATTAGTTATAGACCCTACATACGGTTCGAATAACATTGGCATGTGTTCTATGATCAAGATCCAGGACAGACTTAAATAACAATTATCTGGGCATGGGGTTGACTGCAGTGCCAGCTGGGCTTGACGGAACGGGGGTTCCTTTATGCTATCTATTCTCAGGCACTAAAACTCCCGACCAGGCCTCAAAATCAACTGATCCTGGGATGATAACCTGCAATCTTGAGCAGTTTCTTCAGCCTTTAAGGATTCGGGATAAGATCCCACGTTCTTTGGATGCGACAAGAATAGAGCTGAAATATCAGCAATCGGTAAAATCTGGCCTGACACTTCGGCTCAACTTAACTTTTGGCATGAAAAGAGGGTAATCCGTAAGAGGTTAGGGGACGCCAAAAAGATGACGAATCAGAAAAGTTATTTTCCGGCACAGGCTAAATTCTCTGTCCTGGCCCTAGAAATGTGCTGGGGATCGCAACCAATACGTTGACCTGATGACGAGCATCGATACGGTCGCTTTCAATGCGCATCCTTGAAGACTGAATTTTCCGAGCTCAACAGGCTTGAGATCGGGAAGATAGCCGAGCGAAACACTATGTTAAATTTATTCATTCGGCACTTCAACATGCATTCCGTGATACCAGATCAGAATGGCACATATCGTTATGAAAACCAGATATACCTCGATTATATCAATGAGACGTATATCTGGTGCCGGATCCGAAATTATTTCTGTTTGTGGGCATACTTTTTTACCAACTGGTACGCTTCTGAGAAATGGCAGTTGTGGGCGCCTGCGGGAAATTCAGAAAAGGCGCTGGTGCTAAAAACGACTATGATTATCGAGTCTCATTGGCGAAGGACCAAGCATGATTACCTGTGACAGGGCATGCACCAAAACGACATAACAAAGATTGATGGCCGAAATGCTGTTTATTTTCTATATACAGAGAGAACTAGAATTGCTGGGGACGATTGACTATATATCCTAACCTACCGTCGTGCCCCCGGCGATCTCTCCTGGGCCCTTGCACGGAAGAGATCTACAGCTAGGTAACATGGGTCTACGCTTCCCTGCTTGAGCCCCGCATCTTAGGGCCTTTCTCTGTACATGGGTACTTCCAGAACGTTTATCTATCCCCCTATTTATTAAGGTCATTAGGCATAGCCTGTAACATTACCTGCATAAATTCAACCGTCCGCGTATCGATTTAGCCTACTGGGTCATAATTATATGTGTAGTGCCTACAATTCAGGAGCGGATGGAGGCATTTCTTGCCAAAAATTATCGAGTCGTCAGGACAGCCTGAATGAAGGACTTCAAGCGCAGGTGGAAGTCTTTGCAGATCTCAAAAGTAGATCCCGAAGATTTGGTCGAGTACCACTCAGATCCACCCGAATGGACTTGTGGGTGCAGAGCGTATTTACTAAGTCGTTTCTTAATCTGCAAGCATATCAAGTCGTGTTTCGAGGAGGTTCCGGACAAGTGCCGATTTTTCTACTAAATTCTTCGTTAGAGATATTACCCGTTTTGGGTGTCACAGCAACTGGTTATTCGCCCGGAATACAGGATTAAAGCGCCTGAAGTAGCTGCAAGTAATGATTATGATTTAGGATTCGATACTGATCCTGACACAATCAGCGAGAGCGAGAGCAAGAGTGATATCAAGCCCGAGATAATGGGAAATGAGATTCACGATACTAACAACAGTACATCGTCGGATGGCTTGGAAAAAATCGTCTCGTCGACGCTAGCTATCGTAAACATTTAAAAGGGGCAAAAAGAAATCGGCAACACATAGCTCCTGAAGCTCTTCAAAGACAACGACAAAAAAAATCTTCAAGTTCTTGCTTAAGTTGGGCAGCGGAAGAGACAAAGGACCATGCTTAAGACATGGCATCAGGACAAGCATCCTGCGATAATGTGTCAGAGATAGATTTTTAGCCTCAAATCTTGATTAATCTAAAGAATGAAGAAAAGGTCTTTCTCCTACACGTTCCTGTTTTAATCTTCTTCTTACATTCATGATTATACATGTATATGATTACTTTAGCTTTCTCGGCAGAATCTTAGACCGAAATGAAAAGTGATTCTTCTAATTGACAGACTTAAATAGATTTCTCTGAAATTTAAAGTAGTTTCGGAGACATCACATTTAACCAGCTACCTAATGTTTAGATTTAACGATTATAAGGATTCTTAATGATATCATTTTCAAAAGAGTACAGGCATATCAAGGATAATGACAAGGTTAGCAGGCAAATTGTGATGAAACTAATACGACTCGCGGTAATTTTGTCAAACAATACTAATCTTGGAAGTTTTATCGTTTCATTGTACATGAATATCTATATAAAAGTTGCTAAGCATAGGAGATGGTAATCAACAGTGTCCTAGTGCACGGAAGAGCTTACTGAACAAACGTACACATAAAAAACTATAACTACATCCGTATGTAGATACACTTGTATTCTGCGAATTCAGTTATGCATTTTGCACAATTCCTCAAGCCCAAGATATTGTCGGCGGTGTTCTCTCACGTGGCCGTGAAAACATTTGTGTGCGTTACGGCTCTGTAGTTAAGCAGTGTTACTGGAGTGAGGTGGTCAGGCTGGCTGTGATGTATAGTAAGCTACCAATCGTAATGGCCTCGTGTTAGAACTTGGGTTGGACTCACCAGTAGAAGACTTCAAAGATATGAGGGTAGCTCAATGTATTGTAGAGTAAACTCAGGAGGTGATGATCTATGTAAAGAAGATGATGTTTCTCTTCTCAGACGTGCGGTCTTATTTATATAGAACAAAAAACCACTAATCACTAGTATCAACCCAATGTAGCTCTTGCACCTGTGCCGTATTAAACCTTGCTATTCTGTGCTGTGATTTTTGTATGATGATATCAAAGGTGTTTGCTGCTATTATTGTTATTATGGTTGTTGCCCGTGCCGGCTGACAACTGATGCCTCCAATATTATTTGTAGGCAAATAGCGTGAGCTAGGCTCAAATTAGACGATTAATGTTCTTTATATGTTGATAAGGATAAAGGCATATTCTCACACCTAGGCTACGAAGCGATTGACGTATAATGAAAATTCAGCTCTAGTATATGTCAAAGTTAAGACAACATAGTCACTAAAACTGAGAGAAGTATTTGGGTATCGGTATTTCTAATCTTTTAGTAAAAATATCAACAAAGATACACTTTGGTAGTATTGCATAGTGTTGAGATGAGAATCATTAAGTTACAGAAACAGATACACGTGAGGGACGTTAAACGTTTGACGAGTAATAAAAACATTACATGATTGCAACTTAACCAATTGAAGCCATTATAATAAATCATGTCATTGATAAAAGTGAGGATAGAATCATAAAATTTTCCTCCAAATTGAGCGCCGAATTCTATGCTCCACCAGAGCACCAGACCCAGTAAGTTACCACACAACCAGTGACTTCGTTGTCAGAGTGGCAAGTCAAATATTATACAATATAATACAAAGGAGGTTTGATAGTAAATCCGTGAGCTAGGCATGTTCTAGAAATCCTCGTCGAAATTGAAAATACCTCCGGTTTCAGCTTTTTTCTCAATCTGTTCTGCTGAGTCTTCATATATCTTCTGAGTACTAGCCATGACGCCAGCCTTTTGGTAATCTCCGACACGCTTTTCAAAAAAATTTGTTTTGCCAGCAAGGGAGATATTTTCCATGAAGTCAAATGGGTTTGTTGAATTGTAGTACTTGACATTTCCAAGTGCCACAAGAAGACGATCAGCGACGAACTCAATGTATTTTTTCATGAGACCCGCATTCATTCCAAGTAGAGCACATGGCAAGGCGTCAGTTAGGAATTCTTGTTCGATCTCAACCGCTTCTGTAATAACATCTTGAACGGCTTGTTTGCTAGGCCTATGCTTTAAATGAGAAAACAATAGACATGCAAAATCAGTGTGTAAGCCTTCATCTCGAGATATAAGCTCATTTGAAAATGTAAGACCAGGCATTAGCCCTCGCTTCTTGAGCCAGAAGATAGATGCGAAAGAGCCGCTGAAAAAGATGCCCTCCACGGCAGCAAACGCGACGAGACGTTGAGCGAAAGTCGAGCGGTTGTCTTCGATCCATCGAACTGCCCACTCAGCTTTCTTCTTAATGCATGGAACTGATTATTTTTAGTCATCCACAACATTCCAGATCGGTTGGTACTAACTGGTCTCTATAGCATTAAAAAGGTGGGCTTTCTGTGAGGGTTCCTTGACATAGGTATCAATTAACAGAGAGTATGTTTCAGAATGTATGTTCTCCATCATAACTTGGAAGCCATAAAAAAATCGCGCTTCCGCGATTTGAACCTCGCTGCTAAACCGTTCGACAAGGTTCTCATTGACAATTCCGTCAGATGCTGCAAAAAAGGCAAGGATGTGAGATATAAAGTACCGCTCATCGTTATTGAGATTATTATCCCAATCATTGAGATCTTTAGACAAATCAATCTCCTCTGCGGTCCAAAGAGAAGCCTGGGCCTTTTTGTACATTTGCCATATCTTTTTCTTTGAATTAGTCTTTGTTGCTCAAATTGAGGAAAAATTGCCAAGTTAGTTGGCTCACCTCGTGGTATTTAATTGGAAAGAGCACAAAGCGACTGGGATTTTCCTGAAGTAGAGGCTCATCTGCTTCCTCCGACGTAGATAGAGATAGAGATTGCGAATTACCAGTTTTAGAGTTAGAGCAAAGATTAGGCTTTCCGGTGATTTTATCATTTAAATTGGGAGCCGCATTGCTGGCAATGAACTAAATTAGGAGCGTTAGTGAGAGACAAAACTTTTTTCTGCAACAAGAACCAACCGGATTGGAAGGAGTTTTAATTGAATTCATATTTATTATCATTATTAATTCTATTGTTACTGATATCTGATCAATGAAGGAGAGAAAAAACTGAAGATCTAGGTAGTCTATATTCAACGATAGATGCTTCCACTTAATTTGGACATTGCATGTATCTACTCTTCGCTTAAAGATGAGATGTAAAGTTTGCAGAAGTGATAAACCAATCAAATCATTTAAATCTAATTTTATATATTTACTTAGTGAAAGAGAAGTCCCAAAATTTCTCCTTTGTTAGTACTTGTAGATGTAGGTCTCTTAGGCATTAGCTTTTATCTGTTAACACATCGAAAACCTCTGATTGATCGAGGATAATTTGTTGTCAGGTCATCACTGTTTCGAGTCTCTAACACGTCGAACGCGAAAACGTCTTTCCATGCCCCACATCTCGGCAAAATGATGGGTGGTGGGGTGAATCTGAATAAGCAAAGCCGAATTTGTACTACCGCTACGTGTACTTCAATGGGTCAGATGGTGCAGTGGTATACCATCTAGACTGGTATCCCAGGTAGAGTCTGGACAGATGCCCCACTCAAGAAAGGAGAAAGCTGATTTGAATCCAGTGAAACCCCATACCACTTGTCTCGCTAGGGTAATTTATTCGCAGGATAACTAAAGCATGCTCTGATAATCATGGTGGTTGCACACCTTTCCCTGTTGTGGGTATCCACGACAGAGGTTACCCATCGTAGGACGTTATTCTCGTAATAGTGTCTGCAAATGTAATCTGGGTGTGAGTGTTCGCAACATTAAACTTAGTCATTCTGCTAAAATTATAAATTTTCCACAATCATTCGTGACATAGTCCCAGGCAACATGCACAAGATTGGTTAAAAAAATAGCCCTTCACACACGTGTAATCTTGTACAGTAGAACCCCTCTTAACTAATAGTGGGTCCCGGTATGATTACTGAAGGGATTCATAGAAATTTTACCGTTTATATTTGCAATACTTACCCCTGCGCCAAAAATGACCTGTAAGGGTAAGTGTTGCAAATATAAAAGTCCAAGTTACGATGAATCATTTCAACATTTATACCGGGACCCACTATTAGCTAAGAGGGGCTCTACTGTATTAATTATACAGTAAAACTTCTGTAAGGCGATAGTGGATCCCGATTTAATTATTGAAAAGATTCATTTCAACTTTGCCGTGTATATTTGCAATACTTACCCATGCGCTAAATTGGCGTGCATGGGTAAGTATTGCAAATAAATATATTAACATTACAATGAAACTTTTCAATAATTAAACCGGGAACAATATCGGGTTACACAGGTTTTACTGTATAAAGTTAAGTACACCTTTCCGCTAGGTCTCTTTTAGGGATACAGTAAAACTTCTGTAACACGATAGTGGGTCCCGGCATAAGTGTTGAAAATATTCATTGAAATTCATCCATTTATATTTGCAATACTTGCCCCTGCACCCAAAATGACCTGTAAGGGTAAGTGTTACAAATATAAAAGTGCAAGTTACAATGAATATTTTCAACACTTATGCCGGGACCCACTATCGTGTTACAGAAGTTTTACTGTACTACTTCTAGTGGGAGGGCCTAATACGAAGAATGAGGGAGGCATAAAAATTACATATTTATCCAAGAACATCACAATTTTTTACAAGCGCGCGTGTAACGAAAAAAAGTCTCTCCCTTGGCCCACGTGACTGTCCTGATGACTAAACTAAATATCGTGACGATAATTTCTTGAATCCCTTAGATCCCTATATGTTTGGGGTTGGTTTATCTTAATTCATGTCCTTCAAGATAGCGATATCTATATTTATACTATCAAGGCAATCACTTGAAATATATTTTCTGGCTCGAGCACTTAACGGAACTCGAAAAGATATACTATGGTGCATATTTTAGATTTATGGATACCATGCTTGGATTTAAATATTTTGTTCGGATTCAGCTTTTTATCACATATCATTGTGTTGTCGTTTTTGTTGGGGCTAAAGCGTTAGCCTGTTTGATGCCAG
The DNA here is from genome assembly GCA_028751805.1 of Podosphaera xanthii. Taxonomy (NCBI): domain Eukaryota; kingdom Fungi; phylum Ascomycota; class Leotiomycetes; order Helotiales; family Erysiphaceae; genus Podosphaera; species Podosphaera xanthii. Next base: position 1,238,523 of record JAPWIX010000010.1, read on the forward strand.
CATCTTGAAGATATTAAAAATCAAAAGTTTAATGTTGATTAATTACGATCTCAGTCTAAGGACCTGTTCAAAAAATTGAAAAATATGTAGCTTAACCAGCAGGATTTACAGTTTGCATACCACAGGCGAGGTTTTCGAGAGTTGAATGTAGGGCGTTTGAAAATTGGCACTGCTTTCCGGTTACTCTTGAGTAGAATGCATATCGAATTTCGCATTCAGAATAGGCCGTAAATCTTAATTAGGGGCATAGTTCTCTGTGTGAACGTTCAGATGTGGCGTTGACAGAGGCAATCGGTGTTGATTTTCTAATTTGACAGGATTCATTACTCTGAGTTAATAAAGACTCAGACGTCCGGGTTTGGTCGATCTATACCAGTCAGCGGATGTGATCTTCACATAGTTCTACGAGAAATCTTCTTAAAGCGTAGCTGACTCGCAAAAACGATCAAAGGTTGAAGCCATCTTTATCAATAGATAAACGAACATAAAATGATCAAAACTTGCAAGAAAGATAATGATTAGTTTTTATTTTCTGTATTATCTACGGCCAGCTAGGAATCCAGTTATGTACAAAAAAGCACCCAAATCATTTCTCTGCACGATCAAGCTATCTATCCATTCCAAACTTTTCAGCGATGCTGCAATCACTGTGACCTGTCCAATCTTATTAAATCGCTACTGAAACGGGCTCAAAATTTGGCCCATTCATAATAAGTCAAGCTTAACCGATAACATGGTTCACTAACTGAGTAGATCCGTTAAGAACAAGTTTATTCCCAGCAGCCTGGCCACCTACGTTACCTAGGAAAGGTAGCCTTCAGAATGCAGCTCGTTTGAAGGCTGTAGTAAACGAGAGTGAGAGAAAATTAGACCTATTCAAAGTTGTTAGGTCGTTTCCTTAAATAGATATGTATGGTTGGAACCGTGCAAGATTCTAGACTTGTTGCCCCGTGGAATTCTAGAGAATGCAACTGACTCAAAAACTGGTTGGTCGTTGGGTTGAAAACCTTATATGCTTAGCCCATATTCTTATGCCGGGCAAGTGTTGACCTAGTGCTGGAGAAATATCGGATACTAGAATCTTTTGCATCCTACGTATTCATTGGTGGCGATCTTATTCAAGAGAACTGAAGCTGAAAAGCTTTCTAAATTAGTGAAGGAGAGCAGATGGTAGAAGACTACTCGAAGTATGAATATCTCGGGCATGTTAGTGAAAAGTTTCGACGAGAAAGCCGAGTGGTGCAATCAATAACTGGAGACCCTGATTATCAACATGAAATTTGAGGAATCTTCTGGATGATTAGCGCAGAGAACCCAGATAAAATGGAAACTTACTCTTTGATGGGAAATGCTATTTTTCGTTATACAGCTGGACATCTTTATATGAGCAGACAAATAGCCAATCAAAAAGTATATTCTATGATAGTCAGAGAGTGTCTAAAGTTCGAAGTGTGAAGCCTCAACTAACTTTTCTGTTACTACATCCTATTCCCATGAACGCCACCCACCAAGAAAAGTGTTTTACAATGATCGACGCCTCAAATTTAAGCTCCCAGATCCCAATAGAGTCCCGGAAACCTGCTTTATGCAAAGTTATCATCTTTGTCAAAATAAGTTTCATCAATCTCTGCAAATGACTGAAAGTGAAGCGGCCTATGCTCTGCTGCATAGAAGGGCATTGGTGTATCAAGATTTACATGTATTGATTTTTTTTCGATGCTGCTAAAAGAGCTTCCCATAAAGCTATAATTCCAAATTTTATTCTCTGGCACAAGGAAATAACCTCGAATTTTATCGCTTAATAGTAGTTGACACTTCTCTCCCATGGTAGTACTAAATCCTTGAGGTTGATCGCTCCCCATATCTTTATTTTCCACGCCCCATTTAAACCCTGCTGGAGTCAAAGCCCACGATGAAAGAGAGACACTACCCGGCGTGAATGATACAGTCATACTGATAGTTTTCCTGTCCCAGGATTTGTGCGAATTCATGAGCCGAGCGTGTTGAGTAACATCCATTGCGCTCATGTAAGGAGGCTCGCTTCCAGAGACTGTGTGAATAATCCCTAGAGGCTCCATTTTTTCTAGGTACTCATGCTGAGGAAGGTGGTGGGGCAGTTGGGTTTCACGAGTACTTCCAATTTGAGGGATCATCACTATACACCTGATCTCCTTAACTTGGTCGTTATCAGGAGGAGATGAGCCATACAGATAGCCGGCAACTTGGACCCGGAGATCAGCTATAGTAATAAAGCGTTTGAGGATATTTTTTGGCATGACGTATGTGAAGTGATCATCCTCTTTTACATCATCTGAGGAAATATAAATATTGTTAGCTCTAGTACGAAGATTTGATGTAGCGATAGCACGAGTGCGCCACTCAGTCTTCGATGCAAAAGTTTGCTGCTCGAATTGAGACGTTGTGGTGACAATTATATCTTCTCCATGCACGTTTTGAGTTTTTGTTGTGACAGCGGTAAGTTGCTGCTGTTCTTGCTGTTGTTTTTCAATTTCAGCAGCCTGTTGACGCTGCATTGATGGGGCGCTAATTTCCATTCCTAAGATAATGTCACGGACCTCGCTACTTGTGAGACTGGAAGTATTGACATTATTTTTCTTGCCATAATCATTCAAGATTAAATCTCGTAACTGTGTTTCAACCTTGATCCAATCCTCGTCAGAAAGAGTTGGCCAAATATGATGCTCTTGAGTTATTACGGTCTTGTCAGGCCGAAGTAGTAGCTTAGTCTTGTCTTGATTGACATGAAGTGCCCGTAGGATCAGAATGAGTCGAGAGAATGCAGTGTATGAAGAGATAGACTTAAGCCATTCATCATAGAGATTGAAGAGGACCATTTGTGGCTCAGTAGCTCGAAGTATCATATCACCGAGCTTCTCCACTTTCATAGCAGCTTGGAATGGCAACTGCAGCTCTGATGCACGAATCGAGATATTTGGAAAATCAAGCAAATGAACCTCAAGGGGGTCGAGGAGACCCTTTCGGGTTACGATTAGTTGTTTAGGTTGTTCTTCAACGGGAAGGGATCTAATTAATGCAGCAACTTCCTCAGCTGTTTTCCACTTGGCCAATTGTCCAAGACGTTTTTGGCCCGCCCAGACGCTGGTATGAATAATCTTGAGAAATAGCTGACCAGTACGAGGGTTGAAAATAAAAATAGCACCGTTAATAGGCTTAGTGGTTAAATTTCCTTCAAAGGTCTTATGGATAGTTACGCGGTAAACATTAGTATCGTCGATGAAAAGTTGGATTTGATTGCTGAAGAGTTCTGAGTAATTCTGGGAGTTAAGGAATTCTTGATTACTTTCAGATGCATATAATTGAAGACCCTTCCGAATACGCTCTCGGAGCACATAAAGAGCAGGATTGGCCTTCATTATTTTTGCCATTGCTTGCTGTATGAGTGTCTTGAGCCCGGGAAAGTACTGGCCATAAGCTGAGTAAAGATTATAAGCAAGGTCGATTCCGATCATTAGTCCCGTAGCAGATGGATAAATACTCATACTATCAGTCGTGTAGTCAAGATACTTTGCTCGTACGTATCGCTCTATATCATGGGAGTCATAATCACCATATCGTAGTTGTACATCGATCCAAAATTTGTTTGTTGTGGTTGGTTCGATAACATCTTTTGTGTCGAAGAGAATCGAAGGCCTAGTCACGTTCCACTTGTGGCTTGCGAACAGAAGGATGTCGGCGCAAGAGCTGTTCATCTTATAAGACTTTCTGGGATGAATGGTTTCTTTTTGAACAGTCTCGATTCCTAGCTGTTCTAGTTCTTGGTCGAAAACTTGACACAAATCCATGACTACAGATTCGTGTATCTTCTGCCAAAGATGTGCTCGAAATATTTGTATCAGCGAGATCTTCAATGTAGGGATTTTCCCATGAAGAAAAATGCCTGTCAAGTCAAGCTGGACTTGGAAACCGACGTACACATTAGCACGATTAATTGTTGGGGCTATGATGATTTAGAATAATATCAATGTTTCGATTTGGGTTAACTTACACCACCAAAGAGTAAATCTACGATTAGGAATTTGGTTGAGACCAGATCTTTGGGCGTTAGTGAGCTTTTTGAACTTCATACTTTCTTCGAATCCACTGTTATGTAATACAAGATAGTCATGACGTAGATAAAGCTGATCTTGATCAACCCGAAACCCAGCCCATTCTGTCGCCTCAGATTCAAGTGCTATCTCTTCTACTACATACACCATAGGTTGAGAAGATTTGAAATTCTGAGAAAGCTTAGGGCTGGAAGTCTTGAAGACTCGGTACAGACGTTTCTTCTCGTCATCAAGAGCTGCAAATTCAGCAGCGGTTATCTCAACAGTCTCATATCTGTGAGATTCATTTATGTCGCTGGAATTTTGGTCATTTGAATAATCTCTTTCGTGATTGGAAGTACCATCTCTTGTCGGTAGAGCTTCATTGTTGCCTTTCAATCGATAAAGGACTAAAATATGATTTCGCGTAACAACAAGATCTTCTTGACCATCCCCAATTTTGATACGATAGAGTGGATCTTTACCGTTCACGATATTAAAAGCATGTCGAGGCCCACCATCTGGACCTAGAAGTAGATCACCCTCTTTGACATCTTCAACTGCAACCTTAGATCCATCAAAACGTAGTATCATCGTTCCCTTTGCGAGGCAAGCTTTCTCCCAAAACAGACCTTCCCAAGACGGAAAGGCAGTTGCCTTGAAAAGTGTATGTTCGAGGATAGTCTCAACACCACCGAGAGCTTGGATAACATCGGTTCGATAGGCGTTCAAGTTCCAAAGTTTTCCATCGTGACGTTGGCTGGTCCACCAGAAAGGATTACTTTTCATAAGCTGGTACGTTTTGAATTCTGTCCTAGCACGGAATCCTTTGTCGAAGCTCAAGGTGCTTCTATCTTTCTGGAAAAGGGTGTTAATACGGGGTAGACCACGATCCCAGCTATCTTCTAGATCTTCTAGGGTCAATCTTCTATTCTGCTGGTTGGCCTCTTGGCGCTTCTGGGAGTATTCGGTCCATACTCTTTGCGAGTCTATAAATTCGGCTTCCCAAGGAATTATATATCTGAATATATTGGGAATCAAGGTCTCTTCGTCATGACTCATGCCAGCGCGATAATGAGTCACGCCTACATCTGTTTGCTTCGACCATCGCTTATCACTTGTAGGGATGAGGATGTGCGAGCCTGATATCATCCCAAGGCCACCAAGTTCTTTGGGTGTGTAAAAAACCGCTGGGGGGAATCGAGACGGCATCTTTGAGTTGAGCCCAATTTTGACACGAGTCTGGATCTTCGTTTCACACTTCACTATAGTATCTAAAAGATTAACAGTTGAGACCGCAGCTTCCCGATAGTAGGTGAAAAGCGCAATCAAGCTTGTGTTCCACTTGTTTGCTATTTTAGTGAATGTTGTTGAGCCAGAAGACATAAGAATCTGTCGTATGCGATTGTTAAATTTCGCTATATCTTCTTCAGTAACTTGAAGGAAGGCATGCGCAGTTCTTTCCTTGCTTGTATTGTCGACAAGCGACCATACGCTATCCTTCACAGGAAATTCTTCATTTTGGTTTCGTATTTTTGGCAAAATGCGGACTTCGAAACCACACATCGAGAAGAGTAAATTTGCATTATCTCTGCTGTAGACGCTGGAGAATGTGTCATCCCACTCTATCGTAGTGATTGATCTAGGAAGTCTATTTTTAAGATCCCAGAATACAGCTCGACCGAGATTCACATCATGCCTCATTAATCGCATCCGAGAATCTCTTGGCCAGCACTTCTTATTCCTGTATCCAATGACATTCTCAAAGTTAGGATCTGGCTGTTCGGTTAAGAAACGTTGAATCAGATCTCTTGATTCCTCAGCAGAGAATCGGAAAAATACCCAAATTCGGTCAATATACCTTGTATACAACCTGATAGGATGTCTGGTTTCTGTCTCTCGATCCCTAAATTGTAGGAAATCATTAGGACTAGCCGGGGGACCTGCGATATCACTAGCCCTTTGTAGGCCAAGTAAGAGTAAATCAAGGACGAGTCCGTAATACTGAAAGACAAATGCAGAAAACTGAAGACCACGAATCATACCATAGCTGTTTATGTGATTCATATCTTTATAGGTCAGTTGGACGTTGTTCTTAGACGAGATGTAATCGGCAAGATTATGATCCATGATAAGTCTTAATAATCGATTAAGAAGGGTAAGGTCAATCTTTTCATACACCTTTGAAAGCTGGGTCTCAATCATGACATTACACTCTCCATTCGCAGTCTCCCAAACCTTATCGAGGTTATTGATACCTTGGGCCCACTTGTAGGTAAGTAATGGCGGAACTTCGGAGTCAGATGGCTTAATCCACGCGGGAAAGAGATGACGTTGATCAGCTTGGTACCATAGGTATTGGTCAAGGTAAGCATCGCTTATTTTCTCCACAGGTTCAATGTCGTATACTGGATTAATTGTACTGTAATTATCATTCATGTCGATTCCAACTTCTTTAAACGCTCTCTGAGTGAGCAGGAAACGTTTAATTCTCTCAAGGGATGTTCCAGGACTATCATAAGCTTGCTCAATTAAAGCCAACTCTTCTCGTTGACTTTGATTTAATCGACCTTTCACAGAGTATGCCTCGCGAAGGCGCTCAAGAGCTAGAGTAAGAATTTTGGTGTCGTGCTTGTAAGATACGCTGGGAAAAGGGATTGGAGAAAATTTCCTGGATTCTAGCCAATGAACAGTGGTAGTATAAATTGCCACAGCTTCTTCTGAGGAGACATAAGGACCATCTTTCATGTAATTATGCTGTCTTTCCTGTTCAGCTTTTAGCCATAAACGAGTGAGACGGCCCAAATTTTTCTTCGCAACTGTTTTATCTACGGTAGCTCCGCGACGAATACGCTCTCTATTGTAGTGGGCGACAGAAATCCACCAATCTGCTTTACTTTTAACATAACGGAGTATTATATTTTCAACAGGGGCCGGTAAGCCTGGAACTTTCCATGGGATATTACTTTTCCAGCATCGCCATGCTTCTGATAAGTGTTGGAGAACAGTGTTTACTTTATTTTGTTTGACACCCTCAGGCATCATGTCCATCAAGTCGGCCATTACAGAAGCACGAAGCTCAAGATCGAAATGAGATTCCACGCGCTGTTTGGTTACTGTTTTAGCTACGCCTTTACTGTGTCTACCTTCGAACTGTCTGGACAAAAGGTTTCCGAGCCATCTTTCTAGGAGAGGGATTATACCTCTCATAAAAAATAGCCATACTCTCCAGGCAGGAGCCCAAAATCCGCATCCAGGTCCTTTTCCGACTGGACCAGAGTTAAATCGATAGTAGATTAAATGTTTTAAATCTTTGCATGAACGAATTTGATGCATTAATTTGTATTTGTACCGGTACATGCCAGTGAGTTGACCAACATGGTTAAAGGCGTAGAGAATTCCATCTGCAAGCTGAAAAGCATCGATATTTCCCAGTCGATATTGGACCTGGGCATCTACAATTAATTTTGTCAGTTTAAGTATTTCACGCATAAGATGAAAAGCATTTCCAAAGCGGGACTTTTTCCTTTCTTTTGTGGTCAACGTCTTGACTGGCTTAAGGTTGAAATTATAATCTAAATGGAGATAGGTTAAGTTTTTCCTGTGAATTAAAAGATTTAACATATTGAATCCTTGACGACAGACTTGAAGACCAGCTTCAATCCAATCAATTGTTGTCTGCTGAAAAAATTTAGTTTGCTTTAAAGATTTCATTAAACTTTGCTTATTTTGTGCTTGAGGTTTTCTCTTGTGAAGTTCATTCAAAACATATGTCTTCAAAAGCTTTTGATAAGATACTCGTACTTTGACCGGCTGACCTTGTGGACAATGTTCCAGGTACCATTGTTTAACAAGTGGAACATCTTGAGCACGCACCATTTTTCCCGACCGTCGATCAAAAGGAAATGGAGCCCACCATAATGCGATAGCGGAAGCAGTTTCTTCGTTGTATAACTCTTCAGATGCAAGAAACGGCTCGACATTATCAGGCAGTTCAAATGCATGTTCTTCGGGCTCTTCCATACTTCCAAATCCGAATATTTCGTCTTCATGACTGATGGTGATATTTTTTGGTGCAACGGATCTAGAGGATATAGGGTTAATCACTGGGTCAAAGTAGAATGCAGGAAGATTTGGGTCTTCAGCGCGAATGTAAACTACTTGAGGATGAGAGAACCATGACAACTTTACGCTGCGCGGTAAGGAATTATACAGGAACGGATAAGCGACTCTGTACTCAGTTCGAATCGGAGCACGAAAAATGATACGGTCAATGGCGTTAAATTCACCGAAATCTTCGTCGTTTGGATCCACATCCTTATATAAAGGCTCGAATCGTGGGCCACCAGGAATTGCAACGTTTAAAGCTTTGGCTGTAAGAAAGCTGTTAAGCTCGAACATGTGGAAATAATTTTTATCAACGAGGTCGCTCAAAAGCTGATGGCTTAATCGATACAGGGTAGCCATCTGAGATAAAGTAAGATTCCATCTTTTGTAGCTCGGCCCATTTACGTGAGGCGTATCAAGCAAAGGTCTATTGTCATAAAACCATTCGAAAACTGCTGCATCTTCGTGCTCGTCTAGTTCCATGTGTATAGGCTCGAGAGGTTCAACGTCTTCTATATTCTCTGACCAAGAAAGAGGAGGTTCTTCATCGTCGAAAGGTGGGAACCGCATGCGTTTGAAATGCCTTCGATCGCTCTTTTCTCTCCTCATACATACCCACATCGTAGCCCACTGCGCATGAAAGACAGGTTCAATAACCCTTGGCGTCTCATTCACAAAGGTCAAGCATCCATTTACGTGATATAACACCTTCACATCTCTTGCAGACTCCCATGGCATGGGCATATTTTCGAGCAACTTCATAACAGCATGGGGCATATATTTTAGTGCTCCAAGATAGCTTCGTTTGTCGCTGCTAAACTTTTTCTGCGAAACATCCCCAATGTCCTTAACGATCTTACGAAGATGCTCCGGGGGCATGTCTGCTTTTGATGTTTCGACAAAACCTGCTCTCCGTTTCTCGCCAAATCGATTTCTTTGATGTCGTAGCCAGTCCTTCTTTTTTTGTGCAAACTTAGCAACATGTGGATCAATTGAAGGTCTGTAGACAGGCGGTGGAGGGGCGCCAGGAGGTGCGCCTATTGATGGTGGACCAGAACTCCATCCGGGAGGAGGGGGAAGGAGACTGGACGACATTTTGATTATTGTGCCCAAACTCCGTTAATTGTGTAGACTCTATTTGATATGAAGGTCGCGATGTATAACCAGGTCGCGCTACATTACATCTTTGGCGTCAGCAAGCTAGCCATATTTAGTTAGAGATAATATCTCGCTTCTAAGTAGATGGTAGCCAATGATATGTCAGACCCTGTCAAACCAACAACCCACAATGATTCAGGTCATCTCTCGTATAATTATTTGAGACAACTTCAGAATACATTGCGACTAATCTTCACCACAATGCCATCCAACAGATTGACCTACAGGCGTCGCAACCCGTAAGTTACTACCTTTTCTTAGCAACATTCAAATCACTGACATTTTAGATACAATACACGGTCAAACAAGGTCCGCGTTATCAAGACCCCAGGTGGCGCACTCCGATATCTTCACATCAAGAAAGCCGGCACTGCTCCCAAATGTGGAGACTGTGGCACTAAACTCCCAGGCGTAAGTTAATTTGGACTTCACTACAGAAAAGCATGCTTTGAGGTGGGAAATGAAGACGGGGACTTCAAATATTCAAGCTCTGTCTAGGCGCCTAATAATTATCGCATGTTTTCCGTCAAGATCTGAAACGTGCTACGCATCAATCTACAAGCTTTAGCTTCACTGGATACAAAAATTTAGACTCGGGATACTGCAGTAATCATGCTAATACAGATACTATAGATTCCCGCCCTCAGACCTCGCGAATACTCTCAGATTTCACGGCCGAAGAAGACAGTACAACGTGCATATGGGGGATCAAGATGCGCAAACTGTGTACGGGATCGCATTGTCCGTGCATTCTTAATTGAGGAGCAAAAGATTGTGAAGAAGGTGCTTAAGGAGTCGCAGCAAAAAAAGTGAACAACTCAGACGGCACTTTTGTCGAATAATAGGGTTCCAGAATGAAAGTTGCCATTTATCTTCCATAAGCGACAGAACTGAAGTATTTCAGATATCATGAAGAAAATTATTGGTATCGCTGGTGTAGAATATTATGCAAATTACGCAAATACAAACTGCATTCCAACGGGTCTACGACTTGCTCTAACAAAATTCTGACAACTAAGTTATCACCTCGTAGACACTTAAAGCTCGATTTTATTCCTGCAAAATTATTCCCGAGAAAGATAAAACCGAAGAAAAGATACCTTGGCGTACCGTCTATAATCGGAATTAGGTCGATAGAATTTCTGACAACCTTATGATAGGGAGCCTAGTGCAAACAATCTTTTGCCAAGATTCGCGTACCACATACTTCCCCACAGTTAACAGTATTTGTGAAAAAGCAGTTAGGCCCAACAACCTGGTCAGACTAAGCAAACACCAAAGAAAGAAGGTAAAGATCCCACTCGACTTTATGATTTATGCCAGACTTCTCCAAGAATTACATACATAGCTTTCAGAACAAGGTTTCAAATCGATCCTTCATCGTAACCTCATCCGTATTCCCAATTAAGAACGGTTTCCTGGCAACATCCTGACCCATCCTTGTGAAACTGGAAAACTAAGTACTGGTATTCGTAGCTTCTTTGACTGGAAAAATCAGACATCTACAGTAGAACCTCTCATAGCTAATAGTGGGTCCCGGTATAAATGTTGAAAAGTTTCATTGTAAGTTGAACTTTTATATTTGCAACACTTACCCTTACAGGTCATTTTGGGCGCAGGGGTAAGTATTGCAAATATAAACGGTAAAATTTCTATGAATCCCTTCAGTAATCATACCGGGACCCACTATTAGTTAAGAGGGGTTGTACTGTGGCTCAAATTACTTTATCATCGTGATTTTACAACAGATCGGAATATGTAGATTGAATATTCAAAGGCCATATATCTCATCTTTTACTCTGTAGTTCTAATCCTAATAGGATGACGCCACTCGATGCTTAAAAATCTCCAAAGCTTACTGAAAATTTTCAAATATCTCAGGTTAAGGATAATATTCAATTTGACACATAAATTTTTTTTTTTTTTTTTTTTCTATTATCCTATTTCGGCGCCTGAAGGCCCACGTAGGTATTTTTCGGAAGATACGTATTCTTTGTTATAGAACGACTCATTTTGACGTTTGGAACACTCATACTCAGATTTCATTTGCAGATACCACTACGAGAATAACGCCTTACGACATGTACCCTCTTCCGTGAATACCCACCACAGGGAAAAGCGAGAAAAACCTGTGGCTATCTGAGCATGCTTTCGTCATTCTACGAATACAGTATCACCGCGAGAGAAGTGGTGTGAGGGTCTTGCTGGATTCGAACCAGCTTTCTCCTGTCTCAAGTGGGGCATGTGTCCAAGCTACCCAGACTCTACTTGGGAGAACGGCCTGGACGGTGTACCACTGCACCATCCGACCCCAATTTGACACATATATACAATAATTATTGTTACATGATGCACAATGACTAGACACAACAAGAATGAGCCTCATGTCAAACACTTGAGCTCGACATAGATAACGTTCTTCTGGAATCAAACATACAGGACGAAAAGCTGCGCCTGGTGTGAACAAAATTTGTGTTTTAAATTTTTTTTTGAATGAAAATTGAGGGAGCAGAAGGCGCAGGGAGAGGGTGTCTCGTGTAGCTAATAGCAAACTTAGATCTGCTTACCGATCCGTCAGTCACAGTGTCATTTAACTCTGATTGACCGCACGAGCAACTTCGTTAGCGACAGCCAATCAGCTCACTTGGTTTGTTCTGATTAACAGCGCGAGTGACGCTACATCAATCAGATTACCGCCCTACGCTCTCGTTACCATGAGGCCACAAACTTGGGTCGGATAGTGCAATGGAATACCGTCCAGGCCGTTCTCCGAAGTAAAGTCAGTGTAACTTGGACACATGCCCTACTTGAGACAGGAGAAAGCTGGTTCAAATCCAGCAGGACCCTCACGTCATATCTCTCGCGGTGTCATTGTCTTCGCAGAATGACGAAAGCATGCTCAGATAACCATTGGTTTTTCTTGCATTTCACTGTTGTGGGTATTCACAGAGGGTGGTACATATCGTAAGGCGTTATTCTCGTAGTGGTATCTGCAAATGTAAACTGAGTATGAGTGTTCCAAACGTCAAACTGTGTCAGTCTGCAAAAAGAAAGTATCTTTCGTAATAATCCGCGTCATAGCCACCGGCGTCATAAGCACAATTGATTTAAAAAAAACGATTAATATCTTGTTTTTCAAGCAAAAACTCTGACGGTAATTTTTTATTTTTCATGTAATTAGAGTCTTTTTTTTTAAGTCATTTTTGCGTATGCAGCCTGAGGCTATAACGCGAATGATTACGGAAGATGTGAATGAAAAGCAGTATGACTCTGTTTGAAGTTTGGAACACTCATACTCAGAGTTCATTTGCAGACACCACTATGAGAATAACGCCTTACGACATGTACCCTCTTCCATGAATACCCACCACGGGGAAACGCGAGAAAAACCCGTGGTTATCTAAGCATGCTTTCGTCATCCCGCGCATACAATATCACCGCGAGAGAAGTGGTGTGAGGGTCTTGCTGGATTCGAACCAGCGTTCTATCTTAAATGGGGCATGTGTCCAAGTTACCCTGACTCTACTTCGGAGAACGGCCTGGACGGTATTCCACTGCACCATCCGGCCCATATAATTAGAATCGTACAAGCTGAAACAAGACTAGCTCCAATTTGATCAAAAACTTACATTGTGTACGCTCATCGCAGTTGTACTTACGCTGAGGCTTTTGATTTAATACACAGAGTAATTCTTACAAATATCTAGAAGGGGTGAAAATATCAGCTTGCCATACTACCTGAATACATGTATCCGCTTTACATCCCTAGCAACCCCTGATGTATTCACGTGACTTTGTTACTTCATCTTCAGCGACTGTATTTCTCTAGTTGATTAAAATACGACATGCACTTGACACCATCATCATCAAGATCAGATAATAACCCGTCCACCTTAACCTTGTTCAAGGGATCTCTGGCTTTCTAATTTGATCTTTATTCCATTGTATATTCTCAGGGCTTCATTCATATCCAACTACACCTTCGTAAAGTGAATACGCTCACCTAATCAGGCTTGGCATCATGCCACCTATTCAACCATCCCAGCACCCTCCTGGGGGCGGGACTAGATCCTTATCAGAAACACTGCTGCTAACAACTGCGGCAGCCACTACCAGAACCGAAGAAGCTACGCTCATGTTCGGTGGAGTAGCTTCTGCCTTGGATGAAGCTTCCCGCGGCGCCAATGCCCCTATTATCCCACAACATTTGGCACACACTTACCAACTTTTCATCGAACGCGTTCAAGAAGTTGCCCAAGTGTTTTTCGACAACCACGTCAGGGGCTTACCCAACACTGCTACCACTCAGAGAGGGAACACTGACACAAGATCCGTTCGCCAACAGACACCAGCTGTACAAAGACACACCCCGCCACCGGTTCCCAAATCGACGAAGCCTTCCTCATACGCCAAGGTAGCTGCTAGAGGACATGGGAACCTCGCTAGTACTAAGCCACGCAGGCCAGCTAAGGCCCAGAGGCAGAATGATATCTCTCCAAATACAGATGACCGTCTTTTCCTCCGATTGGAGCAGGACGCGACAGAACGCTTAATCTCTGCATACCCCCTTCTTCTTCATTACCGCAAATTTCTAGGGCCAAACGCTGCCCTATTGAAAGAAGTACAACATGTCCCATCTGGCATTGCCCTGCGCCCATCCTCCGAGGACGCCGCATCCAGACTAGAGTCACTCTTCTCCGTAGGAATAAAAGAAGGTAAACTTAAGGGCTCCACTGGAATCGAAAAGGCCCAGAACCTTGTGACTTACCTCCTCACGTCTATCCCACGATCCTTCACGGCATTAGATGATAATAATCAGCTCACAAATTACCCTATCACTGAAGACCTTGTACGCGCAGAGCTTACTGAAGAAAAAGGACTCTCTCCCACCTCAGTACACGAAACAAAAGGGAGCATAGAATCCCCTTATTCCTCCTCAGCAAGATATATAGCCCGCTTCCCCATTGAAACCATCCTTCCGCGAAAGTTTTATCTCTTTGGGGTTGAGGTACTATCTCGACAACTGGCAAAAAGAACATCAGTCATCCAGTGTAGTCGTTGTTTCCAATGGCACAATGAGAGAATATGTTCTCGTGCCCCCCGCTGCCGCCTCTGTGGCTCAATTGAGCACTTAGAGGCAAACCACCAGCCGTGTGGCCCTCATCCACACCACTGTACTCCACGCTGTATCCACTGCCATGGACCTCACCCTGCGGACGCCCCGGAATGCCCTCTCCGACCCCGCCGCAATGGATTAAAGCTATCGAAAGAGCAGATCTCCCAGATCCGTCAAACCTCTGCAGCAGCAAGACTTAGCCTTAGTACAACTGTTGGATGCTTACGCCGCCCTGCACCATCTGCACCAGAAGATCACGTAATGACGGAAGAGACTTCCCCTAAATTTCCTTCGAATCCCCCCTTTTCCTCCCCGACTACCACTGCAATGCAGCTAGATATGCCCAGTTCGAATCAGCTGGTGCGGGCTTTTTCCCCCTCTCTACCGCTCTCTACGGCCATCACCGAGAACCCATACTCACCGTTATCCGACAGAGATGAGTTATAGACATCGTAAGAGTAAGAGACCACTACGCCTTCTCCAAGTAAACGTTTGCAGAGGAGCCACTCCACACGAAATTGCCCTGGAATTTGCAAACGAACAAAAATATGATATTATCCTTATCCAAGAACCTTTCATCTCTCGCGACCGTCAGCGCCGAATAACCAAGCGTATTTCCTCATATGAGTGTTTCGCTCCAATTGATAGCTGGGAAACCCGCCCGAGGGTCCTTACCTACGTTCGAAAAGGCATTGGCCTCCAGACCTACCAACTCCGACCTCTACCCCCTCATAGCCCTGCCGCGCAAGACATCGTCTTCCTTGAAGTTAGAGCGCCATCTGGGATAAAAATGTTAGTGGTTAATGTATACAATGCGCCTTCTGGCTCCATTGCAGAAGGGGAAGCTGTAAGAGCTCTATTAAACCTTCCGCGCTCCATCTTTCGGTGCCGCACGTTTTTAGCAGGAGATTTTAACCTCAAACATACCAGATGGCAGGCATCAGTGACCACTAACCAGTCTGCTGCAGAAAGCCTACTTGAATGGACAGATTTAAACTCCATTTCACTAATCTCCGAAGCTGATGTACCCACCCACAACAGGGGGAACGTACTTGATCTTTCCTTCGCGTCTAACTCGTTAATCCTGGCTGGTGCAGAGTCGGCCATCATACCTGAGCTTGACGTCACGTCTGACCACCTGCCGATCGGCACCATTATCCCCTGGGACAGCCGCTTCCAAGAGCCCGTTACTCGTCTCAAACTCGATACTTTAGACGAGAACCTCTTTCACTCTCTCCTCCAAGTAGAATTGGCACGCATGCCCAGTTTACCGGTGCACCCACAGCCAGAAACTCTCGACACTTACGCTGAAAGTCTCTGCTCCGCCCTACAGAACGCTTTCAGAGGATCAGCCCGACGAGCGCTCGGGAGAGGAACTGGACAACCCTGGTGGAATGATGAGTGTAGAGACGCAGCTCGAGCACACAGGATTGCGCGAAGAAAATCACAAGACCCAACAGCCTGCGCTGCCGCAAGAAAAGAGCTTCGGATAGCTGTTCGCAGGGCAAAAAGGCAGTTCTTCCGAAACTTACTAGATCAAGCCTCTTCGGCCAAAGACGTATTCAAGATGGTCAACTGGCACCGCTCGGTTGGATCCTTCCGAACTCCACCTCTTAGAGACCCCACAAATGCTGCCGCCGCCCCCGTGGTTTCACTGGAAGATAAGCGGGATATGTTGACTAGGAACCTTCTTCGAAATACATCTGAGGCCGACGACATACCGCTCGATGCACCCACGGTTGGGCGCGCGATCCTCCCTTTCCCTGATCTCACTCTTCACGAGATAAGAGATTCAATTCTAGGAGCCGGCAACACAGCGCCTGGCGAAGATGAGATCCCTACGGCAATCCTTAAAAAGGGATGGTCTTTAATCGGGTCTGCAGTGACTAATCTATTTAGGTTCTGCCTAAATGTAGGATTCCATCCTACCTGTTTCAAAAAGGCTATTCTTGTCATGGTAAGTAAACCAAACAAACTAGACAAGTCAAACCCTCGCTCTTTTCGTCCAATAGTCCTCCTTTCCGTTTTGGGAAAAGGCCTCGAACGCATTGTCGCCCGGCGTTTGTCTTGGGTTGCGATCAATGGGAAAGTGTTGGCGAGTCAACAGTTCGGAGCTACGCCTCTACGCTCAGCGACTGACCTCACAACCTGTCTGGTTCATGATGTGGAGACTGCATTAAGCAGAAAACTCACCGCCTCGGTACTAACCTTGGATGTCAAGGGTGCTTTCGACGGCATCCTCCCAGGACGTTTGGTGCGCCGTCTCAGAGAACAAGGCTGGCCTGAAAACGTTGTTCTTTGGGTCACCTCATTTGTTACTAACCGGGTAGTGAGGATTCGACTAGATGGGTCGGTTGGACCCGAAACTAAGGTCCACTGTGGGTTACCTCAGGGATCCCCAGTTTCCCCTATTCTATTTATGCTTTACCTCTCTCCTTTATTTTTCCTAGGTTCAGCCAAAAACAAATTTGGTTATGCTGATGACGTTGCTCTCCTTCGAACTTCATCCACACTTCAAGAAAATGCAGCGCTACTTTCCCGAGACCTGCAAGAGGCAATCGACTGGGGCCAGGCGGAAGGTATAACTTTCGATTCTGGGAAATATGAACTACTCCACTTCACTCGCCGTAGAGCAGATCAGGATCCAAGACTTACACCCAGGGTCAGAGCTGGCCCACTTACGATAGTCGAAAACCCGAGTTATCCATACACGCGTTGGCTTGGGATTTTATTCGATAAAAAACTTTCTTTTAAGTGGCATGTTCGCTCGCTAGCAGCGAAGGCCCTCAAAATTAGTAATGCTCTCTCCTCGCTTGGTAACACAGTCCGTGGTGTCCCAGCCCACTTGCTTCGCCACGCCGCTGCTGCTTGTGTCCTGCCAGTAGCATATTATGGAGCTGAAGCTTGGTGGCCAGGCAGATCTCGACAAGGAACCCAAGGACGTATTTCTAACCGTGTAGATTCCCTACTTCAACTATTAGACAAAGTTATCCTCACATCAGCTCGTGCAATTCTCCCTGTTTACCGCACTACTCCCACAGCTGCACTCCACCGGGAGTCAGGGCTTCCTCCGTCAGAAATCGCGCTTAATGGACGGACTACAGCTGCCACCGTCCGCTTACGTCACCTTGACCCTCGCCACCCCTTACTCCGCCGCGCAGGCAAAATTATCTCTCTTAACCGCCCCACTTCACGCTTCGCCCGCCGCGTACTAGCCCTTCCTCAGGCCGAGCAAATAAACCTAATCGCCCTTCCGCCTTGGGCACCGCGAGAAGGCCGCGAGGAAGCTTATGCAAGGGTTGGGGGCCCATGCGGTGCTTCGAAGGAAATAGCTAAACAAGCTTTTAACTCATTTATTAGCTCGATTCCCTCTGGGGATATAATGTTATTTACCGACGGCTCGAAACAATCTGATGGATTCGCTGGCGCCGGCTGCGTGGCTTATCAAGGGGGCATACAAATTCTCCAAAAAAGCATACCTCTTGGCAAAGGGGTTGAGGTTTTTGATGCAGAAGCAATGGCAGCCTTAGCCGGGGCAAGGCTTGCACTGGAATTGCCAACTACAAAATTTGCGACAAACCTCTGGATATTCCTAGATAATCTGGAAGTTGCCACTCGCATACTCGCCCCTTTTTCTGGCACATCTCAATCCGTCTTTGAAGAGTTTCTCAAGATAGAGCCCGAATGGCAATGCCGATCACGGCTTCCTCATACTAGACCTGGAGGAGTCAAAGTTCGCTGGGTCCCGGGACACTCGTCCATCCCTGGCAATGAGGCTGCGGATAAGGAAGCAAGTAAAGCGTGCCATCTCCCTCTCGAATCAGATCCATAATACTCTAATGCCGGCCTGAAGCAGTGGGCAAAGTCGTCCGTTCCACAGGCATCAGACAAACTTTGGAAATGTCTCCTCCCTCAGCTAGATACCTATAACCAATTGGAGATCTTTACAGCGCCCATTTTTCCCAAGGATTTATATCTTCCCCGACATACACTGGGACGCATACTAGCCATAAGATCCGGGCACGGAGACTTCGCCGATTATCATGAACGTTTCTCGCACCATGATGCACATCTTTACTGTCGATGCGGTCACCGCAAAGCACCGCTACATTTCTTTTTCTGCAATATAGCAAAGAGGCGAGCCAGGCGCCTTCCTGGTCCCCCTTCCAAACTACTACCGTACCTACTTGGTACTCACCACGGTGGCATTAAGCTAGACAGTTGGCTGAAGCAGACCCGTTTCTACTCAGATATTTGCACCTGAGATGCTCCTTCTTCGGTTGACTAAACTAATTTCACAGTGTTATTTTCAGTCATTTATTTTCATTTTGCATTCCATCTCTTTCAAGTCTTGGTTATTAGAAAAAAAAAAAAAAAAAGCCATTTGGGGATTGACGGAGTTGTGAATTGGGTCCGGTGCGCGGGGGTGGCGCGAGAAAGCTGTTTCAACCCCTATACGGGAGTCAAACCTTACCTACGAGGAGCAGCTATGTGAATGCGCTTTCTCTGATATGTATAATTTTAGACTTTATTGAAGCCCGGGACTCACGTCCTGGCGTCCTTTGTCCCGTCAGGGAATAGATAGAGCTCGTGCTACGCACGTGACTCGATAGACGTAAAATAAAGTCAATCAATCAAAATACGACATGGCAACAGTAACCGCTTAGTTTCTCGCTAATGAAACTTTGAACATTCTGATAACTTGTTTCCAGCCCTTAATGTAGCTGACTACGGTCGAGCTAAAAGCTCACATTGAAGCCCGTTGACCGCAGATTCGGTCAAGGATGGAAGATGTTTACTGAGGGGAGCTAGGAGTATTCTGAACTTTAGTGAGCGAAAAATTTAGTTACAGTCGTCCCTCTCTAACTCGATAGTGGGTCCCGGTATAAGTGTTGAAAATATTCATTGAAATTCAACCATTTACATTTGCAATACTTACTCCTGCACGCAAAATGACCTGTAAGGGTAAGTGTTGCAAACATAAAAGTTCAAGTTACAATGAATATTTTCAACACTTATACCGGGACCCACTATTGAGTTAGAGAGGGACGACTGTACTCTACTTTCCTGTGATTAATGTTTGAGACCTAAAATGCGTACACTTGAAACATACTCATTGGATACAAATATCGGTACCTGCGTCAGGTGGTCTTAGCGCAAAGTACTAGACGAGACGTACCTCAGAAACCCAGAAATCTTTGTTATCTCGAGGAAATGGAAAACTTCCAGGGGTAGTATGTGGCATAGAGATCTAGACCTCAAGAGTCTATTGCCTAACTGTTCATTCTCAATTGTCACACCATAGCTGGCGTTGTTTCAGTAAATTTACATCACTAACTAGTCATTTGTTGCACCATTGCGCCAAAGTGGAAACACTTCCTGCTAACCCCGTTCCTTTCTCGCTTCCTAAATTCATGGAACGAAATAAGACCAATAATTAACTCGTTGAGTTCAACCTTATGTCGTCGAGCTGCTGTCAATGTGCGTCTAATCTGGTACATCCAGTATTCACGAATATACTAGGCTCTATATATCAATTGCAGTCGTGGCGCGCTCAGACCTTGGATCTAGCGCGCTCTTAGATACCGGTACAAAGCAACACTTAGCCCGGACGACTTCTTCCCGCAGCGCCATCGTCAACACTGAATTTGGATGTTCCGTTCGACAGCATGGCCTTTGTTTCAGGAACTGCTTTTGCAGATAGTGATGCCGATGACGATTATGAATATTCAACTCGATCCAGTCTTGTTCTAGGCGGAACAGATTCCGACGGCTTACCCACAAATGATCTCACTCCTACGACCTTTGGCCCCCACTTCTCACGGGATAGAATATTGGAAAAAATTATTACTGAGTGGACTGCGCATGATTCTGCTGAATTTGTAAGCAAATTAGGCTTACATCAGTATGGAGATCGATTCACAGGTTCGCCAGACCCAGAAATATATGTTGAGGACTGAGACTGACCCGGGATCAACTTGAAAGAAAATGAGATTGTCGGGGAAGCTCTTGTAGCCTTACAGCATGATGATCTTAAACAGATGGGAATTACTAGTGCGGGCCATCGTTTAACAATACTGAAGAGTGTCTACGATGTTAAGGTAAAGCAGGATGTACCAATAGAAAGTGATCATTATGTGCCACTATGTGAGTGTATATCAAGGTCTTTTATTCGGTTACTATAATGATAACGACAGCTAACCGAGTTCAGCTGCGGACACGGAGGCACAACACGCGACCGCAACGCTCAAAGATATTAAACAGCTTATTGAACAGCTTCGGTTGCGAGATGAGCGGATGTCGGCGGCCGAATCAGAGTTACAAAGAATAACTTTGGAGTACGCTCGATTACGGGAAGATCTTCTACCAGTATTTCGGATGGCTAAGGAGGGTAAACCACTTCCGTACCCCTCAACGAACACGAATGGTCACAATCCTCATAACTTTGACTTGGTGAACAATTTATCGCCATCTGCCCCTATACCTTCCATCCAATCTGCGGGTGGACTCGGACGCACCTACTCTACCAAAAAGTTCTTCATGGATCACCCAAAAAACTCGTCACCAACATATCATCCATCAGGATACGAAAGATCGCTCATGGATCAAGCGCTAGATTCTGCAACACCTACAGAAAAAGCTACTTTCTCATCATCACATTTGACAGTCTCAAATAGCGGCTCTGCTGTTTCTCCGGGACACCCATCGCCAAGTCAGCATTCGCCGACATCGCCCAAACATTCAAGCAGTGGGTCTCGTGCTTATCGTTCTGATCAAGTAACTCCTGGTCGAGCTAACTTCTCAAATAACGATGGTGATCAATACCAGCCCTCAGGTCACAGTCGCGACAGCACGAATCACGCATCCTCTCGCCGGGCACAAGCGTCTGCTATGGATAATTCTTCGTCAGGGGGCTCCGTTGAAATTTTTAAGTCATTCCGAGTTAGTATGGATGATCCATGTTATAAGGTCCTCCCTGCAGCCCTCAAAAAATACAACATAAATGCACCATGGGAACAGTATGCTTTATTTATCGTCTACGGAGACAACGAGCGTTGTCTAGACATGGACGAGAAGCCGCTTATATTGTTCAAGCAATTGGATAAGGAAGGAAAGAAGCCTATGTTCATGCTCAGAAAAATTACCCCCAGTACAGATCAACAAGCAGATCCTGTAAGCTCTGGCTTAGACAGATCTACTTCAAGGTCTCAGGTTAGTGGCTACAACGATCCACCCGGTGGCATTATATAATATTAAAATTACAATTGTTATCTTAAAAAAATCCCTGCCGCTAAAACAAGAAATATTTTTAGAAAGATCTTAAAATAGACATAGCAAGGCTTCTGAAAATTTTTCTATTTTGATAAAATACTTAATAGTCTTGTTGAGGAGATATTGGATAATTACCTAACAGCCCCGGCTAAAATTCTTGATGTTAAAAATTACTCTGCCAGATGACAGAATGAAATTCGGCGCTGGCAGAATTGCTTCAATTTTTAAATTTGGTGCGAGATTAGTTAAAAGAGGCTTCTATTTATTAAAGGTCTAGGTGTCTGGAGATTCAGAAAGCTGTTACCCAATACCCTTGAATTGAAGAAAAATTGCACGAGGGGGCGTTTTGAAAAAAAATTTGGCGTCGGAATTTTGCTGTACATAATTCTCCCGGGGTTTATTTCCTATATGATCGTATTCATTTTGAACTACCCTTATACATGTACATTATATATTCAGATGCTTCCTTAAGCTGGCAGCACTATTCAGCCGAATATTACTGCTCGAATCAATGCCAAACTCAGACTTCGTAACCGCTTTTGGGGATCATAGAAGCAAAATCTATTATTTATGCTTTAACTGTCTTCAGAACTGTGCAATCTCATTAATATCGGTATTTTTAAGGAGAAACTTCATTGGTTATGTTTTGTGGCTCCAATTTGACAAAAGCCTTTCTTGAGTCATTACCGATCAGCGCTTGTACCTGGAGATTTCTATGTGATTTAAAAAAGTGATCATAAATAGCGATGAGATGGCTCCTCATCCTAACCTTCAACAGGCCACCAAAACACAGCTCACCTCGAGAGCATGGATCTGGGTGCTTGAGACCCTCGGATATCCCAATGGGGGTCAAGGGTACTCAGAGCAGCAAATCAAAGATGGGGACAAAGAAATAATAATTTTAGTGCAGGGCGCAAGTAGGCCATCTTTGAAGAGGCTTATAGAATGATCTTTTCAAGTGATGCTATCCATGTAGGCACAGTAGCTTACAAAAGTGGTCGAATAAATCACCAAATCTGATACATTTGACCATAACTTTACAACATGATCTTGAAATGAAAATATTACAGCATTATATGAAAATTTAATAACTTTACTATCGCTGAGACAATTTTGAAGCAATAAAAAAGAGAATTATTATTCTATTGTGGTCTTGGCGCTCTCAATTAATCGACCAGTTTTGGAAGCATCATTTTGATACAAGAACTCAAAGATCTTTTCCCAACTAGCCATCCAATCCACAAGATATTTTCTCTCGCAGTCTGTAATTTCTTATTATCTGTACCTTTAAACAACCATGGAAAATGAATCAACTGATTTCTGAGCTAATACATAGATGAATGGTGAAGATACGACCTGTCAATTAGGTAAGAGCTACAGAAGTGACGTTATTTGAAATACAATCGAATCTATCGGTGAGGTGATAAGTGCATCTGTAGCGTAAATTGAATCTCAATGGAATTCAATCGATTGGAAAAGATAGACTTTGAACTAAGGCGTAAAAGAACTCCAACCATCATGTAAAAAGAAAACACAAAAGTCAGACTAATTGTATTTATAGGAATCATTCAGCCTCCAGTATCAAAATTATTTACTTATTTGATTCATACTTATATTTTGAAAATACTTCTACCCTGAATGAGATTATTTGGGATTTTTATCAGAGTAATCTTTTCTTTAAAGAATATGAAAAAGATATCTCCCGACCATCTAACATCCATTGCAAAATTAGTCCATGAAGGGAAATCAACGAATGAAATTTCAGCAATATTAGGACTCAGTCATGCCACTGTTGTAAAATACCGAAAGATGATGGTGAAGGAAGTACCGAAATTAAAGAATGGACGGCCACAAAAACTATCAGCTAGAGACAAGTGAGAAATCGCCCGCTTAATAGTAAATGGAAGCGCTAAGACGGCAGTAGGAGCGTCCAAACTAGTAAATTCAGAAAGAGAAGATAAAGTTTCCACTCAGACTGTCCGGCGGGCTTTAAGGGAGCAAGGTCTGAAGGCGATAAAAAAGAAGAAACCAAAGCTGTCAAAAGCTCATCAGAGAGCTCGCTTGAACTGGGCTTTATGCCACGAAAATTGGACGAAAGAAGACTGGAAAAGGGTGATTTGGTCAGACGAAACCAAAATAAACAGGCTAAATAGCGATGGGATGAAATATTCTTGGGTTAAAGGCCCAAAGAATTTGCAACCAGAAGCGATCGAAGAGACCCTGAAGTTTGGTGGGGGCAATCTAATGATATGGGGGTGTATGTCATGGTATGGGATAGGTGGAATGGGCCGTATAGTTGGACGAATGGATTCTCAACCGCATTTGAAAATCTTGGATAATTTTCTAGTACCTACTATGGATAGAATTGCCAGAGAGCCCGACTTGGTACCTGCAACTGAGCTAATCTTCCAGCAAGATAACGACCCAAAGCACACATCCAAGAACACAAAAAGCTGGATAGCTTCTAAAAATCTCAAGACAAAGAAATGGCCCTCTCAATCGCCGGATATGAACCCGATTGAGCATCTTTGGGGTCGGCTCAAGTGTCGACTCGGTGAGTATCCAGAGCCACCGAAAGGTATACATGAATTGTGGGAAAGGCTTAGGGAAATTTGGCAAAACTTAGATTCAATTATATGTCAGACTCTAGTTGAGAGTATGCCGTCGCGTGTTGCAGCTGTAATAAAGGTCAAAGGGGGTCATACTAGGTATTAAAATGATGCTTCCAAAACTGGTCGAGTAATTGAGAACGCCAAGACCACTATAGAATAAACAATTCTCTTTTTTTTTGCTTCAAAATTGTCTCAGCGATAGTAATGTAATTAAATTTTCATTTCAAGATCATGTTGTAAAGTTATGGTCAATTGTATTAGATTTGGTGATTTATTCGACCACTTTTGTAAGCTACTGTATAACTACCCTCTCAGTGTCCGACGTCGGCCCAAGAGGTTGTGTGGTATGTGGTTGACGGTAAGCGATTCTCGGCCGAGGACACTCGCGCCCTTTCATTGGCCAGACCGCCGTAAGCCTCGGACTACACATCGAGGGTTTGCTGGCATGGTTCGTGACAGGAACAGATATGGCGGCTATACGCACTGCATGTAAAAGTGTCAGATGAGCCTCGTATCACACCATGGGGAAATATGTCCGTCTCGTATAGCGTGTAGCAATAAATCTGAGCACTTTCCCAGCGTTGCCAACGCCTGTTGAATATCAGTTGATGAGTCTAGTTTTTCAGAGGTACCGTATCTTCGAGGTGGATCTCTGTCCATGTGTATAATTTTCAAGCCTACTCTTTACCGTTGTGAGGGTCATTTCTGGCCCTGGATCCAGTCCGTTAGTGAAAGAGGAGCGTCGTCTTCTGCACAATGCAAAGACGCGGTGAGGACAAGCTAGATCGGTCGTCAAAACGCGTGTAGTTCTGATCTATTCATTAAAATCTGCACTAAGTGGTACTACGTGGTATTAGCTTTTCGGCGTGTATACCAAAGATTGTAGCTTGTTAAACTCTTTTTTTTTACCAGGTATGAAATGGGGTGCATACCACAAGTTCAGAACTACTATTGAAATGAAGATAGTTGATCTGATTGATAACCTACAGCGGTGGAAAGCCCTCTACTTATACAGTAGAACACCTCTTAGCTAATACTGGGTCCCGGTATAAATGTTGAAAAGATTCATTGTAACTTGCACATTAATATTTGCAACACTTACCCTTACAGGTCATTTTGCGTGCAGGGGTAAGAATTGCAAATATAAACGAGAAAATCCCATGAATCTCTTCTGTAATTATACCGGGACCCACTATTAGCTAAGGGGGGCTCTACTGTACATTTGCTCACGGATGAACTGAGACACACGTTTTCGCCTCACGCATTCACCATGTTTAGAGCCGTTACTAGCCCGGTTCGGGCCGTGCCTCGGAGAAATATTTGTGCTTGTACGGTACTCCCTCCTTATAAGAATGTAGGGCAAGACTTAAACAAGGGCTGTCATTGGCCAACCCAATTAAAACCCCTAATGAGGAGCCTTATTTTAGTCTTGCCCCACACTCTTATAACGATAATGTACTGTACAGTAGAACCTCCTCTAAGCTAATAATAGGTCCCGGTATAATTACTGATAAGATTCATTGAAATTTCACAGTTTATATTTGCAATACTTACCCCTACGCGCAAAATGACCTGTAAGGGTAAGTGTTGCAAATATAAAAGAACAAGTGACAATGAATCTTTTCAACATTTATACCGGGACCCACTATTAGCTAAGAGGGGCTCTACTGTAGTAGCAAATGCGTTGATCGTTAAAGGCCACGAAAGATCTTGCATCAGGCAGCTTGCATGGTGCGCAGTTATTCATTAGTTGATCCTCGTCGTAAAGATATGCATAAGAGCCTAAGATATCCATCTATAGAACATACGCGATATTTTTCACATGACCTGTCACGTGTTATTATATAATATGAATTTATGTAATTAAACAAATGAACAAAATCTAATTCTTATCGCACAACAGGTTATGGCCCTCATAGCAACTTCCACTGCGAATACAGCTTCAGTATACTAATATAAACATACCCACTTGTGCTCTCGTCTTCGCATGTTATCACACCCAGCAACTTACGCCCAACGAAATTATGTCACCTTCCACTTCAAAGCCCACGCAAGAGGCAAACACAACATCTAAATCCCTGGAGACTGAAGGTCTATGTCAGGCGCTGGGATAGTGGGGGCGCAGAAGGGAGTGGAGAGTGGAGGGTCGGAGAGCTGGGAGCTGGGTACTGGGTACTGGAGGGCGGGCTGGCGAGCTGGTCTCAAACGAGAGGTCGAAGTGTCGGGAAAAGGTTTGGGTGGAAGAGGTGACAGTGGTTACAGACACGCTAGGGGTGGAAAAGGGACAGGAGGTGACCGCGGTCACAGAGGGGCACCAAGTTGAGAAGAGAGGATTGTAAGATCTACTCAAATCTATCTAACAATGAGGTGAAGACGGAAGACAACGCGTGTGGAGCCCAAACTATCCAAGGCGACATCTTACACATGTATACATCAAAAGGAAATATTAAGCAAGACCAAAACATAACATAAACCTCAGGCACCAATACCTAGACAACGACTTCAGGATACCTTACAGTCTATCAAACGGCATAGTCATCAACGGAATAGTATTTGCATCGGCCGAAGACGTCAACAATTCTTTAAAAGAATCAAGTCGTAAAACCGAAATCTAGTCACTCTCCGAATGTCTCAAAAATATCGAGTCCATTCTTTCAATTCCACTTTTAAAATCATCCAACTGGAGTCACTGGTGCGAATCAGTACACAAAATGATGGTCTTGTCAGAAACCTCATCAGCATTCCTCCACCAACGCCCAGTCAACAGAGCAATCATGCTGTGGTCAACTTGGTTGTTTGCGAAACTCAAAGAAGCTGCACCTCATGTCAAAACGGCTCCAAGCGACTCGCCTCTTATCACACTATCTACGATAGTTAATGCATCTCTCGCAAATAGACAAACAAATCTTATGACCATCACACATCGTTTCTGGACTTATCAACCACAGAAAGGAATATCAGTCAAAGAATTCAAAAAAGAATACCAAAAGCGTTTTCAAGATCTTAGAGAACATACCTCCATCACCCCCCAAGTTGAATACCAAATGAAGCACCTACTCCTACACAATATCAACACTCCGAGCCAGAACTTGCAAGTCGCTGCTGGGACCTAACTTTTACCGAAATCATCTACGAATGTCTCAGGTGGACTTCCACAACACAGAAACCAAAAGCATCAAAGCCTCGAGTAGACTCAGTAAAATGTATCTTCTGTAATATAAGTGGACATGTCAAAAAAGAATGCAGAAAGAGGAAAAGAATGCAGAAAGAAGATTCTTCTAAGACAATCGATGATAAAAGTAAACATAATGTCCTTTCCATCAACGATAATTTAGATAATACTGTTTTTCAGTTAGACACAGGCGCAGACCTTCATGTGTCTGGAAATAAACTTGATTTCTCTTCTTATGCTAGCACTGTCCAAACTGTTTGCGTAGCGGGAGGTGGTCAAGTAACGAGCATAGGTTGTGGTGATCTCATCCTCCCATCGATTGACAACAAAACAGACTTATTAAAGGGCGCCATTCATATACCAGGGCAGAAGCATTGTATTCTTTCCAGCGCACAATTGGAAAAACAAGGTTATTCCATACGCTGGCCCCCTAATTATCGTGACGTAGAACTTATTCGTCCAAATGGCACAATCTGCGCAGTATTCCCTCGCATATCAGGTAGACTTGTGTGTATACCAAAATCTTTGAAATCGTCTATCCCAGAAGAGCCCGGTACCTACTCAGTGCAACGTGATTGGCATAATATTCTAGGCCATCCCGGACAAAAGACACAGAACGCAACTTTAACTTCTGCTGGTATAACTGATAGTAAATTTCCCCTGGATTGTGAAATTTGCACTAAAGCCAAAATCACAAAACGAAAAGGCCACAGCTGTTTCCGTAATTCTGTATCATTTGGTGAGACTATTCATATGGACCTAATCGGCGGTCTAAAGGCCCTGTCACCATCTACAACAGATAAATCCGTTCCCAACGCCACATGGTTTCTTCTTGCAGTCGACGAATTTACATCTTGGAAATGGGCATGGCCCATATACTCAAAGAAAACAGTACCGACACAAATCAAGTATCTACTTGAGCACCTGAAAACTAAATTTAACGTCGTCCTCAAACACATTCACACTGACAGCGGCACCGAGTTCTCCAACTCCGAACTACAAGATGAGCTTCTCTCCCGTGGAATTGAATGGCATAAGTCATCTTCGCATGCCCTAGAGCAAAACGGACTTTTCGAAAGAAACGTACGAACAGTTACCGCGAAAATGCGTGCGCTCCATTTACAATCAGGCCTCCAATTACGTCTCTGGCCCATCATCCTGACCGCTGCTATCAACCCTCTCAATATTTCATCAGCCAATATCGCACCTCAATCTCCACATTTTGCTGTTTTCTAGAAAATGCCAAATTTAAAATCTCTCTATCTACCGATCTATAAGCGTGTCGACCTAAGCTAAGACATACATATTTGTACAAAGCCAGCATAAATATGCATGTACCCCTGGGCGCTAATGATGCAAGGGCCTCGACATGCGACCAGACGAGCACCAACGCTAGTTCGTACGAAATATTTTTCTATTATTGTCTCGTTACAATCTTCTGTAAATATTTACATGTTCATGTTACCATCTACGGGTTGTTAGTTTGTACTGGTATTGTTTGTGTCTGCGGGCTATGGGTTATGGGTTGTAACATTGGCGCTTATCATTTTTTTTATTCTGTGTAAAATTAGATGACATATTCGGTTTGTAAGACAGCATGGGGAGATTACTTGGTCGAAGGGAGAGGCGTCAACAAGAGACAGAGAACTTTTACTTAAGAACAGAGGAGATCCATCAGGAAAAGCTAATCAATTCTTCTTCTCTCTGCGCAATTCATCAAAGTCTCAATTCTTCCAACACTATCCCTTTGGTTGTCGCGCTTTCTGGCTTTATCCTGACCAAAACAAGCTAGTGTCTAAGGCAAAGGAAGGAATTTATGTGGGCATAGAGTTTACTGGAGGTCATCTCATCTTAAACCCTGAAACTAATCGAATCGTTGTCCGAAGAGACATACGTGTTCATGAGAATTTTTTCCCCTTTGCAAGCAGATTCACGCCATCTACAACAAAAACCGACTTATAATTGAAACAACCTTAAATGGACCCATTGCGTCAGAATGGAAAAATGCTATCGACAAAGAGCTCCAAAATATGGAACACAACAATGTCTGGACACTGGTACCTCTTTCTGAAGCAAAGGGAAAAGTGATAACAGGAAAATGGATTCTCAAACAGAAATCAGATGGTCAGTTCAAAGCGAGATGGTGCGCTCGTGGATTCTCAGAGCCTTTCTCCGACGAAACCTACGCCGAAGTACTTCCTCCCACCACAGTACGTATGCTACCAGCCCTCGCAGCTACTGAAAACCTGCACATTCGACATGTCGATATCACAGCTTCATTCCTATATGCAGATATAGATAGACTCATATACATTGAACAGCCCCACGGCCGAGAAAAACCTGGAAACTTGGTCTGCAGGCTCCAGAAAGCCATATACGGACTAAAAACGGCACCAAGGCGTTGGCAACAAAAGCTCCGACAAACCCTTCACAACATGGGATACTCATCACTAAAATCTGACTCGAATGTATTCCGTCGTGATAAAACAATCATTTCCACATATGTTGACGACTTCATGATAT
Source organism: Podosphaera xanthii (assembly GCA_028751805.1). Classification (NCBI taxonomy): domain Eukaryota; kingdom Fungi; phylum Ascomycota; class Leotiomycetes; order Helotiales; family Erysiphaceae; genus Podosphaera; species Podosphaera xanthii. Next base: position 1,268,550 of record JAPWIX010000010.1, read on the forward strand.
TATCTCCATCTAATGATGAAATCAACAACACAATAACTGCATTAGCCAACGCCTTTCGTCTCAAAGACCTAGGTGACATGACAAAATTCCTAGGTATCAACATTGGCCTTAAAACTAATAGTATAACCATTAACCAAGAGGATAAGATTGACGCTATCTGTGAAAGTTTAGGCATGAATCACTTTCGAGACGCGAGTACGCCCATCTCCGATGATTCACTGCTAGAACGTGATACCGAAAACCTATGCTCGATACCAGAGGCAATCCAGTACCGCTCCACTGTTGGCTCACTACTTCACATTGCCAACACGACACGTCTTGATATCCAATACGCTGTAAATCGGCTTTGTCGGTACGTACGCAATCCCCCACGAAATGCCATGCTTTCTCTGAAACATCTCGTACGTTATATCTCGCGCACAAAATCAGCGACTCTCTCATTTTCTAGAACTAACAAACCTACACTCACTGCTTCCTCGGATGGCAGCTGAGGGGGTAAATTATCACCAAAAGGCACCTCAGGGTTCATCTTCTTCGTCAATAATTCCCCAATCGCATGGTGGTCAAAGAAACAAACCATAACTGCCCAAAGTACCTGTGAAGCCGAATATGCGGCCCTTACTACACTAGCCGTTGCCGCACAATGGATCAGACCTCTCTACGAAGAAATTTTTCAAGTATCCACTCATCCAATAATCACAGAAATTGACAATGCTGCAGCCATGATAACAGCAAGCTCTGACAAGATATCAGCCCGCAATCGACATTTTCTTATGCGACAGTCGACTGTTCGAGATTCAATAACAAGTGGCCTCATTAAACTTAAATACACACCAACTGATCTATGCTGAGCGGATGGGCTCACAAACGGACTTAAAAAGATTAAAAATCTAACGTTCTGCAATCAAATAAGGGTTAGTTTAAATCACTCAGTTTTTGGGGGGGGGGGGGTGTAGAGCATACGCGATATTTATCACATGACCTATCACGTGATATCATATCATATAAATTTATGTAAATAAACAAAACTTAATGCTTATCGCACAACACTATCCATAGACACTTCCCACTAGTACCTCATTATCTCTCATGGATTTAAATAGGGAATTATCATTTCCGCCACGTGTCTTTTATTCGATCCCATGCCAATTGAATATAAGTCCACTCAGTTTTTTTTTCTTTCAAAATCATTTTAGCGTATGCAGCCTGAGGCTATGACGCGGATGATTACACAAGATATGTATGTTTCGCAGAACAACTAAGGTTGACGTTTGGGACAATCATACTTAGATTTCATTTGCAGATACCACTACGAGGATAACGCCCCACGATATGTACCTTCTTCCGAAAATACCCACAACAGGGAATTGCGAGAAAAACCCATGGTTATCTGAGCATGCTTTCGTCATCCTACGAATACAATACCACGGCGAGAGAAGTGGTGTGAGGGTCTTACTGGATTCGAACCAGCTTTCTCCTGTCTCAAGTAGGGCATGTGTCCAAGCTACCAGACTCTACTTGGGAGAACGGCCCGGACGGTATACCACTGCACCATCTGACTCAAAAAGCTCCATTCAGTTGTGTAAATATCAATGCATCGGCTCACCTGAAGAAAGTCACCACAACAACGCTAGGATATGCAATTTATCCATTCAAGCTTTCATAGATCTGAAGTGCATTAATCGTTACCCCTGTACTGTCCTTGTGCTGTCCAAATAACAAATAATGACCGTCAAGACTTACACTTTACGAATTGAACTCGGCTATGGAAACTAAAACTTCTTTCTGTGTATCGAAAATCTAAAGATTTGTGTCATTAATCCTACGTTACAGGTTGTCACTTCCTCTCCATCTTTTCTGGCGAAGCTAAATACACGTAAGTTTAGCCGTATCATCATTTGATTCTTACAGATCAAAACTTTCAACGGTCCCAGTTTCACAACGTTACTCAATATGCTACCTCCATCTGAATCATCTTATCCAAACACTGTTACACTAATTGAAGCTTCATGCGAATTTCCACATGGACAATGCTACGCAGCCTCTAAACACCGCTCTGACAAAAGCAAAATTATTATCGAGAGTGACATTATTATTAAATCATTTATTACGTCTGCGGATAACGTGCAGCCACGCACCCTATTTTTCAAATTGGGACAAAAGACGTCGAGAAGTAGGCTTCTCTCAGTCGCCACAGCTAATTGGCACAACTTTGAAGTAGAATACTCATGCTATGGGTGTAATCGTTGATACCACTACAGAGTGTCTCATCTTGGGAACTTGCACCCCTTTCCTCAACCGTGAATATCCACCCAAGGAAAAACATTCATGTAAAAACCTTGAGCTGCCCCAGCATCCTTCATCACCATTATGTATCGACCGTGCGGAAAAGTAGTCTCATAATTTCCATACTTTATGTCGTAGTAGATGTTCCCGCAACATGACTTTTGTATGAGCATGACCTGGATGATGGACCACCACTTCATCCTTCGTTTTGTTAAGTCTTGGTGCCCAAAAACCCTAGATTCGATAATCTTCGCGTCAATTTAGCGTCTTTCCCTCTCCAGATCGCCTATCTTCTTTCATCGCCAACTGTCTCATACCTTACACATGTGATTTTCCAGAGAAAATTGCTTCCCGAACATCTAAGAGTCTCTTCAGCCTTGTGCACCAGGTCTCAAGTCCTCCGTCGGGTATCCATTAAAATAAGGGCAGTTCATTAATGCTTATGAGCATCGAAAACTTCAGTGAATCGCTATGATCAAGGAAAGAATGTGATCATTAAGAGGTGTGACATGATGGTGGGTCGGTCTGAGAATCGTGTTTTCAAACGGAAGATATCAGCTAGGTGTCAGGATAGCTAAAATAGAGGGTGGCGCTTGAGTGTGACCGCGACTTAGTTGCGCTTCTCATCTTGGCTTTCCCAGATAGACGAACATACAGAGCGTTTATAGCCAGCACCGCCTGAAATTGAAGATTTCGACTTTATCTACCTATCAAGTAGGATAAAGGGTCATATGGTGCAGTGGTATGCTGTCCGGGTCGTTCTCCCAAGTAGAGTCTGGTAGCTTGGACACATGCCCTACTTGAGACAGGAGAAAGCTGGTTCGAATCCAGTAAGACCCTCACACCACTTCTCTCGCCGTGGTATTGTATTCGTAGGATGACGAAAGCATGCTCAGATAACCATGGGTTTTTCTCGCAATTCCCTGTGGTGGGTATTTACGGAAGAAGGTACATATCGTGAGGCGTTATCCTTGTAGCGGTATCTGCAAATGGAATCTGAGTATGAGTATTTCAAACGTCAAACTGGGTCATACTGCGTCACATACATACAGTCGTCCCTCTCTAACTCGATAGTGGGTCCCGGTATAAGTGTTGAAAATATTCATTGTAACTTGGACTTTTATATTTGCAACCCTTACTCTTACAGGTCATTTTACGTGCAGGGGTAAGTATTGCAAATGTAAATGGTTGAATTTCAATGAATATTTTCAATACTTATACCGGGACCCACTATCGAGTTAGAGAGGGATGACTGTATCTTCCGTAATCATTCGCGGCATAGCCTCAGGCTGCATACGCAAAAATGATTTAAAAAAAAAAGATAAGCATGGATGCTGGTGTGCAGATGGCGAGTCATGGAGATGTGTGTAGTAGCATAAGCACCATGACCTTACACAACTATAATGTATCAAGGACAGTGCTCATATAGGGATTTGGGCTGTCATGATAGTTTCTGGTTGGTTTGTGTAAGAGGGCAAAGGATTAGAGTAAACTCGACAAATCAATACCACAAAGATAATTTATTTATTTTAACTTGGTTCTATCCACAAGAGATCAGCCCCCGTAATATACTCCTAGGACGCCGCTGCCTACAGTTACTCCTTCCCTAGATAGAACCCTCTAGAAACTACCCGAGTCCTCTTCCTTAACCCCTCATCGTCCCTACTAGACTCCCGGTTCCCCGGCTCCAATCTAAACTATTGTGATAAGCAATGCTCCCTGATCACCCTGAAACCGTCGCGGTACGCGCATCCTCTGTTTAATTATGATAGCCGCCGAGCGCTAAGTCCACTTTGGGTTTCGGCGCTAGAGATACTGCCTTTCGCTTAAGCCCCCCTCGTGGGCCCACTTGAGTTACCGGGGTGGTCCCCTGGACCAGCTCCACAATCGGGCAAAGCCCATAACATTACCCCCCACCCGCCGAAAAACAATTCTTAACTTCATCTCTCTCTCTCTCTCTCTTTTTTTTTTTGTTATTCTTTTTTTTTTTTTTTTTTTCAACAGCTCTTTGATTTTCGCCCTTGGCGAGCCCCATCATTTACCCCAACGCCATCTCCCTTACCAAACTCCTTCTCAAAATCATCCAGAGCCTTGACGTTTTCTAACTCCGCCCTATCTTCCCAAGTAGGCTCGGCGAATCCTTGCCATTTAACTAATAATTTTCTGACCCAGCCTCTACCTCGTCTAACTTTTTCAGCTCGCAATATACGTTCTACCTGTTGCTCAGGTATGCTCTCATTACCATTAGATACAAATATTGGTTGCGGTTGCGAATCGTCCTGTATTTGCGATGGGAGCGGATCTCCGCTTGCCTTGCGCAGCAAGTCCACATGGAACTTAGGCCAAATCCTGGACGGCACATCTAGCTCTACTACATGCGGAGCAATAACCTTGGTGACCGTATATTTAGCATTGATCCACGCTAATTTCTTCTTTGGTTGTGGCGTTTGTATGTTCTTGAGACTTAACCAAACTTTATCCCCTATTTTAAATTGCGGCGCCGGATTGCGTTTTCGGTTTGCTTGTTCTTCCATATTTTGTTGTGCCACTGCCATAGCGGCCGCCGCAAATTCTTGAGCTTCTTGAAGTCTTGCCACGAAATTCTCAGCCTTTCTCGCCCTGACTGACAATTTTTCCGTCCCTGGTGAGACCTTTAATTGCACAGGTTCTGCGTGATATCCATGTTCTAGGAAGAAAGGACTAATTGAAGATGTGCTGTTATCCCTGTTATTTATAGCCAATTGCGCAGTGGGCAGCATAGATGCCCATTCCAATTGAGAAAACGAAATGAATGCTCGTAAGTATGCGAGTACTTCTTGGTTCATTCTCTCAGTTGCACCATCAGTTTCTGGGTGGAACGCTGTCGACAATCGCTGCTCCATTTTGGTTAACTCACATAGGCGCTTCCAAAAGTCTCCCACCCAGTTAGATCCCCGATCTGATGTGATAGCGTGCGGGAAACCGTGGAACCGATAATGGCATACTAGGAATCGCTCCGCACATTCCTCTGCATTCATGGTCTGCATTGCTTCTAAAGTCACGCTTTTAAGCAACCTATCTGTGATAACCATTAAATACTTGGGATCCTCCTTATTCTTTGCAGGAAGGTCTGTCATAAAATCTATTGACAGTTCGCTGTGAAATCGCTCCGGGACGGGTAAAGGTAAAAGCAGCCCCTGCTTCTTAGAGCGCCACACACGAGTTCTCCCGCACACATCACAGTTCTTACAGAATCGTCGCACCATTGCGTTGATTCCTGGCCAGAAGAACGATCGGGAAAGAATTGCTATGGTGCTATTACGCCCCGGATGGCCTGTAACGTAAGAGTCGTGGGTTTTCTGGATTAACGACGTTTGCAAAGGCTCCCAATTCGGGATCCACAATCGCTTGCGGAAACAAAGGGCTCCTCGATGATCGATTTCGCATTCTGATCGCGAGATCTTAAGCTGAAGCTCGGTTGGGAATTGGTCCTTATCCCCCCACAGAGTACTATATAACGTTTCAAATGATTTGCTATCTTTCGCTACCCCTTCGTCCCACAAGCTTTGCAATTCGTTATCCTCAAAAACTTCGCTGCCCATTGGAATTCTCTTTGGATCCGCTAACGGCGCTAGACCACGTCCGTCCAGCTTATCCCAATCCGTAATTTCATACAAATTTTTATCTAGCAGTACAAATTCTCTTTCTTTAAGCCGTGGGTCCTCCAATGATTTCGGCATGTCTTGGTCCCTGCGTGATAAGGCATCTGGCCGCCCGCCTAGCTTTCCTTTCCTAAACTGCAACTTGAAGTTGAACTGCGATAATAACTGAGACCATCTTACTTGTCGCTCTGATAATTTCCGGGACGACATGAAATATTTTAGGTTTTTATGGTCTGTCAAAATTAAGAAGGGCTCCCTGAGACCCAATAATTCACTTCTCCATTCATTAAGGCATCTTATTATGGCTAGCAACTCCTTATCATGAATGTCGTAGTTACATTCAGCCGGGGCCAACTTCTTGGAAAAGTAAGCAATAGGCTTGAGCTGGCCTCCCGGTTTCAATTGCGATAAGCAGCCGCCAGTTGCCCACCCAGATGCATCTGTTTCTAGAATTGTTTTATGATTACCGTTCCACAGAGCTAAGACTGGTGCCGTGATGAATAGCGATTTCAGTTTTTCAAAAGCTTCTTGTTGATCTTTACCCCATTGAAAAGGTGTTCCTTTCTTCGTTAGTATTTGCAAAGGCGCTGAAACTTGGGCAAAGTCCTCTATAAACATTCGGTAGAGATTTGCAAAAACCCAAGAAACTACGCACCCCCTTTACGTCGTTAGGCGCCTGCCATGCTGAGATAGCTCTGATTTTTTGTGGGTCCACTTTAATACCTTCTACGACGTCAATAATGAACCCCAAATATTTAATCTCTTGTTTGGCAAATTCGCACTTGAGAGGGTCCAATTTCAAACCGGCCTTATGCAACCGCCGCAAAACTTCAGCCACCTTTTGCCAATGATCAGCCAGGTCCCCGCTAGTAAATATTACCACATCGTCTACGTAGGCCGAGCAAGTAACTCCCAACAGGTCTCCTAATTCTTTATTTATCCACCTTTGAAAAGCAGCCGGTGCGCCTGCTAACCCGAAAGGCGTGACTAACCACTCATAAGCCCCAAACCTGGTCCGAAACGCTGTCTTCCACTCGTCGCCATCTCTTATCCTCAGCCGATGGAATGCAGATCTCACATCAACTTTTGTTAGCCATTTCGCTCCGGATAACATTTGCATCGTTTCTCTGATTAATGGCAGGGGGTAACGGTCTCGCTCAGTTACTGCATTCAACGCTCTGTAGTCCACACAGAACCTGAGTCCACCTCCTGGCTTCTTGATAAACAGCACCGGAGCTCCACCGGGCGAGCTACTGGCCCTAATCCAATTTTTATCCAGGAGCTCGGTCAGCGTTTTACGTAACACCAGTAACTCTTCCCTGGACATATTGTACAACGGACCCCAAGGGACCTCTTTATCCCGTCCTCTATCGTCCTTTTGCATGGTGACCCTCGTATCTACCCCTGGTCGATGCGGCGGGAGGGGATTTCTTTTATCTACTTCATCATCTAGGAATAAATCTGAGAACGTTCTCAGTTCCTTTGGAAGATACTCTTCGACCTTTTCCCTAGACATGAGCTCCTTCGGTTCCAACGCCTTACTTATGTCATGCATCGAAACTGCACCTACTACCTGTGCCTCTTCCCCCCGCGTTCCTTTCGCTCTGGGTCCTGGCTTCGACAACTTGCACTTGGGTATCATAGACGACCGGTCAAGCTTCACCTTGGCGATCTTATCCCTTAGCTCCCTAGGGATCGCTCTTTCCCACCAGCCACTAGCCCGGACTAATATTCCATCCTCTTGGCCACCAATCCACAATACCTGCCTTCCTGCAGAATAGACCACCTTATTCCGCTCCATCCAAGGTTTTCCCAATATAATTTGGTATGACAATGCTGGCATAACATATCCCCACAGCTGTTCGCAGTGTCCATCGATATCTATTTTTAATCTGGCTAGCCTATTTATCTTTACCGAGCTTTTCTTGTCTGCCAATTGCAAATATCGCGGAGTTACATCTTCACAGAATAGGTTGTGTTTGCGCACAAGGTCTTCACTGATTACTGAAAGGCATAAACAACCAGTATCAACCATAGCCTGAACATAGAAAGACGAATTTATCAGGCAATCAATAATTAATGGTTGGGAACTACTAGTGACAAAAGACTTTAAGACAGAATTGACCTCGTTGCCTTCCCTGAGAGCGTCTTTACTCAGGGCACCTCGTTTCCCGCCGTGAGGCCTATGTCCTCATTACCGGCTTCTTCAAGTGCGTTAACTGCGATTTTGGGCCTCTGTGATCTTCTATAAATAGTACAATTTTTTGCTATGTGCCCCTGTCCCGAACACCTTACACATCTGCCTTCCTGCATTAAACGTCTAAACTCCTCTCTCGTTCTCCACGGCGCACGGGGTAAATCTTTCGCTCCCTCAGTGCTTCCACGATCGCGTAAATTCGCTGCACGTGCACTCCCAGGGACTCTCGTTGGGTTTCCCTCCTCATCTCTTCCGCCCAGCGTCAGTTGTCTCAGCGCCGCCAGAATCTGGTCTGTCCCGCCCATTACTGTGTCGCCTTCATAGTCTGTTGAGGGTCGTGTTGCTGGAGTCGGGGCCAAGGTTCCACTTTTAGGAGCACCAAATCGTGTTGTTGTCTGCGTCGCTCCCTTAGGTCGGTAATCAGCCAGTCTCTCTAAATCCAACGCCACTTCCTTGACCCCGGCCACCCATCCTGCATAGTCTGCCGGCGGCGGTAACTTTACTCCCACTAACGCCCTTCGTAGCCGACCGTTAATCGAGGCTTTTAGCAGTTGAGTTTTGCCCAACGGCGTATAGGCCGCCTCTCCCCCGCTCAATGCCATTCGATATTCAAATTCCTGAAGAAAGTCTACAAAGTACTGGTGCAATCCTTGCTCCATCCGATTCACCATCTCCGAGGCCGATTGTTGCGCCTGCTTATCCGCAAACGTTTCTCGAAAAAACTCAAGCAGGGCTTTCCAATCGAATTCCCCTCTGGCCTTTGCGTTGTCGAACCAATCAGCAACCCGAGGCTTCAGATTATCGGGTATCGTGTCGATTATATCCAAACATATGGAACATGGGTCGAAGAATGGCGCGTAGTCAGTTTTGATTCGCGTTTCCAGCCGTCCGATGAAAAAAGAGAAGTCTTGAGGCTGTCCATTCCATCGGGGTAATGCCGCATCCCTCCGGATCGAAGTGGCCCCACTCCTGGGGTGACCTAGGTTTCCTCCTTCTTGCCGCGCTTCTTCTACTCTCCTCTCCGCTATCATCCGAGTAATTATGTTCCAATCCTGGTCGGTCAGACCGGCCAATGGGCTGCGAGTGTCACCCTCCGACATAGGTGTGTCCGTTACTTGGTTGGCACCGCTGGCCATTGCTGATATACTCGCGAAGGATTTGAAAGACGTGATTGAGGACGATTCGGTGTCTGAGTCGGGTACCGCGTAGCTCATATACCAACTACGAAAGTCTGCGCACAAACAGAAATAACGAAGTTAAAATAAATATGTAAGAGGGCAAAGGATTAGAGTAAACTCGACAAATCAATACCACAAAGATAATTTATTTATTTTAACTTGGTTCTATCCACAAGAGATCAGCCCCCGTAATATACTCCTAGGACGCCGCTGCCTACAGTTACTCCTTCCCTAGATAGAACCCTCTAGAAACTACCCGAGTCCTCTTCCTTAACCCCTCATCGTCCCTACTAGACTCCCGGTTCCCCGGCTCCAATCTAAACTATTGTGATAAGCAATGCTCCCTGATCACCCTGAAACCGTCGCGGTACGCGCATCCTCTGTTTAATTATGATAGCCGCCGAGCGCTAAGTCCACTTTGGGTTTCGGCGCTAGAGATACTGCCTTTCGCTTAATCCCCCCTCGTGGGCCCACTTGAGTTACCGGGGTGGTCCCCTGGACCAGCTCCACAATCGGGCAAAGCCCATAACAGTTTGCTTGTGAATTAAGCGAGCAAACTAGGGTATAAGTTGGAAGAGATTTCCCAAATCTTTTCGAAACGATTTGACAACCACTATCAACACAATTTACATCTTCAGATAAACACACATTCTCAGACATTGAGACTAGCTGCCCTAAGCGCAAGAGTACTTATTCCATGTCATATACCTAGTAAAACAAAAGACCGATGCAGAGCGAAGATATCAGATACTTCATGTATATCTGTATCCTGTTGGATTAAAATGTTTGACTACTATTTGAACAAGACAAGAATATTATGTGGTCGGAAATTTTAAATTAAAGAGAAGGTGTTTTGAGATGTAATCGTTATTAACGTACTATGCTTCATGGGTAGATTTGGCACAGTGGGTCCGAAACAGGGGTGTTTGGTATGTCTGTTAGTCTTAGTTAAGAAAGGCGTGCCCCGCTTTAATTAAATGGCAAGGATAATTTGTATGGCGATTATACCATACGGTTGATTGTGCACATTTAAGCGAGCTCCTAGTACTAAACCTCTTTTGAACATTTTGATTATCTAACTACAAAATCTACATATATGGCGGAAAGAATCTAGAGACTATTACTTAGTTGGGCCTCCGTCGGCATCGATTACGGCCTGACATCTGTCATGCATGCTTTCGATGATATCTGTGAGTTCTTGTGAACACACAGAATCCCACGCCTCCTTCACGATCGCACGAATTTGATCTGACGACCGCCGCTTGCCCCCATTTAATCCCGGATACTTGTATTCGATCTTATCTTTCATGATTTTCCAGACGTGTTCTATGGGGTTGAGGTCGGGCGAATAAGGGGGCCAATCAATAGGAGTGATTGACCTCTCCTCGAACTCTTCCATCGTCCTCGCGGCAACGTGGGGAGGAACGTTGTCCTGCATGACAGAAAGCCCGGGTCTAAATCTAGCCATACCGTCTAAAAGAGGTACTATCCTCTCAGAATAGCTTGAGAAAGTGATATTCCCCCAATCCTTCTCCCAAAACTGAGAGAGACCTTTTTCAGACCCCGCAAAGGACGTCCAAAACATCCAACCAATCTTCTTCTTGATTGTCTCAACAATACAATTAATTTCATGTTCCTCCCCTGGCTTGATAAAGTTGTTAGTTTTGGTGAGTTATCCAAGCTGGACAGTAAGATATTAACCTTTCTTGTAACCCAGCGTCTCGAATGATGGCCATCTGTTGCCCAAGTTTTATCTGACCAAAGGATGGACATCCACTGCTCAAGTGTCCAATCGATGCGGGCTTCTGCCCATTCTCTTCGCTTCCTTCTAATCTCAGGAGATGTAGTAGGCTTACTCAACGCTGTGTAGCGCTTAAAACTCCTTTTCTCAAGTTCACTCTTTATCACTCTCTCACTCGCGCCTGAGTGCTTGAACGGTCCATTTACAAGTTCAAAGGAGGTCATTTGTCGGTTTTCAGGAGATTCTTTGATAAATTCCTCAATCTTATCAACATCTTCGGATGATAGTGATGGACTTCGACCACGAGCTTTCTTGGGCGTCACTGATCCGCGGCGAAGAGAGTAACCAACTTGCTTTCGCGAAATGTTGAGTTGGGCTGCAATTTTTGATTGATTTATGCCAGCGTCGTGAAGCGCTTTAATCTATGCCATCTAATATTTCTGCATCATTCTCTTGCCTAAATATTCACCTTTACGCACTGATCTCTACTTAAACATTTGGATGAGGGCGTGGAAGGGGGTATTTGAGGTTGATCCATCTATTTTAAAGACAACTCAGCCAACTGAATCGTCAGCCTCCATGTCAACAAACCTCCAATTTTACTAACAAAAAATCTGTGTATAATAGGCGAAATAAGTATGGAGCTTTCAAGATCAAAATTAATGAAAATGTGATAATGATGGTTGTTGCATAGTCGATACTGAAATGAGCTCTGTGGAGGTTATCGTTCGGAAATTGTAGACATTCTGAATTATCAGGCAGCAGCATCAGCCCCATGTCTAGTAGACCCACTAGTAGGGGCTAACCCCTGAAGCGAGGTTTGGCCCCACTATGCCTTTCTTACCCTAGCAGCATAGTATATTTCCGTTTATTGATACTATGTTTATCTATTTACACTTAGTTCGGTTTCCAGGCCGCCGATGTGATTAATCGAAGAAAGTCTTACGGCAGAATTTTGGAATGGGTTTAACGCATTTGAATTTAGCTAATGTGAACTGGAATTTAGCTGCGGCCCCGGAATATTTCTAGTAAGCCTCAGTTTTAAAATATTTGCCGATCACATCGTTCTCACCACCAAGCCTCCACTCTACCTCTGTCTTCAACTCCAACTTTAACCCATCTTATCTAGTCGGTGCGCACATCTGCGATCTGAAACATCGATAAAATTTAGTCTGCGATTCTAATTAAACGATCGAAGCTCTCCGAACAGCTCGTCGCTGTCAAATTTTGCGCGATAATAGAGATTAAATACAGGCCCATCCAAATTATCGTCTGACCCAAAAAGCCAATGTAGATAAAGTAAAAACCTCATGAGGATAGTTTCAGTACGCCTATTAACGTGCATGTGTCGAGGATTCAGATATTTCAGGCCGAAACGCGACATTAAGTGAAGACAAGGTCGATGAGCTCGAAGAATACGTTCGTTCTTCTCAGGAGGGGCGATTTTTAACCTTTCCTAAATTATCTATCCATAAATTTTCGGACTTAAATTTCGGCGAGCAAGTCTCTCGGAGAGCATTCATCAAAAGAGGATGTTAATGACGTATAAGTCATTACATCGTCAAGAGTCTAATCAAATAGGATTAAACTTTTGGTGTTCGCTCACACCCATTTCCTCTGGATCATCAATTAGTGGAGTCAAATCCTCTGGACCAATGATTCATGAATCACGTGTGGCCAGTATAGGCGCGTAGCCACAAATAGAAGAGGCCTTTTCCGTATCACCAAGACCTTTGTTATATCTATTGGCTTTCTTAGCCTGGTGAGCAGTTTTCCCAGGACTTTTTGACCAAAAAATAGAAAATGTTACAATAGGATATATTAAGGATCATTTTTTGGTACTCAAAAGGGTCCATTTCTGCTTTGGCAAGAAGAGTGTGAGACGATAAATTCAGAGAGGTATTGTCAGAGGATCATATATCTCATATTGCCGTACAAGTGAGCCTATCCTCGTCTTAAGTTGTTTCAAGATGGTCTGGATCTTATGATTTGGCCCCCTTTCCCTCTAGTTTTGAACCTAATAAAGGCTGTGTAGAATATAAAAAAAGGCTATGTCCAGGAAAGATCCCCAGATTTAGAATTTGGTAAAAACTTACTAAAACAGTCGCTTGGGCAGGCAGTACGAGAAGATTAGAGTTCTTAAACGCCAAAAGATCCAGCAGGACATAAAGCTACCATCCTGTCTAGATATGAAGCAGTAATCCAGGTGAAAAGAGGTTCAACTCCCTAATGAATTATTTCTCAAATCTCAGATTTAGAGATGTTCTTTGGAGAGAAATACTCTAACTTTATTTCAGTATCTATAAAAATTTAAGATTTACGCCATACCGATAAGCTTTGAACAAGATCAATGAAACCGAAAAATTGCCTCATAAGCCTTTATTTGCAGGGGAATCATGCCGACCTAGACACTTTATTGGCGTCAAAGTACTTTTAAACCCTAAGAAGCCCGCTTTACAACAACTCCTACCATTGAGGTACGGTACATTCAATGTTAAAAAATGCAACATGCATTTTCCACCTCACCCATACAGGATTATTAAACTTTACTTTGATGGAAAATTGCTTGCAATTTTGAGATTTGAGCTTTCATATTCTTTAACCCTTCCACGATTGTAATAGGACACTCAATGTAAGACGGACAACTTGTACATTTTACTGCAACTCGAATATCCGGCAAATTCATCCCGAAAAGTATCACGGAAACCACAAAATGGAACTATTACAAACAGCATCATACTGAAATTATCAGAGAATTCATCTTTAGGTTTCTGACCAGTACTTATGCATGCTGATGAACTCTATTAATATCATTTTTCCCCAACGTTATCTTTCTTTCGGTCTGGCTGGAAATTGCCTCACTAATTCGGGTCCCAGGTACTTCACGGGTGGTATCATGTCACTGACTTGAAAACACTTAAAGCTTGATTTGTCACTGCATTACATCTTAATTTCTTTCTCTATTTGTGAAGTTGAAACCCTCAAGTATTTAAAGCGGAAAGATTTGGCATGTTTTTTCCATCGAGAATCTATGTAATTTAATCACTAAATACATGCGCATAGTCACTGAATGATCAACAGACATGTTTTCAAAAAAGAATTGGAGTGATTTAACTGGTAAATAATTTTACACACAGCAAGAGATATTTGTGGTTGAAAAAAATGTATCAATCGAGGTCCAGATAATTACGCCATGAATCACAATTTGGAGAAGGCGCTTCCGATGACTTGTCATCCAACAATTTCCAAAAAACGATGCTCGAGAAAGTGGAAAGAGGTATAGAAACATAAGACTATTCTTCAATCTCGTGCCCCATAAGCTTATGTTATTCATCCATTAGTCTTTATAACTGAGCCAAATCTATATTTCGTTTCTTTCCTTTCTCATATTTTGTTGCTCCTCATCAACATGAAGCTATTGTTTCATTAAAGTTCTTTCAAGCATTCAAGTATGAAAATTTATCAACTTATTTCTAGCAACAATTATATTTTTCATGAACCATAAACTGCAGTCAATAATAGCTCTACCCTATTTCTAAGCTTTTAAATAATCACTAGCAGTATCAAGTTCCCACATCTACGTCTAACAGCCATGTCAACGACAACTTCAGCCCCAACAACCTTAATTGATACTGTCAAGGATAACAGCGTCAATCTCATGATCCAGTTTTATGGTATGGTCAAGGGTATGTCTCAGACGCTATAATTGACTCAAAGTTACTTCAGCTGATCCATCTTGCCTTGTAGCTTTGAAGGCTCGGAAACTTCCATCTGCAAGTCGTATGAACCTAACCAAAAATGCTCTCGTGCTAATTTAACATTAGAACAAACAGATTATCAATGCTTTAAATAGTTTGTTAGCGACTAAAATACTATCAAATCAATCGTCAGATCTCTCTCAAGAAGGTCTGAACTTAATTTTAAATCTCAATGATGTTGTAAATCAGGCAAAAACTCTCCTACTCGCTAAAAACGAAAGCAATCTATTTCAGAATTTCATCTGGAAATCTCAAAGTGTTCAGACTGGAAGTAATTTGCTCGCTAATCTTTCGCCCCAAACCAGTGCTGCGGCAAACAGACAAGTCGAAGATGCTCTAAAAGGCATTCGGACATTGGTAACACTCACAATCATTGATGGCCAATTCAGAAAGTTTCGTATGTTTGAGTTTACGAGCTCAGTCTTTAATGAACGCTGACAGAAGCTTAGTTGGAGATGCTTCAATAATTCTTCGCGATTTAGCTGAGAATACCGCTCAGGAAGCTGTCCAACCCATAAACCTCAGCAAAGAAGATCTATCGCAGGTTGATCATTTTGTAGAAATAGACGATCCTGATCGTTTTTCTAATATTTCTCTCTGCAGTGAACCACAATGCATCTTCGACTCATGTAAAGCGAAAAACAAATCTGGCAAAAGTGGTAAATAGCTTTCTGCTCTTATCGGCCTTAGCTTAATTCTCTCTAACATTTGTTTGTTCAAAATAGTACCGCAGTATGAAGGCCCTGAGGGTGGCCAAAGTGCACCGTCGCCAATTAATAGTTTCACTGATAAGTTTGAAAGTCACGCTATCTCCAGTAATCCAGAGAATAATGCAAGAGAAGCTTTCGAGCCCCTAGAACAAAGGACAAGCCTTTTGACGGCCAAAATCTCCCCCCAACGACAGAAACAAACAATATCGCGAATTAAGGAACTCCTTGCTAGGTGTCAAGTACGAGATGACTGTATAGTACTTTTTTTCTCGATAGGAAATTTTGGGCTGATTTTTAATAGTTCGCAAAGCCGTTGTAGCAATCCTCGATCTTGCCGAAACTGTTGCATGCCACGGAGCTAAACTTCACGAGCCAATAAGTAGCGCTCCTAAAGCTCATACCACTGATGCGTTTATTCAAATCCAAGCCGTCTTGAAGGTAAATGCAGCGCCTGTAGATCAGATTTGGGCTTTGCTTACAAAAGTGAAGGTAATTATCCAGAAATTTGCCGATGAAACTTCTATGGACGGATTTTTTGCTATAATCGATGATATCTACCATGATGTAGACCAAAATCCTGAATTAGAAGATTGGCTCAAACAAGTCAGAATTTTTTTTCACAAGTGCCTCAAGAACAAGGGTTACATAATGAATGAGATTGCTATCAATGAGTGGAATATTCTTGTTAAAGAACGAAATTTTCTTACTCTATATCAATACAGGCATCATATTGAGAGGCTCATCGGAGAGATCGAATATTTCATAGATCGAATTAACCAGGATCCTGAGAGCAAAAATTTTGCTAATGCTATAGTAAAGCTTTTCGCTGATATGGGCCTTGGTAAGGATAACAAGTCAATTTCTAAGCCAAAGTTGTTGAAAGATTTGATTCAGATAATCCTGCCCAGTCTTTTTGAAAATTTAAGATATGTTCCTATACCGCGCATTGAGTATTGCTGTCCAGATTTTCTACTGGTTGTTGAGAACCTAGTAATGGAATCTGAAAATTTCTTTCCCGAAATAATTGAGGCTGCTCATGATAATCATTTCAAATGGGATCGTAAAAAGGCTAAAAATATCAAAAAAGACTCCACGTGTTTGAAATTTTCAGGCATTCATATGGATCTAAGGGATGTCTCCTTCCACTTGGAAATGAAGAGAAACTACCCTTATTTTTCAGATTCAGGCATCATGGATATTTTTCTTGGTGGATCTGGACTCAGCTTGACGATAAATATGACAGCTAATGGTTTGGAAAATCGACAGAGCTTTTTCAAGATAGACAAGGTCGATGTCGATATCGATATCAAAAATCTCAAAATAAAATTTAAAAAATCCCGCCACAAACTCCCTCTTTTCGTCACCCATCTCTTCTTGATCAAAATTGTTTGCCCTATTTTTTTGAAAATCATCGAAAAAAAGATAAGGGAGAGAGCATCTTGGCTAGACTTTTGTCTTTATCAAATAGAGAAAGAAGTGAAACGAATCATGGAGAAAAATGATGGCTCTGAAAATCCGATCGGCATCTACCAATGTTATTTTCAAATAGCCTACAAAATTTTTTCCCGCTCCAAGATTTGCTTCCATGATTACACTCCGGGAGTTATTGCTAGAGTAGCTACAACAATGAACGATATTTACTTTAATAAAATTGATTTATCGGGTGGAATCGGCTCTATAATACTAGAGTATCAAGACCTCGCTAAAAAAGGTGATGCTTGGGAATCTCCTGTGTTTAATATTAGCTCTGTCGCCCCCTCGAATGTTGTTCCAGAATCTCCAGAAGTAGTCCATCAAGAGTCTTCCACCTTAGCTCAAGATACGACTACTGAAGCAACGGAACCCTTTACGACGGATACAATCCAGCCACCTCATCCAGTTGGTCGAGTTGATACTCTTAGACGCCGCAATAAAGAAAAAAGACGTGTCAGGAATCGATTAGGTATCTCTAATTATGGCTCGTTATTTAAGAAGTTTATCCAACGTTCATACCCAAAAGAGTAACCACGAACACAAGAGGAATGGCGCTACTTTTAATGAGAATTCCGTTCTTAACAATGATTTGACTAATGAGTAAAAATGGACAAAGGATTTTAATTTTGGCGTTGGACCACAAGATATTCATGATGCAGAAAAAATTCCTTGATTATCAACACGGTATAGTACAATTTTGAGACATGAATAATGAGGCAGAGAGTGGCATAATTTCAATGATGGCTTACGGGGATCAAAGATTGAAGTTTTTTTTAGAGTTGGGAAACATAGGGGCTAGGCAGAGAATGAAGATTTTTAGCACAGGTCAAAAAAGCATAAAAGAATGGCGTCAGCGATTATTAACAGCGTCTACTATTGAACCACTAGTTATAGATTTTTCAGCGTCCTTTGAATTTAAAATTAGAGTTTATACACTGAAAGCATCAAGTCTGCGTGAAATTTAGTCTACAACTTGTGGAAATCTGATCCACTTAGAAAAGTTTAAGTATTTACATTAAACCAACTGTACGACCTTCGGCTTCCCTGTAGTTACACAGGAGGCTCTTGATTTCTTGGGAAGTCCAAATGCTTTTGATCCAGGAGATGAGGTATAAGAGGTAGCTTTTATCAGCAGTGAGGAGCCGCGAGAGATTATAATACACAATGTAGATAAGAAACATCAACAATCAATGATGACTCCTTCACCATACCTGCCCATTGATCTTGCAGTATGAAGAACGAAATTGACTGATAAGACTAGAGCCCTGCTCTCTGTCTGATTACTCTCGTAATTTCTTCACTTACTGGAGACGACAATTCTTTTGCTCCTCTCCAGAATTCGCTAGGCAAAGACCTCATGAATTTCTAGTCCAAAAGTCGGGTAACTAGCCCAGTTGCAACGGTTCGGCCTCCCTCACGGATGTTGAAGCGTTGACCAGGCTCAATGGCAATGGGATTATGAATTTCGCACCTCATCTCGACATTATCACCCGGCATTACCATTTTACTGGCGGCATTTTCCGTGCCCTCGGGCCAAAAGAGAGCCGCAGCTTCATCTGCCGTTCGAAGAAAAATTTGTGGTCGATAGTTCTCTTGGAATCCTGTATGACGTCCTCCTTCCTCTTTACTGAGCACATACATTGAACATAAGAATTTCTTATGAGATTTAGCAGTGCCTGGTTGCACGATAACCATACCACGACGAACATCTTCCCGCTTGACTCCTCGAAGAAGTAAGCCAGAGTTGTCTCCCGCACGGGATTCATCGCAAGACTTTTTAAATGTCTCAATATCGGTCACTTTGGTTTTGATGGGCACCTCATTCTTGCCGACCAATTCAACTTCTTGATCGCGCTTGAGAACTCCACGTTCTACACGTCCTGAGGCCACAGTTCCACGGCCTGGAATAGAGAAAACATCTTCGACTGACATAAGGAAAGGCTTATCAAGGCTTCGCTGAGGGGTCGGAATCCAAGAATCTACAGCTGCGAGAAGTTCATCTATTTTTTGTTCCCCGATTTCTGGTCGTCGGCCTTCAAGAGCACAGAGGGCCGAGCCTAGAATTATTGGAGTATCGTCTCCCTCAAAGCCATACGTTGTAAGCAATTCTCGCATTTCCATGTCGACCAGTTCCAACATTTCAGGATCTTCTAGGGCGTCGATTTTGTTGACAAACACTACAATTTTTTGAACACCAACTTGACGCGCTAGTAGTAAATGTTCACGAGTTTGCGGCATTTGGCCATCAGATGCAGCGACAACAATGATTGAGCCATCCATGTTTGCTGCTCCTGTGATCATATTTTTGATGTAATCTGCGTGTCCAGGACAATCGACATGAGAGTAATGACGAGCTTCTGTTGAATATTCGATGTGCGCAGTGGAGATGGTGATACCTCTTTTTCGTTCTTCAGGAGCTTTATCAATAGAGCCATAGTCGAGGAAGCTAGCAAGGCCCTTTTCAGCTTGTCTTTTCGTAATGGCAGCAGTTAGTGTTGTCTGAAGTTGCGCACGTTATTAGCTACGGAATCATATTTGCTTCTAACGAACTACCTTTCCGTGATCAACATGACCGATAGTACCTTAATGGATTAGCGATTGTCTCAGCGAACAGGATTAGTCTTCATACCGATATTTACATGCGGTTTTGATCGTTCAAACTTCTCGGCGAATGTGCGAGCGCCAGCTACGAATGCCCCACCGCGATGTCGTAGAGAGACTAGAAGAGGGCTGGCTCGATTCGTTCTCTGAAAGCAGAATCTGGAGGTGTGTAATATCAGTGACAAAGATCGAGTTAGTGAAGACATCGTCAAGGCGAATGATAACGTAAAACTCGTAATGTCGATGGATCCAAGGAAATAAATTCATGGTGCAGAGGCAATATCACATGACCTGTAAAAAGCTTCATTTAGCCAAGGCACTAAAATCGCAAGCTACTAAAAGTATCGTCTCAGCCTCGTTCATCATTTTGCGGTATGAGTGCTTGTTGAACTCGAGTCTCTATAATTCCTCACAAGTTTTGCGACTAGAACGGAGCCAGGAACCCCTAAAATCTAGCTTGTTATTTTACAATAGGTGAATTCTAATTCTTAAATGACTTGTGATCACGCGCCGTCTGGAAAACTGTCACAAAGCTTTCGCATAGGCGGCTTCCTTACTCCATTTAGCATGTCACAGCTCGTTGTCTGCAACTAGATTCATCTTTAAAATTCTGTAATATTATTGTTTTTGTACTCTCTATCAATTGAGATAGCACGGCACCTCAGCTACTTTTTTTTAAAATCATTTTAGCGTATGCAGCCTGAGGCTATGCCGCGAATGATTACGGAAGACACGCAGAACGACTCTGTTTGACGTTTGGAACACTCATACTAAGATTTCATTTGTAGATACCACTATGAGAATAACGCCTTACGACATGTGCCCTCTTCCGTGAATACCCACCGCAGGGAAACGCGAGAAAACCCTGTGGTTATCCGAGCATGCTTTCGTTATTCCATGAATACAATATCACGGCGAGAGAAATCGTGTACCGGTCTTGCTGGATTCGAACCAGCTTTCTCCTGTCCTAAGCGGGGCATGTACCTAGACTCTACAATAGCGTCTAAAAGTGCGCAATGAAACCACCACGTTGACTAAATTTTACTATAACTCTGCAACAACTTGTTCAAATTCAAAAATTCTAGGTTCAAATAAAATCTAAGCCATTTCTTGAATAAGTCCAACTTTGTTTTTGTAAAATTAATGATTAATTGTAAGGTTAGCACTGATCTTGGCACCTAATGTCTATTGCGCATTTTTAGACGCGTTATTCTAATACTTGGTATGACCCCCCTTTGCCTTCTTTACGGCCAGAACCCTTGACGGCATACTCTCAATTATTGTACGATATGAATCTTCAGGTGTATTTTGCCAGACGTTGCTTACTCTTTTCATCAATTCGTGCATACTTTTCGGCGTTTCCGGGTACTCTCCAAGTCGGCGTTTTACCAGACACCATAGGTGCTCAATTAGGTTCAGGTCGAGCGATTGAGAGGGCCATTTCATGGTATTTATACCTGTGGTAGCTAGCCAATTCTTTGTGGCCCTAGAAGTTTGCTTAGGATCGTTGTCTTGTTGAAAAATAACGTTGTTTCTGGTATTGGAAAAGAGCTTGCTTGCTATCTCGTCGACTGTTGGGACCAAATAAGTATTCAGAATGCCTATTAGCTGTTCCGAGTTCATCCTTCCAACCACACGACTCATTCCACCAACGCCAAACCAAGACATACAACCCTATATCATTACGCAACTGCCCCCAAACTTCAGTGTCTCTTCGACCACTTCTGCCGAATAGCTACTTGGATTGCTGGACCAGGCATATTTGATTCCGTTGTTGAAATTAAGTGCTACTAGTAGTTTAGAGATAGGGCTGTGCACTCAAAGCTATATGCACAGATACACTAGTCTCCCAACAGTTAAGACTCTATATTGTAGAACACGCTAGTTCGTATACGACCAAATCTCTAGAACTCTTAGCGCTAGATTATTATAGATTATATAGTTAGCGCTCTGTGTCTAAGTGGGAGAAATTAACAACTCCACACTTCAGATTTACAGACTCTTATTTGTGCCACTCTGTTCCCTTTCTTATTTGTGATAAGTTCAAATTCTTATATTATTTGTGGCTATCTCAACCAGGTATAACAACCTGGTGCTATCCACAAGCCCCCATCGTTATAACATCCGTCGCTATTGAGTCTATTTATCTTCGTCTCATCTGACCAAATAACTCTTTTCCAATCTTCAATAGTCCAACTTTCATGTTCTAAAGCCCAATGCAACCGAGCTCTCTTATGCGCCTTTTGACAGTATCGGTTTCTTCACCCTCTTAAAAGCTCGGAGACCCTGTTCCCTCAGAGCCAGCCCTAAGGTACCGGGAGAAACTTTGTCTCCTCGTTCTAGATTGATAATCTTCGTCGCTTCTACTGCAATTTTGGTCCCGCCATTAGCCACCAAACGAGTCAGGGCTCGCTTGTCTCGACACGTTAACTTCCGTGGTCGTCCCTGCGCAGGTTTTGATGTATCATGAGATGTCTTTTTCCGATACCTGGCTACCGTAGACCTATGACAGCCCATAATTTTTGCTATTCCTAGTTCTTTTTTACCTTCATTGAGTAATGTAGTGATGGATGATATCTGGTGCTGTGAAAGTTTTCTCATTGTAAAAAAAACAGAGAATATTGAAATCAAAAAGATTTAGGTATGATACTAAAGCATGTCGAATACTTATATAGATCAAAAAATTGAAGTTTACAGCATAGTTGTCTGTTAACGCAGGCTCTACCACGTGGTGAAATGATACGTCAAAAAGTGCGCAATAGACAATAAGTGCTAAGATCAGCGTGAACCTTACAATTAATCATTATTTTTACAAAACAAAGTTGGACTTATTCAAGAAATGGCTTAGATTTTATTTGAGCTTGGAAATTCTAAATTAGGAGAAGCTGTTACAATGTTGTAGGAAAATTTAGTCAACGTGACGGTTTCATTGCGCACTTTTAGACGCTGCTGCGTTTTGGAGAGCGGCCCGGTCAGTTTACCACTGCACTATTCGACCCGACGCCTCAGCTACTTTAGCCCATATACAGATCTCTATGCTAACGTTTGTCATATCCTACGCATCAAACCATGTTAAATAAGTGCAAGCAAAGACGATTCAAGGCAGCTTGATGCTGTAGAAATCGCTAATACTGTAATTAAAGGCAAAAGTATATATTCTGAATCGTAAGACCCTTTGACAATTCTAGCTACACGTACCGCTCCCTTATCGAATTCTTTACGGAGTATTACCACAAGTTACAATGATGACAAAGCGAATGCAAATATCCCAAATCTCTCAGCCAAGTATCCGAATTGTGGAAAGGTTTTGGAGATAATGATTTAAGATTATAATTTTCTAGAACATTATTATCTGACTTATTGACACAATTCAGAGATACCCCCTACCTCGTTCCTATATCCGTAGCAGGGCATCGATAATCACCATGATAATAATAAGCTAAAGCTATTTCAGAAGGATATAAGGTAAGAATGATTTGGTTCCAGATATGTCAGAGTTCTCGCTAGTCTTATTTCGGCCAATGCAAGTATTGATTAGTCAGTAAGAGCATCTATCCATGCTCTCAACAATACAAGATAGTAAAGATTGCATATGAAAAGTCTAAAATTATGGCTTTACTTTAATGTCTATCGCACTTCGAAAATGAGGTCATGCATTGGCCGACGTGTTTGATTTTGGGCCATTTCAGAAGAAACAACTGATCACACTGTGCGTTTTGAAATGAAGTTTGTGATGCTTGTTCATAGCTCTCTTTGGTTTGCTTAACACAAACCAAAAGAAGTTGAAAATGGGTGTAGGGAGAATAAAGTTGGCTTTCGAGCCCCTTATCTGATGCAATTTTTTGGGCATCTCTATTTGAAAGAAGATGAAAGCTGGAGTCTGCTGTACCCTGCGAAAAGTCTTCAGTTGCATAGTAAGAGTAAATGAGCAGGGTCGGGTGGGTAAAGACCAGCATGATAAGCAAATCAACAATATTTGTAGCCCAAGAAATATTTACCCCTTAGAAGACTGAGAAACTAAGGACGCCAGTAAATGTCAATTCGCTTAAATCACGACTACAAACTTTTTAGACAAAACTCTCTATACGTACTTATCAATTGACCCTATTCGGAGCCCATGGGAACTTTGCAGATCTTTTCGAATGGTATGACATGTTTCTGCGTAGAATGACTCAAATTTCATTTCAGATACCACTCAAAGTTAACCCTCACGGCAAGAAATCTCTTCCGTCAATGCCCACCACACGGAAAAAGCGAGAAAAGCCAAGGTGGTCTGTGTATGCTTTCTTTTTTTTTAAATCATTTTTGCGTATGCAGCCTGAGGCTATGACGCGAATGATTACGGAAGATATGTATGTGACGCAGAATAACTCTGTTTGACGTTTGGAACACTCATACTCAGATATGTGTATGCTTTAGTTAGACTACAAACACAATATCACCGCGAGAGAAGTAATGTATGAGTCTAACAAGAATTTGAACCATTTTTTTCTGTCTCAAGCGAGGCAGATGTCCAACCCATTCAGGCTCTACTTAGATAAGCGACTCGAACGGTGTACCACTGCACCATCAAACCTACTTTGAATTATTGTAAGGCGACTTGGCACTAGCTCAAATGTCTGTCTGCATGTAATTTTTTAATATTTTGAAATGGGGCTATGTAAGTGAGAACTAAATGTCTTCATTTCTTTAAATCATTTTATATTCAGCCTCTAATCTATAAAAGTAGATTCAAGTACGTTAGGAAGAGATTTCTTCCCAAGATGATTGATTTAGCTTCCTTGCTACAGTCGCCTCTCGTTGTGACGATGTGGGGCAAGACTTGAATAAGGCTCCTCATTGGAGGATTTAATTGGATTGGCCAGTGAGAGCCCTTGTTTAAGTCATGCCCCATATCGTTACAACGAGAGGCGACTGTAGACCAGATTAGGTTATCGTGGAACCTGTCAACCCCCATAGCGGGTCCAGGGTTTTATTATTGTCAAGATTTATCTGATTGTCAGCACTTATTTTTGCAGCACTTACCCCTACATCTTATTTTGCTTGCAAGGATAAGTATTGCAAATATAAACCGTAAAATTTCTGTGAATCTCATCTGTAATTATACCGTGACCCATTATGGGTTTGGACAGGTTCTACTGTATATAATTTGTCTTTATTTTACGTCTGATGAGTTGTGTATTAAGCACGAACCCTATATTCCCTGTTGGGACAAAGGACAATCAATAAAGACGCTGCTACAAGAGACAAGATGGGTCGGATGGTGCAGTGGTACACTATCCGGGCCGTTCTTCCAAGTAGAGTCTGGGCAGCTTGGACACATGCCCCACTTGAGACAGGAGAAAGCTGGTTCGAATCCAGCAAGACCCTCACACCACTTCTCTCGCGGTGATACTGTATTCGTAGAATGACGAAAGCATTCTCAGATAGCCACAGGTTTTTCTCGCTTTTCCCTGTGGTGGGTATTCACGGAAGAGGGTACATGTCGTAAGGCGTTATTCTCGTAGTGGTATCTGCAAATGAAATCTGAGTATGAGTGTTCCAAACGTCAAACAGAGTTATTCTGCGTCACATACATATCTTCCGTAATCATTCGCGTCATAGCCTCAGGCTGCATACGCAAAAATGATTAAAAAAAAAAAAAAAAGAGACAAGATTTACAGAGTGACTGAAACGCATTCAGATAGCTGCCCTGGGAGCACTCGTAGCTGATGGCTAGCTAGTCCTCTTATCTCACTCCAACCCCTCTTCGAAATTAAAAATTTCCCCAATGAGCCCATTCAAGCCATTGAATCACTGATTTCTCAATCCAAACTCTCTTAGTGACTTAATCTCCTCTTTCCCTTGTCCCGCCGACCTCCTCCTTTATTCCCGTTTATGTCTTCGCGTGAATCCTTGCCTTTCATGAGAAATACGAGATTTTCGTATCTCTCAAAATTTGTACCCGCCAACGTGATCCTCCTTTGGGTGTATGTAGCACCGTTGGCATGTATATTTAGTCAGAATTCGACGCCAGACATAGATTTTGTCATTGCGTCAAGAGGCTCATCAGCGTATGACAAGGTCGAGATGAGTATGTGTAGCACAGGAAAAGGTGTCGATCGGAAGAGGACTTGTTAAATAGGATGAGGCGAGAGGATACGACCGAGAGAGGGCTTTGCTGGTTCTTTCGATTCCGAATGCGACTCTTCTTGGCTATCCCAGATATGAACTGAACATACTGAGCGTTTACTACCGGCACCACGTGAAGGTGAAGTGTTCGACTTTGGCAGCCTATGTGCATTTATTTTACTTTTTCTGTTGGAACTATTGAGTGTTGTAATTTAACACTCCTGCATCGTAATGACTTAACTATAGTAATACACGCTTTCATATATCTCTCCCATCATGAGATAATCATCTCGTTGTGGATAATTATCCTACAAGTCATGACCAATGGAGGACTCATTACTCATCAGGATGACTGAACACACTCAATAAAGCCCAACTAGGTCCCTACAGTCACTTTTAGATTCTATTGGATTCGTAGAATTTGGACGTCTGTTAAACGTCTGTGCACTCCCTTTACAGTTTTTTATTAGATATAATTATCATCGGCGAAATGCATTACTGCGACATGTAGTATGTCACGTGTAATTGAGGAAAGTTATGTCATGGGCTGTGTTTGGTACGTTTGATATACTTGGCCCAAGCCTTAAGCGAGCGAATTAGGGTATAAATAGAGGGCTGTCTGCCGCACACTACAGATCATTACCATATCTTACCATTTTCTCTCTTATGAGATCAATTAATCAACTATCTACATCAGACTGATATCAACCTCATACAATCTTTGATACCGTCTTCATAATTTTATTCTTCATCCTCAAATCTTAAACAACTAAAAGTTCTGACATTTTTCTATGTGTTTCTATATTCAATAGTGGGGTGCTCTCTCGATGCGTATATATGAGTTTTTATTCTTTTTCTATTACAAGCAGATAAGCAAGTTCATTTGTCTAAATTAAACATCAATCTACCAATTCATATTGCTACCTCTTAACAGTGATTCTCTCCACGATTCATTAATAAACAGTTCCATAGGTTTATTGTTCTGTCTCCCCTCTATTACAATATTGAGAAGGTATGTATTTGACTGAATTACTTCCACATTCCAGCCTTGACCAGCAGAGATATGTATGTGAGATCTGAGTGACGCTAACAACACGTAATCTGAGCATATAATTATTTTTATATGTCTACCTGGCTATAGAGGCCGGCAAAGTCGAACTCTTCATCTTGACGCGGTGCTGGCTGTAAACGCTCATTATGTTCGTTGCATATTTGAGATCGCCAAGAGAAGTCGCATTCGATCAGGGTCAGAGGTCCACTAGCAATCTCAGTCGGAGGACTCTCAACACGTCAAGCGTTCTCTCGGTCATAACTTGACTTCAACCTCACATGCATCTCTGTCAACTTTACAACCTATCGATTATCTTCCCACTTTGGACCACCTTCGATGAAATTGACGCGGCGCTTACCTTTTCGAGATTCCCAAATATATACTGTCGATGGTATGGATGCCTGACGAAGGGTGAAAGTCGCAGGACACAAATTTTGGAAGAGAGATTGCTCGTGACAATCGAGCAAGAATACGGTTCTAGCTGGAATTCATGAGAGATTGAAGGACAAATAAGCAGAATGTGGAGGGAGGATAGAGTTTTTGAAAGGGGATTATGAGGGGGTATTTCGACTTCGAGAGCCTCGTGCGCGCCAAGGCCCTATCGACAAAAGATAGTGTTGTGGTCCGCTATCTGGGTCATGTCCAAGTTGAAAGTCCTGTGGCCCGAACACCTGCTACGACAAGATACGAGGACGTTGTGACATCACATCTCGCGCAGTTGCGAAGGACAGGATAATGAAGCACACTGAGGAGTCTGAGGTTTTTTGTTTTTTTCCTTGGGCAGGTATTCACGGTTGAGGGGAGAAGCGGGGCGTAAGTCTTACCAAGTGTAACCCTGCAGTGGTGCCGGCGTATGCCTCCTTAGTATGAGTGTTCAGTGTCATGAATGTATCATCTTAGTTCTAGCGACTGAGGATAGCGTACGCTTTCCAAAGTCTTGCGTCCCGATAGGGAAATTTAGGGTGCGTGGCTGCATGTTATCCGTAGACCTAATAAATGTTACAACAACCTGGTTTTAGATAGGTTTAAAGCCCTGTCCTGAGGAGCTACATACAGTACAGTCGTCCCTCTCTAACTCGATAGTGAGTCCCGGTATAAGTGTTGAAAAGATTCATTGTAACTTGGACTTTTATATTTGCGACACTTACCCTTACAGGTCATTTTGCGTGCAGGGGTAAGTATTATAAATGTAAATGGCTGAATTTCAATGAATATTTTCAACACTTATACCGGGACCCACTATCGAGTTAGAGAGGAACGAATGTAGAAACTTTCCAAACCCATAGTGGGTCACGAGTTTAATTATTGCTAAGATTTATCGAATTGTTGGTGCTTAATTTTGCAACACTTACCCTTACAGGTCATTTTGTGAGCAGGGGTAAGTATTGCAAATATAAACAGTAAAATTTCTGTGAATCTCATCTGTAATTATACTGTGATCCACTATGGATTTGGACAGGTTCTTGTTTGTATTATTTAACGTCTAACTAATGTATATATACGCTAGTCCCATATAGGGAGATGACGCTAGAGCTAACCACCCTAGACGCCTGAGGCACCCAACTTTTCCAAACCAAAAAAGAAGAGACCTTAAATATAGAGCTGTGGTATCAGGTGACTATAACCGCCGCCCTTCCAGCAGAATTGTGTGTCCACCAGAAAATAGTACGGGCCAGAATAAAAGTGCGGAGAAATCCAACCCCTCCATGGACAGGTTCTACTGTATGTACTGCTAAAATGTGACAGCAGAAATATGTATTGGTCACGTGATTTCAGGATACTGCACAACCAGAAGATAAAATCCTTAAAGTGCTAGGACGGGTGCAGATGGAAGTTCTTTCATCCCAGGAAATTAATCTTTCTCTTCAGATTCCATTATACACCACTGGCAGGGTACTGGTTTAAGTCACTGTTACTACAGAATATTTCAGGTCTCTTCTTTGGTTTGGGGAAGTTGGGAGCCTCAGGCTTCTAGAGCAGTAAGCTGTGGTGTCCTTTTCCAATTCGGGACTAGTGTAGCATAATCATTAGTTAGACGTAAACTAGCGAACAAACAATCAAACTAGGACGGGTGCAGTCACATCATTCACCTTCACACGATGCCGGCTGCAAACGGCTAATATATATTCGCATACCAGGGATAGCTTAGGCGAGTCGCAGTCGTTCCCTTTAAGATTCCCATTCAAACACGCGGGTCTCGAGCGGCTTTATCTCATGATCACCACTGCTAGCACCCTTTCTGCGAAGAACTCCTACCTTTGTCCCAGAGAGGTAGGGAGAAGAGCTCTACTGATCATAATCATAAAAGTGGTTCAGAAACCAGTCATAATAAGCCGTTTGCAAAAGTGGTAGGTGCTGATTGGGTCTTCTACAGGCCGTAGATTCAATTCCTACATAGCTTATTGTGGATATGATTTCGGCTGCTTGTCAAAAATGAGTACGAGAGGAATGGCAAAAATTTTCCTCATGAGGTTTATCCGATAGGGTTTCCCATCAGGTTTTCCCTCGACCCGATGTAACTAGCTAGCTCAAACTTTGGCATCAGGGAAAACCGGGCACCGGGTAGGCACTGCTTTAGCATGAAGGGTCTTGTATTCGAGATATACTCCGTACGTCTTATGTTCTATGTTACGGTGTCCTAGCCTAAATCAGACGACAAATAGTGTCCACACACTGAAAGTGCATTTTTTTTTTACAAATATACCTTTGAAAACCCAATCTAAGATCCAATATTTTGCATCCGGTTTCTCCTTCAATACCCTTTGACACTGACTTTAATGCTTATGGTTTATTAGAGAACTTTCCAACGTTACTTCAAATCAGAAAATCCAACTATTTCGCCAATATTTACCCAAATTCTGTGGTGCTTTCTTTTCAATTTTTTGATTATTTGTCATTTGATTTGGCTTCATTTAGCCCGATAAGGCACCCAATAGCTCCATGCAGGTGACTATAAATTTATTATTTACACAGGAAACCTCTCGGTGAAAACCCCCTCACCTACCCGATGAATTTCTGCCGTTTTTATGCTTGCTTCATGGAAGTGCGATGTACTGTTCTGTCCAGTATAGATTGCTTCACGCCAAACTCATACCCATCGCTTGTCCTATTCTCCTCTCTCTCCCTCATCAGCCTCTCCACTTCCCCTGTCAATTGAAACTGCTCTAACCATCTCTGGTCTAAGGTCCACCGCGTTATTCTTCCTAAATCTTCCAGGTTGTTCATCATTTCTTTGAATAATCGGCTCTTGGATATTCTCCATACCTCCGCCCTTCCTTTGGGCTACAGGGGGCAGGCCATGATCGCATGTTTGACGTTTTGCGACAGATATCCGCATAGGCAGGTTGGACAATCAACTCCAGGGACTTTTCTTCGGTATAGATAAGATTTGAGCCCGATGTGCTCGCTCCTTATCTGCATGGCAATGCTGCTCTGGGCCCTCTTCAGGCTTTTGTGAATGTGAAAGGGACTTCCCCAAAGGCTTAACTTTTCCCTGCCTGACTTGTCTGTATAAATTTTTGCTGCATTTTAGACTTCAGTATCGGCTGCGGGTCTTTGTCTTAGGTTCAAATTACGACTCTGGTGTGACCAGGAGTTTTTCCACTCTCGGAATACCACGACCTTTCTCAGCTCTTTCTTTCCCTTGATGGAAGCTTCACGGCAGCAAATCCTAGACTACTCCTCTCTATCCCTTTTCTTGTATAGAGATCCTTGACTGCTTTTTCTTCTCGCTTATTGCCTAGTAATCCGGGAGTTCTTTTATATGGCCACTTGCACCGATTATTTGTTTTGATCATAGTGTTTGAATTAATTCTCAATTATCAATTGTGATGCTAGTTTAAGGTGATTAATATTGATCAATTTGCGCTAGGTGAAATCCTCAACGTGAGGTATTTTTTGTTTTGTAATGCACTGATCAGATCGTAATAATTTAAGAAGGCAGAGTTTACCAGCTTTGGTATTTAAAACTATAGACTGAGTTATTGGTTCTGGTCCATCAAGTTCCTTCTTCCTCTCTCTATCAAAATAAGTGCAGAGGGTAATCAGTGTGATACTGGAGATGCTTCTCAGTATAAATAGAGCAGGACCAAGTAGTAGTAGTAGTATTTATTTTTCGTCTTACGGGGCACGTGCTTCGCAGGTGCCCTACTAATTCCCTGACGGGACATATGACGCCGAGGGGTAAGCCTCGGGCATCTAAGAGAAATAAATATTTACAAGACAAGGGCGCGATAACGTGGCTGGCGCTAATTATATGGTAGGGATAGGACTCTCCACATTTGTGGAAGTGTAACAGGGAGATAAACAGTCCGACCTCATAACCCGTCGACTGTGCAACAACTCCTCCTTAACTTCTCCGTTATTAGCATTAAAATTACTGTTGTTTTGGTTAATAATAGTGTTATGATTTTTTTTTTTTTTTAAGGACATATGTCAGTGTAAAATTGGGTTTCCTGAAACCACTTGTGAAGCACTTCTCCGTCTTTGTAAGTGCCGAGGAAAAGGAGAGAACTTCTGAGTTTTGACCCGTGGGTAGTCTAGCGCATCTTTTAGCTATGTGGCAGAAAAAGAAGTGAAGGGGTGATTTATAGCGTCTGCATCGGCAATAAATTGAGGCGTCCCGATGATTGAAGCATTCATGGTATTTCGCGAAGTCACCATGACCTGTGCGGGCCGCCAGAATTCGGCCTAGAGTAGCCCAGGGAAGTTCAAGTTCTTTAGGCCGCAGAGGCGCAGTGTCGACTGAGAGTCTCTCGTAGATTCCAGTGCTAGGAGACATTAGCTTCCAAAGGTTATGTAAGGATTTTTCTGAAGAGTGTCTAGCCCAGCGTCTGAGTCCAGCGTGTGATAGGATGGGAGTCGGTGGGTGAGGAAGTGATGCTCCTAGTTTCGCGGCTTTATCGGCAGCGTCATTCCCAGGAATGGAGGCATGGCCTGGCACCCAACGTATTCTGAGTTCTCCCTGTCCTGCATGTGTGTGAGACGAGATCTTGCTTGCCAGCGGGGGTTCAATTCTAGGAACTCGTCGAATGTAGCTTGCGATGAGCCTGGAAATGGCGAGAGCAGGCGGGTCGCGACCTCAAGATTGTCGAGGCAGATCCAGAGGTTAGTTGCAAATTTGGTTTTTGGAAGTGCCAGGGCGGCCTTGGCGCCCGCTAGTGCACCTTTTGCTTCGGCGTTAAAGACTTCGTACCCTTGACCTAAGGCAAAACTCTGTTTTAAAACTTACACTCCACCTTGGTATGCAACGAAACCGGCCCCGGCGGAGCCATCAGGTTGTTTCGACCCATCCGAAAATAGAACTATGTCTTGCAGTGAGACGGTGCGCAAGAAGGAAAGGAACTTTTCTTTAGCCTGGTCTCTTGTTTGTCCGTTTGGTCCTCCTACCCGAGCTTGCGCTGCTGCCTGGCCTTCGCGTAGAGCCCATGGCGGAGTAGCGATCAGGTTTATTTGCTCAGAGGCTGGGAGTGCCAGAATTCGGAGAGCAAAGCGAGAGGTGGGCCGTCCTAAAACGAGTACACGGATTGAGCGGCGTAATAACGGATGTCGAGGATCAAGGCGCCGAAGACGGATTGTTGCGGCTAGTGTACGTTGTTCAAGTGCTATTTCCGGTGGGGCTAAGCCAGATTCCCGATGTAATGCTGCAGATGGTGTGGTACGGTAGACTAGGAGAATGGCTCGGGCGGCAGTAAGTACTACCTTAGTAAATAGCTGTAGCGAGGTGTCGACGCGGTTAGAAATACGTGCACGTGGACCTTCTCTTGTCCTACCTGGCCACCAAGTTTCGGCAGCATAGTACATTACTGGGAGTACACACGATACAACAGCTTGACGCAATAGGTGGGGTGGAACTCCACGAGCCGTGTTACCGAGAGAGGAAAGAGCTTGACTGACTTTGAGTGACTTAGCAGCAAGCGAGCGTGCATGCCACTTTGTCACAGTTCGAATATTGATGCGTGGGCAATCATATAAGCAAAGGTAGTTTATAATTTTCTCTCTGTCTATCTAAGTACAACCTATAGGCTACTTATATACTTTATACATAATTTCTGGAATGTTCGCCATTGCTTAGTAAATCTTCATCATAGGTCATACTAGAGGAGGTTGTATGCCTCGTCGTTGATGTCTAGGATATTCTAGATATTTCCAAACTATCACGTGTATTTAGTGATTCCAGGGTGTGTCATTAGGGGCACACGTAAGAAGGTTAACAAGGGTGTAAACCTCTCATTCGCATTACCCATGTCACAAAATAATAGTCACGTGGTAGTAAATCTGTATCGATCAACTGACTGCGATAACCATCGTAGGCTGCAGGACCATTGAGGCTTACAAGCCGTTACACACTTGAAAGTAAGCTTTTTGTCCAATAGGACTCCTAGCCATCGGATGTACGGCCTGTCGGCATCCTCGTAGATATTAAGGGGGTCTACTACGACGTTTGGTGTAGTCCTAGGATCTTGATCGGTGCGGTGATGCGAAAAATGAAGGAGTCCATATTTATCAGGATCGAAAGTTATTCCTTCTTCGCTGGCCCAATTTATAGCCTGCCTGAGGTCAGTGGCGAGAAGATTTGCATTTTCTTGCAAGGATTTAGATATTTGGAGAAAGGCGACGTCATCAGCATAGCCAAACCTCTTGCTTGGTGATCCGAGGTGAAAGAGCGGGGCAAGGTACAGCATGAATAGAATGGGAGACACTGGCGATCCTTGAGGAAGTCCGTGCGGTACGTTAAATTAGGCTCCAGTTGTACCATCCAGCCGGATCGTTGCGCGGCGTCCTGTGGTAAAAGATTTAACCCAATTTACAAGGTTATTGGGCCATCCTTGTTCCCTGAGACGGCGCGTTAGTCGACCAGGCAGGACTCCATCGAATGCTCCTTTCACGTCAAGAGTCAGGAGAGATGCTGTTTGCTTGGCATTCATGGCCGTTTCAACATCGTGTACTAAGCATGTAGTTAGGTCAGTAGCAGAGCGTAGAGGTAGAGCCCCAAATTGCTGATGGGTGAGGACCCTATGGTTGATGGAGATCCAGGAAAGCCGTTTTGCGATTAGGCGTTCAAGTGCCTTACCCATTACCGAAAGAAGAGCGATCGGGCGATAAGACCGAGGGCTCGCTTTATCTGGCTTGTTCGGTTTGCTGAGCATGATAAGGACTGCGGTTTTGAAGCATGCTGGATGGTGGCCTACCCTGAGGCAACTGCGGAAAAGTCTGAAGACTTTGTGTTAAACGATGTGCCAGCCAATTTTAAGTATTGCTGTCGGGATTTCGTCCTCGCCAGGCGCAGTGTTGCCGGCTCAGAAGAAGCAATCCTTCAGCTCGAAGTCGGTGATTTCTGGGAACGGCAAATCCGAGCGACCAACTGAAGGTACGTCGAAAGCGATGTCGCCAGATGGCGGAGTAGAGAACAAAAGGTTTCTGGCTAAAACATCCCGTTTTGCTTCTAGCGAGAAAGCAAGGGGTGCCTCGGGGTGTTGTGGGTCCTTTAGGGGCGGTGTACGAAACGAGCCGATAGATCGATGCCAGTTTACCATCCCATAAATGTCTTTGACTGACGAGGCTTGTTCCATCTTTTCGCGATAAAAAAGTCGTTTTGCCCTTCGGGTTACGCATCGCAAAGATTTTCTTCCAGCTTTTAGGGCATCTTGGTCGCTCGTTTCCCTCCTAATGCTGCAGTATGTCTGGGCTGCGGCTTTGCACTCGTCGTTCCACCATGGGTGCCCAGTGCCTTTTCCTAGGGCTCTACGTGCTGAGCCGCAGTAGGCGTTCCTGATTGATGAACAAAGCTCTCTGGCGTGTTTATCTAATTCATCCCCAGAACATGTGTCCGGAAGCTCTGACACTTCTGACAGGCCCCTTTCCAGGAGTTGAAGGTATAAATCCTTGTCCAGAGTTCCAGGTCTGAGTCTTGCAACTGTTTCGTGGAATCTATCATCCCAAGGCACGGAAGAAGCGATTGGGTAATGGTCAGATGTTACATCTAGCTCTGGCATAATTGCAGATTCTGCACCAGCAGATACGAGTGGGTTTGACATGAAAGTGAGGTCCAACACATTTCCTAGAGTATGTGTCGGGCAATCCGGCTTCGAAGTTAGCAGGAGGGAGTTTTTGTCTGTCCATTCGACAAAGCTATCAGCATTTGTGCTGTGGTAAGAGGCTGAAGGTTGCCATCTTGAATGACGAAGATTAAAGTCCCCGGCGATGAAATCACGGTCACGCGGTCTAATGCGGGCGTAATCGATGAGATCTTTTGCCGCCTGACCTTCGTTTGCAGAGCCAGTTGGAGCGTTGTATACATTAAAGACAGAAAGTTTTCTCCCCCCCCGGCCCGAATACATCAAGCACAAGTAGGTCACGGGTCACAGTGTGGTTTGCTGGGAATAGCATGCGTTGGCAAGCGCGGAGCCCAGCCCCTTTTCGGAGATAGGTGAGTACTCTTGGACGGAATGTCCAATCTTTTATGGGCGAGAAGCACTCGTACGATGGTATTTTCTTGGTAATCCGACGTAGCGGATCTCTAAAGATATAGGGTTCTTGTACAAGGATTAAGTCAAATTTTTCCTCGTTTGCAAAGTTAAGAGCAAGTTCATGGGAGGTCGCTCCCCTGCACACATTTATCTGTAATATACGCAGTGGTTTTGCAATTTAGAGCGTCTACAACTCATTGGTTTCGTCGAGAGGGGAGTATGGATTTCCTGTGTGAACAGGAGAATACGTGGCAGGGATTACAATAAGTTGACTTGGGCCAGAGGGCACAACGTCTGTGCATGCAGAAGTTTGAGATGACGGATTTGCTGATCCGAAATTGGGCGTTGACGTGGCGTCGGGCATTTCGCGGTCTACTGGGGATGTCCGAGGAGAGCGGCGGGTGCAACCAACTGTAGTACAAAGGCTCATTCTAGCTGCTGCGGAAGACTGGCGGATATGTGCCACTTGTTCTTTGGTAAGTCTGTTACCGTTACGACGTGGGCACTCTGTGGCATCTGCTGCATGGGGTCCATGACAGTGGATACAGCGTGCAGGGCAAGGATGCGGATGAGGGCCACAAGGGCTATGATTCTCTTCAATGTGCTCAGTGGAGCCGCAGAGTCGGCAACGGAGGGCGCGAGAGCAAATGCGCTCATTGTGCCATTGAAAACATCATCCACATTGAACAATAGACACCTTATTTGAGAGACGACGAGAGATCACTTCTACTCCAAATAGTTGGAATTTCTGTGGAAGAATGGTATCTAATGGGAAGCGAACGATATATCTGGCTGTATAGCTGTGCGGCGAGTCGAGGCTTGTTCTCGTTTCAAACGCTGCGACAGGAGTGAGTCCTTTCTCTTCTTTAAGCTCAGAGCAGACATTTTCGGCAGTGATTGGGAAGTTTGTTAGCTCATTGGCGTCGTTGAACGCGGTGTAGGATCGTGGTGTAGAAGAAAGAAGAAATGTGACTAGATTTTGTGCTTTTTCGATTCCGAGGGCTCCACGGAGTCTTCCTTCTTTGATACCTTCAGAGAAAAGGGATTCGAGCCTAGGTGAGGCTGTATCAGAGGACGGACGAAGAGCTAGTCCGGAAGGTACATGTTGAACCTCCTTGAGTAAGGCAGCATTCTCACCTAGAAATTTGCGTAGCTGGAGCAGTAATGGATAGGGCGATATAAGACGCTCAATTGCGTCTTGTTCGAGGCGCAGAAATAGGCGTTCGTCTACAGAGGGGGAAGAATTCGGTTTTTGACTTCGATTAGGGTGAATTGGTTTTCGAGTGATATTCTGGCTCTTCATTTGCACCGCAGCATGTGCGTACGTAGGCCGGGTGGTTTTAGGGATCAGAGGCGGTTTTGTGGAACGATGGGCGGTTGAAGTTGTTGGTTGAGTTGGTTTGAGCGGAGTGCGCTCATCTTGGGGTACTCCCCGGACGTGACTCTCGAAGAAGCCCTGTGCGACTTCTTGCAGACAGTACAAGAATTTTTCATAGGTTCCTTTAAGGTGGTGAGGGAGGGTATGGTAATTAGTACCACGCGCTGCTTCATCGATAGCGGACGCGACGTTTCCAAACATCAGAGTCGCCTCTTGGGTGCGGGTTGTGGCAGAGGTTGTCGTGAGCAGAAGAGTTTCGATCAGAGACCTCGACCCCCCGGGTGGTGGGTGATGAGAGGGATAGAACTCTGGCATTTTGCCAGAATCCTGTTTGCTTTCCTGTAGCAGGTAGGGTGGAGGTATTGTCAGTGAACTTAAGAATTCCATAAATGGCACACTTCTTCTTCAAAGCTGAAGTTTTGGTGAGAGTTGGTATTGTAGATGGCATGCAAGTTTAGAGCAGGACCTATTTATTTTATTTATTTATTTTTATTGTCTACCGGGTTACAGCTAAAGCTGCCACCCCATCCCTAAGGGGACACGGTGACTATTATAATCTACAACATACACTGCATTCCTTGATGAGCCAGAAGGCTTTAATAAAAAAAATCGTTAAGTTTACTGTGAGCGCTGTACAGCGTATTTCTCACATGAAATAGGGTCATGCGGCATGGATCGGGCAAATTTCCGAGAGAAAACCTGTCTTCTCCAGTATAGATGAGAAACGTTTGGCACCGTGAGCAGTGCCGAGGAGGAAATCCAGTGTACCCAAGCTTCGACGATAACCGGCGGCGACCAGTTTCCCTCGAACAAGAGGGCAAAAAACTAAGTGGATGCTTGACTTGTTGGCCCGGCAGGAGCAAGTCATAAGAGCATCTTTGTGATGGAATCTATCGTGATATGCGCGAAAGTCCCCGTGTCCAGTTCGGCATTGATTAAGATGCCCAAGGTTACGGCGAGGGAGTCGAAGCTCATCCGGGGGAGAGCAGGACCTAATTTTAGCGATCGCTAGAATTCATGCCTATGTTGTCATGTGACCTTTGACCCACTGAACATAGGCAACTCAATGCTAGAAAATTTGTGAAGGAGCTCAGTGGCTGACCCAATCAGCGCTGCCATTTGCCTTTAATTCACAACACTTAACTCAAATCCAGCATGGTTGAACTAGTGGAAGTTGAAGATGAGTCTTTTGAGACTAAGCAAGCCGGGCCATTAGACAATGAGGATGATTATTACACTGACACTGGTATTTCATATTGCCTGCTATTCCAACCAATTACGCTCTTCTAACACCTAAAACCTAGAATCTGAAATATCCTCAGATGAAGATGAAAATTTTACTGACGAAGAATCCTTTGGAGATCGGATATATGCCCTGCGAGATATTATCTCGCCGGCAACACGGGCCTTTATATCAAATAAACTAGACGCCACTACCAACTGGGTAAAATCGGGACTCATATTTAGCGGCAAGTCAATGTGGATTTTGAGTACGAGTGTATTATTAATAGGCGTCCCATGGGCTCTGGCGTTTGCAGAGGAGCAGCAGGTGTTGGAAATGGAGAAGGAGATGAAAATGAGAGAAATGGGTAATGAGGTATGTCAACATTTCCTATGTGCCTTTGTGTGAGCTCTTATTAATTGTCTTTCAAGCTTCTCTCTACTGGATCAACTATCGATTCTGTAAATTCCCAACTTGGTGGACAAACAGCAAAGCCACCGCTATAGCCAACTACTAATGAGCCCTTTCGAGCTCTGAACTTGGTCAACCCGCACGCGACAAATTCTCATGACTTATATCAGTACATGTAATTCTTATGCAGTGTTCAGGGGCCAAGTGGAAGACTGGTCAAATGCTTCCACGCTAAATATCATTATATCCGTCCTCGAAGAAAAACAAAGTTACTTTTGAAAAATCGATAGCTCAACGCCGAATCTTGATTATGATAGAGTGATCTTACCTGGGATCGGTGTGTAGGAGTTTGTATTACCTTTTTGGCAGAAACACCAGTGTCTGTACCTGTACTTTGTCAAGTCCACTCTATAGTTATTTCCTAGCTGACACATTGAGTGTCATTTCTACGCCGCTTTCCTGGTCAAATGATAACGAACTTCTTGGCTACATTGGAGATATAAATCGTCGGGGCTACACCTTGAAGCTCTTGACTAACCAAGAGCTCTCAAAAACTTGATGAGCACGTCATTAAAGAATGTTATAATAATTATGACTTGGTCCGATAGCCTCTAATTTATTGTAAATTTTTTCTGGTCCAACATTCTTGGCCACGTATAGTCTACAAAACAGTAGCGTATTTTTCAAGAGTCAACAAGGTCAATACAGTGATGGTAACTCTCGCGCTATGCCACGATAACCTGACATAACTAGCGTTATTGCCTTTTTGTAAGTTATGCCACCCGACTACACTTTTACATAGTTTTAGTGTCATCACTGGCTTCTAAAAAACAGCCACGGCAAACTACATAAATCTAGC
This sequence comes from Podosphaera xanthii, assembly GCA_028751805.1. Taxonomy (NCBI): domain Eukaryota; kingdom Fungi; phylum Ascomycota; class Leotiomycetes; order Helotiales; family Erysiphaceae; genus Podosphaera; species Podosphaera xanthii. The sequence continues at coordinate 1,307,635 of JAPWIX010000010.1, forward strand.
AGTATTGTCTGCTTTGACAATAAAAGCCCTCGAATTTGATCGACAATATCCATTGAAATCAGATGCCTTACGACATCCAGCCGCACCCTGGCATCAATCCACAACGGTGGAAAAGACAAGAATGGCACTGTTCAACTGAGCAAATCTTCAATCAGCAAGCTTTTCAAATAGCGCCAAGAAGTGACTCCTTGTGAGAATTTAGCGTCTTCCATTTGAATTTGACACGGGTTGGACTATTAATTGCAGCCAAGCTTTTATCGCTTGTTCGTGGCTAATACATATTCTTCTCGTCATAGATCATGTTTTAGGATATCTCTTGTCCTGGTGGCAACAATAACAAACATATTTCAAGTTGCTAATCAAATGTATTAGCGCAGTACAGCACGGAAAAAAAGTCTAAAACCCGAATTTTTCTGAAAGGCATAGATAGTGATCCTTTCTTATGTGTATGTATGAGTCCACATGTCTAGGTATATCGACATACCTTTATGATCATTATTTTGTCATCTTCATATCAATAAGCCTTCGCATCCTCTCTTCTGATATCTCAATACTTTGGGCTTTCTTATTGTATTGTTGACCATCTCCTGAACGTACGTAGAGAGACCTCACATACTAACTCTCCTAAAATGCGCGTCCTTACCAACTCGTTAGGTTATGTTTCTATTATTATTAGCAAAGCTTCTCTTTAAATACTCGTATCATGCTTTTCAATTTTTTCAAATCATTCTTATGTATGCAGCCGCTATGTTATGACACGAATAAAACTCGTGCAGTACATGAAGCGATGACCCACCTTGATCGCGTCAGAGCCTCAGGCTACATACGCAAAAAATGATCTTGAAAAAAATCAAAAGACTCAACGTAATGTGAGGGGCACTCTCGGCTGAATATTATTTGATAACATAACTCGGAGTCAGGCGCTTTACAGCCCTATTAACTCTCAATCGTTGATATCTGCTGCAGGTGCACACTTCAGCCACCTACAACTACCCAGTGTGCCTACAGCATCGTCACACACATAACCAGACGAGAAACGTGGAAAGAGTTCTGCTGGATCCGAATCAGTTTTCTCTCACCTTACGCAGGGCATGTGCCACGGTTAACCAGACGCTACTTGGGAGGACGGCCTGGTTCGTGTACCACAATACCATCCGACCCTATGCAGTCCTAGCTAATAATAGAAACATAGTGAAAGATCTTCTGATGATCCCAACTGAAGTCCCGCCTCGCTGAAATCAAGTGATCATAGCTGGAACGCAAGTAAAACCGCAATTTTATTGAAAACTTATTTTATCGAGAAATGTATGTGATTCGCAAAAATTGTAGTTCCTTGACTGATGCTTTTGCTATGGTCGGTACTGGTGCCGTCGTTAGTCCAAAATAAATTCGATTATCTTTGTATCCAAGAAATTCTTCACAATGATTTGTTTGTGTAACGTTAGTGGAGCATAGGAATGAATAGAATTTATTTACTTATTTTTAGATGTCTACCGGACCGCACCCATGGCTGCAGCCCCATCCTGAGAGGGACACTATGACAGTTACAAATTACAAAGAATATATACTATGGAGAGCCAGAAGACCTTGGAATAACATCAATAAGGTACTGTGAGCGCTGTACAGCGAGACCCTCACATGGAAACAATTAATCGACGCGGATCGGACAAATTTTCGATAGGAACTTTGTCTTCTCTAATATGAAAGAAAAACGCTTGGCACCACGGGTGGAGCTGAGAAGAAAATCAAGTGCTACTAAGCTATATTATGACCAGTGGAGGCTAGTCTCTCTCGAACCAAGGGGCAAAAGACTAGATGAGTGATTGACTTGTAACTCCTGCAGGAGCAAGTCAAAAGGGCATCTTTGTGACGGAATCTGTCGTGGTAATCGCGAAAGTCTCCGTATCCGGTCCAGCATTGAATGAGATACCCAAGATTGCGGCGAGGAAGTCGAAGCCCTTCGGAGGGCTTTTTGGGAAACGGCATCCCTAATTCGCAATAGATGGAGGGCGCCTGGCTTTGCCACCATGCGGAAGTCAGGTCCCATATGTACTTTTTGGTCTTTGGGCCAGCTCCTGCGAGAGATGCAGCGGAAGGAGCGGGCTGACAGGCAGCCTCTCCAGCAAGCTTGTCGGCTAGCTCAATCCCAGGGATTCCCACATGGTCAGGCAACCCTGAAACGCGGACCTTGCCAGGGGCTGTGGTTGGTAAAATTCTCCTTGTGGGCCACTTAGAGGCGAGATGTCGGAATTCGAGAATTTCTGGCTGCGGGGTTTTAGACGGTGAAACATCAAGAAGGCGCCGAGCTGCTTTTTGATTGTCTAGGATGACGTGGATATTGGTAGCCAAGTGGGTAGAGGGAGCCGCTACAGCAGCCTTGAGCCCTGCGAGGGTGCCATTGATTTCGGAGTCATAAACCTCAAAGTCGGGGCCTAGCGGAATTTTCACTTCTGCTAAAATGATTCTCTTGTGGAGGACGACGGCACCTGCCCTGGCAGACCCATCTTTTTGTTTGCAGCCGTCCGAGAAGACGAGGATGTCACAAGAAGATAACTATCCGATACGCCGAGAAAATACTTCGGGGGAGAGGTCAGTTCTGGTAAGGATTGAAGAGGCTCTATACGAGGGCGATACGAGCCGAGGACGGTGAAAGGGGGAAACAAGCAGTAATTTTTCAGTTAGACGGGTATGTGCGCGGGGGTCATTAGATCTTTTTGCAACAGGGTGAAAGTCGTCGGCGGCAGTTAATCTAATGGCAGAGTTGTGGCGCGTCTCTTCAAGAAGAAAATGTGCCGGTTCGAGCTAAATCTCTCTTTGTAGTGCTGCGGTCGAAGTAGTATTGTATACCGGGAGAATTGCTCTAGCCAAGTTGACCAGAGCTTGAGAGACCATGGCTACTAGGTGTTGAGACCGGGTAGAAGTGAGGTGGCCGCGACGGTTGTAGGTATGACCACGCCACCAAACCTCAGCGCCGTACAGAAGTATAGGGAGCGCCACAACCAGGGCTGCATTGCGCAGAAAAGATGTGGGTACACCATGGTTGGTATTTCCAACCTGTCGTATATGGGCACTGACCCGTTGCCTCTTGGCGCTCCATTTTTGCATATGTTCTTTAAAAGAGAGCTTGGTGTCAAGGAACATGCCTAGCCACCTCAAGGTTGAATTGGTGGTTACTAGGACGTCGATGATAGCTACATGAGGAGGAGGCTGACGGGATTTATGAAGATGCAGTAGCTCCATATTGCTTTCCGCCAGAGAGAGTTCATTCTGATCACACTAACGGGTGATGCTCTCAACCGTGTAGGCGGTCATACGAGAAGTAAAGACCAGAGATTTTACGACCGAAAGAATCGCCACGTCGTCAACGTTACCAAATGTGGGAAACACGAGATTGAATAAAGGCTCGAGAAAGAGAAGAAAAAGTATAGTAGATATGGGGGATCCTTGGGGCAATCCGTGTGGAATATCCAAGGTGTCGCAAACGTATTCATTCACTCTGAGCCGAGCTTTTCTATGAGAGGCGAAGGAAGCGGCCCAATTAGCATATGCTAGAGGCCATCCCTATTCGCGAAGACGGACAAAGAGACGGCCAGGCTAAATACTATCGAAAGCACTTTGTCACAGTCTGAGCATAAGCATTTGAATAACTTAATGGTCAGAGGTAATTAATTTCTTATCTATAGTGAAGTGAATATAATGTGGAAAAAGTCCTATACATATAAAAATACAGCTTGTTAAAACCCCGTTGCCACAATATCTTCCATACGCCATGAACTCCATAGAATGACTAGAATAACATCTATTTACGGGTAGAGGCAATTTGCACTCTATTACACTCCGCGTCCTACATCCGTGCCAGACTGTCACGGTTCGGGATATAGAGGCAGAAGCACTGTATACCATAAAATAGTTTATATTTATCTATGGGGAGGAGTTCTACAACTAATTCTAAGATCAACTACTTATAGGTCTGGTTACTCTTTACCTAGCCAAGCCACTTTTCTCGAACATTCTCCTAACTTCCTCAATAACAATCAGATCATGTCTAGCTTCGAGAATGTTTTATTGAGCTAAGCTGATTTTTAGTTCCACCGATCACTTGCAAGGAAGGTTGCATAAGCGAGTACGGCTGCACAAAGCTTCACTCGTGCTGTTCAGTTCGCTTATGATAACAATCATAGTCTGCAGGTACACATCGGCTTATCAGCCGTCACACAGACTAACTCACTGACCTCGTGACATTATCCGTGTATGTGTCAACGTTAAGGTCTTCTGAGCGTTTGCATTCGAATTATTGGTCATGATCTATTCGAATTATTGGTGATGCCAAAAATCCCAGCTATATCTTCTACTCTACCTCCCCCTCCCCTCCTTATCCCCACATACAAGTTCCCGTCCAGCAGGATGGAGAGGTTTCGTTGACTGATTTACTTTTGTCAACTACCTCAGCAGCTATCACCAGGAATGAAGAGGCCATATTACTCTTCCAGAATATTGCATGTATCCTAGACGACGCTATGAATGGGTCGAATCTCCCTCAACACCTTCAACAACCCTTCCGCGAATTCGTGGCGTATATAAATACTGTGGCTCGAAGGCATTTCGAACGTCACGTTAGAGGCTCCCGCAGACCTCCACCAGCATACATCGTCGCCAAAGGCTTGCAAGAGGCCCCCAAATCACATGACACATTACAGGAGTCTACGGGTAGCACGCAAACAAGATTGGATCCAACTTTACCCGTTCAACGGTCCATGCAATCGCCTCCTACAGCTACTCCTTTTCAAAAGGCACCACAGCGACACACGTTTGCTGCTGGGGTGAAAGCAGTGGCTCAAAGACAGCCCACGCCACCTGCACGGCCAACCTCTCTTAACCGCAAGAATAATGCCAAAAAAAGGGAAACCAGCGATGACAATCGGCTTCTAGTTCGAGTCACTGCTGGTCATCCTACACTCAGCATGTCACCGTACGCAATTATGTTGGAATTTAATTTTTTCCTCGGAGAAAAACTAGTCCGCGAGGTACAGACTACCAGGACTGGATTTGCGATTTGTCCTATCTCGACAGCTGCCCAAGAAGCTCTTATCGCTCGTATGAGTGAAATAGAGAATCATCTTTGCTCTAGAGGATCGTGCAAGGTTGAGAAAGCAGAGCAGCATATAGCTTACAGACTCTCTGGCGTACCTCGGACTTACGCAGGTTACAATGGTACATTAATTGAATTAATTGAAATCACTGCTGCAGTTGTAGCCGAATCCTTGAGAGATTTGACTCATATTGCTCCAATCAACGTACTTGAATCACGAGGGGCTTTCGAATCTGAATTCGCCGACACGAAGAGCTGGATAGTCCTTTACCCTAAAGGAAGCAAACTTTCCTGGAGCCTACCACTTTTTGGAGTGCGAGTCGGGGCAAAATATCTTCCCCGTAGAATGAAAACGCCTCAGTGCAGTAAATGTTTTGGCTGGCACAATGAAAGATCTTGCATCAGACTTCCTCGCTGCAGGCTATGCGGCTCAACTCAGCACTTGGAAATTAACCATGTTTCTTGCAACCCTGAAATCAAGCACCAGTGCCCGGCAAAATGTACTAACTGCCACGGCCCACACCCTGTTGACTCTCTCGAATGCCTAATCAGACCCAGGAAAGATCAGTCAATGCCTTCGAAGTCTGAAATTTCTCATATAAGACAGGCAGCAGCGGCAGCCAGGTTACGTTTAAAGGTGGCCCACTGCGATGCGATTAAGGCGCAAGCGATTGCAAAGCAACCTGAACAAGAGCGTTTAGCTTCGAAAGTCCCACACGTTACACAATCAGACGCAGCTCGAGGTACTCAACACACTGCGGAAATAAATATGATCCCGGGAGCTCTAGCTGCTGCAAATGTGGATACAGTTTCAGTTACTCAAACTGATGATCGAATGAATATATTTCCTAAAACTCCACCCTCAGTGAGAAGGCTATTCTCTGAATCACCGATCTCTAATGGTAACAAATTTTCAGCCTTATCTAGTCTTGCTCAAAATAGCCTACAGGATGACTCAGAGGAGTACTAATGAGTAATAAATTTACGTCAATTAAAATAATTTCAACTAATGTTGGACGAAGCTTGGCCGCACACGAGATCGCTCTTGAACTAGCCTTCAAATCTCAAATTGATGTCCTGCTGGTACAGGAGCCATATATTTACAAAGATCTTGCTCGAAGAATTACACGCAAGCATCCTTCTTTTGACTGCTTCACACCGGTGGATGATTGGACGAGACAGCCTCGGGTATTAACTTATATAAGGAAAAACAGCAACTTTTCAGTCACTCAAGACCGCCCTCTAGGAAATTTAGAGCAAGGGGAAGAAGATGTTTTACTCCTTACCATTAAGCGTAGAGGAATTTCCCCTATCCAGATCATAAATATTTACAACGCCCCTCCTGGAGGTACTAATCCAGGTGCAGGACTATCATTTCTTTTTTCATTACCAGATTCACATTTTCCCTCAAAAACTCTTCTGGCTGGAGACTTTAATCTTCACCATCACAACTGGCACCCGTCTTATCAGGGCTCCTCATCAAGACAGGCAGAAGACCTGGTTTGCTGGCTCGAATCAAGGAACCTCACATTCATCTCAGATATTGATATTCCAACTCACTGTCGAGGGAACGTCCTCGACCTAGCTTTCGCTTCTAACCCACTACTAGCCTTAGGAACTTCCGCTTCAGTCCAACAAGATTTGGACGTTACTTCTGACCATTTTCCTGTGTCCATTAATGTACCATGTCGTAGACAAGATCCTGTCCCCTCCAACAGACTTCGCTTTGCAACTATAGATCAACATTCTTTCTTTTCCTTACTCACTACCCAATTAAATACGCTAACCCAATTATCACGCACATCGCCTGCTAGTCTAGATAAGAGAGCAGAAGAACTAACTCAAATCTTACACGGTGCATACTCTGGATCGGCAAAGAGGACCCTACCTCATAATAGGGGACAGCCATGGTGGAACAACAGCTGCAAAGAGGCTAGGAAAGCGTATCGAGAAAAAATTCGCAGCGGTCACCTGTGCCTTGAAGATAAGAAGGCTTTGTTATGATATGCGCTAACCACATCTAGCTCGGTTGGCCACGGCATAAAGCAAGGGCCTGAACAGGGGCTCCCTTAACATTGCCGATCACTACGTTATCTGATGGAATCTTCTGGAACAAGCTGGGGGTTTTTCGTACAAAATAGAATGGAATCATGTAGAACATCAGGGAATCAGTCTTGAACACTGAACTAGATGGAAGGATGAAACGGAAGTATCTAGAAGTGATGGATTGATGTATAAATAGCCCTTGTATCTCTACAAGTAGAATATAACATCAAAAATCGTCCAAAAAGGCCTCCATCAACTTCTATTCTCACTCAATCACAACACACGCATCGATCAACAGGCTTTCCGAAAGATAATAAAACAGGCAAAGTCTTCTTTCTTCAAGAAGCTCGTGGAAAATGCTTCTAATCCGAAGGAAGTCTTTGATATAGCAAAATGGCATAAAACACAGGAATCCTTCCGCAGTCCTCCACTAAGAGACCCCCTCTCAGCAGACTCGCCCCCAACACAATCTACCGCGGAAAAAATAGAAGTGATTGTGAGAAATCTCCTGACAAAACAAACTGAGGTGGAAGATATACCTCTATCTTCTCCATCAGTGGCAAGAAACTCTCTCCCTTTTCCGAAGCTTACTCCAGAAGAAATATCAAGCTCAATCCTGGGCGCTGGTGTGAAGGGTAACTGGCGTCGGTCACTGCACGACAAGCGAGTGCCACAAACTGTATATATTCTATCTATGTGGATATAAATGTACGAGGGAATGGGCTATTTTATCCCTCCTCTATCACCAACTCCTTGATATGCCAAACTCGTATACATGAAGTCATCCCCATGAACTCGTACCCATAAGCCGTACAAACCAACTCGTACCCATAAACTAGTATACATGAATTCGTGTAGATGAATTCGTACACATGAGCTCGTATGCGTGCTCGTGTACCTGCGCTCGTACACTCCTTACCTAATCCCTCTGGCTATTTCTAACTCGCCACCAAAGGACTAAGCGCAACCCCTTTCCTTAGCGTGGACTGACTGCATGAACCTGCAGCCTTGTGCATAAAGCATAACCAAGATCAGCACTGTATAACCATACATATTTAACGGCGTATAGTTATTCCTTGATTAGGGCAGACTGGGCTTAGTCACCAGACCAGTCATACATCCAGGGCGCAGCCCGCAACAGCTGGTAATACTACTCCGGGGAAAGATGAGATATCCACTGCGGTTCTACGCCTTGCCTGGCCTCACATTTCAAACCTAGTATTAGAACTTTTCCAAGCATGTATTGATTTAGGCCACCACCCAAAATGCTTTCATATTGCGATTCTAGCAATAATAGGAAAACCTAATAAAGTAGATATGTCATCTCCTCGCTCGTACAGGCCCATAGCACTCCTCTCAGTTTTAGGCAAAGGACTAGAAAGATTGATAGCAAGACGAATGTCATGGCAAGCCATCCAGCATGGTATACTCGCTCAACAGCAATTCGGAGCTTTACCACAACGCTCAAGTGTGGACCTGACTACGTGTCTCACACATGATGTCGAAGCCGCCTTAGCCAGAAATCAAACAGCCTCAGTAGCCACGCTCGATATCAAAGGCGCTTTTGATACCGTCCTACCCGGCCGACTTGTAAGACGCCACAGGGATCAGGGATGGCCAGCACGCCTTTGTAATTGGGTTGCCTCATTTGCATCTGAGCGCAGAGTTTGTGTCCGGCTAGATGGGGAAATCGGGGAGCTAAGGCAGATTGATTGTGGACTACCACAAGGCTCTCCTGTTTCACCAATTCTATTCATGCTATACATCGCTCCTCTTTTTAAGCTAGATGGTCTTGAAAATGCTTTCGGGTACGCGGACGACGTTGCGATTCTCAATACTTCGCCGTCACTTGAAGAAAATGCTGTAACCATTGGCTCGTCTATAAATCTAGCCTTAGCTTGGGGCACTGCTGAAGGGGTATCTTTTGACCCAGCAAAATCAGAGCTCCTGCATTTCTCTCGAAGAAACAGGGACAGGGGAGTTAGCCCTCAGATTGTTGCAAGTCATTTTACCATCTCTGAAAACCTTCAAAGACCGTATCTCAAATGTTTAGGAGTACATTTCGACAAGAGGCTCACCTTTAAAAAGCACGTGGAAATTCAAACAGCTAAAGCTCTCAAAGTTGCACACGCCCTGCGCTGCCTGGGAAATACGTGGCGAGGGGCTCCACCACATCTGTCAAGACAGGCAGTAGTTACGTGTGTCCTACCCATTGCCTTCTTTGGGGCTGAGACCTGGTGGCCAGGAAAAACTAGAAACAAAGGGAGAAAAATTGTTAGCAACAATGTCATAACACACCTCAAGATGCTTTATAAGGTACACACAACTGCTGCCAGGGCCATCCTGCATGTATTTCGCACCACCGCCACTGCAGCTCTGCTCAGAGAAGCCGGGATTTCACCAGCTGAGATTGCTCTCGATACAATAAGCAGAAGAGCAGTTATACGCACACGAAGGTTAGATCCGCGACACCCCTTGTTTCTGCGCACTCAATCTTCCTTACTATCTACCCCAAAGACTAGATTTGCTCGCTCTTGCAGGAGTGTCCCGCTTTCAGAGCAGCTTGACCCTTTACTGAATGCGCCATAGGAGCATAAGGAAACAGTCCAAGAATCCCTCCTACGTATAAGGGCAATCACCGGATCGTCTAGGGCAAGTGCAAATAATATACGTAACTTCATCGATAATCTCCCAAAAAATGATATTTTGGTTTATACAGATGGGTCAAAACTTCCAGATGGTAAATCAGGCGGAGGTTTTGTCATTTACCAACTTGACTGTCAGATCAGTTCAGGGGCGTTCCCTCTGGGAACTCACCAAGAAGCTTATGATACGGAGGTCCATGCGGCCCTCAGAGGCATACAAGCTGCCATTGTCCTTCCTACAGCACGTTTTGCAAATAATCTTTGGATATTTGTTGATAATATTGAGGTTGCAAAAAAGTTACTAACAAAGCCATCATTCACGTCATCCCAGTCCTCATTTCTTAGTTTCCTAGAGATAGCAGAAAAATGGAAGAACCGTCCTAGGCTTCCACACACACACACAGGCCAGGTCAATGTTAGATGGATCCCTAGCCACTCAGGAATTTCGGGGAATGAACTAGCAGACCTTGAGGCAAAGAGAGGAGCAAGGATGCCCTTCTTGGAGGAGTCAAAGTTCTCGCTCGCAGCTCTAAGAAAATGGCACGCCGAGAAGGCGACTCAACTCAGGGATAGTTGGTGAAAAGATCATATTCCGAAGTCATACGAAAACCTTGAAATTAAAGAGGCTCCAAGCTTTCCCAAGGAGCTTTAATTAGAAAGAAAATCACTGGGCAAAATTATTACCGCCAGGACAGGACATGGAGATTTTGCTACCTACCTTACGCGTTTCAAACACGAGAAAGCCAAAACAACCTGCCGCTGCGGGTCCGCAAAAACACCCACTCACTTTTTATTTTGTCGCATTATTCGACGTCGTCGGGGTCGACCTTTTGGGCCTATCCAACAACTTATCCCTTATCTTCTCGGTACTTCCGAAGGGGCATTCATTTTAAGTAAATGGCTGGAAAGCACACGGTTTTTTGAGGACATTTGTCCTCGATGAGAGGTACACGATTTTTATTTAAAAGTCATCTGAATTTCTCAGCATTTTTTACTATTATTATCATTATTATCATTCTCTATTTTTTTTTCTATGCCTGCAGTTTCAAATAACGCAGCGTAGCTTTGTAAATATAACTTGTAAAAGTCTTGTAAACTAGGACTCCGGCCCTAGCGTCCTTTGTCCTGGAAAACGGATTCAAGGTCGTGTGCTTTTGAGTCACATGACTTTAGCATAGACGTTAAATAAAATCATCATCATCATCACGATTACATGCACGCAAGCGACCGCCAGAGCTTGCCTTACCGAGATGGGCGTACCACAGGTTGATTGCAGCTTGGACAGGACACGGCGATTTCGCCAATTATCATGAAAGATTCAAGCATGAGGATATTGATGGCAAGTGCGAATGTGGACGAGAAAGACGCCCATGGCACTTTGCAGAATGTCGACCAGCATTACAACGTTGGAGAAGTGAGAAGCGGGAACCACCTCCAAAGGCAAGGGAGATGCTGGCAGAAAACGGATGGGAGAAATTTCGTGAATTCGTTACTATAACCAAATGTTATAGTGCACAAACTACTGACCGGGAGGCCTAGGCTCTTCCAGAGATATCATTCATTTTTCCTTTGTTTAATCGTTGGGAAAATTAGGACAGGGCGCAGGGCGCACTCGTTCGGACAGGATTTTTTTTGTTTATTTATTTTCTTTCTATATCTTATAGATTATCTGGCAAGTTAAGCCATTCATGTAGGTAGTAGTGAGTCCGTATGGATCACACACCCGTATCACGCCTCTTGGGTGTAGGGCGTAAGCCTGATACGACTAGAATTCAAATCAAATCTGAGCGTTTGCCACTATGTATGCTTGCAGGGGTACTACCCGATGCCCACAGGCACAACTCGGCTTACTAGCCGTTACACACTTTGAATATTGAGGGTAGGGAGAGTGCATACCTGCTTTTTTCTCATTCTTTTTCGACATCGCAAACTAGAAATTCTACATGATCCATGGTGGACCTTCCAGCAAGCGCTCCTAATTGTGTCGGGGGGACAACGCTATTTGATAAGGCCCAGAAAGCAATGTGTCTTGCGAGGAGGCGTTTGTCAGGAATAGGCCATGAATCATTGCGGCACTGATATTAGGTGATATCAGGTGACATCATGTGTCAGGATTAGCGCATACTTACTGCTGTCACGTGAGTAATAATCGATTCACGTGTTGTCGCTAATCGAGGTCCAGTCTTCTAGAATCTTCTGTACTTCCGTCTGAACACTAGGGATCTTGGGTTAAGTTTCTATAGATTACCTTATTATTCTCCCACCTGTAATGGTCGATGGACTTCTACAGTATTCTCTAGTATTCGATGTATTTCTAAGATGGCTTGGGCGTTGGCCAGATGGCCCCTGTAGGGATGGAGTTAGACTTGTATAAGTAGTGGCTTTCCCTTTGTATTCCGAGGCTCTCCAGACCTGAGTCTTGTTATCTACCGTTGCTCAATATAATCTTGTCTCGATTCACAGTCATTGTCATTTTCTTGATTCATAGTCATTGTTATTGCCTTCTCCACCGAGTTCACAGTCCTCGCCATAGTCCACAGCCACAGTCTACGCCCATAGTCCAAAGCCCGAAGTTCACGCCCAAGGATTCCTTCGTCACACCCAGCCACGCCTCTTACAGCGTTCCAGCCCTTTGTCGAGAGCTGGGAGAAGCAAGATCGATCGCCAATTGGCAGGGCGAGTAAGGTCGTCCTTGTGTAGCTTGGGAATAATCACTACTTCGGCGCGGCGCAAAATGCTAGGATGGTGGCCATAAGCCAGGTAGAGACTATAGAAATAGACAATCCAGGAACACAATAAATCCACTCACTATGTGAGGCGGAGAGCTGAGACAGACAAATAATCATGACCCGGTGTTGTTGAGGAGACATCCAGAAGACAGTAACGTACCTCATCTTCATCTACGGAGGGAGGTACGGGGATCGCACGCAGTGGGTATGTGGGGGCATTCATCAGGAAATCCAGTTGGCTAATTGCGCGGACAAGCTTAGTGCGAAAAAATACGTCTGCACGCTCAGTCGAGGTGCTGTATGTGTCACTCTGGAATAGAATTGGAGGGGGGCCAAAACGACTACCCCATCTTATCTCGCATACAGCCGCCCTTTGATGCCATTTATGAGGTCAGATTTTCTGAAATGAAAGGTATCCCCATTTGAGGTAACCGATGCCTCTTTCAGTCTTGTATAACGAGGTTTGTACCTTAAGCTAACCTCACTCACGACCCCAGAAATCCTCTTGATTAACTAGCGCATACATCCGTCCTCTCGAGCCCCTTCCCAGTCTCTTGATAGTCCATTGTCTTTATTGTAGCTGACGAAATCTCAACAGTATACTAATCCCTAATGTGAGTAGGGGACTATCCAGAAGTAAATGACCATATGTTCTTATATCTGAGAAAGCCAAGAGGAGAGACGTGTTAAGGTCGCGGTCAAAATTAAGCCGTACTCAAAGTCAAGATGATTGTGACGGCTAGTAAGCCGAGTTGCGCCTGTGGGCATCGGGTAGTACCCCTGCAAGTATACATAGCGGCAAACGCTCAGAAGACCTTAACGTTGACACGTACTCTACCCCCGGGGTAAGTTTTCACCAGTGGATCCAATCTGTGGGGCGAAATCGGATCCTTTAAGCGTTATTAGATAGCATCTTTTCTGAGATAAGCTTTTCAGACATTCTGACAGGGATTATTTGTATGGTGTTTTTGCTCGACAGGTTTTCACTACTGGCAGTAGTTCACAAGCTTAACTCAAATTGGTAACATTTTTTGAATTTAATCAATTTCACATAAACAAGTACATGCAAATTTACTTTACATAGCAGATTGAATATTTTACCGGCCCGCCTGGAGCAAGTATGACTGCCTCACATCTCGTGGGCAAGCTTCTGATAAGCTTCTCAAGCTTATTCGGCTTAGTCGCGTCATTCCATGCTTCTTTCACTATTCCTCGAAGTTCGTCGTGGGATCGCTGCCTTCCCCTTTCCAATCTCGGGTAATGGTACTGTATGTAATCTTTCATACTATCCCATACGTGCTCAATTGGATTCAGGTCGGGAGAATACGGAGGCCAGTCGATCGGAGTAATGAACCTCTCCCGGAACTCTTTGATGGTTCCCGCTGCGCTGTGTGAAGGAGCATTGTCCTGCATCACAAAAACTAATGGTCTCATGCTCACCATTCCATCAATCAGCGGTACAATTCTCTGAGAGTATGATTCTGAGGTAATAGACCCCCATTCCTTCTTCTAGAAAAGGCAAGGACCTTCCTCTATGTCGTGACTCCTTGTACTTGGATCTTGATGTTCTAGCTTGGGCTTGATCTTGGTGAATAATCTCTTGAAATACTGAATACCTGGAACTCTGGGTCACTGACGATAGCAGATAATATCACGTAAGCTTTTGTAACAAATGACAAGTATAGATGTGGATAACCTGACTTCTTGAATCCTGACTAGACTAGATGCGTAGAATAAATACAAGACTGAAAGCTGAAGAGCTTTCAACTAGAAGGCCTAACCACTATTTAAACATGAGTCCACCTAGTACATTCCCTAGTACTGGTTACTAGAACCGCATCCCATCGAACGCCAGCGAATACTGTAGAACACCAAAAATACCGTCGATTGAAATAGAATTCCATAGAACTATGCAATGCCTGGAATTCAATCGTTGTTAATAACGATCAACAGGACAAAACCAACAATAATAACAATATTAAGTAATTAGTGACGATCGGCAAAATAATTTATCAACGTCATTGAAGCCATTGATGAAGATCGACAAAATGCATGAAAACTCACGCCAATTAATTAAAGACAATATGTGAATAAAATTTATGCAAAAGAACTAAATGAATTCAAGCCGAAACGGCTAGCTTCGGCGGGCCGTTCCGTGACACTCTATCCCTGCGAAACTTCCCCAAAAAATCCAGCCTAGACTTTTTCTCACCTTTTCCACTACGCAGGTGGCGTTGACTTCTTCACCTATCTTGAACTGAGAGTTAGATCGGTATTTTTTAATAGTTGAGGTACAAAGATACCAACCTTTCGCGTTACCCATTCTCTCTTATGTTGGCCGTCTATGGCCCAGGTCTTATCAGTCCAAAGAATCGCCATCCAATCTTCAACAGTCCAGTCCTTGTGGGCTTCGGCCCACTCCCGACGCTTCCTTTTAACCTCTTCAGAAAGGGGAGGCTTTTTCAGCGCTGGATGACGTCCGTAACCCCCTTTTTTTAGCTCGTTTTGAATAGCCCTTTCACTCACTCCAAAATCCCGAAAGGGGCCATGGGCAAGTTCAAACCATGACATTCAATGACCTTCAGAGGATGATGATATGAAAGCCTCAATTCGGACAACGTCAGAAGAGAACAGTGTTGGGGGCCGACCTGCAGCTTTCTTGGGTTCAATGTACGGAGTACAAAGGGTGTATCTGACCTGGTTTCGAGAAATGCCGAGTTGGTTTGCAATATTTGTCTGATTCATTCCCGAATCGTGGAGAGTTTTGATCTAGCCGTGTTACCTCAGATATTTGTTTACCATGAAAATTGGGCTTACCTGGAGACGCTGATCTCTGTTTAATCGTTTGGCGTTGTTTGTGTGAGCTGCTGGTTGTACCTGGCTCATCTTTTAAAGAATAATTGGCCTATGAAAGATGCTAAATGTTAAGAGTAACGATTTATTGATTCTCTTAGATGAAAATGCTGATGATGATGATGATTCTGTAGACAATAACAGCAACGATGTCTTTTGAAATGCGTAGGTGAGGGAGGGGAAGAAAGAGATCAAAGAAGCAGTTCAGTAAAAAGGCCTGATCACTCAGGCCAACATTTTCAATTTCTTTTGGTGTAAAGACTAGCAGGGATTATAAAAGACTAGTGGGGATAATATTCATAAGCGAGGTTTTAGTGCATTCTGAAAATTTACCCTGGGGGTAGCGTAGATGTAATGACTTGTGGGCCGATAGTTATATGTACAGTAGCGTCTAAAAGTGCGCAATGAAACCACCACGTTGACTAAATTTTACTATAACTCTGTAACAGCTTCTTCTTATTTAAAATTTCTAGGTTCAAATAAAATCTAAGCCATTTCTTGAATAAGTCCAACTTTGTTTTTGTAAAAATAATGATTAACTGTAAGGTTCATGCTGGTCTTAGCACTTAATGTCTATTGCGCACTTTTTGACGTATCATTTCACCACGTGGTAGAGCCTGCGTTAACAGACAACTATGCTGTAAACTTCAATTTTTTGATCTATATAAGTATTCGACATGCTTTAGTATCATACCTAAATCTTTTTGATTTCAATATTCTCTGTTTTTTTTACAATGAGAAAACTTTCACAGCACCAGATATCATCCATCACTACATTACTCAATGAAGGTAAAAAAGAACTAGGAAAAGCAAAAATTATGGGCTGTCATAGGTCTACGGTAGCCAGGTATCGGAAAAAGACATCTCATGATACATCAAAACCTGCGCAGGGACGACCACGGAAGTTAACGTGTCGAGACAAGCGAGCCCTGACTCGTTTGGTGGCTAATGGCGGGACCAAAATTGCAGTAGAAGCGACGAAGATTATCAATCTAGAACGAGGAGACAAAGTTTCTCCCGGTACCTTAGGGCTGGCTCTGAGGGAACAGGGTCTCCGAGCTTTTAAGAGGGTGAAGAAACCGATACTGTCAAAAGGCGCATAAGAGAGCTCGGTTGCATTGGGCTTTAGAACATGAAAGTTGGACTATTGAAGATTGGAAAAGAGTTATTTGGTCAGATGAGACGAAGATAAATAGACTCAATAGCGACGGATGTTATAACGATGGGGGCTTGTGGATAGCACCAGGTTGTTATACCTGGTTGAGATAGCCACAAATAATATAAGAATTTGAACTTATCACAAATAAGAAAGGGAACAGAGTGGCACAAATAAGAGTCTGTAAATCTGAAGTGTGGAGTTGTTAATTTCTCCCACTTAGACACAGAGTGCTAACTATATAATCTATAAGAATCTAGCGCTAAGAGTTCTAGTGATTTGGTCGTATACGGACTAGCGTGTTCTACAATATAGAGTCTTAACTGTTGGGAGACTAGTGTATCTGTGCATATAGCTTTGAGTGCACAGCCCTATCTCTAAACTACTAGTAGCACTTAATTTCAACAACGGAATCAAATATGCCTGGTCCAGCAATCCAAGTAGCTATTCGGCAGAAGTGGTCGAAGAGACACTGAAGTTTGGGGGCAGTTGCGTAATGATATAGGGTTGTATGTCTTGGTTTGGCGTCGGTGGAATGAGTCGTGTGGTTGGAAGGATGAACTCGGAACAGCTAATAGGCATTCTGAATACTTATTTGGTCCCAACAGTCGACGAGATAGCAAGCAAGCTCTTTTCCAATACCAGAAACAACGTTATTTTTCAACAAGACAACGATCCTAAGCAAACTTCTAGGGCCACAAAGAATTGGCTAGCTACCACAGGTATAAATACCATGAAATGGCCCTCTCAATCGCTCGACCTGAACCTAATTGAGCACCTATGGTGTCTGGTAAAACGCCGACTTGGAGAGTACCCGGAAACGCCGAAAAGTATACACGAATTGATGAAAAGAGTAGACGACGTCTGGCAAAATATACCTGAAGATTCATGTCGTACAATAATTGAGAGTATGCCGTCAAGGTTTCCGGCCGTAAAGAAGGCAAAGGGGGGTCATACCAAGTATTAGAATAACGCGTCTAAAAATGCGCAATAGACATTAAGTGCCAAGATCAGCGTGAACCTTACAATTAATCATTATTTTTACAAAAACAAAGTTGGACTTATTCAAGAAATGGCTTAGATTTTATTTGAACCTAGAATTATTGAATTTGAACAAGTTGTTGCAGAGTTATAGTAAAATTTAGTCAACGTGGTGGTTTCATTGCGCACTTTTAGACGCTACTGTAGCCCACGCAAGCTAGCGCAGGCACAAACGTCTGTAGGCGAATACTAGTATTAATGTCAGACTAGTAAGATATCGCACAGGATGATGATGTGGATAGTTGTGCACGGATCTTGGAGAAACTAGAAGGCTCTAACTGTGGGGAAGCAATCATGGGAGTTGGTGGCAAGCAATCTACATATAATGTTGTTATTTCGTATGTCTAAGACCTTCCTTATTCCTCCAGATAGTTTAATATTTGATTTACCGTACCAACAAAACTGCTCCAGCGTTCTGTTCTGGAACTGTGACAAAGCTCAAACGATATTCAGAAAATGACGAAACACATTGTGTCCTATCTCAGTACTCAAGAGGTTCGCCTCGTAGTACTAAACACAAATGTACTCTAGAGCAACAAGGCCATTTTCTCAACACAAATCCCAAATTTAAAACAGGACAAAAGTTTACTCCAACGAGCTTAACGTCGGCTAGGTAGCCTTGATCTCATGAAATACTCTAGGGCTCTATGATCGGTGACAACTTCAATCGGGTCTACTGAGCCCTTAAGCTCTGGGCGACATTCTATAACTGCCTGTATATTGTCTAGCAGCTCCTTGTCATAGATTTCATATTTAGACACGGCTGGAATCATCTTCCTAGAAAAGAAAGTTATAGGCTTCCAATATCCCAACTTATCCGGTTGCAGCAGAATCACTTCCTTACTACCATCTGAATCAGCTGTTTTAAGATGTGCTGGTAAATCTCAATTGAAGTGTCAAAATACCATATCTTCACCGAATCTAGACATTATGCGTGAGAATGCGGCTTCTTGATTGAGACCCTAGATAATTGGGGCACCTTTCTTCGTTAAACCTGTCAAAGGCACGTATATTGAACCAAATTTACTGTTATGGCAAACGTAATTTTCTCATTAGGTAATATTATGAACAGGGGTGTGCAGATTTAAATGAAGCATTGATGGCTCAATGCATAGATGACTGCAATTACCCTTTCATACCTCTAACCTCCAGCTGTGATTAGGCGCAAGGGTTTGGATGGTTGTTGTCACTCCTACATAGTCGCCAAATAAGATTATGTCGAATGAGTAGCACCTAGTAAAGGAGATTGGTTATGAATTGCTGGAGTACTTAGTGGGCTTCCTTGGGCAAGATGAAGAACTTCGGCTTTGCATTTTGTATCATACTTTAACTTCTTCTTACGTATCTGCAATCGTGTAAATAGGGTTATATCCCATAAATTCTATACTTCTTTCCATGTTTAGTCTTCCTGACTGTTATGGGCTATGCCCTGCATTGATTAATGGCTAGGTCAGGGACTAGCCGGTCACGGTCGGTAAGGGACGCAGACCGCAATGACATTCATACCTTTCAGGACGCGCGCTCATAAATAGGGGCACGCGTTTATGTAACTGTATATTAACCTCACTTCCCTAGTTAGTAGACAGTTATAGGAGAAATAAACGGTATTTCGTGACATATGTTCGTCGTGCTTTATTCCGATCGCTTATAGTCCATCACACTGACTCCCTCGAAGACGGCGATTCGAACCCTCCGTTACCTCACCGTAACATTTACGGATGAATAGACGATAAAATTTATGAATCCCAGGAATCGTGAAATTTGGTTGGTATTTATTGGCGCCGCCCAGCTGTCAATAGAGTCATGAGCGACATGTAGATAGCGAACAAGAACAACGCAAGACTCGTGATGACAGGCTTTGGATGTGTTGGAACGAAGATTTACTTGTGATTTAGGAGATCAAATAGAGGAATCAGAAATTATCAAAGATGTACAAGGTGTCTTGTATTTTCATTCTATCTCGACTATCAGTGATTTATATATGAAATAAAATGTAGCATCAATCAGTGATGTGAAAAGTTATGTCTCTTGTTCTCTTCTCAAATGCCCCTCGTCCCTTTCTTCTTCGTTGCTTTACATACATGTATTATACATGAAGGTACATTCCACCCCTTTACTTTTCCAGAAATAGCAGTCGTAATAGCGACTGAAAAATTGGTGGTATTGAATCTGACAATAGCGCATGGTGTTGTGTGTAGAAATGGAACTTGGTCTACAAGGTAAGAGTGGTGCGTAGCAATCAACAAGGGTGAGAATTAAATTACGAGGACAGTGCATAATATTGGCAAGGGTGATATTATATTCTGACAGGATGATATATCACATAATACACGAGATAGATGCATTACTACTTCGCTAAAAGACCAGACTAGAATCATAAAATGGTTTTATTCAGCTGTTTCTATAGATATATATATATATATTATACAACAGAGGCATTCCTGACAAATAGCTTCTAGCTTGACAGGATCCATTTTGATACCCTCAGTTGTTATTTTCAATCCTAAAAACTTGATTGACTTGAAATGGTACTCGCATTTATCGATGTCAATTTGAAGGCCTGCTTCCATGAGGTGAGCGAGTACTTTCTTCATATAGGTTATATTCTCTTCCATAGCTTCACTACAAGTGAGAATATCATCAATATATGCGTTACAGAACTCATCCAAGTATCCTCTCAAAGTTTCAATGATGTGATTCTGAAAGGAGCTAGACACATTAGCCAGTCCAATTGGCATTGTCAAGTACTTATATTGGCCATAGCGTGTTCGGATCGCAGTTAGATAATTATCACCCTCTGCAATTCGCAGTCGATGAAATGCTGATATAGCGTCGAGCTTGCTAAAATATTTGGCTTCCCCAATATAGACAAGCTTTCATTGATTCTTGGAATAGTGTAATGTTTAAATGTGTGATAATTAAGGATAGAAGATGTAAAGGTAAAGATGTAAGATGATAGAAAAGGGTCCAGCCTTTTCTCGAAGTGTTATAAGATAAAGTCTTGAATTGATTGATCTAGGATAGAGAATAATCGTGATTTCCTTTTTCCCTCCCATGTGTCCTATCTGTTGTAATACATTAAGGTATGTCAAACTTCCGTTCTATTCCAAACATAGCTTCAACACCCAAACAATTGCCTCTGAGAATTGTATCATGCGCTTCAGTTGTGTTCTTGATTCATACTGACAGGGTATCAGATAAGTAGATAGCGTATATTTTTGTGATGCTTAGGATGAAACCATAGTTTGCAAGTTACATCTACCGAGTGGTGCCGACATTGATGAAAGTCGTTACACACTGAGGACAGTGCATAATATTGACAGGGGTGAAACTATATTCTGACTGGTAACGATTCTTAATTGTTACCTCATTTAATACCCTATAATCGACACAAAATCTGAGTCTACCTCCAGGCTTCTTGAAAAATAGAACAGGAGACACGGCCAGGGAAGAGCTAGGTCTAATAAATCCCTTCTCCGGGATCTCTTTGATGTACTTCCGTAAGACTTGTAACTCCTAACGAGACATATTGTAAAAAGAACCCCATGAGACCTCAGAGCCTTGTTTTAATATAATGCGATGGTCACTTGACCTATGAGGTGGTAGCTTATCAGCTTAATTTCTGGAGAATACTGGCAGATATTCGTGATAAATCTCAGGGAACTTCTCCGCTGGGTCAACCTTAGGTTTTTCTTTGAGCGCCTCATTAATATTTTCCATGGGTACTGCCATTACTGTATCATTCCCTCGAATATGTGGGTCACTAAAGGTCTCCGAGTCACAAATTTCGATGTCATTTGTTAAATCAAAAGATCGAACAGGGTAAGTTTCTCTCCGGAATCTGATATCTTCTGGTGAGAGCGCATGTATCAACTATTAAGATTTGGTAGTGTGAATGTCACAAACTTGGTCTTTGTACTGAAGTGTTACCCCAGCCTATCTGATTTCCGGGTCATGATACTGATGCCAAGGGAGGCCAAGTACAATATCAAAATATGCAAGTCCTGTGACTTAGAGTAGGATGATTTCCGAATGACCCCCGATGTTTAAATTGGCTTTAGCTAATGTGATATCTGGCCTGATACCGAGACTGATTCATCAAACGCTTTGAGGGAACGTGGTCTTCTTGATGGGATAAGGCCAAATTTTTGATTGCGCACAAACTTAGAATTTAAAAATCCGTAGGCGGATGCACCACTGCCACTAAAGGCAAGAGAAGATATAGGAGTAGAATTTAATTTGTTCACAAAACAGCTGATAACGAAATGACTAGTCTTCTCCTACGGCTTTTCACTAGCAGCGACAGATGAAATTACTAAATTTAACCAAGAGCTCCTCGGGCGATTTTTGGGGAAGCTCATTCTTTTCCTGACTCTCCTGTGATTTCAACTTGCGAAAACTCAACGGCTCGACCAACAATTGGGGAAGGTGATGTATTTCTTGGGCATTTGAAATATTATTACCCGGCCTGACCTTAATAGTATCATAATCCGAGTCTCTGGCGTCGATTCCTTTCTTCCAGAGTCAGTTTACCGAAACGATGGAATCTTGGACCGGAAATTCCATAGGGACACCAGCGTCATGTTTAGGCTGAGTAGGAAATGTTTGACCCTAACTTGGAGGAATGACAGGGAACCCTTGTTGGTGTTTATTACCATTTCGAAAAAGAAATGTCGACAAAGTCCGTTGCAGATTCTCTAAATCTTGAAGCCTAGACACAGTTTCATTAAAACTGAGGAAGTCGATGTGCCTTTCATGAATTAAGGCTTGCTTTAGCCCAATGCTCATATTATAGAATACAAGATCTCAAAGTTGAAAAGAGTCAGTGTCGTAGCCCGCAATTGCGGTATCCCGACGAGTCTCGGCGGTCCAGCTATAGAAAGGGCGATTCAACTGAAAGTTGACGTAAAGTCGATTGGCTACATCCCGTGTAGCATTAGGGTAAATATAAATGATCGTCAGCTGCTTCCACATCTGGGAGAGAATGAAATGTGAGAACACCCTCCTTCATCCAAGGCTGTAGATGGAATTTTCTCTCTGTATTCGGCTGGGAATAGATATAGGTAATTTTTGCCTGATTGGTTGGGTAGTGATTAGCATTCACATTTAGCTTCAACATTACTGATTCATTCCACGTGGCGAGGTCCTTTTTCTTCCCGGGAAACAAATCAGAGTCCCGAATTTTTGAAGCCCTCGGAGTAATCTCATTGTTCTTAGATCCTAAAATGTTGACTAGCTTGTTCAGTAACTCTTCGCTGCCACTCGATGAGCTTCGTTTAGAATTTCCTATCTTTTGTTTAAGTTTCTTGATCCGATTTCGTCTAGGATAAACTGTGCTTTCCGATTGAGACATTCCCTATTCCGTTAAGAGAGCTTTTGGATGAGGTCAAGCATCATTTCGGGTCTCGGAGATGCCCCTTGAACCAATTGTGATGGGTCGGTCATTTGATCAACTTCTTGCAGTAATTGGTCAAGAGTGACAACTTGTTCAGGGTTTGAATTGGCGACCATCTCAGAGAAATACATGATATATATGGAGGTAGAGATTAGTGTTATGTCAGGCGCTCCGATCTTGCAAGGCGTGGCTGACGTGACTGTGACTGGCATGACTGTGAATGGCGTGGTAGAAGTGACCGTCACAAGAATTCAATAATGAAAAGCGTGAATGTGAGGACAGTGTGAGTTTGAGTGATGTAATGAATTCGATAAACTGAAAGTAGAATACAAGACACTGATCTGAGGAGCAGTCTGTTAAAATATATATTGTAATTAGATATATCAGTGGAATATTATTCACAGTTTGTGGCAGAGCAATAGAGCCGATTACCCGACTGCCACGGTGAAAAGTTTGCAGTGGGGATAAATACTCCGGCTCGACCATAAACTTTATATCCATGTGTTATAGGTAATAATCTTTTGATGATCCTTGGACAGCTGGGGTAGTTTGTGGCACACCTTAGCGTCAAATCAATTGTTTCTCGATCGCATTGGGTAATGAATATCACTGGTAACCTTTCAATACTTGGAGTTTTGGTGAGGGAAAGTCTTGGCGTCCTAGCTTTTATACCCTAGCAATATCTTCTGCTATTACTGTACTAACACTGACTAGGAAACTTCTGACGGTTTGGAGGAGATTAAAATTTTAATTTATTGTTTGGTTTTTTTTTTAAATCACATTGTATTCAGCTATCTAGCTATGACAAGAGATTTAAATATATTTTAAAAAAATGATTTTCCTAATACCCTTAACTCCCCTTGGCACCAGTCTATAAGCTTTATTGTTGGTTACACGAATACGAATACAAGCTTTTGTTATAGAATCACAAATTCAAAGATTGATAACCTGTTGGACCAACATTGGCGTCTATAACCGCCTGACATCTCGCTAGCATGCTCGCAATCAGGGTCCGAGACTGATCCAACGTTATAGCCCCCCAATCCTCCTCAACAATCTCATGGACCTGTAGCCGGCTACGCTGTCTCCCTTGAGCGAGCTCTGGATATCGAGATTGTATACATGATTTCATCATACTCCATTCAACATCTATCGGATTTAGATCCGGAGAGGAAGCTGGCCAAAAGATCAGTTCAAATTCATTAAATCTAAAGTATGCTGTTGAGTAGGTAGCTTTGTGTTGTATTGCCTTATCTTGCATGAATATGATAGGGCGAAAATCAAAATAAAGATTTCTCCTATGCCAGTACACAACTCGGGGGAGAATGTGCTCGATGTTGGTTTCGACCGATATCTTTCCCCATTATGTTTCCCGAAGAGATGGTCCCTTTTTCGCAATCCAGAAAAGGGGCCCAAAACATCCACAAGTTATTTCTACTTAACTTTTCTGTCACACAAGTAATGTCATATACTCCACCCGTCTTAAGTATCGTCAGTCTTTATGTCTACAACAATATATTTAATAGACCGCCCTTCCGAGTGATGTATTGGGATGTAATCTTCCCACAATTGATCCAATCTTTGTCGCTGCAAAGGATGAGTAGCCAGTCTTCTTGGGTTATATGGAAATGAGCCTCAGCCTACGCCTTACGGAAACGGCCATTTTCTTCCGATAGTGGGGACTTGTTTCTGGAAGGGCAGCATAAATATCCCTCTAGGTAGGAGCGTGCTTGACGACTTTTTCACCCACATTCCAGTTGGGAAAGTTCGGAGCGAGTTCGAGGTCCAACATTTGTCTCGTCTGACGAGAAGCACAAATAAAATCTTCCAACCCACCTTCTTGCGCATAATAGAGTTTTGGAGAAGCGCGTTCGCTATTCTTGGGAAAAACGTGGCCGAGAAGTATGATATGTTTGACTTGTACGAACGTAATCCCGGGAAACTCTGCGATATATTCTGAATAGTTACCGGCTTGGTAAAGTGTGAAAGACTGAAACTTTAAGAATCATTTTTTTCGCTAAATTTTGAGCGATACTGACTTTTAGCTTCTGATCTTAATTGAGATTACGGGATCTATGAGGCGTTAATGGAGCGTTTATGGTTTGATGATTCATACTGTGAAGATGATCGGTAAACAGGAATAAGTTAATCTCGCGACCTATTTGAGTAAATCTGATAAAAATTGATAACTTGTGATTGTCCGTACAGGACAAAACATTGACTTCGTTGTCTGAACCGGGGTAGAATAGTAATAGTGAAGTGATAGTGGTTGATACGCTAACAAGGAAATTGTTTGATCGTTCAGATGAGGACAAGACTTGGAGTACTATCTCACTTGACAGACCTGAGGTATCATGTCAGCGTAATTTATTCCAAAAATCGACAGGGGTAGGCCATAAGATCAGCGTTTACAAGGATATACAGTCGTCCATCTATAGCTCGATAAAGGGTCCCGGTATAAGTGTTGAAAATATTCATTGTAGCTTGGACTTTTATATTTGCAACACTTACCCTTATATGTCATTTTTCTTGCAGGGGTAAGTATTGCAAATGTAAATGGTTGAATTTGAATGAATATTTTCAACACTTATACCGGGACCGACTATCGAGTTAGAGAGGGACGACTGTACCCTCAATCCCTTAGCCGGAGTACCTCTCTGGTTACTTTGTGAATTCTCTCTGCTTTAGTTGCGCCCCAACTTTCCCTGCCAGTCGAAATTGTTCTATCCATCCCTGTACTAGGATCCACTATGTTATTCTTCCAATATCTTCTGAGTTGCACAACACTGCTTCTAATAACCGATTTTTGGCCTTACGCCAGACATTTGTTCATCCCTTGAAGCATAGGGGGCAGGCCAATATCATGTGTTTGACGTTTTGAGATATGTATCTACATGGGCATCTTGAGTTGTCGACTCCGGGGACTTTTCTTCGGTACAAATATGAATTGAGCCCGATATGCTCACTTCTTATCTGCATGGCTAAACTACTATGGGCTCTTGTGAGGTTTTTTAACGATTCACTTATTAAAGCTCAAATATTTGATGAATACTCGTAGAAGAATCTACCTCCTCGCATATCTCCTAGGACGCGCAGTGACGTGATGGTTGATCCGCTTTTGTTTAAACCTCTAATACATGATGCATTGTTAATATCCGAAACTATTTACCTTTATTCTCTCTCTTAAATCAATCATGTGTGTGCAGGCCTAGGGACGACACACATGATTCTTCTACGGTATACTTAGCGTTGACTAAACGTGATACGAGGGACATCCACACTCGAACGTCATCTGAAGACAAAAATTCAAGTTCAGGCGCCTTGCTGCCCTTCAAACATCAACCATTTACATCTGCCGCAAGAACGCATCCTAGCCACCCACTGCTGTCCAGTGTGCCTTTGTCATCGTAAAAGTCGATGACAGGGCTTGAATAGTAGAGAGGGTCTTACAGAATCTATCCAGCTCTCTTCTGTCTAGAGTATGACAGTTGCCACGCTAACCCAGAGACTACTACAGGGGTAAGCCCAGACAGGGCACCACTCCACCGTCCGACCCAACTCAGGCCATTTACAGTAAAACCCCTCTTAGCTAATAGTGGGTCCGGGTATAAATACTGAAGAGATTCATAGAAATTTTACCCTTTATATTTGCAATACCTACCCCTGCACGCAAAATGACCTGTAAGGGTAAGTGTTGCAAATATAAAAGTTCAAGTTACGATGAATCTTTTCAACATTTATACCGGGACCCACTATTAGCTAAGAGGGGTTCTACTGTAACTGTACCGGTAAGAAGCCGCAACTTTAATTTATCCACCTTATTTATCAGTGAATCTGATTTGGCGCCGTCAGGACCATACATACATTTTGTTCGTAGTGGTGTTTATTCGTGCTATGTAGAGTCCAAGACTATTATAACACTAGGGCTCCTCTCTGGCCCAGGCCACACCTTTTACAGTGCTCCTATCCCCTTTTACCTTGAACCTAAGATCATTGATACATTGACCCATGACGGGTAGCCATTTAGCTCAGTAATTACCCGTAGAATTCAACCACCTTTTTACGGAACCTTCTGCTCAATAAAAATTAAAAAAGAGCAGCCATGGAAACCGGTACGCGGGAAAAAGTCTCAAAAACCCTGCAACTCCAGCCAGGCGAGGCCTAGACACCAGAGTTACACGAGGTGCGTATCCCCATCTGTATCTCTCTAATTTCCCATCGTCAAGATATCCTCCATATACCGACACCACCAGCGCTCAGGTAGCGGTGCTCTTTCCTTGGGAGACGGTATAATGCCAGAATATCTGTAAACAGTGAGAATTCATCTTGGTAAAAAGGGCCAACTTAGTCTAATCCATGACCACCATAACGGGAGCTGGGTACGCCCCGGAAAATCATCTGGGTGACTTTTCCTCTGTAAACAAGTAATGCGTGTTTCTGTTGGCTCTGAAGATAAACTCCAGGTTCGTAGGGGACACCACATACAGGTAGAAACGTCGTCTTCGTCCCCCACAATACATACATTCTCGATGCTATAAATCTCATTTTTGAAAAGCTCTGTTTTTACGATCGGAAGATCCATTCTAAGATTTCATTCTCATACACCACCAGGTATTGTTAGAATGGTATGCGCTTTAATGGAATGTTTCTAACGCTTGTTATGCTTGTGTTCACAGATGATCAGAATTATGGGACGATTGGAGGCTGTAGAAGGGATCAAGTGGGAGTTGTTGATTACTCCTACCCCAAACTACAGCACCTTTTTTATATACAAAAAACTATCTGATAAAACTAATTAGTAAATGTTTGTCAATACGGACTAGCGTTTTATAGGACATACAATAGGTATAGCGCAGAATGTTAACCGAGCTATGATGGCTCAACCGTTAACATTCCTAGCATACACTACCAATAAGTAGAACTAATTTCAACAGGTATAACCATAACAGCGTGTACCTTCGTTTGCGATTACCCAAAATATGAAAAATCAAGCAAAACTTCTGGTTGTTTCAGTATGCTCTCGTCATCCTTCGAATAAAAAATCAACACCTAAAATATTGTTCAATCCGTCTGACTAGATCTGATTCAGCTTTCGCCAGTATCAATTTCGATGTGTCAAAGCTGCCAAGGCGTTACTGGGAGGAACGGCCCGGACGGTGTACTACTGCAGCATCCGACTCTCGTAACAGACACAAAAATGTTAACGGAAAATGTTATTTTGGATAACTTATAATATGGATGCCTGCAATTTATTGAAGTTTTAAAATTCTCATAAACTAATTAAGACTCCGCGAATGAACGCGTGAACCACTTATAGATGCGCACCACAATCGAAATCGGAAGGGTCGGATAGTGCAGTGATACACCGTCTCGACTGTCCTGCCAAGTAGAGACTGGGTAGTTTACACACATGCCCCATTTGAGACAGGAGAAAGCTGGTTCGAATCCAGCAAGACCCTCACACCACTTCTCTCGCGGTGATACCGTGTTCGTAGAATGACGAAAGCATGCTGAGATAACCATGGGTTTATCTCGCTTTTCCCTGTGGTGGGTATTCACGGAAGAGGGTATATGTCGTAAGGCGTTATTCTCGTAGTGGTATCTGCGAATGAAATCTAAGTATGAGTGTTCTAAACGCCAAACTGAGTCATTCTGCGAAATATATACGTCTTCCATGATCATTCGCGCCGTAGCTTCAGGCTGTATACGCTTAAATGACTTAAAAAAACCCCCCCAAAATCGGAAAGTTTTCATGGAATTAAAAATCACAAAAAGGACTTTGATGATAAATGTGGGAAGATAAATCGAAGAGAAAAAATAGGACAGTCTTTCTCGATAATTAAAAGGTTGGCCAAAAAAGGCCATTGAAGAGCTTCGGGTTGTCATCTTAAATTGCATCAGCGGGTTTATATGTGGTCTTGACATTAGAGTTGGTCAACGCGACTTCTGACAGCAAATTTATTTCCTTGAAAATATGATCACAGACAATATCAAATTGCAATTTTATGAAGAAACAAAATTCAGCAAAAAGGATCCTCATAAACTTCAAAATCGTCCGGAGAGACTCGTCATGTATATTTGGCTACTCGCATTCATACCTCAATGCTTTGATTGACATAATTATTTATTACTCGCATCTCAATTAAAAATTGCTAGATATCCTCATCAATCTTTTCCCCCTCAGGCTTGCTATTTTTGAATGGGCAGGCTCATAACCTATTTCGCCTCATCCTTCATGCCATGACAAGTCTGGCATCCCCTCAAAACCCAGAGGCCACCAATCCAAATATGGATCTTGCCAACCCGAGCCAATGACCGGCACCTCTTCGACTGGGAAAGTGTTTGTTGGAGAGAGGCTCCAGTCGGCAGGCGGGCTAGCGTTGTTGTTGGGTGGGAAATTTTCGACCTCCAGGTTCTGGAAATTGAAAAAATTGGAGGGATGATAGAGGGTCGAAGCCACAGGCTCTGAAGCTACAGCCAGAGGGATCCCCATGACCTCATGCAAATTCTAAGGTGTCAAATGACTCACCATAGACACTTTCGAAATTAGTTAAATCGACAACTAAATGAAACATCTCGTGAAGGACTTACGGCTCAACGGCGGGTTGAAAATATTGATCCAAGGCTGGAAAAAGACTTGGCGAGGGAGTCGGCAAGAGGTTTTGCCGAGGTGAAGATGGATGATGTGGAAAGAGCAGAGGGAGGGTGAGAGGGAGGAAGAGGAAGAGGTCGACGCCACTCTTTCCTTTCCTTTGAGATTTTCTCCTCCTGCTTCTTTCACCCTAATTCAAATTAGCTATCTCATCAACAAGAATAAGGAATTAAACTCACTGTTCTTTCTCTGGGCTAATTTATTCTGCTCCCTCCGTCGCTCCTCACCGACGGGAAGCTTTGTCCAATCATCTTCAGGTTTTATTTCTTCGCCAGAGGCACTAATTGTTGGTAGTTTAGTCATTGTGAAAATAAAACAAGAAGATTTTTGAAAAATCGATGAAGTATATCGGGGGCATTAGTTGGGGATGGAATGTCGGTATTTATACACGTTGAGAGGACTAGTGGAATGGATCAAAAAATATTGTAGATGACGGCTAATCAAAGAATTACCAATCAGCATCAATCTGATGTGGAGAATAAGCGGGGCACGTCAATGGTAGAAAAGTACCATCAAAAGGGTAAGATGACGACCACTCCATTACAACGATTCAATAATCTTGAGGAAAGAGGTAGATCTTTGCTTTAGCTCAATCAAAGTAAAAACTTTAGGAAAGAACATGTCTCGATCACAAGACTCACTAGGAGACATGTTTTTCTTTCATTTCGCCAATAATTTAGGCATTGATTTCTTCAGTCATTGAAATTATGATTCGGAGATCTTTAACAGCAATAAAGTGAGATGATTTGAATCTTAAAAGACAAATGGAAGATTATTGGTAACTTGACATCATCGCTTCAACTCAAGATATGCTAATGGCGATGAGAGAACATTGAAAATAATTTTCAATATAAAATATTGAAGGCAAGGACAGACACCACTCGATCATCATGAAAAATTTTGCGTTAATGAAACTAATTTAGATGTCCAAAATTAAAGATCATAACCTGAATGAGATGAAGCTACTTGGTCAACAAGCATCAAAACTATGGAAAGCACTAATGAGCGTCCATTGATTATAAATTATTACTGCAAACATATATCATTTGAGAATCAAAATGACGTATTGAACTACCTGGAGAGGTTCAAACATTTTAAGGAAGGAGCGATGTAGTCCTCGTGAAATCTTAGTGCACATGGAAATTACTTGTGGTTCTTAAGCAGTGAAACTTTGTTGTATGTACTGAAAAAAGACTAATGGTAATATCGAAACTTGCTATTTTTCCAGTTGTCCCTTTTATTATCTCAAATAAAAATGACTAAAAAACATATATTTTGTTTGCTAATGAAACCGAAAAATGAAAAGATTGAGAATATTATTGTTACGGCGAGGTAATGGAGGGTTCGAATCGCCGTCTTTGAGGGAGTCAGGAAGACTAAAGATGGAAAGAAGTATAGAATTGATGGAATATGACACTAGGAACACGTTCGCAGGTATGTAAGAAGAAGTTAAAGTATGATACAAAATGCAAAGCTGAAGTTCTTCATCTTGCCCAAGGAAGCCCACTAAGTACTCCAGCAATTCATAACTAATCTCCTTTACTAGGTGCTGTTAAGGGCTGCGCCCTGGATGTATGACTGGTCTGGTGATTAAGCCCAGTCTGCCCTAATCAAGGAATAACTATACGCCGTTAAATATGTAAAGTTATACAGTGCTGGTCTTGGTTATGCTTTATGCACAAGGCTGCAGGTTTATGCAGTCAGTCCACGCTAAGGAAAGGGGTTGCGCTTAGTCCTTTGGTGGCGAGTTAGAAATAGCCAGAGGGATTAGGTAAGGAGTGTACGAGCGCAGGTATACAAGCATGCATACGAGCTCATGTGTACGAATTCATCTACACGAATTCATGTATACTAGTTTATGGGTACGAGTTGGTTTGTACGGGTTATGGGTACCAGTTCATGGGGATGACTTCATGTATACGAGTTTGGCATATCAAGGAGTTGGTGATAGAGGAGGGATAAAATAGCCCATTCCCTCGTACATTTATATCCACATAGATAGAATATATACAGTTTGTGGCACTCGCTTGTCGTGCAGTGACCGACGCCAGTTACCCTTCACAGGTGCTACTCATTCGACATAATCTCATTTGGCGACTATGTAGGAGTGACAACAACCATCCAAACCCTTGCGCCTAATCACAGCTGGAGGTTAAAGGTATAAAAGGGTAATTGCAGTCATCTATGCATTATGCCGTCAATGTTTCATTTAATACTGCATACCCCTTTTCGTAGTAATACCTAATGAAAAAATTACGATTGCCATAATAATCAGTTTGAGAATGAAGATTTCTAAAGAAAAAATAGTCAATCTACTCATGAATATCACAAGCACATCAAGTCAAAATTCTTCTGACACTATTAGCGTGGTTAAAGATAAAATACCGACATTTTCTTGGATGAAATCAGAAGAAAAGTGAATTCAATTTTTGAATATTGAGTCACTTCGAATATCAATGCAAAACTTGCTATAAATTGAAGGAACAAGCTCTAAGCGTTAAGAATTATCGATTGTGAACTTATCTGATAGTAGTTCATCACTAATAAACATGAAATACGACAAGTACCAAGATAAAAACACAGATGATTCAAATTTTGATTTAAATTTCCCTCAAAAGATTTGGATGGCTATTTATTTGTTTTTGCAAAGATTTTTGAATACAAAATCTAGTGACTTGACAATTAAGATAGAAAATTGATGTTCATACCTTTAAATGCTTCGTCTTGACAGATTTATTAAATAATCGTTGGTCAGGACTTCATTTCAACACATTTCACGTCTCGCTTTAAATGAAATAAAATTATAAAAAACGGGTTTCACCAAGTTTCACCAGATTTTTTATCTTCTTAGGGCCCAGTGATACACCAAAACTTTGAGTGTGTGCGTTAAATGCTACAAAATGAACAATACTCCTAGAGACAGATGTGTCAGGTATCGGTTCCTCTAAACGCAGGACTGAGGTTCCGAATGACGTCTGAGATTGTGGACAGCTAAGAGGAATTCAAGGGGCGTTCGAAAGTAAGGGAGAAGGGGGACACGGCCCGCGTTCAAAGGGAAACTTGAGCAGAGAGGAATGCGCGGGATACTCAAGGGGAACGCAAAGCAAGAGGTGACGGTGAGTCGCCAAAGTGATAAGAGAACAGTCATTGGGGTTGTCAAGATAACAATATTAATCCCAAAAATACATATTGTCATGTGGAGATTGAGTCGGATGGTGGAGTGGCACACAGTACATGCCGTCATCGAAAGTAAATTCTGGGTAGCTGAGGCACATGCCCCAGTGGAGACATGAGAAGGCTGGTTCGAGTCCGGCAAGACTTTCACACCACATTTTCTCGCCTGGTCATATATGTGACGATGACGAATTCGCATGGGAAAGTCATGGATGACTGACATGCGTTCCTGCGGCAGAGATATATACAGTTGAGAGTTGAAAGGGGCTGTTAGGCGCCTGACATAGAGTTATGTTTTCAAATGATCTTCGAGTGTGAGTGCCCCTAATATCAAATTGACTTACCTCTCCATGTACCGTACCAGTGTCATACATTTCATTGCCTGGCAGCTGCAAACACAAGATTGATTTAAAAGAAATATAAAATCTGGACATCCACGAACCCAGAATGCAAGCTATGTACTTGTACAAAGGAAGCGTTAAGCGACATGAGTTGGTGCTAGCACACAAAAAGCTGAGCCTCAGGCTACCAGCTCAGGGAATCCCGACAAGATGATAACAAATAGATAATGACAAAAAGAACATGTTTGAATTTGATTTCAAGTAACCCGATGAGGCACCCAGTGGGTCCATGCAGGTAACTATAACTTTATTATTTACACAGGAGGAAACCATTCGGTAAAAACCCCCTAACCTACCCGGTGAATTTCTGCAAGTCTTTGAAGTTAACCTTCAGGAAGTGCGATGTACTGTTCTGTCCAGTACGAATATCCTCACGTCAAACTCCTACCCCTCGCTTTATTTTTTTCTCCTCTCACTCCTTCACCTCTCTTTCCACTTCCCCAGCCAATCGAAACTGCTCTAACCATCCCTGGTCTAAGATCCACTGCGTTATTCTTCCTAAGTCTTCCGGGCTGTTCATCATTTCTTCGAATGATCGGCTCTTGGACTTTCTCCACACCTCCGCTCTTCCTTTAGCCCATAGGGGGCAGGTCATGATCGCATGTTTGACGTTTTGCGGATGATATCCGCACGGGCAGTTTGGACAGTCAACTCCAAGGACTTTTCTTCGGTACAGATAAGATTTGAGCCCAATGTGCTCGCTTCTTATCTGCATGGCTATGCTGCTCTGGGCCCTCTTCAGGTTTTCGTGGATTTGGAAGGGGGTTCCCTTAAAGCTCGATTTCTCCCTGCCTGACTTATCTGTACAAATCTTTGCTGCAATCCAAACTTCGGGATCGGCTGCGGGTTTTTGTCTTAGGTTCACATTTCGATTTTGGTATGGCCAGGAGTTTTTCCACTCTCGGAATGCCGCGATCTTTCCCAGCTCTTTCTGTCCTTCAATGGAAACTTCTCCGCAGCAGATCCTAGACCACTCCTCTCTATCCCTTTCCTTGGATAGAGATCCTCGACTGCTTTTTTCGCCCGCCTGTTGCCTGATCATCCGGCAGGTCTTTTCTATGGACACTTGGACCGGTGAGTTGCGAGTGAGCCCGGCGTGCTGCACCCTTTTATTCTTTTAATAGATCTCCATCGGTAGGATGGAGGTCTCGTGTTCCAGCACTCTCGTACTGGTCGACTTGTAGGCTCCTGTGATTCTTAGTAAGCATTTCCTCTGAATTGACTTCAGAGGTTTCACTATCCTTTGAGGGAGGTTTCCGAGTGTCCCGTACTCGGCCCAAACAAGGGACCCATAAGTAAGGGTCGGTCTGACTATCGCACTTTAAATTATTTAAAAAGAACATGTTATTCATGGCAATAGAGTTCTGTGGTGGTGTTTATTCGTGCTGTGTAGAATCCAAGACTATTATAACACTAGGGCTCCTCTCTGGCCCAGGCCACACCTTTTACAGTGCTCCTATCCCCTTTTACCTCGAACCTAAGATCATTGATATATTGACCCATGACGGGTAGCCATTTAGCTCAATAATTACCCGTAGAATTCAACCACCTTTTCTACGGAACCTTCTGCTCAAAAAAAATTGAAAAAGAGCAGCCATGGAAACCGGTACGCGGGAAAAAGTCTCAAAAACCCTGCAACTCCAGCCAGGCGAGGCCTAGACACCAGAGCCACACGAGGTGCGTATCCCCATCTGTATCTCTCTAATTTCCCATCGTCAAGATATCCTCCATATACCGACACCACCAGCGCTCAGGTAGCGGTGCTCTTTCCTCGGGAGATAGTATAATGCCAGAATATCTGTAAACAGTGAGAATTCATCTTGGTAAAAGGGGCCAACTTAGTCTAATCCATGACCACCATAACGGGAGCTGGGTACGCCCCGGAAAATCATCTGGGTGACTTTTCCTCTGTAAACAAGTAATGCGTGTTTCTGTTGGCTCTGAAGATAAACTCCAGGTTCGTAGGGGACACCACGTACAGATAGAAAGGCCGTCTTCGTCCCCCATGGCAATAGATTTTTTTTGGGTCGAAATTAGATTTCTTGGACAGTGCGAAGAACATAAGATTCTGAGGTTATTTTAATTACATTTTGATTTATATTTTCCCAAAAACATACGATTACTTGAACCTGAAGGGTTCATTGCTCGTAGAATGTTGTTACTATACTCTTACACTATTTAGCTATATAGAGCTATCTAGTGCATCATTACATCGTTCCAGAAAAACTTGCTACAGGAAGAAAGACATGACTCATACAGTTCACGGCCCTAAAATATCGCTATCCAGGAGACAAGATTTAAATTTAAAAACCAGGACATGTAGACAAAGAGAACAAAGGGAGGGGTTGCATTCAGAAAGTTATTCGTCAAAAGTGATGCCATTATAAAGTCACATGTTTGCCGACCGAAACTGTTTGATCTATTGTCATCCTACTTTCCATCTTGCAGTTCTTGACAGTATAAGGGCATCGGATAGAAAGTGGAGGATAGCGCTGTTGTCCAATCATATCTGGGCTATGCTGGCCTCACAAACCATGCCCTCGACACCCCTCGGTCGGACAATCCAGCAGTGCATGCCTTGCACTTTCTTACCAGTATTATAGACAAAGGTGTCATCGTCGAATCCTGGCATCTTTGCTGTCTTTCATAACATCCTTAGCCTATTACGTCCCGTGCGAAACTAAATTAGTGCCGAGCCCTCGGTATTTTTTTAATTATTGTGCAGGACAATATTCCTGTCGGGGGGGGGGGGCCTACAATCGCATCCCAGTTCTTCGTGGCTCCGCCTGATTGTTTCAGTTCTCACCTGTGTAGCCAAACGCAGTAGGGATCTGTCTGAGTTTAGATATGTGCGAGGGGACCTGAGGATGAGGTTTGTCCTCGTTACCCTTGCTTTGTTCGTTGCTTGATCTAAAAGCAGCAAAGTTCACGATTTGTGCACGCTTCACTATTTTTAGACTGCTTTGATAGCTGTCAGTGCGAAAGCGGGAATAAAGTCCAGGGGAGGAATGTGAGTCTCTGATTGATGTAGATGGATTGGAGTGGACTTAAAAGCGCCCACGTTTGCGCGTCTCACTTAGTTTGAATTTTTCCCAGCTTCGCGGCCACCACAGACGGCTTTGCGTTGGACCAGGTAGGAGCGGCATAAGGTAGGCCAGGGCAAACAATCGCGGTGTACAGCTGACGAAAAGAGGTGAAGGTTGGTCACCAAGTAGATCTGACGGTTCGATCGAGTAGTGTCACGGTTCAAGGTGTCCAAGCACGGGGAAATTTGTAGCAGCTGAATAGTAATTTACCATTCAATCTTAGCGAGCTAAATTTATAGATATTTACATGTGCTTAAATAACCACAGCAGTTTTCCTCTATGCTGGTAGTTTCTAGTAGTTTCTCTATCGTCACTTTCTAGAAGCTTCTGCGCTTTGATAATACGTCCACAAGAAGCTATTGGATAGATCAGCGATGCGAGATGCTTCCATTAGCTTCTTGGGGTCCGTACTATTATAAAGAACATTCTAGGGGTTTCTCTCGGACTCTCAAAGAAGCCCCAGTAGTAAGCCTGCATTGGCCAGTGCATGCTACAGGCAATTTCAGGCTAATTAGCCGTTACATACCCCCTTCTACTCCTTACGCTTGTAAGGTAGTATTGCGATCTCTTACGATATATTCTCTTTTTTTTCAAGCATATTTATTTTTTATTCTTTTTCTTGCTCTTCGTTAATTTTGAATGTGTGGCTCTGATGGACCGACAAATGCTCCCATGCCTGGCTCAGTTGGACCATCGTGTCTCTCAATAGGGCCGCAAGTAGATTCAAAAAATACCGAATGCCGTAGTATCTTCAACGTTCTCAATTGGCTCCCATGTCGGGTCAGCCCATCCTGTCCATTTGACTAGAGCCTGCCGATATGTCCCACACCCACGACGGACAGACCTAGCCCGTAGAGTTACTTCGAGCTCAAATTCAGGCTCTTCTAAATTATCTATTAATGGAAGATTTTGCGCATCATCGCGTATTTGGCTTGGAAGTTGATCGTTACCTGCCCTTTTTATTAATTCTAGATGAAAATATTTATGAATATTACCAGGGATTTTTAGTTCCACCGTCAACGGGTCTGGAAAAGCTGTCACTTCATATTTTGCATGTTACCATGCAAGTTTCTTGGATAACTGAGAAGTGTTTACATTTCGTAGATCAAGCCACACCTTTTCTCCTACGTGAAATCTATCGGGTTGACGTCGTAATCGATTTGCGTTTAACTCATTTCGTTGTTGAGCAGAAGCCATCGCAGCTCGTGCAAAGTCTTGCGCATCTTTCAATCTCTGTAAGTAGTTTGTGGCAGCTATTCGGCCGGGATGTTTCGACTGTTCGTTTATAGATGGTGATGGTTCCATAAGAGGATCTAATTCGCATCTGTGCCCGACAAAGAAAGAGCCGATTCCACCGATAGCTTAATTCGGGCGAGCGTTTAGAGCAAGTTGAGCGATGGGCAAAAGATCAATCCAATTATTTTGAGTGTAGCACGTAAACACTCGCAGCTATTTATAAATTTCTTGGTTTGCTCGTTCACTAGCGTTGGACTGTGGATGGTAAGAAGTAGTTAGTCTTTACGTAATTTCCGTCAACTGGCAGAAGACTTTCCAGAAATGACTCGTCCAATCGCTGCCCCTGTCACTTGTCAGATATCTTGGGAGCCAGTAGTATCTGTAATGACGGTCGATAAAAAGCTTTACGCAATTCTCTGCCTTCATTGAGTCGGTGCCAAGAATGAGGATATCCTGAGAAAGTCGGTCCGTAATCACCTTGACGTTTGTACAGTCACTAGACGGTGGCACATCGGTAACAAAGTCGAAAGTTAAATCGCTGCCAATTCTTTCGGGAATGGGTAGCGATCGCAGATACCCCGCTTTCGCTTGGCGCTAGATCGTTTTGTTTTTTATTTGTTTTTATTACTGTGTACCCTCCCTCAGGTACGAGCCCTGCGCTTGTATAGCGTAAAGCTGGTGGACCCAGCAGGGATCACCCCCAAAGAGGTGCCTTACTCGTTCTCACCAACTACTACTGTGGTACAGCGGTGAAGTATTACTGCATGACACTAGGCCAGGACCCCCCTGACCTATCCACTAATACTAATAGGACAACAGGGGAACGCGAGCTTTAAGAACATGAAAACATGGTGTTTTCTACTGTAGAATAACGCGACGTAGAGCCTTTTTATTAGTATTTAGTATGGAGTCCTTTTGCGTCAATTATAGCCTGGCAACGCTCTGGCATGCTCTCGATCAAGGCCCGAAAGGCCTCCTCTCCCACCTTATCCCAGGCATCTTTTACTGCCTCTTGCAGCTGAGTATACCCCATAATCTCAGGATAATTATCCTGTAGATAGTTCTTCATAATGTGCCAAACTCTCTCGATCGGGTTGAGATCTGGAGAAAATGGAGGCCAGTCTATAACAAAAACGCCCCTCTCCCTTAAGTCCTCCCGAGTATCTGCGACAGCATGGCCTGGGGCGCCATCTTGCATTAAAACAAGGTTAATTCCCTCTCTTCTCATCATCTCGATATACCCATGAATAATAGGAACTGTATACGATTGGTACGAGTCCTTATTAATCGTCCCCCAATCATTTCCCCAAAAGATCCCCGGCCCCTTTGTATGCCCATGAAAGCAGGACCAAAACATCCATCCCTTCTTGCGTTGATGCTTCTCGACAATAGAGGTAGGATCCCACTCCTCTCCTGGCCTTCTTGTTACCCAGGTACGTGTATGTCTTTCACCAGTAATCCAGGTTTTGTCGGTCCAAAGGATTCGATACCATTGATCCATCGTCCAGTTAACATGCTCTTTAGCCCAGTCAAGGCAGACTTGTTGATTCTTTTTTGAAATCGGCGGCTTTCGCATTGCAAGGCGATGATGAAAGCCTTCACGTGCAAGAGCAGTACGAATATCGTCCTTTTTAACCCCAAATTCCATCACTTGAGCTGATTGTGTGTAGCTCATTCGTCGGTTCTTTGCAGAGGCGCTGTGACAGATCAACTATATGAAGCAATGGGCATTTATGTAAGTGATGGTAAGTTTATAAATCAACTATAACGAGAGAGTATCTTTGAAGCAGAAGGGCTAACTATATATAATGAGCGTCTCTCTAAGACTATACTCTATCAAGTAACCATAGCTTGAGTTAGCTAACAATAGCTTTGTTGCCTTCCCTAGATGTTTCATGTCCTAACCAATGCTCCTGCATGATTCATCCCTCAGGTTTCAGCGATGCCTCTTGTATGATTCGATATCACGGCAATCCTCCTGAATGTTAGAGCATTAGTAGCGAGCTGTCTACGATGGCCATCATAGGCTACAGGACTCCTCGGCTTACAAGCCGTCACAAGTGCACACGAACTCGACAAGCTCCTAGATTTGGGCTTGCATAAGAAGAGGAGGCCTACCACTCTTCTTTTTTGGCGTAGGACGTGATGATCGACAAGCTCTACTAATTTGATCGAAAGTATGGCCTGT
Organism: Podosphaera xanthii; assembly: GCA_028751805.1. Lineage (NCBI taxonomy): Eukaryota > Fungi > Ascomycota > Leotiomycetes > Helotiales > Erysiphaceae > Podosphaera > Podosphaera xanthii. The sequence continues at coordinate 1,347,326 of JAPWIX010000010.1, forward strand.
ATGTACGCGAATTTGCGCTTATTTCCACCAAATTTCGTGAAGGAGTTGGCAGTCGCGTTTTTGATCCCTCGTGAGATCTGCCGCTTTCTTACGACGAATAGGAGGGTGCCGAATAGGTGAATTAGACCCTTGCGGGAGAGGATTTTAGAGAGAATTGGAATTGCCATTTTTAATGAAAATAAGTGGTAGAGTGGGTAAAAGGCTCAACGTCGCGCTATTCTACAGTAGAAAACACCATGTTTACATGACCTTAAAGCTTGCGTTCCCCTGTTGTCCTATTAGTATTAGTGTATAGGTCAGGGGGGTCCTGGCCTAGTGTCATGCAGTAATACTTCACCGCTGTACCACAGTACAAACCCCGAATTAAGTACACTACAATTCAAATGACGCCAATACTACAAAATAACTAAAAAATAAAAGAAGAGCTGAGCTAGCATTCCACGTACTATGCTTCACCCTGCCACTCTATATGTTTTGGCACTCATTTAATTACGGTCCTCGCATCTAGCTATGGATAGGTGTGACGGCAGGTCCCCAAAGCAGCCTGTAATCCGTGCAAATTCCAAGAATTTCTTAAAGCCATTTGGTTCTAGAGGTTCGACGATACATGACCCTAGTGCCATGCTTTTTTTTCTAAAATTATTTTTGCGTATACAGCTTGAGGCTCTGACGCGCATGATCACGGAAGACGTATATATTTCGCTGAATGACTCAGTTTGACGTTTAGAACACTCATACTTAGATTTCATTTGCAGATACAACAACGAGAATAACGCCTTACGACATGTACCCTCTTTCGTGAATACCCACCACAGGGAAAAGCGAGATAAACCCATGGTTATCTCAGCATGCTTTCGTCATCCTACGAATACATCATCACCGCGAGAAAAGTGGTGTGCGGGTCTTGCTGAATTTGAACCAGCTTTCTCCTGTCTCAAATGGGGCATGTGTCCAAGCTACTGTTACGGCAAGGCCAACCGGGAAGTTGAGAATACCGTCTTCGAGTAACTACTGCAAAGGCCAGCTTCGAGATGGAGCGTCGATCGGAGATGACGTGACCACGAGAACGAGAAGACAAGAGGACGAGAACAAAAGAACAAAGGGACAACAAGTAGTCAAAATTAACGTAGATACAAACTGCGAAGCTGGAGACCACCTATGTGTCGGATCCAGCTCCTAAGCACAAAAGTTCAGTCCTAGTTCCCTCTATATGCCACCTGTTACATCTGTTGTAAATTGATCCTAATCAACAAATCATAAACTTGCGGTTTCAAGTTCTCAGTCCGAAACTAGACCTAGCGCCATGATCATCAGGACTCATTCCTGAACCCTGTCTTTAATCTTACTCTACTTGTTTGACTTTGTTTCAACCACGAGTACGGCCATAACAGCTACTCAGACTCAACTTAGGAGAACAGCCCGGAAAGTGTACCTCTGCACCATCCGAGCCTATCATATGCTTTCTCAGCTTGCGTTTTTGAATTGCGTATTTTCGACACCTAACAAAGTGAGTTAGCGACGTTTCCTGTCCGCACGAGCACTCAAGATTCGCATCTTCATGATTCAGACGACGATGATAAGCTGCAAAATTTTCATGTCCTGTTCTAGCTGCCAAGAGGCTGTGTAGTTACCTTCATTGTAGATTATATTCGGGGAGTTTCTGACGACGCATTTTAAGATCCAAATCTTGGTACCGAGCTGGACATATCTTTGACCATTTAGCGTCCACTCGTTCCTGACGACGTTGGTGCATTAATGGACGAAGATAAGCAAGAGTGATATACCCTTACTGAATTCGACAAGTAGGAAGTAAACGTAAAGCAGCCCGTGCTGCGGCATCTGCCTCTTCATTTCCACCAATCTTAGAGTGACTTGGCACTCATACAACTTCTGCATTTGCTCTGCCGATTATATTGTGGAAGATACGGGTCAGCCTGATACACGATGAAGTCCGCCCTGTTTGTAAGGCCCCGACCGCGGCTTGATTATCTAGCAAGACATAAATCCGCTCTCCACTTCGTCTTACGGAGATTGCTGCCCGAAGCGCCATGGTAGCTCCGACAATATCTGCATCATAAACTTCACCTACATGTAAAACACCCTGATCTCTGTGGAATGTTTGGCCCCCACGTTGACGAATATGACTCCAGGATGAGCGGTCGTGTTCCTCCGAAGACCTGTCCGAATAGGCACATATATCTGATCGGGAGGTAAATTTTACCCAGTCCAGGTGAGAAAGCACCTCTTCTTCCTTGGTCCCCAGCTTCGGAGCGTAATCTATCGCCTGAAGAGGTTCAGCAGCCTCAACTTGGGGTAACTGTCGGAAGGCACGTTGTACCCGTGTCAATTGGATGTCTGGATTTTTCCAGATTCTTGCTTTCAGCTTGTACTTTTGTGCACCAATTTTAGGACAAACACTCGCTCAGAATCGGAGTGGATGTCGATTGTCAAGGGAATTAATTCTGACTGCTAGTCGAAGGCGGTTGCCTTCGAGAAGGATACTGGCCGGAGTGATGCCCCCTTCTCTATGCAGGACCACGTTAGGGGTGGTTTTCCAAACAGGGAGTGCAATTCATAAACCAAAAATAATAGCTTTGTCTATCAAGTTGCATAAATTGGTAGTCTGAGGAGTCGAAACCCCTTTTGCAGTAGGTCGCGTCAGTCCAGGCCACCAAACGTCCGCACTATACGTCGCAACTGAGACAATACACGCATCGACTGCCTTTACTAAAAGACCAGACGCTGCCTCTCGTTTTACCGGATTAATTCGACGCATATGTTGTGCTACTTTGAATGCTTTACCACACCATGTTGCGACATGATATTTGATGGTTAGTCGTTAGTCTAGGTGGACTCCAAGCCTGCGAACGTGGTCCGAGGGACATATATTGATGCCACTTACTTGAACTCCGACTGGATCCTCGCGACGACTCTCAGGAAACTGAATCACCTCGGATTTATCAGATTCAAATGAAACTGAATTATGTCTTGCCCATCCGAGTAAATTATCCACTTCAGAATGCGGATCAGCTGCAGATTCATGCACTGTTCGTCTTATCCCTAAGATTCTAATGTCCTCTGTGTAACTGAAGCGTGTTGCAGGTTCTCTGGCACGCATAGGTTCAGCCATGTAGAGAAGAAAAAGCAGGGGTGAGACAGGAGATCCCTGTGGTACACCGCAAGATAGATTTCTGGGACTAGGGACTCTTACTGGGTACTGAACCCGCACGCTTCTACCTGTAAGAAAAGACCTTGCCCATTTACGGACTGAGTCTGGCCAGCCTTGTGTTTGTATTCGCCATAGAAGTCGATTGTGCAAGACCGTGTCAATCGCTCCTTAAACGTCTAGTGTCACAAAGGTTGATGACTAACCCCGTGATCGAGTCTATTCGATGTCATGTACAACACAGGAAACCAAATCAGTAGCTGAAGGTTTCGGTAACGCCCAAAATTGTTGCCCTCCTACTAAATCAAAATTTATGGCCAGACGTTACATTCTTTTTGCGACTAGTCTTTCCAGTCTCTTTCCAAGGCAGGATAGAAGAGAAATTGGCCTCCATCCTTTCGGACTAGACAGATCGCGGCCAGTTCTATGAATAAACACTAGATCTGCCATTTTGAAATAAGACAGGTGATGTCCAGTAAACAGGCACGCATGGAATTGTTGAGTAACGTATGGCCCGATCACGTTCCAGCAAGCTGTTAAAAACTCAACTGAAAACCCATCAGCACCAGGACATGTATTGCCGCCACCGATGGTGCATACTCGTACTTCAATTTCCGTTATTTCTTCTTTCCATGGAATCCGTGGCTCCGCCAGTCTTGTACCGGGCGGAAGGTCATCTGATTCTGAAAACCGAGCTAAGAGTAGATTTCGGAGGATCACCGCACCTTCTGACTGATTAGAGACCAAACATCCTTCATACAAAAGGGGAGAACGAACATTAGACTGCCTTTCTTTTGCCTACCGCCTTACCTTGAACACGTCAGCAAAAGTGCGCATAGATTCCACCTGCATTTTCTAGTGTTCTCTTTTGGCTGCTCAAACTGTAGATCTAAAATATTTTCTGTTTGTCACTTTTTCAGTATGCGTCCTAGATACCTGATATAGCTGATGAGCAGACTTGCACTCCGGAGTCCATCAAGGTGCCGATCTACCTGTACGACTAATCTGCCTTGTACCATACGCTCCTAAGCTATCTAACAAGACTTGACATAAGTCTTGAGCATAGTTATCTATTTCCTCGACTGATTCTATGGCTGAAGGTAGTAAGCACCATTGGGAGACCGCATCAGAGAAAAGAGGCAACATGTCTTTGGAAATCCTGGGTGGACCATGAGGCAAAGTAGATGATGAAACTTTAGTTAGTACACGACCGAGTGCCGAAAATTGGTCGCCTGTCATAGATTTGCTTCGCTCCACTCATGCACAAGTCCCTTCTATATTTGACCATGCTAAATCCAGTGTGTTGCCTGCCCGATGTGTAACTTCCACGATGAAGAGGCAGGTAAAATTATTTTGTGCTGCCCAGCTCTCAATCTTCACCTCATTTCCGTACGAACGGGTAACGCCAGTTTGCCAAGCCCAGTAAACTGAGTTGAAGTCTCCAGCAGTAACTGTTTGTGGAGGCGGCGTCCAATTTACTAAAAGTTGGATAGCAAAATTATCATTGTGTGCTTGATACACGTCAAGGAAGGTGACCTCACTGACTACGACCCAACAATAATCTCCAGTTTGAGTCGGACGAGGAAAGATCTGCTTGGCGACTAATCTCTTGTCATTTCTTTGGGTATAAGTCACAGCCCTAGGTCTGACATTTAAGCCACCATGCGGAATTTTGAAGAGTGAATCCAGGATGAGTCTTTGTCTTACTGGACCATCAAGGCTCTTGCATGAGTATAACATCAGTTCCAATCTCAAATGTCCTAGGAAGCGCAATTTCATGTGCTGAACTCTCTCTACCAACAATAATTGACATAAACTTGAGCTCTGACAGGTGAGACACGGAACCGAGGGGCGCCCTTCATAAACTTCGAGTGGCATCAGTCGATGAAGCTGATGTGGTTGGCTCAGAGTCTAATTCTGGGCCTGAAATGTGCATCGGCGTTGTTGATCTATTCGTGGCAGCAGCTCTAGCCTTCTCAAGGGCAGTTTTCGCCCTATTCATTGCTATAAATCCTCGTTGGCCAGCATTTCTAATGCTTTGCAATTGCTCTTTAGTCGGACTTCTAGCTCGAGTTGGGCGGGCTAGACAGACTCGGCTATCTGAGCGATGAGGGCCGCCATAGTTATGACACTAAGTTGCAGCTTTACACTCCTTTTCCGAGTGCATCGTCTATCCACACCTTCCACAGGACGGAGCCCGGAAATATCCACCAGTGGAGTGGTATCGCAGACATCGTTTACATACGGATGGCACGTGTCTATCCTTGATATTGCAAGCGCGACCTGAGTCATCGAAAAGTCGAAAACTAGTCCGAAGGACTGATTCCATCTCAGAAGAAGCCATCCAGGTTTGATAGGGAGAGCCGTATTTACTCTTGCCTCTGATCCGCACCGCTTTGGGCGTCACGCCTGTAACACGTTCAATTTCAGAGATGACCTGGTCTTCCATTACTGTCGTCCGCCCATCTAGAGTAATGATATGTGTAGGGATATTTTGGGGCATGAGATTAACCCAGTTCCGAGCTTTTTCCAGTCAGACATCCTCAGGAAGCCGCCCTGAACACGACAAGAGTTGTTGATTCGCATCACTGTCTTTTGGAATAATTACAAATCCGACAGGAGATGGTAAAATTTTATTTTTTGAGGCAGGCGAGCAATCAGCCATGCGAATAACAGCCTCTCGGATTCCAGCTGCTATTAGACCCCTCCATGGGTCGGATGGTGCAGTGGTACACTATCCGGGCCGTTCTTCCAAGTAGAGTCTGGGTAGCTTGGACACATGCCCCACTTGAGACAGGAGAAAGCTGGTTCGAATCCAGCAAGACCCTCACACCACTTCTCTCGCGGTGATATTGTATTCGTAGGATGACGAAAGCATGCTCAGATAACCACAGGTTTTTCTCGCTTTTCCCTGTGGTGGGTATTCACGGAAGAGGGTACATGTCGTAAGGCGTTATTCTCGTAGTGGTATCTGCAAATGAAATCTGAGTATGAGTGTTCCAAACGTCAAACAGAGTTATTCTGCGTCGCATACATATCTTCCGTAATCATTCGCGTCATAGCCTCAGGCTGCATACGCAAAGATGATTTAAAAAAAAAAAAATAGACCCTGCCATTCGTGGTTGCAAGGTATCCGTAGATAGAGATGATTGTTTTCCGAGGCTCCTGCTTTTTTCCCTTAGTTTGTGCGCTTCGGAGTGTCACAGTCTAAACAGGAGCGCCTGCGCAGCTAAGTGTGTAGAGGTAGTAAATATTCAATTCTATAAAGAAGTAAACTATATTGTTACTCAACAAGTCTATAGACAACCCTCACTGCAGTCTAATGACTCGCCCCATCTCGCCAGATCAGTTGATGTTGTTAACAACAGAGCAAGTCCAAGATAAATACAGGCTATTGTAAAAGTCTACACAATCTACGAGCTGGTCTATCATATAATATATACTCCTTCCATCGTTCTACAATCTTCTCGAAGATTCTGTCAGTTCTAGTTGTAGGGCATTCTCCATACTAACCATCTCATTCCCTTCGACTCTATACCTTTCCACGCCGTTCCATTCCATTCTCTTCCGTTTGATAACGTTCTGTCCAATTCTATATAATTCTATTTATGGTGGCCTTACATTTCTGGCATAGCCAAAATCGTCACAGGGTTTATCCCGTAACACCCCAACCCTGATATCAATAAAGGTTCCTGAAAGTCCTCGTGTAACAGAAGGTCCCTGTGACAGCAAGCCTACGCATATCAAGAGTACTTCTCGTTTCAGCTAGTCGCCATCTCATAGCTGATCATGCCCTGTGCACCGTGCCCCATTTACCTTGCCCCAAGCACATTGCCCCATGCACCACATCCTTATCCCTGTAAGGTCTATGCACGCCTATGCGCCACATAGGCTACAGGAACAATTCAGCTCACCAGCTGTTACACGGAGATTCGTACTTATGGGAGCTGGTCTAGGTTCCTGACCGCTGGGCTTATCCACTTAGCTTCCTACTTCATCTCTTTAAAGTCCCACTTTACAACTGAGGCCCAGGATCCGCCTTAAGCTGTTGAGTTATTGGTTTTCTACCGGAATTCACTACCGGTGGAGATCGAATCTCTTCAATGGTAGAATATTCAGGAGATGCAGGAAGTACTGGAGGAGTGGTTCTGAGTCCGACCTGAAGAAACTGGGCAATAGAGGCCCTTAGATAGACTCGTAAAGAATCAATAAATTGTCTGTTGTCTCCCAACAAGAGTGGAGAGGGAAGACTCAACTGCATTGGTAGCTTTAGAACAAATTTCAATATTCGTGGTTGCTTGGGCTGCACGCCGCTTTTCGGCTTCCATCATTCCTGCTGTCAGGAATGCCTCTACTGTCTAATATATATGGAGATTGCCAGACGATAGTATTCGATGATTCTGGTCTGGCCTTTTAGCCAAGTGGTGATGCATCTTTCTCGTGCATCATGTAGGATGGCAACCTTTAGCCTGACACCCACCTCTTGTCCTCTCTCTCCCTCACGCTGACTACATACCGCTTGTACCACCTGCTAACCATGGGAATCGCGGAGATTTCTAACCCTTTTCCTGAACTACCAGCTCCAGTTGAATTCAGGTTCTTCGTCACATCTGTAGATGAAGATTGTTTGATTTTTCCTTTCGAGATCCGCCTTGCGTTCGAGGCTAGCGCTTGCATCGTCGGGTTTAGTTCCTGGGTCGGTTTTGTAGCTGCCTGCGCCTGCGACTTCTCAAATGAGTTATCCGTGGCTGGCACAGATTTTTTTGAGCTTTGCTTTTGTTCTGTGGGAGCACAACGCGAATCGGTCAGTCCTTTGGTGACCAAAGCATCGACGATCTCGACGACCATCCCAATATCAGGGATATCGCTTACCCTGGAGGTTTCCTCTATTTCCATGGCGTCTATGTCCATCTCATCTAGGTTTATGCCCTTCTCGTACAGGCGGGTTCGCACCCGAAGTTCGGCATATTCCGATACCAGCCGGCGATAAGTAGTTTGCACCGGAGGCATGGCGATCATTCGCGCGAATTGACCATAGGGGAATGAAAAATCAGGGGAGCTGGAAAATGTGAATGTGTTTTCCGGGGAATGAATACTGTTGTGGACCCAGCAGTTGCCAGCTAGCCATGAATGGCTCAATCATTGTATTGTTGGAGATTGTCTAAGAACAGAAGTTTTTCCGTCATCATTGTAAGCCTGAACTAAAAGTCTTGATTTCTCAACTGCCTTACCAGTACCAGGGTTCTTTATTTTATCGACAAATCGGGAATTGAAGATTCTTGTACCTTCAGGAACACTATTGATTGGCACCACTTCAAAAACGCCCTTTTCCATTACTCCATCAATTTCTTTGCGGTTCGACTCAATAAAAGTCGGAGAGTATGTACTTGTGATGAGAGCTTCATCAAGGGTATTGAGTTAGAGCTGTATAGACATGTCTGCAGGTAGATGATCATCATAAGGTAATTTTCTTGGAGTTCTATGGCGCCCTGAACGCCGAGATTGCTGTTGAGGTTCGGGCTCGACATTATGTATTGTACAAATTTTATTATTTTCATGCTCAGAGATAGCAGCTGCTATACTCACGTCTTTGTTAGGTGCAGTGTTCGTTTCAGCTTTGATTGGTTCCTGGAGAAACGGGTTAACTGATAAGCTGCGGAAGTCAGTGATATCGCTGGGGACTAAAATATTGCAAGTTTCGCCGTCATTAGCGAGAGGCTTGTAAGGACCTTTTCCATTGCCACTTTGTTCCGAATTTTTTCACGCCAGACAAGTACATCAGAGCCTTGGGTGAGACCGTGGAGAGAAATTTTTGACGGACCATTTCGTTGATTACGTGCTTCAGCTATTCATTTTTTTGCATGAAGTTTTTCAATTTCTTCCATTGCTTATCGGATGGTATTTTATGCATTTTAAAATTGTTGACGCCGGTACATCGATTTCACTTGTTCGGGGGTAAGTTCCAATCACAAGAAAAGTTGGCACCAAACCATCTGGCCCAGTAGAGTCGTTCACAGCTTTTACGGCCATTTGCAATTCCATTTCCTCGTTGATTCCTGAGCCATCTAGTTCTTCGGCCAGAATTCCATCAGCTCGGCGAAGCATACGATAGTAATGCTCTACAATACCTATTGACCAGCATGCTTCTGCAGGTACTGTGACGGGCCTTCACAAATGCACAGAGAAAGGGTGATGCTTGGGAAGTGGCTTATATTCGAGAAAAACTAAACTACAGGGAAGAGGCCATGAGATAAGCGGGGTACATCTATATCCACCAAATGAAGCGCTAACGCGTCAACATATCTGCGGGGCCCTGCCGAGCTCCGTCGCTCAATTAGCCACTCCTAGCATATAGGGTCAGCTGATGTCAGGTGACGTATGTGACATCTGATGCATGGGCCGAGGCTGACACAAGAACACCTTTTGTCCAAATTGCGAGGGACAGGGTGTGTTGAACGAATCCTTTGCTTACAAGATTAGCTCCCGCATCATCTATTATCCAATCAGGGGGTTCCAATCTAGGTATCTATCCAAATTTGTCGCAAGGCATCCCACGTCTGTTCTGAGGTTAAATTATCAAGCCATCTGGGGGCTTGCAAACAAGTGGCTTTATCAAAAACGTGCAAGACCGGCTTGCCATCTTGTTACAATTATGAGTTAGGGAAGTATCATCATGTGCTGACTTTTGCAAAGATGTCACTATGGTATTGCAGGAGAGTGTATGAGAAAATAATGTATAATAATTGATGTCTAGATCTATTGTGCGAAGAGCCCACTATTTATATACCGATATTCTCGCTTAGTGTTTGACCCACCGTATCAAACGCATCAAACATATTATGAACGACCTAACACCTGACCTTACACGTGCGGTATAGTGCACCTGATGCGATCCACATCACGGTTACGTAGATCACCGATGTCGAAAGCACAACACATCTGTATACATAAGATAAATGATAATCGAGCAATTAATATGAAGCTCATCCCCTAAGGTAAATTTGAGTCTGCTAAGTGACATTCCTTTTAGATGGCATTACTGGCAAAAATTTGTAAGATTATTGAGATAATAAATAGTAAAGTCGTTCTGACTAGGGCTTTGAAGTAATCGACGAGGTCTATTAACTGACGGATGACTAAAGAGTTTATGACGCCTGTAAAGCTGAGAATTCGTTCAAAAGCATTTGTTCGTCAAAATTAATTCGCGAAAAAAAGATTGGTAATAAAATTTCAGAAGAAGAAAAGGGTGACCAAATTTGTGAGTAAAGAGATAAGAAAATGAAGGATGAAAGATTGTGTTACTGATGTTATTGTAATAAACATTGAGTTTATCCAGATCAGCGTTACTTGGAAGAGATGATGTATCAGCATGTAAAACATGAAGTCCATCGAGCCAAATGGAGAATCGACATGTAACAAACCTATAGATTCTGCCAAACCCATTCCGAATGAAAATTTGTTTTACCGGCAGTAGAATTGTCCGTCTCTGTACCAGTCATTTGGCTAAATGCCAGATATTGATTATATTCAGCTGTTGGCCTTTTTGCAGCTCGGGTATCTATCATAGTTCCGTAGAACTCTTGACTTCCATAGCGAATAGTAGGAGAATGGTTACTTTCTAATTTCCCTATAATTTCATCAAGAGCGGTCAGCTAGGTTTGAGATTATACGTTATCCATTGATGGGACCGGCTGATGTCCGAAGATTTTTATCGCTGGAAGGATAATGGAGCTCGAATCCGGCTAGTAATATGTCAAAATTTTTATCTTTTAGAGATTGTTGTCGGGAATATGATCTGGTTCGTCTCCTTCATGCTTAGCGAAAAACTCTTCGAATCACTTTTTCGATAATTCGTCTCATTAGTTGCCAAACTTCTATTTATATTTGCGGTATGATTCATCTCGTTCTTTTTGGGTGTGTCAAGAAGACCGGCAAACCTTATGTGACATACAAAACACGGTTAACCTAAAGATTGATTACTGAAATCAAACCAACGCTCATTAGGACGGCTATTATTGTGATCATGGTGTCTACAGAATTTTCGGTCAGTGTAAAAGATCTCCTGCTCGTCTTCAGCACTAACTGTAGAAGGCGTAGAGGTAGGATTTGATACTTTATGAGAAGTAATCCCAGAACGCAATTCTCCTTGAAGAGAAACAACGGTACTAGCAGATTTAGTGCATGAAATTGAACACGCCTGAACGCTTTGACAAGCAGTTGTAATCTTATTATGGAAGAATTTTTCTGTCCGCAATTCTGAGGAAATACCCTGATAGAGTTGACGTAGATCCGAAACCACTATTTATGGATACTCAATTGTTAATTGGAGACTTATGTTGTTCCATTTATCTAGCAAACTTCTTTTCTACTCCTCACCCACATATTAGTCTCCGAATATTTTTCATGTACTGTCAAATTTTTGTGGCATTGTACCAATGTTCGCGTAGTAATGATCAAATACGAGACCTTTTAGCATTATGGGAAAAACCTTGGTAAAATTATCTCGTGCAACACTAGATCAGCTACAATAATTGTTGAAGATCATGAGGTTGTAAGAAAAACTATGGTTTTCTCCAAAGTATTTCATATCTTCTGTCCAAATTTTAGACAAATTTCCTGGTTTCGACCAATATCAGCCAAATAGTTTGATTGCTGATTCAATGACTGGTTCTCGGGTACAATCAGAATTTGAGTTTTGCGTGATTCAGACTCTTCCCGTTTGTGGCTTTCAATTGGACTTTTTGCTGATTCGAAGGTAGCATTAAATTCTTTTTGGTCAAAGTTGTTCTCTAACTACCATAGAAATTTATCGGAGACCAATTTAAGCGATTTTTCTCTCAATGACTTTTCAATTTGATCATCTGTCCACAATGAAAATTTAGTTGTATCTATCATTCCGTCAAGTGTATCCCAAACGACATCTTCATCTTTCTGAATATTGATACCGGCACTACTCAAGGTTTTGCGAAGTGACTGGAGAATCTCTTATTCGGCCAAAATCCAATGGATTAGACTGCATTGTTCAAAATCATAATTAAAAGACTCCCGAAGATCCTCGTCAAACGATTCATCCCGCCTGTAAATATCTTTTTTAAATCTGATATCTCCAGAGGTATCGTCCTCGGACGCATTTTGGATATCAATTAGACGACAGTATTTCTGTGATTCGGCATTAAAAGTGTATGACATGATCACAAATAGAGAAAATAGAGCTGTTTGTCTTTTCCAGAATGAACCTAGTGTAATAGCAGTGCATTCTTGACACGAAAACAAATTGCTACTGTGGCGATTATTTACTTTGAATCTATTTTTTCAAGTACAGGACAAGAAGGTTATTACTTGGCACTATTGTGAGTACAATATCAAGCTTTGTCTTGTCTATTTTTTTAAAATAAATAAGTCATTCTTGTGTATGCAGCCTTTGGGTCATGATATGAATGACAATGGTGCAGTACATGGAGCAATGAATCAACTTGATATGAGAGGCACACACACCTGAATATCAATAGAAGACATCACTCCAAGTCAGGCATCTTACAGCCCCTTCAACCATCCACCCTTAACGTCTGACGCAGAAACGCATTCCAGCCATGCGTGGTTATCCTATCCGCCTTCGTTATCGTTACTGGCTATCAGGGGCAATTAGTTTTACTTGCATGTAGTACTGCAGACCCAAACATTGTTACTATTTAGACAAAAATAGGGATATTTAGAAACAATATTTAGATTTGCAATACAACATGCAAGTAAAACTAACTGCCCCTGATAGCCTATGGGAAGATTCGGCTTGCCCTTTTTGGAATAATGAGCGTAAATATGCAAGGCACAACTACAATAGCAGATCTCACACAGACATTTCATCACATTTTCACTTAAAACTCGTTTGCAACTCATAAAATTCCAAATTATTTGTAAGCTTGCTTTCTTTATAGAAGGTAAGAATATGGCGCCGCCTCTGGCTACCAAGCGTGCGCTTCCACCTGAGCCTCCAGACACGGGGAATCGCGTTTCGAAACCGAAATCTACGTCAGGTAAAACATCTCGTGCAGTTGCCGCGAAAGCTCACCTGCTACTTGAGACAGCTGATGCTCCCCGAAAGGGCATCGTATCCGAGAAGGTGCTTAGTGAGGGGCACAGATCGTCCGAAATAAACTACGACTCTGATGACAGTATGGAATCTCTTACAGACAAACGGGCAGATCATAGCTCAAAAATTGAAAATAACAGAGAGGATATTCAAGGGCTTTCGAGAAACATGCAGACAAGAAGTGCTACAAGCGTCCCAGAATACTCGCAAAAGTCAAGCGACCAAAGTCACAATGGCAGGGCAAATCTCATTGAAGGAATCAAGGGTTTGTTGGATCTTACCAACGATTATTTGAAAAATCTTGAGTTACAACACCCAGGAATTGGATCTGACTTCCTAGCGCTGATAGCAGACGGTGCCTCACGTGCGATGCGAGGAGAGCGTGTCTACTGCAACATATCTAAGACAGAACCCACTAGCAAAAATCTTTCACAAGACACATGGGCTCAAAAGGCTAAAGATCAATCTTCAGGGACTAAGGTCTTCAATCTCAAAAGGCAGACCCTAAAAGCGTCGCCCCCACAAAGCCAAAGTAAAGAAGATAGACGCGTGATGATTAGGCTTAAGCCAGACCACGAGGCGCGGAAGAACGGTTCCTTTGAACTTCGCCAAACAATTCAGAAATTATTACCCGAGAGCTCCTTAGTGACAGATGCATGGGTAGTTCCTTCAGGCATTGCCGTTCTAGAACCTACTCCGGCCAAGGCTGCGGCCATTCTTCAGGCAAAGAAGGCCATAGAAGATAGATTTGGAGACGCACTCGTAGAACGTCAAGAAACTTGGACGACTTTCGTCATTGGACCAATAAATAAGAAAATAAGGTGCCTTGATGGGATGCACGACCCAATGGATGGTCTCTTACATGAAGAGTTAGCACATATCAGAGATACTGTTCCTATAAGGGATATGGGCTGGACTAGGCGGTCACAAAATGAGGAGCCTTACGGATATGTTAGAATCTGTGTGCCTGATTCGAAAGCAGGAAAATTTCCGTCCAGACTTCGTGTTTTTGGGGAGGCAGTCTCCATCCAGAAGATTCGAAAGCGTGGACAACTACTAGTGTGTACTAAATGCCATGGCTTTCACGCCGCCAGAACATGCGCACGGTCAATAAAATGTCAAAATTGCGGAATAGATGCACATGAAGGCCCTTGCGATAGATCCCCGAAATGTCTCAATTGTCTGGGACCTCATTGCTCAACTGATCTAGTGTGTCCTGCCAGACCTCGTCGTATGAATGGAGTCTTCATCCGCCCAACCGGGCTACAGCTGAAACACATTAGAGCTGCAGGTAGAAGGGAATTTTTGAAAACTCAAAATCATGAAGCTAATAACCTCTCCCCATCTCTAACATCCAGCGATGCTACTGAGATTCAATGCACCCCCCCATTAAGTCATTAATGGTGAGGAGACATAACCATCAAAGAGAAGATCCCCTTCTCATTATGCAAGTTAACGTTAGAAAATGCTCATCAGCACATGATATTGCACTCTCTTATGCACAAGAAAATAAAATAAAATAGATATCCTACTAATACAAGAGCCTTGGATCCATTCAGATTTTCTTACTCGAAAAACGAAAGCACATCAAAATTTCGAGGCCTTTTCACCATTATCAACCTGGTGTTCACAGCCCAGAGTATTTACATACATTCGGAAAAAATATGGACTAAAGCCATTGCAAGTAGCAAGTGACATTTCAAGAGATATTGTTCAGATAATTATCACTTGTGGAAACAACACAAGATTCCCAATTTGGAATATTTATAATGCTCCCACTGGGTCAGTAGATGCCGGTGAGGGACTTTCCACTCTTTTAGATTTTACAGAAACACCCTTCTTTATCGGGGGCGATTTTAATCTACGTCATCCTTTCTGGGACTCCTCCATCGCTCACGCCCAACGATCCTGTTCAGATTTCATTGATTGGTATGATAGCAAGGGCCTTAAACTTCTAAACCCAATCGACACTCCAACACATGACTGCGGCGGTACTCTAGATCTTGCCCTCTGTTTGGACGTTAATGCAAAGTGCGAAATACGGTCTGATCTACATACTACATCGGATCATGAAACACTAGTAACTACTGTACGATGGATAAGAAGTTCTCAAAAGCCTGGTAAACTACGGTACAATGCTCTTGATAAAGATCTTTTCCTCCGGCTCCTTGGAGTCAACCATAGCTTACCCATACTTTCATTTAAAGACGACCTAGAAAATGAAACGAACTCTATAATAGAGATAATTCATACTGCCCTATCTGGTGCCTGTCCTCGAAAAAGAGCTCGGAACTATGGAACTCCATGGTGGAATGATGAATGTCGGTTGGCCGCCAACCTATATCGTAGAGCCCGTCGACAGGGCCGTGCTCTTCAGGAAAAATATGAACTTCAAAATACTGTGCGGAAGGCTAAGAAAAATTACTGGAATACTATTGTGGCAGAAACAAAATCGTTGGCTCAAGCATATAAGATAGTACAATGGCATAATACATCCCCTAGATATCAATCTCCTCCGCTTAGTCCATATGAAGGGGGTGAGCCTATATTTGAGCCTTACGCAAAAGCTCGTCTCCTCCACCAGACTCTTTTGTGCCGACACCATGACGCAGAAGACATAATTGACAATGTCCCCACTGTACCAACACGAAGCATTCTTTGGGAACCCATCTCCAGCAATGAGGCCTTTAAAGCGACTTGTCAGGTCACATCGACTTCTCCGGGTAGAGACGAGCTCAACGTAAATAGCATACGCCTATCTTGGTCCGTTTTAGGAGAGAGAATAACCAATCTTTTTAACTGTTGCATTCAACTTGGCTTTCATCCTAGGGCTTTTAAAAAAGCAAACGTAATTATTCTTCCCAAGCCTGGAAAAAGAGATCGGTCTAACCCGAATTCATACCGACCTATCGCTCTTCTTTCATGTCTAGGGAAGGGTCTTGAACGACTTGTCTCCCGCCGACTCTCCTACTGTGCTATTAGATATAAGATTCTAGCACCCAATCAATGCAGTGCTATTAAACATCGTTCGGCATCCGATCTTACAACAGCACTTCTCTGTGACATACGTCAAGCATGGGATAAGAAAAAAGTTGCGGGCATAGTTACAACTGATGTCAAAGGTGCCTTTGATGGAGTCCTAGGGAATCGACTGGTTCATAGGTTACGCTCACAGGGCTGGCCAAACAATCTTATCTTGTGGGTATCGTCTTTTATTTCTGAACGGTCTGTGAGTATCTGTCTTGATCAGGTAACAACCGACCCATTGCCAATTTTTTGTGGACTCCCACAAGGGTCTCCGGTATCTCCCATCTTATTTTTACTGTATATGGAACCTTTACTTCACCTATCGCGCGGAAGGTTTGGCTATGCAGACGATGCAGCATTCTTCTCTTCGGCTAACTCCCTGGAAGAGTGTCATAATAAACTACAAAAACAGCTTGATCTTTCATTTTTCTGGGCAAGGGAAAATGGCGTCCAATTTGATGTTAAAAAAACGGAGTTAATATACTTTCACAAGAAGAGAAAGTACGTAGAAATGCCCCTAAGGGCTGACCGGACTTTAATTAAGGCGAAAGACGAACTTAAATGGTTGGGAATTCTATTCGATAGAAAACTTAGCTTTAAGGGGCAGGTACGAGCAGCTAGTCAGCGGGCAAGAGTTGTAATAGATCATGTCCGACGGTTATGTAATACTTCTCGTGGAGCACCTCCCGGACTGCTACGACAAGCTATACAAGGCTGCGCATTTGCTACATTATTCTATGGAGCGGAAACTTGGTATGGGCCATATACCTCACAGTGGGCTATGAACCAAATACAGCTAGTTATGAATAGGGCTGCACGAGCCGTCCTCCCGGTCTACAAAACTTTTCCTATTCCTGCTCTTCTCCGCGAAACTGGTTGGGGGCCAGCTACATTATGGCTTGACAGAATTCACGACCGTCTAGCAGTAAGAATCGCTTCAGTCGATCCAAGGCACCCTCTCAGGCGTAGGTGGAATTCGTCCCACTTTGCTTGGATCAGACGTCGCCAAGCACTTGAACTGTCTACTACAATAGACGAACCGCCGTGGCTCGGGTTAGATCAAGTCCGTGCTCGCCAACAAATTGGGGCAGTCGGCCGCCAGGAAGGTCTCAAGACCTTTGAGCACTGGAACCGTTTCAAGAACCCGCTCGATCTAACTGTCTTCTCTGATGGATCACTTGATCGGGAGGGGCCGGCAGGGGCCGGCTACTGCGTATATCGGGGCTCGCAAGAAATAATGTGTGGGAGTGTAGCTTTAGGCCGAAATTTTGAAGTCTACGACGCCGAAATCATAGGAGCAGTTTCAGGCCTACGAGCAGCTTGCTCACATTGGATGGCACGATTTGCAAAAAATGTAATAGTTTGTCTGGACAACGAAGAGGCCGCTATCCGACTTCACACTGGGTGCGCTACTCCGTCGAGCTCGACACGATTTCTAGAGTTCCAAGCCCTCCGCACGAGTTGGTTAGAAAGAGTAAAGGCTACAGCAACAGAAGAAGGGTCGGTCTTTGTAAGATGGATCCCAGGACACCAGGGAATTGTTGGAAATGAGAGGGCAGATACTTTAGCAAAACAGGCTTGCAGTTTAGAATCGCAATACACAGAGGCATCAATTGCTCGGGGGAAAAGGTTGGTGGAAGAGAGATACTACGACTCACTAGTTTCCTACTGGAACTCTCATGCACCTAAACGCTACAAAGACCTTGGAATTAGTGTGTGCTCGCGAACCCCACCAGAAATAAATTTGCTTCCTAGACATAGTCTTGGTAAACTACTAGCAGCTCGCTCCGGACATGGCGATTTTGCATCATATCACCGTCGATTCCATCACACTGACGCAGACCTACACTGCACGTGTGGATTAGAAAAATCACCGGAACATCCATTTTCATGTCGATTAACAAGGCGAATGAAGAAAAAGCTCCTTGGATCTATACCAGGCACTGCTGAAAAGATAAGGTGGGTATTGGGCACATACTCTGGTGCCCGAATATTTCACAAATGGCAAATGGCTTTGAAAGGTTTAAATGGGGAGTAAATAAGTATTTAATTTTAGTTTATATTAGAATCGCTTTTACGCGACATTAAGTCGCGTCTGATAGGGCTGTAGAAGTACCCCATTCACCTTCGAGTTTTATCGGGTGTTTGTGTAGATAATACTGTCGTCATATGATAACTTGAAATGCCTGATGGCCTAAAGCTATGCAGGCACGCCAAATGCCCCATGGGAGGTAAGAGGCCGGGATTACCCCGTGAGCCTACTTGGCGTTAATTAGTAATAATAATAATAATAATAATAATAATAATAATAATAATAATAATAATAATAATAATAATAATAATAATAATAATAATAATAATAATAATAATAATAATAATAATAATAATAATAATAATAATAATAATAATAATAATAATAATAATAATAATAATAATAATAATAATAATAATAATAATAATAATAATAATAATAATAATAATAATAATAATAATAATAATAATAATAATAATAATAATAATAATAATAATAATAATAATAATAATAATAATAATAATAATAATAATAATAATAATAATAATAATAATAATAATAATAATAATAATAATAATAATAATAATAATAATAATAATAATAATAATAATAATAATAATAATAATAATAATAATAATAATAATAATAATAATAATAATAATAATAATAATAATAATAATAATAATAATAATAATAATAATAATAATAATAATAATAATAATAATAATAATAATAATAATAATAATAATAATAATAATAATAATAATAATAATAATAATAATAATAATAATAATAATAATAATAATAATAATAATAATAATAATAATAATAATAATAATAATAATAATAATAATAATAATAATAATAATAATAATAATAATAATAATAATAATAATAATAATAATAATAATAATAATAATAATAATAATAATAATAATAATAATAATAATAGTAAATATGCAAGGAAAATGTCTATAATTTCAAGATTTAAGATTTAACAATCTTTAGAGTAGTAACACTGTACTACAGGGGGTCAAGGGTAAGTGAAGTCTTCGCTTAATCGACAGGGTTTGGCGTGTAAGGGTTTTGTCAGCCTTAAACAGCAGGCGGTGAAGGTACGGTGAAGTCCCCAAAACAGGGCGTCCCAGTACTATTATATAATTTTCTGTGCCAAGTTTCATTCCTTCATAAAATCCTATTAGCTTATTTCTACCAGATTCGGATTTGTTCATATTCGCTGACCTCAATTTTCACTAATCATCTGGAACAATATTTTCCTTCATTGCTAAAACTTTACCAGATCTATAGCGCGATCGAAAATACAATAAGTTTCATGCGTTCATTCTAAATATGCAATTTCCAATCAAACAGATAAATGTACCTCATTGCTATTAAAAAACTTAGCAGAATGAATACTCAAATCACTCCACCTGTTAGCAGACGTGCGCTCTATCTTACTCGAGATCAAAAATTGCAGGTGATTACAGGAATTCAGCTATAAGAAAACTTTCCCCATAATCTAATCACATTTAGATACTCACACTCCACAGAGCCGGACTCTCTAATAGAGAAATAACAGATCAACTTGAAGTCACCATCCTTCAAGTTCAGAATACGGTCAGATCTGGTGGTACCTCTCCCCAACCTCGGACAGGACTTCCACAGCTCTTAAGCTTAGCCTAAGTTGATGAGCTGGAAGCATTTGTTTATTCTTCGCGGGAAACTAGGCATATGTCGTTTCTTGAACTGGCTCTCCATTTTCGTCGTTGGAGTGCCGGTGAATACGCAATTCGGAATGTGCTCAGAAAACGAGGTTACGAGCGGTGAATTCCACGTAGCTCTCCCCTGCTCTCTGAAAATCATCGTGCGGTCCAAATATGGTAGAGCGAACAGCATCTGAATTGGCGTCAAGAGTGGTTACGAGTTCTTTGGAGTGACAAGACATGGATAAACGATAGGTGAATAATGTCTGTACATGTTACCAGAAAGGTTAATCTAATCTTATTCATTTTCAAAAATATCTCGGACTCTAATATCGACAAAAGAGGGGCCAAGACTTTGATAACACTTGTGTTTTATCGATTGTTACAAGAACAATTCTTGGATGTTCTGGGGAAGCTTCGCGGGAATTGAACGAGGTCCTCGTGTCTCTTGGGAGCGGGAGTGGGGAAGTATGACCTCTGAAGGATATAGTGAACGTATCCTCCCAAGGATATAGTGAACGTATCCTCCCAAGGATAGGTAATTGGATCAGAGAAAAGAGAGAAAACACGGGCCATGATTATATCTTTATGCACGACAACGCCTCTGTTCATAAAGGACGTCTGGCTTGGGAGTTTCTCGATGCTAATGGGGTTGAATGTATGCCCTGGCCTGCTAACTCTCCTGACTTAAATCCGATCGAGAATGTATGGAGCATGATGAAATATTACATACAAGAACGATACCCGGAGTTTGAGCGGACGAGACAGCAGAACAGGGCGGAGATTCGATCCAGTGTGCTATAGGCATGGTACCATAGTACAATAGAGGAAAAGCTCACAACTGATTGGGAGTATGGCTAGAAGATGTGAGGAAGTATTGAATGCAAACGGGGGTCCTATTTCATATTATGCTTAAAAATCTGTATAAACAGCAAACCTGAATTGCAAGTTTTAATATGACGTATGAACTCGATTTTTTAGGCTTAGTGCGAAATAAAGTGGGGAGAGACAGGCGACGTCAATTTCTCTCACCTAATTTTTGAACAGAGTTTTAAGCTTTACCATATTCAGCCTCGCTTAATCGTAATCGTCACGGTAGATTACTATGTTTGGGTAAATATCGGCAAAAAGCCCCCTGTGAATGACAGGCAACTTCACTTAACCTTGACCCTCTATACGCTGCTAGGGCAAGAAAGGCACAGTGGGGCCAAACCTCGCTTCAGGGGTTAACCCCTACTAGTGAGTAGACTAGACAGGGGCGGATACTGCTGCCTGATAATTCAGAATGTCTATGGTTTCCGAACTATAACCTCCACAGAGCTCATCTCAATATCGACTTTGTGACAACCATCATCACATTTTCATTAATTTTGATCCTGAAAGCTCCATATTTATTTCGCCCATCATACACAGATTTTTTGTCAGTAAAATTAGAGGTATGTTAACATGCAGGCTGACGATTCAGTTGGCCGAGTTGTCTTTAAAATAGATGGATCAACCTAAAATACCCCCTTCCACGCCCTCATCCAAACGTTTGAGTAGAGATCAGTGCACAAAGGTGAATATTTAGGCAAGAGAATGATACAGAAATGTTAGATAGCATAGATTAAAGCGCTTCACGACGCTGGCATAAATCAATCAAAAATTGCAGCCCAACTCAACATTTCACGTAAGCAAGTTGGTTACTCTCTTCGCCGCGGATCAGTGACGCCCAAGAAAGCTCGTGGTCGAAGTCCATCACTTTCATCCGAAGATGTTGATAAGACTGAGGAATTTATCAAAGAATCTCCTGAAAACCGACACATGACCTCCTTTGAACTTGCAAATGGACCGTTCAAGCACTTAGGCGTGAGTGAGAGAGTGATAAAGAGTGAACTTGAGAAAAGGGGTTTTAAGCGCTACACAGCGTTGAATAAGCCTACTACATCTCCTGAGATTAGAAGGAAGCGAAGAGAATGGGCAGAAGCCCGCATCGATTGGACCCTTGAGCAGTGGATGTCCATCCTTTGGTCAGATGAAACTTGGGCAACAGATGGCCATCATTCGAGACGCTGGATTACCAGAAAGGTTAGTATCTTACTGTCCAGCTTGGATAACTCACCAAAACTAAAAACTTTATCAAGCCAGGGGAGGAACATGAAATTAATTGTATTGTTGAGACAATCAAGAAGAAGATTGGTTGGATGTTTTGGGCGTCCTTTGCGGAGTCTGAAAAAGGTCCCTCTCAGTTTTGGGAGAAGGATTGGGGGAATATCACTTCCTCAAGCTATTCTGAGAGGATAGTACCTCTTTTAGACGGTATGACTAAATTTAGACCCGGGCTTTCTGTCATGCAGGACAACGCTCCTCCCCACGTTGCCGCGAGGACGATGGAAGAGTTCGAGGAGAGGTCAATCACTCCTATTGATTGGCCCCCTTATTCGCCCGACCTCAACCCTATAGAACACGTCTGGAAAATCATGAAAGATAAGATCGAATACAAGTATCCGGGTTTAAATGGGGGCAAGCGGCGGTCGTCAGATCAAATTCGTGCGATCGTGAAGGAGGCGTGGGATTCTGTGTGTTCACAAGAGCTCACAGATCTCATCAAAAGCATGCATGACAGATGTCAGGCCGTAATCGATGCCGACGGAGGCCCAACTAAGTATTAGTCTCAAGATTCTTTCCGCCATATATGTAGATTTTGTAGTTAGATAATCAAAATGTTCAAATGAGGTTTAGTACTAGGAGCTCGCTTAAATGTGCAAAATCAACCGTATGGTAAAATCACCATACAAATTATCCTTGCCATTTCATCAAAGCGGGGTACGCCTTTCCTAACTAGGACTGATGCACTAATTAAATACCCCTGTTTTGGACCCACTGTGCCAAGTCTACCCATGAAGCAAAGTATGTGTAGTAATCAAGAGATGACGACTTCATAAATTCAAATTCAGTACCCAAATTAACCGAGATATGTGGCTTGCATAATTTATTTTCAATAAAAGCCCTGCCTCACATAACTTTAGTAGTAAGTTATTACAGTAGAGTCTGTCTAATCCGAAAGTGAATTTCGGTTTAATTAGTGAAAAGACTCATTAAAATTTTACACTTTATATTTGCAATACGGACCCATACAATTAAAATGGCACGTAGGGGTAAGTACTGCAAAAGTAAATACACATAATTCTTCTTATCTTAACAATAATTAAATCAGGATCCGCTATCGGCTTAGACAGGCTTTACTGTTATACTAAACCGGGTCGGTTCGGCGAAAATTTCAAAGTTATGTGAGGCTAAATTATCCGAGATGTGACTGAGATTTCAGATTTTCTGACCGCTACAAACTGTTAATGCGTTTTCGTCATCAGCTTCCATAACAGATGAGAGCGACAAACTAACGTTACTTCTCTATCACCTTATTTTTGCAAATACGGCACCCACCTTACGTCTCAGATTAGTACTAAAATGTCTTCATTCTGAGCATCACTATGATGGCATCTTTTAAATAATGCTTGCATTTTTGTATTAAGCTCACCTTACCTTGCAACAGTAATATATTCTATACAACCTAACAAAAAATGCCTTATTCGAACTTCGAGCGTATTGCACGCCGTAAGCAGCAAACACGCCTGCATTTCGATTCTGTAAACTCTTCTTTAACTCCCGCCTCTTCTGAAGATCTTGGACATGAATTTAATAAAGAAAAAAATAAACCCATACCATCATCAGGTACTCGAGTAATTCAAGAGATTAATGAAGAAAGAAAATGTGATTCAATAGAGAAGCCGGATAAAATCGAGTCTCAATTATCATCTATATCACCGCGAGCTTCTGCAAATGCACTGTGGCTAAAATACAAAGCTACTCAATTGGAAGGTCTGTTTTGGTCTCTTTGGCAGTGCTTGTGAACTTCTCCTGTAAAGGCTATATTGACTTGCCAACAGCAGGCGAGCCAAAAGAGCGAGTAAACGAGAAGTCATTAGATAAAAATCAAGAGAAACTTAAAAATCAAGAATTTCCCATGGTTCGTAGTGCATGTAAAAAATACTACCGAATGAACTTGTCCCTGGGAGTCGATTCTTCTGAAGGGTCTGAAGCTGAAGATGATCACCCAACTAATAATGGTGCCGTAAGAAAGTGGAGGTCAGCGCAAATCGTTGATCTTTGTTCAGAAAGTGAAGATAACTCCATCGCTCCTTCAATTTCTGGAAAAAATAAAAATAATTCAGCCAACCATTATAAAAACCCTTCTTCCACACCAGACGTTAATCATAAAATGTCTCTCCCAAACCATGAGAGCACTGAAGACGAACTCGATCTTCTCTCGTCCAAACGGGCCAAGAAGCTTTCCAGCCCCCCAAAAACTTCAGATTTAAAAGGCAAGAAAGCCTTAAATAAAAGTCATGATCCCTTTCTATCAAATACATCGCCAACGTCATCTCACCAGAAAACAATATCATCATCAATTCAAGTTGATTCTGAAGATGATGTAAGATCCTCACCACTTAAGCGCCGTCGAAAATATACAATAGAAGATGATTCGGATTGCGATACTTTGTTGAGTCCACTAAAGCGGTGCTGTCCAAAAATCGCTTCCCCTGGTACAGATGAGTCGGAAGAACTAGTCTCACCTGCTTCACGTCGACATTTGAGGAAAAAAAAAGATGAACAGGTAAATTCAGTAGACTCTGACCAACCGAGAGTATTAAACAGGCAAATATCACCAAAACGTATCACACGACAGTCAAAAATCAAGAAGCGCCGCACGGAAAAAGAAAAGGCTTTGGAATTGATAAGACGTAAACGCGCTGGAGAGAAAATCAACAAGGTTTCAAGCTCAGAATCGTATGAGGAAGACTCTGATGAGGATTTATTAATTTTATCAGAGTTCGAAGATGATGAGAGTCAACCGGAAAAAGAAAATTGGACCAAAGATCAAGGTAGAGCAGAAATTCAAGCCAGTGACTCGGACTTTATCGTAGACGATGAGGGCCCACTTGGCGTTCCTGATTATTCAGCTCAAATCCCACTCCAATTTACACATGCGGCACATAAACCACTCAAAGAACACTTCCGTGACGCTATTGAATGGATGGTTAAGAAGAAGGTCTCTCCGGGCTTCCCACACGACGATGAAATCTATCTTCAGGCGTTCAGAAAATTGAATGATATGTGTGAGGGGCTCGCGAAAAGTAAATTTATGTCTACCCAATGGACTCCAAGCTTCACTGCAGCCATTTTGGCGCGTCCATATCTTATTTCGGGGCCACTTGAAGCAGAAGAGGGTTATGATGCAACGACAGGTGTCCCTAAGTGCGATGCATGTAATCACAGAAAACACATTCCTACATCTTATTTACAATTGAAGGGTAAAGTTTACGATAAAAATTCATTGGATCAAATCGATCAGATTTATGACTCTGAGCAGGAAGACTCTGACATTGCCGGTGCAAGAAGCGAGAATAGTCGAGACCAAAAAATTCTACCCCAGTCAAAAAAGTGGTTTGCTGGCAGGTTAGTCTATTAAAATCAATCTGTTTGAAGGTTTGAAACTAACAATATAGTACTTGCAAAGCAAATGCACAATATGCTCATAGCCTGATACATTGGAAGTTTTCTTTGAACGAATGGGTTGTTAATACTCTCACGCTAGAAGGCCATCTGTCTCCAAACAAGATAGCAGAGAGGAAGAGAATGACACGAGAAGAGACAAATGAATTTGGAAATCAACTAGTTGACGCATGGAACACCAAGGGAACTATTAGGTTGCTCTACCGGGACTGGAAAATCCAACGTATCACTGCAGTTGAGTATAAAGAGAGAGTCTCAGATGATTGGAATTGAGATTGGTGTTAAGTAAGTCTACTGTTGAGCTATTACAACTATCCAGAGAGGTTTTTGACGTCGCTCGATTGTTAAATATGTGCATCAAATACTTGCTCCGAGCCAGATAAAAATTGGCTTGTATTATTTATTCCTACAGGGTAGTACAACTCTAAGTTACATTTTGCAAATTTGACATACTTATGGACTGTTGGGAATAACGGGGTTTACTTGGTTTAGGGCCTTAAGTCAATAATCAAGTAAAAAAATCTCGTCTTTTTCATTTCTCTCTTTTCCAGGGTTAAATAACTAACTTTACAAAAGAGCTTAGCGGCCGTAGCTACTACACGTGATATAAATACTACATGTATAAGGAAACAATGAATGTGGAACCCGGTTAATAGATTTATAAACCAACATGGACTAAAAAAATAGTTGAGATGATGAGAGATGTTTATTCGGTGATAATCTTATACCATCATAGGCAGGTATTATCCACAAAGCAGAAATCTAGCCCGGTTTATGTTCAGCTATCTGAAATTGCTAGAAAGAGATACTGAGAGCCCTATATCAACGGGAGTCAATGAAGTATTGAAATGGAAGATTTAAAGTTCAGTTGTTAGACTGGATAGGATCACTTATCAATCGTAGGGTAAACTTGGAACAAGTAAGAGTCTGTTAACGTAGTGTCTGGAGATGTTTATTTCTCCCACTTCGAACAGAGTGCTATCTACTAATAAAACTAACTAACAGTGATTCAGTGATCTTACTAATAAGGATTAGCGTATTGATGCTCATAATACACTTTAGGCTTAAGGTCAATGCGTGTGCGATTAGGGGATTCAACCTGCACGATCTTCCTCAGCCATCTCAATTAGAAGCACTAATTTCATCATGAAGTTGTATCGATGGTGAATTTGGCGTGATGATACATTTCCCAATCCGGCTATTTGTCGTCAGAAGTTGACAAGACAAATCAAAAGTTATACTTTTCATGTCGAAGAAGAAATTTCGACGATCCTCCAAGCTCACTCACACGAACATGTGCATACATATCTCCAATTCTACAGGTTCCATCGAGGTGCAAGAAACTAGTCTGTGAAGTATGTTGAGCTCTTCAAATCTATTTCTCCCCTTTCCGACAATGAATATTGCGAAATTAACAGTGCTAGACACTTTAAAAACCAGCATACAGCTATAAACCTGGCAGCCTTAATTTTATTTTGACCACGAACATCCTAAAATCGCTCATCGTCGGAACATCCACCGTCTAAAGTAGTCTTGTATTTGCCAGATTGCTTGGATGATTACTTGGGGTTTTTTTCCTTGTTTAGCGTCGTGCCGGCGCACGGCTACGAGTCTTAAAGTGACACGTGCTGGCTAGCTCAGCCTGTAATAGCTACCCGACGCACCAGTGCCCCATAGGACCTGACTTCTACCCATAGATTCAGACCTCTCTGCCTGGAACCTTTCTGCCTAAAATACATGTATAAAGGGCACCCTTCCACTGGGTCTCTGCATGTTCTACTTGTAGACTGATAACTGTCTAAAAGATTATGAGGGATCCCTGCTACAGGATAAAATTGAAAGGAGAGGTGAAAGATACACCTTATAACAAAAGAAAAATGAAATAAAAGTGAAAAAGAAAATTAAGAAAATAGTAAACTGATAGCAGAGCTCTCTATGTCGACGGGACATACTAGCGACGGAGCTTTATTTCGTCAAAAAAGGAGGTAGCCGAAAGCCAGTTGCTGAAAGATTTTCCTCCCTCCACTGTGCCTAATACCCATCGGATTCCGGGGCTCGGGTATCAAGGTCCATCCCTTAAGCGAGCGCGGTTTCGGCCGAGTCGGCAGAAAAAGAAGTGATCGGGTGATTTTTCCTGCCCGCATGTGCAGGCCAGGAGTGCGTTTTTATGTTGGAAACTACGTTGGTATTCTACAAAGTCGCCGAGACCAGAACGGGCCGCCAGAAGAAAATCAATCATGCTTCGATCGAAGCTCGCTAGTTCTGGGGAGATTTTTGCATTCGCACTGACTCTGAGCTTCCTATATCTATATGCAGCATTCCTGGACCAATAAGTGGCTACAGAGGCTTCATATCGTGCTTTGATTTCTCGTTTTGCTCGCGCAATTGACGGGGCGAGGATAGGAGCAGGGGCTTCGCATGCTAGCTTGGCGAGAGAGTCGGCAGTTTCTTTGCCGAGGATACCGACATGTGCTGGGCACCAGCTTGAGTCACTGTGCCAGATTGTGTGAAGGAGCAGCAAATTCTCGTTGTTCAGGAAATTGAAAGCTCTTGGAAAAGCTTTTTACGTTTCAAGCTGCTTGGTGTGGGGGCGTTAGATTTGAGCCGGAGAGCAACCTCGTGGTTGTCAAGGCAAACTGTGACGTTTGTAGCAAATCGTGCCATGGGGCTACGGAGAGCAGCAGCAAGTCCTTCAGTGGCCCCAAATATTTCCGCATCATATACTTCAGCGGAAGTTCCAAGAGGGAGAGAGCCTTAGTTTGTAAGACCCCGGTAGATTACATGTCCGGCACCAGACCGGTTTTCTATTAGCACGCCGTCAGAGAAGACAAATAAATCAAGAGGAGGACAGGAAGCCTGCCAGCGTCTAAACTCCTTTTTTCCGAATGTTCTGCCTACCGCTTCAATGGAGTTTAAGGCTTGAGTGGTGGTATAGTAGCCTGCTATGTTATTGTAAGTGGAATATCATCGAACGCCAAGCCCGACTACATACTAGTGTTGTGAAACTTATTACGCTTGCCGACAACTTTCTATTCTACAACTTATGGTTTTCTATTGAGAAGAGGTCGAAAAGTGCAAGATTTCCCTAGTTATCAGAGTTGATGTGACTCACCTTTTACGGATTTGTTTACTTTGGGCTATTTCTCAATGCTTCCATAGGAAACCTTTGTTGATATTGTTTACTTGGATTACTCTGCTTGTTGGTAATAGGGCAGGACATGTATATATATATATAGCTGACAAGAACTGCAGAGTTCTTGTCCTTTACGTTTAGTTCTTTGTCTAATTATTCATACCATACCTACAATCTTCGTGCCTTAGAGCCCACCATTCCTATTGCTTTTGAGCCCTTCAGTCCTCCCTTAGCTCATCTACCCAGTCATTATCGCCTCCGTACCTTCAGCATACTGACATTAGCCCTGCGGGAAATTTCGTATACCGGGCGAAGTATTTCAAATTTAATCGGTAGAAATCAGATAAATCTCATAGGGACCGGCATTCCATAGGGGAGGTTTGGCTGGATAGGAACTACACGGGAAAATTCATCTCAGTCAACCACAGAGATTCCTTATAAGTCTTCTAAATTAAGTACAATATCCTATACCACACAAGGTAAAACGACCGATAATCTCGTTGGTTAGAAATAGGCTACGTCTGGCCCCGTGTAATAAACTCCCTAATTTTAGTAGAAAAATAATTTGCTGACGATACTACAAGATTCCCTTTATAGTAATTCGCATCCTGCTTCTTTCCTCAACCGTGAAAACTGATCTGAGTCAAAAGCTTCAAATTTTTCGGTGCCTTTAATCATGAACTGGGCTACCAGTGTGAAGGTGGTCATCTGATATAATTCATACTTTTATCGGAGTAGACATTCAGGCGACAAAAACTCTCTATTGGAATAGCACTCGGATGACGGACTATCATACCATCTTTTACTGAAGTCATGGTTTGCAGAAACCCGAAAGCTATGGTCTCAATTCTTCAAAGTGTATTTTCATCCCTGGGAACCCTCTTCTGTTCTTATCACCATTCTTCCAATATTTCCTGCCCGGGTGTCAAAGGCTGCGAGGCAAATTTGACGAGTGAGAGAAACAAAGGGCTTTGGTAGGACGGTAGAGACTCATGAATTCGGCAATACAGCTAGGATTAAGGGTTCCGACGAAGCGGCTAGGACTGAGAAATCTGAGAAGGACAAATACTTGAATTAAAGCGTATATACACCAAAAAGAACAAGACCGAGCGTGAAGATCCCTCTCTAACTCTGACCTTAGATTTATACATATTGAGTTATCCCAGCAGAGATGACAATGACACTAAAGATTGTGTCCATAAACAAATACGGATTGATCCGCGCAAAATACGAGCTTAGAAAACCCGATCGTTGTCAAACATGAGGTGATATCCTTGTCAACAAATGCCGTGTGCAAGCATTCTATTAACAACCCATATCAGGTCCAAACATGAGATATGTATGGGCCCTAGTGAACCCATCGACTCCATCGACTCGAACACGACTTCAATGGGAATCAAAACGAGGGTAAAGAGAGGCTTAAACTTTTACACCGCGGATCGTCTTCCTGGAAACGTCCCTTCCGACTTGGAAAGAGCCTCATCAGCGTTGAACACCAAAACTTCAGTTAGACGGATCTCCATGGCTCGTGGCGCAAGTTGGAAGCTCCGGAGGGGCAACTTACTAAGCGTAAGAGTGAATAATGTCAGTAGGAGACGACGATGAGCAGGATATCTCGCTGCCAGGTATGCTGCAAGGAGAACTCAGCTTGGTGCAAGTGAAGGAAGTCAGGTGTCACGATGAGCGTGAGAGAGCGAGATTGCTGATGAAGCGAGCCGGACTTGAATACACTTAACGACGTCAATTGTCTGAACTTCCTTATCCGAGTATACTGATTCTTCACAGCCGGTATGTTGGGAGAGTATTGCTTTTGCTTATGTCAGTCAGGTTTACGACGTCAGTATGCGATGTGTACGGTGCAAAGAAGATGCTTTCAGAGGAATTCGATTTAGCATTTTTGCCTGACGGTGCGCGGGATGGACGTTAAGACTCGTGTGTCATGTTCTATAAATTATCTGCTCGCTCGCATTTAGACTATGAAGCGGATCTGTTTCTCTCCCATGTAACTTTAATATTATTTCTGGAGGCCTGTAATTTCTACATCGACAAGCATCAAATTTCTTCACTATGCATCTTTATCTCATCTCCTGGACTCGGATTTCGGCAGGACGGTGATATTTTTGACGGGGTTGCCTTCGCATCCTTGACGCGGTATGAGGAGAGATGGTCATTGAAGAAGTCATATCTGGTGAATGAGAGTGACAGCAAAGAGGAAATGATGTACTGGAAAGAGTTCTGATGCATATTTGTATGGTTCAATCCCTGGTCAGAGTGAACGTCCCGTAATACATAGACTAAAACTTGCCATCACGTCATAGTAGTACAGACAACATTTATACTAGTAATACTACAAGGGTGATTAGAACTAGCGAGCTTAGATCGACGCACGATTGGTTTTCTACTTGCAGCCCGCTCTGGTCACGGCGACTTCGCAGAATATCATCGCCGTTTCCAATATTAAAACGCACTCCTGGCCTGCACATGCGGGCAGGAAAAATCACCCGATCACTTCTTTTTCTGCCGACTCGGCCGAAACCGCGCTCGCTTAAGGGATGGACCTTGATACCCGAGCCCCGGAATCCGATGGGTATTAGGCACAGTGGAGGGAGGAAAATCTTTCAGCAACTGGCTTTGGGCTACCTCCTTTTTTGACGAAATACAGCTCCGCCGCTAGTACAGCAGAATCTCTCATAGCTAATAGTGGGTCCCGGTATAAGTGTTGAAAAGATTCATTGTAACTTGGACTTTTACATTTGCAACACTTACCCTTACAGGTCATTTTGGGTGCAGGAGTAAGTATTGCAAATATAAACGGTAAAGTTTCTATGAATTTCTTCAGTAATTATACCGGGACCCACTATTAGCCATGAGAGGTTCTACTGTATGTCCCGATGACATAGAGAAATCTTCTATCGATCTACAGTCGTCCCTCTCTAACTCGATAGTGGGTCCCGGTATAAGTGTTGAAAAAATTCATTGAAATTCAACCATTGCATTTGCAATACTTACCCCAGCACCCAAAATGACCTGTAAGGGTAAGTGTTGCAAATGTAAAAGTCCAAGTTACCATGAATATTTTTAACACTTATACCGGCACCCACTATCGAGTTAGAGAGGGACGACTGTACTATTTTCTTAATTTTCTTTTCTACTTTTATTTCATTTTTCTTTTGTTACAAGGTGTATCTTTCGCCTCTTCTTTCAAGCTAAACCTGGTACAGGGTATCCCCTACAATCTTCTAGACAAGTATCAGTCTACAAGTAAAACATGCAGAGACCCAGTAGAAAGGTGCCCTCTAGATGTGTAATTTAGGCAGAAAAGTTCCAGGCAGAGAGATCTGGAGCTATGGGTAGAGGCCAGGTCTTTTGGGGCACTGACGCGTCGGGTAGCTATTATAGTCTGAGCTAACCGGCACGTGTCACTTTAAGACTCCTAGCCGTGCGCCGGCACGACGCTAAACAAGGAAAAAAAAGATACAAGGGTGATGGGGACGGGCAAAAACGAACTCGTCACGTTCACATGGTGCTTGCCGTAAACGCCCAATATGTTCGCTGCATATTTGAGATAGCGAAGAAGAGAAACGCATCCAGGTCGCGGCGAGACAAGAATCACTCATTGTCAGAACCAAGCTGCCGTCTAGTCACTTTCTGTCATTGACGACACAACTCTTCAAACGAATCACCCGACTGCTATTCTTCCGATCATTGTTCTTACCTGGTTCAATCGGCTCACACATTCAAAGATTATCCACGCCTAATGGCTCCGACTAAACGCTCTGGTAGCTATGGACACCCGACGGAGGATTGAAGGCCTGCGGCATCAAGTTGTGGAGGGTTCTCTTCATTTGTTGGGAAGTCAATTGATAGACCGGGCAAATGAGTGATAGGAATAGTAACAGAAAGACGGTCATGAGGGAGAAGAGGTGTGTCCGAAGAGCGAAGTTAGGCAGGACTGTCGCTGAGGTGTACGACTTTGGGGCTTGTCCGCTAAGACTTGGACGAAAGATGGTGTTGTAGTCCACCATCTGGGGCATTGTTAATCAGGAATCTTTGCAGCCTGAACGCCTACTTTGATAATAGGGTTAAAGATTGTGAGATCAAACTTCGCGCGGTTGCAACGGACAAGATGAGGAAGCACGCTGAGGAGTCTGAGGTTTTTACTTTGTTTTTTTCTTGGACAGGTATTCACGGTTGAGGGGAGAAGCAACGGAACTATAGCAGGATTGATACGGTAGCTACTCGCTTTCGTATGTCTAGAACATATCTAAATTCTATCTAGGGAGAGGAATGCAAAGTTGAGTGATCGACTTGTCTAAATACGTGCGTCGCATTTGATATTTACATAAGCAGTTGCGCGTTCGTGTTAACTGTTCTAATCACAGTCAAACCAGGAATGCCGTTACCAAGGCAACCGGATAAACTCCGGTTCCAACCTAAATAGGCACAGCCTGTGACAGGGACGTAAGTCTTAACAAGTGTAACCCTGTAGTGGTACCGGCAAATGTGTCTTTGGTATGAGTGTTCAGCGTCATGAATGTATTATCTTAGTTCTGGCAACTGAGGATAATGTACGCTTTCCGAGGTCTTACGTCCCAAGAGGGGACTTTAGGGTGCGTGGCTGCACGTTGTCCGCAGACACAATAAACGTCACAACAACAACAACAACAACAACAACAACAACAACAACAACAACAACAACAGCAAAAGTGATTGATAAAAACAATAAAATTAAAATAGACTAGTGAAAAATAATTAAGGGTCTGTGAGATATCGGGGAAAATTTTTGGGTTTTATTATCCAAATTCGAGCGGCTCAGATATTTGAAGTATGAATTGAATCTACTGAGTAAATCTTAGTGTTAAGCCTATCCCTTGGCAAATGTTTGTAGCGGACTCTGAATTAATCATGCTTTTAATCTCGCGGGAACGTTTGTTTAGTAAAAGTCGTAGTTAAATTTTTGGCACTTTTATTACCCAAACGATATCTATTGAACTGGTTTTTGTAAAAATACTAAAAATTTACAGAGTGAATCTGTTACGCTATATATTAGGAAAATAAATCACCAATTAATATTGAGGGGAACCGGAGAAATACCAGTTGATGCACTTTACTCGTGCAAGAAAGCGCCACAACCTCGAAGCAACATTAAATATACAGGGACATCTAACCTTTCCACAGTCTTCTCTCCGAGTCCTCGGGATTTATTTCGACCCCAAGTTAAACTGGGGCGCCCACATAAAGAAAGTTGAGCAAAAGTCGCACACCCAGGTACAGTCAATTAGCAGATTGGCACAGTCTACCTGGGGAGCGACATTTAAGAAGTCAAAGCTGTTGTACAGCACGTTAGTGAGACCGGCCCTCACGTATGGGTCCCAGATTTGGGCCGAGGCCGGGCCAGGAGGTAAAATCCCCGAAAGGATAGTTAAACCTTTAAGAAGCGTCCAGAGAAAATGCTTAAAGTTAGTTACAGGTGCATATAATTCAACAAGCAGCAGAGTACTCGAACACGAGACCTCAGTGCTCCCAATCGAGCTTTATCTGAAGCAAAGGAGGGTCCAACACGCCGGACTATCAGACAAGCTACCTGTTCGAAGGACAATAACTTCGGCGTGTAATCGAATCAAGCTGCCCGTCCGAGGGAGAGAGGAGATTCACGATATGAACAGAAGCGATGATGTGGCCGAATGGATTCAAATCTGCGGAAGGGAAGAGCAAACTGGGCGACAAAAGACGGCTGTAAAGATTGAAGCATTCCAGGAATGGAAACATTCTTGGACACATCAGAAGAACTCTGGACACTCGACTCCAGCCAATCCTGAGACTTGGAAAGCAGCGAATATCACCATGGATAAAAATACTGGCAGATTTACAATAAACTACAGGGAAGCACCAGTTCAAATTCACCAGAACCTTAGCAGGGCCCAAAGTAGTATCGCCATACAGATAAGAAGCGAGCATATCGGGCTCAATTCTTATCTGTACAGAAGAAAAGTTCCTGGAGTTGACAGCCCAAAATGCCAGTGTGGGTATCCGTCACAGAACGTCAGGCATATGGTTATGACGTGTCCGCAGTGGGCGAGGGGACGAGGGGATTTCCTGCGAAAAGCAAAAGATAGGTCCTATCAGGCCATGATTCAGAGCCCGGAAGATGTGGCAAGAATCACGAAGTGGATACTAGACGAAGGATACCTAGAACAGTTTCGACTTGTCAGTCAAGTTGAGGCAACCATGCGGCTAATGATGCACAGAGCAGGGAAGGGGTGAGACGGATCACACACTGGACGTACAGTGTAAGGCACTTTTTGAAGGTAAACTGAAAACCAGAAAGATACCAGATTGCAGTTTTGGGGGGTTTTTACCGCGAGGTTTCCTCCTGTGTATATATAATAGTTAGACACCTGCATGGGCCCTTGGGTTTCCTGAACGGGTTAATTGAAATCAAATCAAAATCAAATATTGAGGGGAATGTTTACATTGAAACTTATCACATATTTTGTAAAACATCGTTTCAGAACTTCGTTAGGGAGCCTATGTCTGCAGCATAGTGCAACGATTCTCAATTTGCTCGATTTTCTCTAAGAGTTTTATGCTGCCTTCCATCGCTTTCATGGCTTTTTCAATGAGCACTGTATTTTCATGGTCAGCTTACTGGTTCAGACGCTTCATTAATCGCTGGATTTCTCGATTGAATTCTGGAAGATTAGGTGGCACCGAAAATTCGTCCTCTAAAGATACAAGTTGATCATCTCCATGGGAATGCGGAAAGAATCCAAAGTCATCCGAATCTAAAATTGGTTACAAAGATAACTCCTCGTTTGTGCCTGTGGAGATGCAATGTATTGAGTCCGCAAATTCGGGACGGAGAACAAGTTGTACATGTACCCAGAATGGACATAATCTCTGGTGTTTAACAACGTTAAAGAACATTATCGGATACCGTAATTCCTCGTAACAATTAACGGTGTTCTTACAGAAAAGAAATCGGCTAAGCAGGAATGCCTCGCATGCACACATCCATCTGGCCACATCGGTGTGGTGTTTTACTAGACTTTGCTAGTTCGTGTGCTTGTCTTTACATTCTCTCCAGGCCTGCGAGAAAGATTTTCTTCAGCTTGCGAATACTCTTCTTTTATCAAAGTTTTGAATAGCATTCATTCGATCTAAGGCTTGTGAAATTGGACGAGTTGTCATGATCCACATCACCATGTGAATGCGAGGGCGGCTGTTGCATTTCAATCTATCAATCAGGCTTCTGTGCCCCATTTTTTTTGCTTGCTAACATTCCTCTAGTGGAATGTCTTATGATCATGTGAACGTGTACGACAAGTAAACTGTAGAGTTAGAATTGATGTGCCTAAATCGAAAGCCATTGATTTCCTAGACTAGATGGTTCATTGCTCTGGTCAGCTCGGTTTAATCAGTGACACCTCCCTCATTTGCTTAAAATTGTGATCTAAATGTGACAGGCAGCCAATCTATAACAAAAGTATACTCAATTTCAATAATATCAATTTGAGCTTTTGAGTATGATTGATTAGATATATTTATCATCTCATATGACAGACAGAACTCTTATCAGTCGGCCCCTGATAGAATTCTCATTTAGAAAGTCATCCCACTCGTGAAATTCTAACATTTCTCATCTCTTTGCACGCCGCTGGCAAGTCATATTTATCTTACCTTGTTTATTTGTGTTGGAATTTTTTCAGGCTCGGAAAAAGCAGAATTTGGAGTAGAAGCGAGTGTTTGGCTCCATAATCAAGCAGAAATATGGATGAGAAGACGAAGGTTCGGAATGATTATAATAAGAGTAATAATACACCAGAAAAGAGGGGGACGAAGACGGTGTTTCTACCTGTACGTGGTGTCCCCTAAGAACCTGGAGTTTATCTTCAGAGCCAACAGAAACACGCATTACTTGTTCACGGAGGAGAAGTCACCCAGTTGAGTTTCCGGGGCGTACCCAGCTCCCGTTATGGTGGTGATGGATCAGACTAAGTTGGCCCTTTTTACCAAGATGAATTCTCACTGTTTACAGATATTCTGGCATTATACTGTCTCCCGAGGAAAGAGCACCGCTACCTGAGCGCTGGTGGTGCCGGTATATGGAGGATATCTGGACTATGGAATATTAGGGAGATACAGATGGGGATACGCACCTCGTGTGACTCTGGTGTCTAGGCCTCGCCTGGCTGGAGTTGCAGGTTTTTTGAGACCTTTTCCCGCGTACCGGTTTCCATGGCGGCTCTTTTTTAATTTTTATTGAGCAGAAGGTTCCGTAGAAAAGGTGGTTGAATTCTACGGGTAATTACTGAGCTAAATGGCTACCCGTCATGGATCAACGTATCAATGATCTTAGGTTCGAGGTAAAAGGGGATAGGAGCACTGTAAAAGGTGTGGCCTGGGTCAGAGAGGAGCCCTAGTGTTAGAATAGTCTTGGACTATACACAGCACGAATAAACACCACTACAACAAACCTCGCGGTAAAAACCCCCCCTAATCTGCAGTCTTGTGTCTAACATGTACAGTAGAACCCCTCTTAGCTAATAGTGGGTCTTTGTATAAATGTTGAAAAGATTCATTGTAACTTGGACTTTTATATTTGCAACACTTACCCTTACAGGTCATTTTACGTGCAGGGGTAAGTATTACAAATATAAATGGTAAAATTTCTACCCTCTCCTTAGGGTAGTAATTTTGCGGTGGGGAAATATGGGTCTGCATGTCGCTTCAGGGGCTATACCCCTACTAGTCTCATGATCTGCAAATGTCTATTATTTTGGCCTTAGTTATCGGGCTATTATCTACATAATTCGATTTCTCCTCATAACTATTAATCTCTTTCACACATCTCTTTTCTTCACACACTCAACGGCTTGTTTAACTATTATCGTTATTATTGATACTATCATCATCAATTGAGAGACTTGATGCCTTAATCTATTTCATATTACATTATATCATCATAATTAGCTATTGGGTATTAGGTATTCTCAGCTTTTTTAAATAAACTTTCTCCTTACCTCAGCCAAGGTATTTAATTCGGAAAACAGTGACTTAAATAGCTACTAAATTTACACCAGACATGGAATCATCACGGCCGCCTCAATCTCCACCTTCGTCATCTAGACGCAAACTCTTGTCAAGAGACCAATACCTGCAATTAAGTGTAAAATTAGGTAAGAATTTGAATGATATTTAGCTAATAATATAGACAATGGCTCTGTAAGAAGGCGATAAAAACCAATCCCAAATTGCGGCATAACTTGGGATTTCTAGGGGACAGCTTTATTATTTGCTACGCCGCGGCTCTGTCATACCGAAAAAGAGGAAAGGTCGTCTACCGAAACTCTCAACTGAGGCTGTCGACGGAATTGAGAAGTTCATTAATGAATCTTATTAAAATTGAAGGATGAGTTACATGGAACTTGCTTTTGGGCCATTCAGTCACCTGGATGTCAGCGAGCGTGTCATCCAAAGCGAATTACAGAAGAAGGATTACAGGCGTCATCCTGCTCACAACAAGCCTGCAGTCTCCGAACTAACTAGAAGGAGGCGCAGAGAATGGGCTTCAGCTCATATAAACTGGACCGTAGAAGGCTGAAGATCGATTCTTTGGACGGACGAAACCTTTGTTAAAGACGGTCAACACACTAGAGACTGGATCACAAGGACAGTTAGTACAATGCTTTTTGGTTTGAAAGACTTTCTCTCTCTAATAAGTTGACATAGACCAACCAGGAATTTAATATCACGTGTGTTGGTGATAAAATAAGAAAGAAAAACGCTTGGATGTTCTGGGGATCCTTTGCAGTGTCAGAGAAAGGTCCTAGCTTGTTCTGGGAAAAAGAGCGGAAGACTATCGACTCCGAAATGTACTGCTCTAAGATAGTACCTTTAATTGACGGTATGGTCTCGATAAGACCCTGGTTCTTCGTGATGCAGGTAATGCTCCTGCTCACACTTCTGAAAGAACGATAAAAGAGTTCCAGGAGAGACATAGATCCTATCGACTGGCCACCATATTCGCTAGATTTGAATCCGATTGAAGCAGTTTGGGATAAAATGAAAGATTATGTTCAAGAGAGATATCCGAGCCTAGGTTGGGGGAAGCAGCGTACCCACGACGAGTTGCGGGCTATCGAACAAGAAGCATGGAATTCTGTGCCTGATGAATATCTTGATGATCTAATAGAAAGTATGCCGAAAATGTGTAGAGCTGCGTTGGAAGCTGATGGAGGTCCAACTAAATATTGATTCTCAGTAATTTCTAAAGTAGTCCTCGATAGTTGTCTGCTTTTGCTTGTTGTCTTCATGTAAATTTGGAGTCAAATTTCCTTATTCGTGGATTTGGTAGCTAGGTAGATAAATTTAGAATTAATGTACAATTTTATGCAGTTAATCATTATACAAATTAAGCTTAGCGGCAAGGAAGACCCACTGCAAAATTCTTCTGTCAAAAAATTGTCATACAAAAAGTTCGAGGAAATTTCATAAACATTCACAAATACAGGGGCTAAACTATATTTGTTTAGAGACCATACCAAATTAGGCCTAGTAGACCCTCATAAAGCCCCTGTCTTGGACCCACTACAAAATTACTACCCTAAGGGTAGGGTATGAATCTCTTCAGTAATTATACCGGGACCCACTATTAGCTAAGAGGGGTTCTACTGTATCACGATTCCAACAAAATGAAATATTTGTACAGGAGATAAAGCTAACTAATCATATATCAGAGCGTGATACATAGACCATAAAAACGCCATCACATGATACGTATTTGAATCGTTTTTTTTTTTTTTTTTTAAATCATTTTTGCGTATGCAGCCTGAGGCTATGACGCGAATGATTACGGAAGATGTGTATGTGACGCAGAATAACTCTGTTTGACGTTTGGAACACTCATACTCAGATTTCATTTGCAGATACCACTACGAGAATAACGCCTTACGACATGTACCCTCTTCCGTAAATACCCACCACAGGGAAAAGCGAGAAAAACCTGTGGTTATCTGAGCATGCTTTCGTCATCCTACGAATACAATATCACCGCGAGAGAAGTGGTGTGAGGGTCTTGCTGGATTCGAACCAGCTTTCTCCTGTCTCAAGTGGGGCATGTGTCCAAGCTACCCAGACTCTACTTGGAAGAACGGCCCGGATAGTGTACCACTGCACCATCCGACCCTATTTGAATCGTTTATATCTATTTACTTTCGTTCAAGTCCCCATTATTATCGGCTCTAAACTTGTCATGATTCTATAGTTCATGGATCTGCAAACCTCAACCCACTAATTGTACACCAATTATCCAACAGATATCAAGCCTAAATAATCTACATCCATATCATCACCGACTGGATCTACGCTCCTTTTCTGGTGTTTGTTTGTAGTGGTGTTTATTCGTGCTGTGTATAGTCCAAGACTATTCTAACACTAGGGCTCCTCTCTGACCCAGGCCACACCTTTTACAGTGCTCCTATCCCCTTTTACCTCGAACCTAAGATCATTGATACGTTGATCCATGACGGGTAGCCATTTAGCTCAGTAATTACCCGTAGAATTCAACCACCTTTTCTACGGAACCTTCTGCTCAATAAAAATTAAAAAAGAGCCGCCATGGAAACCGGTACGCGGGAAAAGGTCTCAAAAAACCTGCAACTCCAGCCAGGCGAGGCCTAGACACCAGAGTCACACGAGGTGCGTATCCCCATCTGTATCTCCCTAATATTCCATAGTCCAGATATCCTCCATATACCGGCACCACCAGCGCTCAGGTAGCGGTGCTCTTTCCTCGGGAGACAGTATAATGCCAGAATATCTGTAAACAGTGAGAATTCATCTTGGTAAAAAGGGCCAACTTAGTCTGATCCATCACCACCATAACGGGAGCTGGGTACGCCCCGGAAACTCAACTGGGTGACTTCTCCTCCGTGAACAAGTAATGCGTGTTTCTGTTGGCTCTGAAGATAAACTCCAGGTTCTTAGGGGACACCACGTACAGGTAGAAACACCGTCTTCGTTCCCCCAAAATTTCAAGAGGGGGGGTTTGTATCACGACTCTTTTGTTGGGCCAGAGAAGGGAGATTTAGAATTTAACAACGATCAAGTCAACTACTGCAGCATAGAAGTGATCACCCCTGATTTACCGACAGTTTCTGTTTCTGTTGCTGACCGAACTGCCAATGAACAAAATTAAAACATATGGGACACAGAGAACGAAGAGAATGGGAATAAAGACAATAAAATTTAAATTGATATATTAGATTCATAGATGAACTGTAACTCCAGCTCCAGCTATTGCCATGATACATTTAGTTTGAAACCGGTGAGATCATGTCTCTCAAAGATCTCCCATTATGTTTGACTCTATATCCTGAAGAGATTTCGCATGTTCAATTCAAGTATGAAGACAACCGATGGACGGTAGATTCCGATAAGCTGTCGGAAAATGGTTACCCGCCCTCGGGTTTAATTCAGTCCTCGCTTAATCTATGCGCTAGTGAATGCTAGCGGCCGAACTAGTTCCGATTGGAAGACGCTAGTCTTAATTGGGAAGCATCTGTGATTCCGAATTTCATGGTTAATTGCCTATGGTACCACTGTCTGATAAACGCGTCTTGTGACGTGATGTTTCGAGTTTGTCGCGATCTTTCTTGTTCAATCATCATATGATACCTACCTGTCTAAGTACATAGCTACTCACGATAAGTTTTTCAAGCCGTGAAATCAGTTACCATCCGTTGCAGAGCTTCCATTACTTGTAACTACCTACACTTGTTAACCACGCAGAATTCATCATGGTATCAAGGGCACGCAAAGCGCATATGAAGCGTATTCGTCAAGGACAAGACACGAACCGACACGTCAGAACGCAGACAACCACTTCTGAGAGCTCACCTCCTCACCTCCTCGCCTTCTAGACCCAGAAAGTTCAATCATCAGCAGTACTAGAGAAGACTCTGGTGGACAAACCCTAGGAGAAGAGAATTATGGAGTCTGGTTCTGGGACTCCGACGCCGAAGAACGCAATACGGACACTGAAGTTGAGGACTTGGGTGGAGACTCGGACATGGACCATGAAGGTATGTCTAGTAAATTATGAGTCGCAAGCGGCAAGCCATGAAAGAAGTCTAACAAGCCGGTGCAGATGATGTTGAGATTGAAACCGAGACGAACAACCAAGGGAAGAGAACACTGTCGTGGGCTGCAGATGCTGACAAGCGCTTGAGGGGAGGTTATGGCAACGGATCTCGTTCAGCTGGGAAGAGAGCTAGAAAACATGCAAAAGAATTGCAGTCTGAGGCTGCAAGGTCTTTCAATATCAAAGCATCGTTCAATCGTCAACTTGACTTGACTTTATCATCTCCCACGATACATGAGAAAGATAAAGTTGTATCGAGAAGGGATTGATATTGGTTCGACAGAGTGGAAACTCAGAACCACGCATCATAAGCCCTACACAGTTGGGGAGGATAGGTAGTAGCTCGAAGGGCATGTTAATCATGTTCATGGCACATTTTGCCGTTGTAAATCTGTTAGAATTTGGGGTTACATAACCATATTTGTTGCGATCTCATTGGCTGCTGTATGTGGCGCTTGTGGCGTTTTTGTAGCGCTCCAATTTTTTTTCCCTCACCAAAATGGGTTCCACTTGTAACAATAATAAGGCCGCGTCGCTCGCGTTGATTGCTTAATCCCCGCATGTATTTGTTCATCTAATGGTTATCTATCGATTCACGCCAGCTCTTTGTAATTGAAGGCTTGTAGAGGTTGTCGTTTTTTTTGAAAATGTGGTGTTTTGACATTTTCTTGAGGGCGGGGAACAAAGTTCCGACACCATAGTATTCACACACGAGCAATTCATGCCGCATGCAATCGCAAAAACTCCTCTTCCCATTCTTTTTGTTCCTGGGGTGTTGCCTCGTGTGTGTATTCTGCATAGGCTATTTTAACTTCCCGGGGGCTAAGTGCTAAATAAGAGGTAGTAAGGACTATATCCAGAAGGTGACTAACGGCGGTCGTATATTGAGACGGCACGCACTAACGCGGATTCAAACAGCATTTGAGGGTTGTCGAGACGGTTTCGCGTCCAAATCGTCTTAAGTATACCGTTGACCTGTTCTACTTTGCCATTCCCACGAAGTCTAAGTGGCATTGTGTGAGTTATTACATTCATAACATCTTTTTTTAGAAATTTTGAGAAATATTTTTTGTTAGACTCCGCAAGTATCCAGCAGTATTTATGAAACTTCGTTTTCCAGAAGTAGTCGTGCGTATAGTACGATCACAGATTGCTGTTACCTTTTCAGGACCAGTTGTTATCCCATTTTTGGAGATAAAACATCCGAGGAAGATCCCTTCAGGAACAAACTCAAGCCATTTGTTGGGATTCAATAAAAGGCCATACTAAGCTAGTCGCGCGAAAATTAACACAAGACGCGAGTGCAATTCTTCTTGGGTATCACCCCGACCGAAACATCATCCAAGAGACCAGCTACGAAATTTCGAAACGGCTCGAAGACCTCCGTGAAACATTGGAATGTCGCAGGCGCATTGCAT
Source organism: Podosphaera xanthii (assembly GCA_028751805.1). NCBI lineage: Eukaryota > Fungi > Ascomycota > Leotiomycetes > Helotiales > Erysiphaceae > Podosphaera > Podosphaera xanthii. The sequence goes on from JAPWIX010000010.1 coordinate 1,390,589, forward strand.
AAGCCAAATGGTATAACTAGCCATTCTAAAACACCAAAAGTTGTCACAAAAGCTGACTTTTCACGGTCTGCCTTATCCATTATTATTTGCCAGAATCCGTTCTCAATATCCAGGAATACGTAATATTTATGGCCTATGGCGCGCTGGATTTTTTCGTATGTATGGGATAGAGAATGACCGTTCTTTTTTGTTATCTTACTAAGTTGGCGGTAATCAACACAAATACGCCAGATAACCTTATCTGTAGTGACTAGTGTTTTTTTGGTGTCCATTGAGGGGCCACGCCAACGGTCTCTTGCTCTCTTGAATTAAGCTCTATTCATGGGCCTTGCAAAACTCTCGGATTAACTGTGTTTGAACCGGGCTATATCGACGGGGAGAGAGCTTAATAAGAGCATGACTCCTAGTGTCAATTTTGTGAGAGGTTTGGGCTATTGTCACGGCTCAGGATGTCAAAGCAATGAGCATTTGTAGCATATGAAGATAATAATTCAACTATGGAGAGAAAACTATATGGCGCCTGGTCTAATACTTATACAAAAGATCATCCTCCTAGCAGGCGCTTGGGCTTGGCATTGGCTACTTCGTATTTCTCGTATCAAGCCTGTGCTAGCAAGCAAAGGTTACTGGAAATTATCGGCTGCTAAGCCGTCACAATTCCCCCCCTTCTCTTAGAGTACCCTACAATTCAGTTTGATCTTTTTTTAACCTTCGTTTATTAGCCGTATGCTTTTCCGGAGGACCAACAAATGTACCGACACTCTGCTCTTGGGGTCCATCATGTAACTCGATTGAGCCGTATGCTGCTTCGAACTTAGATAAGGCAGTTGTATTCCTAAGGTTAACTACTGGCTCCTGAGTTGGATCAGCCCATCCGACCCATTTGACCAAAGCTTATCGACAAGATCCTCTTCCGCGGCGTACTGTTCTAGCCCTCATTATAGATTCAATTTCATATTCAGACTCCTAGATCGTCCACGATTGGTGGGTTTTGTGCATCGTCACAAAATTGGCTTGGGAACGGATCACTACCTGTGCTTTCGACTAGTTCAACATGAAATCTCTTGTGAATATTGTCTGGAACGTTTAGCTCAACTATAGGTGCATCAGGTATGACAATAGCTTCGTATTTTGCATGCTGCCATGCGACTTTCTTTGATAATTGGGGAGTTTTAATGTGACGCAAATTAAGCCAAACCTTACCCCCGACTCAAAATTTTTCTGGTTAACGACGTAACCTGTTAGATTTTTGCTCAGCTCTCTGCTGTGCGGATGCCACGGCAGCTTACGCAAAGTCCTGTGCGTCCTTTAATCATTGAACAAACGCCGTTGCCGATAATCGACCTAGGTGTCGCGAATTTAGGTCCGATACTGGCACTGGCTCCGTCAAAGTATCAAATTCGTATCCATGCCTCAGAAAGAATAGACTCATCCCACCAATTGCTGAGTTAGGCCTTTCATTGAGGGCAAGTTACGCCATTGGAAGAAGATTCATCCAGTCGTCATTGGCGTAACAGGTGAAAGCTCGTAGGTACTTATACATCTCTTGATTTGCACGCTCGCTCGCATTTTATTGGGGGTGATATGCTGTCGCTAGTCGTTGCATCATACCAGTGAGATAACAAAATGTCTTCCAGAAGTGACTCGTCCAGTCACCGCCCCTATCGCTGATGAGAAAGCGCGGAAAACCAAAATACCGGTAGTATCTATCTGCGAAGAGTCTATCACAGTTATCAGCCGTCATCGAATTTGTATCGAACATATACATATATATATATATACTTGGATAGACGGTCAGTAATAACCATGATATCTAAACATCCCTCAGATGGCGGGAGATCTGTGATAAAATCAATGGTTAAGTCGCTGCCTATACCTTCTGGAATCGGAAGCAACCTTAAGAGCCCGGCTTTAGCTTCACGCCACATAGTGGTCCGCCCAAAAACGTCGCGATTCCGGATGAGCCGCCGGACCGAATCTCTAATCTTCGGCCAAAACTAGCGACGAAGCATCAATCCAACCATAGAGTCTTTTCCCGGGACGCCACTCGAGCGTGAAATTAAATAGTTGTAATACATCGTTATAGCGTACCTAGCGTTCATTCAGGAGACGTTTAAACGTAAAATATTTCAGTTTTTTTATGATCACTTAGTGTCTGAAAATATTTTACTGTTGACATAAATTCAGGCTTCCACTTTTACAGACATGCTACGATCGCATGCATTTCTTTGTCATGGATAGGGTTATTTGCCTCAGCACTGTTAAGCCTTTTCGATAAATAAGCAATCGGTCGTTCTTGGCTTTCTTTGTCAACCTGAGAAAGACAACCACCAATTGCGTAACCCTAACTATCAGTTTCTATAATTGTCTCGCGTTCAAGATCCCACTGCGCTAGCACCGGCTCAGAGGCAAAAATCTGCTTCAATCCTTCAAATGCTTCAGTTTCTTCATTTTCTTCATTTTCTTCATTTTCTTCATTTTCTTCATTTTCTTCATTTTCTTCATTTTCTTCATTTTCTTCATTTTCTTCATTTTCTTCATTTTCTTCATTTTCTTCATTTTCTTCATTTTCTTCATTTTCTTCATTTTCTTCATTTTCTTCATTTTCTTCATTTTCTTCATTTTCTTCATTTTCTTCATTTTCTTCATTTTCTTCATTTTCTTCATTTTCTTCATTTTCTTCATTTTCTTCATTTTCTTCATTTTCTTCATGACCCCATCGCCATTCTGTATTCTTCTTGGTCAAATCTGTTGATGGCGCTGCGATATCCGGGAAACCTTGGACAAAGCACCGGTAGAAGTTAGCAAAGCCAAGAAATAACCTCACTCCTTTTACTGTTGTCGGTGGGCGCTACTCTAAAATAGTCTTCAGCTTAGCTGGGTCTACCATGACACCCTCTCCGACCTCCACAATAAAACCGAGATATTTAGCTTGATGACACAAAAATTCACACTTATCAATTTCTAGGTACAGGCCAGTTTTACCAATTTTGTCCAATATGCTCCGCACCGTTTTCCAATGATTTTCCTCAGTATCGTCTGTGTAAGCTAATGTATCGTCAACGTATGCTGTTGCGTCAACATCCAGGTGCTCTCGGAGTAGCTCATTTATGTACCTTTGGAAAGATGTAGGTTGATTGATAAGGCCAAAGGAAGTAACTAATTATTCAAAAAGTCCTTACCGGCAGCGGAACGAGGTGATCCGCCCATTCCCTTCCCTAATCCTTAGTCCATGGAAAGTTGACTTAACATTCAGCTTTGTAAGCCAGCGTGATTTTGTCGTGACTCCTCATACTTGGATCTGGAACTCTAGGACACTGACGATAGCAGATAATGTCGCGTGAGCTTTTGTAACAAATGACAAGTGTAGATGTGAATAACCTGACTTCTTGAATCCTGACTACACTAGATGCGTAGAAGAAATACAAGACTGTAAGCTGGAGTGCTTTCAACTAGAAGGCCTAACCACTATTTAAACATGAGTCCACCTAGTACATTCCCTAGTACTGGTTACTAGAACTCCATCCCATCGGACGCCAGCGAATACTGTAGAACACCCAAAACACCATCGATTGAATTAGAATCCCATAAAACTATGCAATGCCTGGAATTCAATCGTTGTTAATAACGATCAACAAGAAAAAACCAACAATAATTAAGTAATTAGTGACGATCGGCAAAACAATTCATCAACGTCATTGAAGCCATTGATGACGATCGACAAAATGCATGAAGACCCACGCCAATTAATTAAAGACAATATGTGAATAAAAATTATGCAAAAGAACTAAATGAATTCAAGCCGAAACGCCTAGCTTCTGCGGGCCGTTCCGTGACATTACCCCCTCGCTAATCTCGCCGAGCTACTGCGAGGCAATTTCTTTGATTTTCTTTTGGGCTTTGAAGCTGGAGGAATATCTGTTGGCTTGGGCTCAGAAGGATTTAGATCATGAAATTGTTGCAACAGGTCTTGAAATCCACTTGTTTGAGTAGCGGAGATGCTCCAGTCGTCATCGGGACCATAGCCTTTCTATCGTACTATATAGTGAAGAGAGCCATTGATCTAGTGTGAACCTATAATCTTTTCCACTTCATATTCAAGATCATTATCCTTAGCTCCAATCACAGGAGGTGGACCCGTTGTTTGGCCAGGCAATGGATCATTCGCAGTGGCACGCAGCAAGGAGACATGAAATACCGGGTGTATCTTTATCGATTGAGGTAACTTAAGCTTATAAGCGTATTTTCCGATGCACTCTAAAATTTCAAAAGGCCCTCCATTTTTGAAGTCCAACTTCTTACATGGACGGAGCAACTTCACGTTTTTTAGATTCAGCCACACACGGTCTCCAACGCGAAACAAACGAGCTGCAGTCCTTGATCTATTAGCCTGATTTTCGTACACCGCAAAGTGAAAAGTTATATTATCCACTTAGAAATTATCAATTTTCCGAGCATTCTCAACAAGTTCCTCCGCATCTCGTCGCTGAAACTGAGTCGATGCAGGTGTAACGGGTCCCGTGAGGGGTGCAGAGAGCTCTGATCCAGAGCGAGGGTATTGACCGTATACCGCCAAGAAAGGGGCGACCCCTGTCGTATGGGAGTCTTGATTATTCATGGCGAATTCAGCAGATGGTAGATAACGGACCAAATCATTCTGTCAAAACCCAACATAAGCTCGTAGGTATTGTTCTAGTCGCACATTCATTCGTTCCGTCTAGCCATCTGTCTGCGGATGAAAGGCTGTTGAAAGGCGGTGATCAATCTGTAGGAGTTTGCATAGCCATTTCCAGAATTCTGACGTAAATTGAGCACCACGATCCGTAACAATTGTATAGGGTAGACCATGAAGCCTAAAGCATTCCTTGTAAAACATAAACGCGGTCATTCAGGCCGAGATGTCGTTGCACGGAATCAGGAGAACCTGCTTTGTCATCCTATCGACTACAACCAACACAGCAGAATATTCAACATCATGCCAATCTTTGCTTAACGGCGAATCAACCATGAAATCCATAGCCACGTTTCGCCAACGCTGAGTCGCTATGGGTAGAAGACATAGAAGACCTTCACTACCCCCTCTAGATGCTTTTATTCTTGAGCAGGTGTGGCAATTTCTTACATATCTCTTTATCTGCTGAAGCATTCCATGCCAGAAAAAGTTTCTCTGAATTACCGCATAAGTTGAAGCCGCTCCTTGATGTCCTGACGCTAATGTGTCGTGATGACTTTGAATGATTTCTGTTGTCAGAGTCTTATCTAGGTCACATTGTGTCACCACAATTTTTCCACGATAAAAAAGTATGCCATCTTTAAATTCGCACTCAGTCAAGGTAAAGTTAGACACTCTTGGCATATTTTGATCAGTTAGAGCTTTTGAAACTGCTAATAACGAATCATCATTCCGGGTGAACCGGCGGATGCGTCCCTCAAACGACAAATGACTTTTATCATCCTCTCTAGATTCGTGAGGTTCTTCAAGGCGATTAGCTAATATCCTTGTTTCCCTCATGCCGGGCGACAAATTCTGAGGTTTTAATAACCGCTGCTCAAAGAATTTCTTGGAAGATGCATCTGGAGTTCCAGTAGGCCGAGATAGGGCATCTGCAGGTCCATTCTGATCACCGGGACGATAGCAGATCCTGAAATTAAATCAAGAGAGAAACTCGCTCCACCTAGCCTGACATCTACTCAATAGACGAGACTTCATGAAATACCCCAAAGCCTTATGATCCTTCACAACTTCCACTGGGCTTGGAGATCCTTCAAGTTCAGGACGCCATTCTTCAAAGGCCTGTACAATCGCTAGAAGCTCTTTGTCGTAGATTTCGTAGTTCGACTCTGCTGGACTCATTTTCCGAGAAAAGAAAGCTACCGGTCTCCAGCTCCCAGAGGTGTCCAGTTGTAAGAGAACACCACCAGTTCCTCTGTCCGATGCATCGGTTTCTAATCGCGCAGGTTGATCCCAGTTGAAATGTTGGAGGATAACGTCTTTTTTGAATTTCGACTTAATTTTATTGAAAGCTGCTTCCTTGGTGGAACCCCATTTAAAGGGAACATTCTTTTTCATTAGATCAGTCAGCGGCATAAAAATTGAACCAAACCTGTGGATGAGTCGGCGGTAATAATTGGCAAAGCCAATAAATCTGAATACATCTTTAGTACATTTAGGAGTTTCCCACTTCTCAATGGCTTCCAACTTTGAAGGGTCCATCTTTATTCCCTCTGTTGTGATGACAAGACCGAGAAACTTGACGTGGGTTACGCTGAACTCGCATTTTTTAATGTCTATCTGAAGTCCTGCTTTCATCAGGCGAGCAAGTACTTTCTTGACATGACTATCGAGCTCTTCAAGGCTTTCGCTAAATATTAGAATATCGTCAACGTAGGCTGTACAAAAATTATCTAAGTATCCCCTTAGCGTATCATTGATATTATTCTGAAATGAACTGGGAGCGTTAGCCAGACCGAAAGGCATAACCAGATACTCATACAGCCCAAACCGGGTCCGGAATGAAGTTAGATACTCATTCCCTTGGGCAATGCGCATCCGGTTAAAAGCAGAAATAACATCTAAATTTGTGAAATACCTCGATTTTCCTAAGAGCGACAAAGTTTCATGGATACGAGGTATTGGATACCTGTTTTTGATAGTCACATCATTCAGCGCTCTGTAATCTACACAAAAACGAAGACCTCCACCAGGCTTTTTGACAAATAGGACTGGAGAAGATGCAGGTGACGAACTAGGTCTTATGAATCCCTTTTCAGGATTTTCATGAATATATTTCTTTAGCACCTCAAGCTCTTCACGAGACATGCCATAGAGGGGTCCCCAAGGTGGCTTGGAACCTGGTTTGAGAACAATCCTGTGGTCACTAGGTCTATGTGGAGGTAACTTGTCGGCTTCGTCCCTCGAAAATACAGGTAGATAATCATGGTAAATTTTTGGTAATTTCTCCGCCGGGTTAATTCTAGGCTTTTCTCTGAGGGTTTCCTGAATATCTTCAAGTGACACAGACATGACTTTCAGATCTTTATCTCTGGCATAATCTCCAAAATCCTGATAGCTACATGAATCAACGTTTGTCAGGCGTTCAAGGCATTTCGGTCTAATTAAACTTTTCCTTCCATCTTCAATTTCATTTGGCGAGATAGCATTGATCTTGATGGGAAATCTTTCTGAATGTCTTCTAAAACTGTCCTGATTGAATTTGAGTTTCCCCTTAGACCAATCAATTTCTGGATTGTGGCGTTCAAGCCATGGTAGACCAAGGACAACATCAAAACTGGCTAAAGCCGTAACGAAAAATTAAATCCGTTCAATATGGCCGGAGATTGAAATATTAGCTTTAGCCATGTGGGTTATCTTTCCATGAGCTGACTCCGTTCCATCAAAGACTTTCAAAGAGCGAGGTCGAGACATAGGGACAAGATCAAGATCATTAGCGTGCGCAAATTGAACGTCTACAAAGCCATAGGCAGAGGCTCCACTGTCAATGAGAGCAAAGGCTGGAACAACAAGAGACTTTCTATTTTTAAGATAACATCTGATTACAAAGTGACTTGTCTGATTCCAAATTCCTTCCCCAACGGCAATCGACGAGAGTCTCAATACAGACGACACGCCCTTTATGCGACTTTCTAAAGGGCTAAATCTTTTCCCGAATCAGGATCATCCTCATTAGCGTTCCCCACCTCAGCAACCCGAGCCTGTAATAATGGCTGCGATTTCCTTGTACATTCAAAAAATCGGTGGCCAAGCTTAGAGTAGTAATAGCATAACCCCAGTTGCTTGCGTCGTTTCCTTTCCTCCTGAGATATTGGCCCTCTTTTTTGAGCCACAGTCGCTGATAAGTCCATAGGGTCGTCAATAACAGCTAGCGATGACGGCTGAGTCGATTCTAGAGGCATAACTGGCGGTCGGTTTAAACCAGCATAACGAGATCGAAATCGATATTCGGCATGAGAAAAAGATCGTAGACGATTTTCGATGTCTTGAAGACGAGATACTGCTTCGTCGAATCCAAGAAGGTCAATCTCGCGCTCGTGAACAAGGGCTTTCTTCAGTTCCAGACTCATGTTATTGAGGACTAAATCCTTGAGGTAACGAGAATTACTCTCGTATCCGGCTATGGCTGCATCACGACGGATTTCTGCTATCCAGGTACTGAAATTCTTGTTCTTCTGCGGGTTAGAATGGAGACGTGAGGTAGCATCACGTACTCGATTAGGATCACCAAAGATCACGGTTAATTGATCCATCATGTGCGTAAACGAAGGGAATGTAAACGTTCCATCCTGGATCCAAGTCTGCAGATGCGTTTTACTTTCGGAATTCATTCTTGAATAAGCGTAAATCATTCGAGATTGCTCCGTAGGATAGTGGTCCAAATTTTCCTTGATCTTCATTAGGATTGACTCCTTCAACGTATTAAAATCCTTCTTAGCTCCTGAGAACACGTGGGTATCTGGAACTGGTGCCGATCGTGCAGTATTCCTAGCGTCTAGATTATTAACTAATCTTGACGCTAAATTCTCCTCGGCCTGTTCACTCACTGCAGCATTCCTGAAGCTCAATGCTTCAACTAACTTCGCCAATAGGTTCTCATCTTGCTGCTGGGGTTTCTGGGAGGCAGGCTTCTTCTCTAACTTCTGAATCCTTCAATTTGCCGCCTCTAACTGTGCTTCAGCCACTTCGCTTCTAACTTTCAAGGCCTTGATCGCACCAATGACCAGGGCTGGGTCAGACTGAACTTCTTGAATAAACTGCGAGACATCTAATATCTCGGAAATCTGTTCTAAAACCTGGCGTTCTTGACATGGGAAGTCCTGACTGCTTGAGCTTGGGTCTATGATGAGTTAAAAGAGAGCTTTCAGTAATGTCGTAACTCCTTATACTTGGATCTGGAACTCTAGGACACTGACGATAGCAGATAATGTCGCGTGAGCTTTTGTAACAAATGACAAGTGTAGATGTGAATAACCTGACTTCTTGAATCCTGACTACACTAGATGCGTAGAAGAAATACAAGACTGTAAGCTGGAGTGCTTTCAACTAGAAGGCCTAACCACTATTTAAACATGAGTCCACCTAGTACATTCCCTAGTACTGGTTACTAGAACTCCATCCCATCGGACGCCAGCGAATACTGTAGAACACCCAAAACACCATCGATTGAATTAGAATCCCATAAAACTATGCAATGCCTGGAATTCAATCGTTGTTAATAACGATCAACAAGAAAAAACCAACAATAATTAAGTAATTAGTGACGATCGGCAAAACAATTCATCAACGTCATTGAAGCCATTGATGACGATCGACAAAATGCATGAAGACCCACGCCAATTAATTAAAGACAATATGTGAATAAAAATTATGCAAAAGAACTAAATGAATTCAAGCCGAAACGCCTAGCTTCTGCGGACCGTTCCGTGACAGCTTTTGACAATTGGCGCAGCTTTTCTTTAAATAAGGGAAGTGGATAACGATCTGGAACTGTCACAGAATTTAACCCTCGACAATCAACGCACAAACAAAGGCCTCTGTTTGGTTTTCTTGCAAATAATACTGGGGCTGCTGCAGGAGAGCTGCTTGGGCGAGTCCAGCCCTTCTTCAGCAGGTCCGTTAAAGTTTTATGCGGCACCAGGAGCTCTTCTCTAGACATGTTACAAACAGGACCCCAGGGCGGTGATATTGGCTTCCCGTTTTCTTGTCGAGGATTTATAGCATGATCTGACTTTCCTCTAAGCGGTGGTAAATTTTGGCTCCGTTATCAACTGAAAGAATGTATGCAAAATCTTTAATTTGACTAGGTAGGCGTTATTTGACTTCTTCTATCGACAGGCTTAGCTTTTGACGCAGCGCCTTAGTTATATCCTCTAGGGACTCTCTACAAGCTGCATCTGACCTGACCATGGTTTTGAGCGTGTTGATCGAGGCTATCCTTGGTCGTGCAATATTTCGAAGCTTTTAATGTCAAAGTTTTACGCTGTAAACCGAACCAGCACTCTTCCGAAGCTCTAATCTTTGTTCCTTTACATGGATGACGGCATCTTGGTCCGGGAGCCACTTTTTTCTCAATATTATTTGGTGCGTGCCTCTAGGCACGATATACAGCCACAATTCCTGAGTTACAAATCCATCTAGATCCAGGGAAACAAAAGTTTTATATTTTACTTTCAGCTTATCTTTTCCTGAATGCTCTGCAGCCGTCTCCAACATACGCGTGGTTATAGAGACCCGTAGTAAGTTCAGCTTAGAGGCGAGTACGTCGCTGTAAATACTAGAGCACAGACAACCACTATCGACAAGGGCCTGTATCATAGTCTTGTCATTGATGAGAGCTTTAATGAGAAAAGGATTCGTATTCATTTTAGATTCTTGCCAAATAAGTGTAGCCGCGTCTGATTGCCTCTCGGTTGATAAATTCTGCTCCATTGAGGATCTTGAAGATGGGTCACCGAAATTTTCTTGCACTGTTTCCTCTTTTTTATCAACATTTGCGATATAATATCTAAGTTTTGACTCCGTCGGCCGCTTGAATTTAGGATTTATTTCTGGTAGGAGTCGGCATATCCCAGTGTGGCAACCCGGCTGTTCGCATCGAAAACATTGACTCTCGAATCTCAGCTTCTCGATTTGATCTTCAGTCTTTCACCTAGCTCTGTGAGGATTGCCGTTTGCTGCTTTTAAAACGTCCTTCGGTTTTGGGGCGTCATTGTAACGCATGGAGCCTATTTTTGAGGGTAAAGAACAAATCCTGTAATAAAATCCCCTTTTCTCATATCTAAAGCAACGGTTTTCTTTGCGGAGTCTTCCAATATCTTTCGGGCAATTCATAATTACAACCTGGAAATTTTTCAGCGCCCTTTTCCTCATGTGTGCGGTCGCTCTCTCTTGCTTATTCCACTAGCTTCTTATCGTCGTACTCTTGTCGTCGTATGCTTGCTGTTGTCTATCGTCGCCTATGGTTGTATCATCGTTCCTAACGTGGCGATAGTTGAATTATATGTCACGGTTCAGGATGTCAAAACAATGAGCATTTGTAGCATATGAAGATAATTAATGATTCAACTATGGAGAGAAAACTATATGGCGCCTGGTCTAATACTAATACAAAAGACCATCCTCCTAGCAGGCGCTTGGACTTGGCATTGGCTACTTCGTGTTTCTCGTATCAAGCCTACACCAGCTAGCGTAGGCTGCAGAAAATTATCGATTAGCAAGCCGTCACAGCTATCATGTCTATTTATCGAAAAGAGATGGGATTTTTTTGCAAAAAAGGCTCCATGGGCGAGGCTTATAGGAGATGATTTTGGGTTTCATTTAACGACCTGCTTTGTAAAATTTGTGGAAGAAATTTCTTTTTTTATAGTTGAATTATCAAGCAGAGGATAAAGAAATGGAGCTTCAGGCATTTCCAGCAACTGAATTGATCCATCGGTGAGACATCTCAGATCAAGGGCGTGGAACTTAGTATGGCTTTATGTAAGGTCGGCAGGAAAAGTTTCATCAGGAGTTACTCCACAAGAGACTGTGAACTTGCTAGTCCATTTTTAATTAGACTGAAGATGTTTGGTAAGTACCAAGTTTACGCGCTGGGTAATTTGAAATATAACAAGAGGAACATCCGTAATCAAAGAAAGTTATGATAGTCAAGTAGGATTGTGAAAAGAGGCGTATACCGAAAATATTCTGTGGCTTGCTATATCCCTCCCGAATTGGCCTCTCGCAGAGGGTCGGCTCTTTTTCCCCATTGCCAACTGCTGCAAAGAAAGCATTATGGCCTCTTCATTCGTATTGCTGTGTGTCAAGATTTCCTAGGAATCTAACAATCTTGTCGCTATCGTCATGATCGTTCACCAGCTCATCATGGCTTTTTCTATTACGTCAACTTCGTCATCCTCTTGGCCCACAATATAAGCTTGATTTCCACTAGTACTCGGCTTCAGACTGGAACGCTATTTTAACAAAGATCTATTTGTATGTTGTTTATTCTTAAAGTTGATATACTTGCTTTGTAATCTTCCACTTAAGCGGTCGGCTAGTGATTCTAGTCTAATGTTTTTCTTCGGAGTAAATGGGCCGGTGAGTTTTGACGTATCACTGGAGGCATATTCCTTTGACCAGTGCCCTAATTTACCACACTTATAGCATCTTTGGTTGTAAGATCTTTTGGGATATACCTGATTGTTATTTAGCATTCCTTGTCGGGGTCTAATGTTGCGAATATAGACTGATTATGTGTACGTAGATCCGACATTTCTGACGGTGTGATACGTTCTAGATGAAGGTCCTATTCAATTCCTGTAATTACGACATTAGGTGACATCTTAAAAATACGCTCCTCCGTGGACCAATCCCTGACCATAGATGCGATTTTTTCCCCAATTTGAAATTATCGGAGCCGACCAGAGTTGGCTCTGCCAGGGACCATACTCTCGGCATATGTTTGATGATTATGTCAGTTAGAATATTTCTGACGGTTGTGCTCTCTTTCGTGCTTTCTTGCAAATCGTAGAGTGAGTCGCGTGGCCGCTGTGCAAAATCAATAACAAATTCGTCTTATTTTGTCTTTATACAAGAGAATGTGGTCATAGGGTTTTATAGGGCGTTGTGGTCCTGCATAGCGGAAAAAATGGCTCCCAAAGCGTAATCCAAGAAAGGGGTCCTTTGAGTGCCCAAATTCCCACACCTTTGAAATCGCCATCCATCTTCAAGGCTAATCGCTGAGACCAAAGTTTATATGGGTCTAAAGCAATCTGGAATGAAGCTTGAATGTGTCTAAGCTTAATAAACACGGTGTTGTCTGCCATGATTAGGCGTCATTCAGGCCTGATTACAACTTTATTTTTTGCGCTAGTTTCGCCTTCATATTCTATATCCTGTAGAAATTTTGCTTGTAGCCAAGCTTCTTTTACGAAATTTTCTGCTGGAGTTAGTGTTGTTTTGGGATTGACTCTTCCTTCAGATATCTGCAGCCTGCCACTGGCATTTCGTGACACATTTTCACTATCAGCCTCCTTATTTGTTTCTGTTTTCAGGAATGGGTTCCCCTCCTTTGGATTCACTTTTAGGGTCGAGATTTTTGATTTGACTTGAGCTAGCTGCTAAAGATCTTTGTATTCTAGTTTTTTGATAGGAATTTCCACTCTCTTGCCCAGTCTATTCTCGAAAGAAGTAAATTTGTCATTCAACCTTTGCTCTGTATCAGAAAAGCTGGTGTCCAAAGTATTTTTCATATCACCAAGTTTGATTCAGGCGAGGTAGAATTGTCATTGAATATTTTGGCATTGTATTTGAGTTTATAATCAAGCTTGCTATCAAGCGTAACAATCTTACTAAATAAACGATCAAAGCTGTTTTCCTTCGTTTCAAATTTTTCTGCAAATGCTTTTCCGAGGTCATTGGCGATTTTGTTAACATTGGATACTGTTGGGGTTTGAATAGAAACTCAGACAAAGTCCTCGAGTTGGAGGGGCATTGACTGTTCTTCGGGTGTTGGGCTAGACATTTTTTTAATATTTTTGATACATTTTTTTAACTTGCTATTGCGAGGTTTACTCTTCAACAATAATGATGAATGAAGTAATAAGTTAGGTGTCGAATTAGGATAGTTGATCACTTAGAGGTATAACGTGGTGTCTCGTGGCTCCGACTCTGGCGATAAATCCGTAAGTAAAGCTTGAGACTAAATTCGTAATATCTTGCCTCCCTAGACTACGGGTTACGCGGATGCTTTTCTCTTTTACAGCTGGCCCGTGTATCGCCGCTAAACTACTGGTGCCCTAGTAGCTCCGAAACCTTACATCCGTACCCCTGTCAAATCAACTCGATCCTCAAGATAGCCCCAGGCTGCATACGCAAGATTGATTTAAAAAAAACCCACTAATGTGCATACTGTAGAACCTATAGTCGCCTCTCGTTGTAACGATGTGAGGCAAGACTTAAATAAGGCTCCTCATTGAAGAATTTAATTGGACTGGCCAATAAGAGCCCTTGTTTAAGTCTTGCCCCACATCGTTACAACGAGAGGCGACTGAATCAAAACTCGTAGTGGGTCCCACGTTTCATAATTAATGAGATTTATTGGATTGTTGGTTTTTACTTTTGCAACACTTGTCCCTAGGAGACATTTTGCGGGCATGGGTAAGTATTGCAAATATAAATTTCAAGACTATGAATCTCTACAATAATTACACTTCGCAATTTATCAGTTTAAACAGCGCCTACTACGTATGCAAGACATGCGAGTACAGCGCTGAGCCCCAAGCAATCAAAATCAACATCAATTGACCACTAACATATTTGTCACATGACGAAACCAATATCTATTTTATTTTTTATTTTCCATTTGACCTGATTAGGTACTACAGGGGTCCATGCAATAATTTTCGGAAGATACATCTTAATCGTAAATCGACTCAGGCTTTGACGTTGGGGAGGTAGTAGTAGTTTTGTTTATTCGTGCTATGTAGAGTCCAAGAATATTATAACACTAGGGCTCCTCTCTGACCCAGGCCACACCTTCTAAAGTGCTCCTTTCCCCTTTTACCTCGAACCTAAGATCATTGATACATTGACCCATGACGGGTAGCCATTTAGCTCAGTAATTACCCGTAGAATTCAACCACCTTTTTTACGGAACCTTCTGCTCAAAAAGGATAGAAAAAGAGCAGCCATGGAAACCGGTACGCGGGAAAAAGTCTCAAAAAACCTGCAACTCAAGCCAGGCGAGGCCTAGACACCAGAGCCACGCGAGGTGCGTATCCCCATCTGTATCTCTCTAATTTCCCATCGTCAAGATATCCTTATACCGACACCACCAGCGCTCAGGTAGCGGTGCTCTTTCCTCGGGAGACAGTATAATGTCAGAATATCTGTAAACAGTGAGAATTCATCTTGGTAAAAAGGGCCAACTTAGTCTGATCCATCACCACCATAACGAGAGCTGGGTACGCCCCGGAAACTCATTTGGGTGACTTTTCCTCCGTGACCAAGTAATGCGTGTTTCTGTTGGCTCTGAAGATAAACTCCAGGTTCGTAGGGGATACCACGTACAGGTAGAAACACCGTCTTCGTCCCCCTGACGTTGGGGACATTCCTCCACAACTTTCATTTGCAGATACCACTATCAAATTAGCCCTTACGACTCGTAGCCTTCGTGAACACTAACCATAGGTGGATACCGTGAAAACTCCATGGTCATCTAAATACGTTCTGATTATTTTTCAAGAACACTGTACCACTTCAAAAGAGTGCGGTCTAAGGGTCTTACTAGATTCGTGCCAGCTTTCTCCCATCCCAAGTGGGGTATGTATGTACAAGGGCACAAGAGAACTATGTCTTCAAGTGTAATGGTAAACCGGGACAGATGGTGCAACGGTACACTGTGCGGGCCGTTCTCCCAAGTAGAGTCTGCGTAGCTTGGACAAATGCCCCATATGAGATAGGAGAAAACTGGTTCGAATCCAGCAAGACCCTCACACCACTTCTCTCGCGGTCATACCGTGTTCGTAGAATGATGAAAGCATGATCAGACAACTATTAGGTTTTCTCGCTTTTCCCTATGGTGGGTATCCACGGAAGAGAGTATATGTCGCAAGACGTTATTCTCGTAGTGGTATCTGCAAATGAAATCTGAATATGAGTGTCCCTAACGTCAAAATGAGTCGTTCTACAAAAAATAATATTTATTTTCCGAAAATAGCCCTAGTCAGCCTTAAGCCTCCGAATTAGGATAGTTGAGTTATTTGATTCAATTAAATGGTAAACCAACTACATGGCCTTAACAGAATGTGGGCTCTCGAATAGTATTTACATATTTGTTCCCGACAAGGATCTTTTCTTAGCACTAGGCAAGTACTCTGATACTACGGTATTAATCGTGTATAGGCGCTAAAATTCGACTTTTACAGGGTATATAGGCTTTTACTAACTTGAATTAGCATGACGATAAGTAGATCTCCCCACCTAAACTTTAAATTTGTATGGCAAAAATTTCACAACGAAATATTCGTTGGTTTTGCTTTTTTGGTCCATTATAGCCCTCTATTCACTTTTTAATTCATTAATACATTTCATAAATAAATTATACTTCTATCTAGCTAATAATTTACATATCCGCCTTCAGCTTCGTAAACGGCTCTGATTCTTCGGGGCATCGAATCTATCAGTTTCTCCAAGTCATCCCCATTAAACCCCAGATCCCACGCCTCGTTCACTATTTGACGAAGATGCCCTTGACTCCGCTGCCCCCCTTGATCCAACGCTGGATAAAGACGCTCCATGTACGCTTTCATATAACTCCACAAAGTTTCTATCGGATTTAAATCAGGAGAATATGGCGGCCACTCCATTAGAGAAATATTCCTCCTTTCAAACTCACGCATAGTTTGCCTCGACTTGTGAGGAGGGGCGTTGTCCTGCATCACATCTAGTCCTGGTTCCCGAAAGACCGCACTCTCTATGAGAGGCACTATCCTCTCGCAGTAACTGGCCGCAGTGATATGGCCCCACTCCTTCTCCCAAATCAGGCAAGGCCCCTTCTGCCGTCCAAAGAAAGATCCCCAGAACATCCACCCAACTCTCCTCCGCGTCTTGGCTAGGACACAGGTATCTTCGTACTCTTCCCCAATCTTTGACTTAAACTTAGCTCAAGGGAACTCTAAATCTTAGGAGCCTTTAAGGGACTACTGACCTTTCTTGTGACCCAACGATCACTTTGCCGACCATTCATAGCCCAAGTCTCGTCGGACCAGAGGACTCTCATCCAATGTTCCTTCCGCCAGTGGAGATGTATTCTGGCAAACTCATATCTCTTCAGTTTGTTGACTGAAGAGATAGGAGGTTTTAATCGTGCAATCCTGCGTGCATATCCCCTCTTTGCCAGTTCACGTCGGATCACATTCTCGCTCACACCAAAGTGCCGAAATATAAAATGAGCAAGTTGGAAAAATGACATCCGACGATTTTCCGATGATAAACAGACGAAAAATTCTATTTCATCGACCTGGGAACTACTTAGAATAGGTGGCCTACCACTGGAGTACTGAGGCTCGGTATTTTCAACGCTCATGGTGTATTGTACCTGTCGCCATGTAATCCCAAGGCGTTGAGAGATTTTGACGTAACTGTGTCCCTCACTGGCCAAGGTTCTAACCTGCACATGTTACTCTCTTAACCTTATCAATTTGTAGATTTCAGACTTACTTGAATACGTTGAGTTTGTGTTAGGCGTTTTGCATAAGTAGGAGATGCTGATGATGGAGAAGGTTGTTGAGGTGAATCCATCTTTGCGGCAATCTAGTACAGTAAATTAAAATCTTCTAAAGTAGTTGACTTAAGGTTCAGATGCACTCACATGAAGTAAAAATTAGATAGATGAATGAAATAAAAGTATGCCGTTGAGCAAAATAATAGTAAATAGCTGACAATGATTTAAACGAAACGACCTCAGGTGTGCGCGAGTGAAGCAAGGTGCAGGCATGAAGGTGGGCGTTGGACTTCATATACAGATGCATATCTCTTATGCCTTAGGCCATAAGATTTTAAAATTTGAAGCTAACAGGGATACTGTGGATCTATCGTGAGGTAACCTGGAATATCACCACTTTATCTCCACTTTATCCCCGCTTTAACCCCTGTACCCTATAAGAAGCGGATCAACGAACAATACCCTATCATGAGAGTACAAGTGCGTTCCCATCTGAACTAAGTAGAGTAATGCTTTCACAGTGTCCAAACTAACCAGACTCTACTTAAAACGACCTAGACGAAGTACCACTACATCATCTGATCTTGCCAATTTTATTGTAACAAATGTTTTAAGACCAACTCGTTGAATCGGGCGAGTCCATTTGGTCGATCCTCTTTTGGAAGGGGGAAGTAAATACGTCCTATCAATCCATCTGCAATTTGAAGATAGCCATGCACGTATCAAATTAGAGCGAACTTACTCTGCTTGGGCATGAAAAATTTGAAGGCCTGAGTACTTACTGTGATGGGCTATCACCAAAACAATGTAACAAAGTAAGCTGGCCGTAATGCAGTATATTTTCTTTATAGATTTCTAAATGAGTCTAGAGGGAGAATCATAATATACAAGTAATTCTACACTACACGACTTACTTTCCAAACGTCAGCCCTTTTTCCTGATAAGTTCTGTAACGGGTAAAACTCGTAGATTGACGTGAATCATTGTCTTTAAAACTAGGGGTAGGTGTACTTAGTCAGAGTAGCTCTTGTAACCATCATCGAACCGATTATAGCAACAGCTAGGATCACATGAGATGTGATTAGTAATTCATAACACATGATCAACAATTGAGGCCAAGGCGCAGCCCGTAACACTTACCCAGACAATCAATGCAAAGATCTTAAAGCCCGATAGAACGAACACAAGATAGAATATTTATTCATCACCTCAAATTGCAAGTTCTGCACTGGCTCAAAATTTTGATGAGTAATATTGTCATAATTAGTAGGAGGAGAAATAGTTACATTTACGAATAGTATGAATTATATGCAGATATTCCAAGGATCTGTTCTCCAATATCTAGATCGCTAGGATGTCGCTTCGATACACTTTAAACGCCAAATACGCCAGTCATCCAGTTCATATCCTTCATATACAAAATTAATTATTTAAAATTCGCTAGAGTTCCTTAATTTGCGAGCAAGCCAGTCTCCAAGAAGACAATCGAGCCGCTATATAAGATCAGAAATAAAGACAAAGCTAGAAGCTAAACGTTAATTAGACTTACATTTTTCATTTCTGCTAGTTTTATGTTTTCCTCTTTGAACAAATTTCGAACAAGTGGATGTTCGGGACCGGCAGGTTCAACTCCTGATTTATCGTAAACAACGGTCAATAAATCTTTGATTTCCGCGCTATCGTCAAAAAATGTTTTTAGATAAACATCGTTCCATCTGGTTGTTGATTCTGCTATAGTGGAGTTTCTAGATGCTGTTTTGGTGAGGGTGTCTTCCTCGTAAATTGGCTCTGGTGATATAGAAGGCGTTGATGATAAAGGCCCATCTTGACTTGAATTATCGACAACTAGAGCAGGCGGGGAAAATTGTGAATCTTCAGTGGAAGTCACTTGTACAGGGGACTCGGATAATCTTTCTTCAACACAATTTGATCGATCTGCCGACGGAATCTCCAGAACGTCAGAATTATCCAATGCGTGTTGTTGAGAGACCATTCCTGACCGAGTCCGTGATATATCTGAAGATACATTGGCAGAAGAACTTTGATTCTCAGAATCTATTGGTAAATTCTTTTCACTTGCCGTCACAGAACTAGAATCTCCAACATTTTCCGAAACAAACCCTTTCGAAGAGATGTTTTCCACATTGGATGCTGCTGAGGTTGAGGGATTTAAGCTTTGGGAAGGGGATTTTTTTTGCTTTTTGATATCTTCAATGGAGTCTTCCGATGTTACTAAACGTAATAACTTTGACGAAGCATCATTAACAGAGCCTGCATCTGATGTAATGGCGATTGATCCTGTGTTCAGGTTCCTCGGTTCTCCAGTCTGAGCTATGGTTTTCTTTGCTGGGCTGCTAGTACGGATTTGACTCTTTGTTTGACTAAGTTGTTTTTGTTGACCAGAAGACAGTACAGGCGATTGCTCATCCGATTGTATAATATCATCCGACTCTTTACTTAACGCTGGAGAATTTCTGGATGTCTCATTTGACTGCTTAATGCCCAAAATTTCTTCAATATCTTCGTCGACTGACTTATTTTTCTTGTCTTTTCTCTTGAAAAGACCACTTAACATTCCAGTTTTCTTATCTTTGTCTTTCTTCTCCTTACGATCTTTTTTGTCTTTGCTCCTGTCGGGTGAGTCTTTTTCGAGTTTATCAAGGGAAGATCGCGTCAGTTCCTTCGAATCGTTAGAGCTTCGGACGGTAGATGGAGTAGAATCATTCCGTAAGAGATTGGGTGTTAGAGTAATTTTTCTGGTTTCAACTGTATCATCCTGGAAAAATGAATCTGTATTTCTTAAGACGCCATTCCGGGACTTATTTTCGGGCTTTCCATTCAAATTATCCTCATTTGTTCTCATATAGCTGACCTCATTTCCCAGTAGACTTGAGTCCTGCTCACCTGGACTTCCGACGTTCCTGACCTCTGCTCGAGTTCTGAGGGGTTCGATGCCTTCAATTTCGTCCTCCTCATCCATATCTTCTTGATGATCAAATGTTAAGTCTTGATTTGATACTTGACTCTGGTACTGGAGCTTTTCTCCCCTTCCGTCAATTTCTTCTTCAGTTGAATAATCAATATCAGAAGCTTCGACATATGTTGGTTCAGAAAAAGTAACGGTTTTTATATTTTTTTTCCGAAATGCAGACTTAACAGAGATCTTAGGTCTCTCTGTCAGATCACCCAGCATAGAAGACGTAAACTAGTCTTTGTGAGTCGGATGGAAATTGGATTTTCAATGATACGTACATCGATATTTCTGTGCTTATTCAGCCGCGCTAATCGTTCGGTTGGAGTCTCGATATATTCGGCGGGTAGGTAGCCTAGCTTTCATTATTACTAGAATTTTAAATGTATCTTGAGCTTACCAATACTGCTATCTTTTACCACTCGAACTAGCCACCAGTAACTGTTACTCTCATCAAGTAAAACCATTGTATCTCCCTTAGTCGCATTTGCCTGTCCTTCGACTGTGGCGACGAATGTATGCAAAGCATAAACGAATTCGAAATCAATATCTTCTAGTTCTTGTAAGCTTTCCCCGCCCCAGCCAGAGTCAACAAATCTTGAATCAGCATCATAAGAAATTCCGGTTTCGTCATCTACATCATATTCATCCTCAGAACTTTCGTCGGGGAATGTTAAAAGTTCATCTAGGCTGTGAGGAACAACAATGGAAAATCTGGGTTCAGGCGATTCAATCTTCTGGTTTTCATTTGAAAAATTATGGGATTCAATAAGGGGGTGAAATTTAGTATGAGAATTAACATGAGTTGAGGAGATTTCGTTTAGCAACACACTGTTGTTCTCATCACAAAATACCTCGGTAGGACTGTGAAGCGGAAATTTTTGGTCCGGGGTATCAGGAGACTCAATGAAAGCGCCGGGGACTTGAAAATGATGTTCATCAGGGCATCTCTGCTGGAAAGATTCCAGAGGGTCACCCGAAATAGGAACATATTCCTTCTGTCTGTTGCAACTCTGGCATGCGTCCTTGTCGCAAGGATCAGAAAATATTCGTAAAGAAAACTTATCAGGCGATTCTGTGATTGAAAACGAACTTTCGTCGCACGCTTGTGATGACGATGGGTCGCCGTTTGTAACGCATGCACAGGAAGTCGATCGCTGAGGCCATAGAGGAGCGAGAATATACCCACCATCTTCAATTGACGGGGAACTTGAAATTTTGTCTATCAATTCATATTTCATCCCGTCTTCGCTTCGAGTGTTTACCGTATCTTGATCTTCGCCTGAACAGTCTTCAACCTGAGCATCAGACAAGTTTTTATCCTGGATAGTACTCTGGATGTTATTGATTTCGTGAGTAGTGTATTGATGTTCATTTTGAGCGATTTGTAGCGACTGTTGCACCTCTGGTTGTTGATTGATAATGTCTTCCTCAACAGCTTGGACGGCTAGTCCATATAGAACCTCTTCCTGAGAAATTGCTAGAGAAGTGGCATCCGGAGAGACTGACTGGGTTTGTATCATGGAGGCTTGCGAGATCAATGTCTCGTTTTTTTCTTGTAGATCAATTAAGTCTTTAGAGATGAGTGTTAACTGGATTCTCTCGATGTTTAAAAATGTTGTCTTACCTGCATGTTTTACAAGCAATTGCGACATTATGTCGCAGTGTAGATTAAAGTTAAGCACAAGATCTAGGCCGTCAGTATCGACTGTCTGACTGGCTACTGCTAGTCACAGCTGAGAATCTGGGAGTGCAAAGCTACCCGAGAGATTAACAACATCCAATAAAGCTTCCTTTTGCTATCGTCTTATCACAATTGGTAAAGGTAGGGATCAGTGATCAAATTGGTGGTATAAGAGAGAGTCTGCCATGTGATTAATACTAGAATGTTGAAGAATGTTGAATAATTGAGAAAAATATGGAAAATATGAAAAATGCTAGACTGTTACAGAAAAAATACGAGAATTATTAAGTGGTGTAGCTTGAGTTGATGATAAGGTACAATGACGGAAACTGAGTCCTCAACATCAACATGTCAAAATCCTGACTAAGAGGTGTTGAAGCCTTGGCCAAATTCACGGCGCTCCAGCAGATTGGGAATCAATAATCGACCACAGACAAAAATTATCTTCCCCGCTGAATTTCAATGTGTTATTATCGAATTAGGGAACTACAACATTTCCAATTGATCCTAACGTACGGTAGTCCAATTAATTCAATCAAGTTCCAGTTTCTTGGAGCCACCAGGCATTATAGTTGGCCCAGGCCAGGCACAAATAAAGTATAATGGCTTGGACCATTGAGAGTCGAACACGACAGCCTACGAAACCTCGGTTATTGTTATCCAAAATAAATGAGACTATGATAATAATAATAATAATAATAATAATAATAATAATAATAATAATAATAATAATAATAATAATAATAATAATAATAATATATATAACTAGCACTTCTCTCGTCAAGCTCATTCATTGTGCTCTAGATGTGAGATAATCTGAAGAGTTAATCCGAATCTGATTACAGATACGCTCGCCAGACATATACTAATATTGGCCGAGCCGTTTGTTATAACCTCACCTCATGTGAAAGAGAGATAGTCCTTGATCTTTTTTTGAAATCAATCTTGCGTCTGCAGCCTGAAGCTATAACGCGAATGATTGCGGAAGATATATACATTTCGCAGAATGATTCAGTTTGATGTTTGGAACACTCATACCAGGATTTTATTTGCAGATACCACTACGAGGATAACGACCTACAGCATTTACCTTCCACTGTGATTACCCACAATGGGGAAAAGCGAGAAAACCCCATGGTTATCTGCATATGCTTTCGTCATCCCGCGAACACGGTATTACCGGGAGAGATGTGGTGAGGGTCCTGCTGTTATCGAACCAGCTTTCTGCTGTCTCAAGTGGGACATAGGTCTAAGCTACCCAGATTCTACTTGGGAAAACGGCCTGGACGGTGTACCACTGCACTATCCGACCCAAGTCCTTAATCTGTACCAGCCGAAAAACCCAAGGTGACTTTGCTGATCCTGCTTAACCGAAAAACTGCATAGAATTAAATGATGGAAGTTGATATGGGAAAAACAGTGAGACAATTACGATTTTTAGAACCGCACCAGCCTACTGTTTAAATGTGTTTTTCGGCTTTCCAAGGGGTTGTCACAGCTATTAGGCTGAATACAATATTATTTTTTAGAAAAAAGACTGTCCAAGATAAGTTTCATGAGACAGACTACCTAGTGCGAAACGCTCATGGCAAGAGCGACAACAGGCGCTTGTTGCCAATATTATTCTCGTTTAATCAACCACCAGAGGAAAGATCTTGCATCTATGAAGCTGCCATCCTGATGCTGTCTTTAGAATAATTTCATCACATTTAGTCAATCATACTGCGCAGCGTAAAATTTGAGTACTGTTACATCGAATTACCAGATACATATACAGGGTGTTATGGGCAGTTAGTTTTACTTGCATGTAGTATTACAGCCCTAAGTATTGTTACTAATTAGTCAAAATTACCGCTGTTCAGTAACAATATTTAGGTCTACAATACTACATGCAAGTAAAACTAATTGCCCCTGGTACCCTGTCTTATTGCATTGATTTTCATCGTAGCTCTGGCACTATCAATAATGGCAGTTTTTGGATCTAGTTTTTGAAGTCATTCATGTGTATGTAGCCTTTGCGCTATGGCACGAATTACACTGGCCGTGTACATGGAGCGATGACTCAACCTAACATGATGGGCACTCACTTCCAAATATCGTTTGAAGACAAAACTCGAAGTCAGGCGCCCACTAGGTCCACCTACCCTCATCCGCTTACGTCTGCCACAAGACTCATTTCAGCCAATCACAGTTATACAGTGTGCCTTATAAATCGTTTAATATTTGACCCAGTGAGATATGTGATGTGAGGAGAAGGACCAAATTAATCTAAGCGTTTTAAGACGTTAATGGTGTCAGTCATGAAACGGTATGAATCGGATAGAACTCGCGGAAAGGTTAATACACGGACGGAGTTTTCATGGGAAAGTAGATGGACGCGCCAAGCTCTATAAGGCATAGGCCAGAAATCGGGGGGTAAAGTGAGTTCTGTTTCAGATACTTGTCGCAGGGTTATATGGAACTGATTTTGGAGGGGAGGAATGATGAGTGAACAGATGGGAACTTATTGCGATACTAAAACTAATTTGTGCTATTTTCTTGAGCCAGAGTAGTTGATGAATTTACTATCATCTTTTTCAGGATCTTCACTACCTATGAGAAGGTCTTGCTAGATTTGAACCAATTTCCTCCTGTCTCAAGTGGAGAATGTGCCTCAGCTAGCGAAACTCAACTGGGAAACCGGCCCGGACGGTGTACCACTCCATCATCCGGTCCCAGTTTTTGCTCTTTTTCAAGTGCACTCTTGAAGTTTAAAATGGGATACTTGACCAATCACTCGTTACAGCCAGATGGGGATTTCACAGGCGTTACAGTAGAACCTCTCATAGCTATTAGTGGGTCCCGGTATAAATGTTGAAAAGATTCATTGTAACTTGTACTTTTATATTTGCAACACTTACCCTTACTGGTCATTTTACGTGCAGGGATAAGTATTGCAAATATAAACGGTAAAATTTCCATGAATCTCTTCAGTAATTATACCGGGACCCACTATTAGCTATGAGAGGTTCTATTGTACTACAGTACAGGTACAAGTGCTGTCATGCAAGGATCATAATCTTGTAGTAGATAGGTGTATGAAGGTAAAATGATGAATATAATAACTGGCTCTACTGTGAGAGTATAGCTGGTGTTGCCTTGTGATTCATCCTTGTAGATTTTTGGACAAGCTACCAGGCTAGCCGTGAAGGCGCGGCCAGTCGATGACTAGTCCACCCCAACGTTTTCTTTCACTTGTAGGGCTTCGGTAGTATTTAGGTTGGGGGTAGCCCTGCAGGGATAAATTGTTCCCGTGCAATATTTGCTGTTGAATTTCCTAAAAAGGTCGCGCAACGTTTTGTTAATCACTATCCTGTTTTGACCACAATCTAAGATAAACATTTATCCCCGACTTTCTCGCTCGTTCTTCTTTGAATACCACCTCTGTATAATCTTGTAACCCACTCGCACCTCCGCTGTGTGACATCTACTGGCCTAAAAGGATAACTGTTGACCACCAAGATCAACGACAATAATATACTGATCTAAAGAATCTCACGTTCTCGATACCATTTCCCGAAGATAACGCCTTTCTAATATACATCATCATGAGAGACCTAACCGCTCTTCTTCTCATGACTTCTGTTTAAGGTTAGAGTCAACGACTCCTAGTTGTTATGCTACCTTTCCAAAACGCCTCTGCTCGTTATGAAACTCACTCAGTCCCCGAATACCCCCTCTTCCGAACAGGATGCCCTCTGAAAATATGTCCCATTTGGCAACTTCTCGTGCCCCAGAACATCTTATTTTACTCGATCGTTTAACTGTAGTATTCTGATTAGTTTTGTACGGCTCTCAATTGAAAGTAACTACCCATGTCCTCATTAGTGAACGTGAAACATTCTCCGTCTTGTGTTCTACAGGGACCTCGCAGACGAATAACTAGTAACACGCACACTCTCTTTCTGCCACTACTATATCACTACAGTAAAATTCATTTTGATGGCTGAATATAACATGATTTAGGGGGACGAAGACGGTGTTTCTACCTGTACGTAGTATCCCCTACGAACCTGGAGTTTATCTTCAGAGCCAACAGAAACACGCATTACTTGTTCACGGAGGAAAAGTCACCCAGATGATTTTCCGGGGCGTACCCAGCTCCCGTTATGGTGGTGATGGATCAGACTAAGTTGGCCCTTTTTACCAAGATGAATTCTCACTGTTTACAGATATTCTGGCATTATACTGTCTCCCGAGGAAAGAGCACCGCTACCTGAGCGCTGGTGGTGTCGGTATAAGGAGGATATCTGGACTATGGGATATCAGGGAGATACAGATGGGGATACGCACCTCGTGTGGCTCTGGTGTCTAGGCCTCGCCTGGCTGGAGTTGCAGGTTTTTTGAGACTTTTTCCCGCGTACCGGTTTCCATGGCTGCTCTTTTTCTATCCTTTTTGAGCAGAAGGTTCCGTAAAAAAGGTGGTTGAATTCTACGGGTAATTACTGAGCTAAATGGCTACCCGTCATGGGTCAATGTATCAATGATCTTAGGTTCGAGGTAAAAGGGGAAAGGAGCACTTTAGAAGGTGTGGCCTGGGTCAGAGAGGAGCCCTAGTGTTATAATAGTCTTGGACTCTACATAGCACGAATAAACACCACTACAAACAAACAAACAAAAATCGAGAAAAATTCACCACATGCCCCCCATCCCCTCAATTCGCCCTCACTTTATAGTTAAGCTCGCAATTTTGTGTTGTATCCCACCGAGAGGCTTCTCAGGATGCCGCCGGAGAGGACAAAGCGTCAACCGACGTCAACTGTTCCCAAGCCAATGTCTACGGCTATAAGCAAAGAACGGGCTGTAACAAGTCCAAAAACTAAAGGCCTCGCGCGAAATCTAGTTATTCTAGAAAGCGTACCCGCGTCAGAGGCCTTCACCCAAGGGAAGGACACTCACCTTCCCGATATCGAGATGGCTGATATTGAAATCAACAGATCCATCAACCAAAGCCCCGACACTACAGGGAGATTAGAATCGGTATAAGAGGCCTCAAAGGAAACGATTTCATCGATTGCAAAGGTGCCCACTGCAGATGCGTCTGCGAAAGGAAGCACAGCCAAATCACGTCTGATTGTAACTCCAAGGATCTCAAAAGTCAACATTGCAAGCAGAACAGGCGCAAGTACTGCCCCGGGAAAAACCACATACGCCGGTAGTACACATGTGACCAACCAAACACACACCGAACTTCTTCCACTATTGGAAGCCGAAAAGCAACGAGCGACAGAAATTGCTGCTAATTTCCAAATAGTCTCCGCCGCCATGGACGGTGTTTAAAATGCCCTCTCTCCTCTTGTCAATGGACAAAACATAACATTCGTAGATTCTACGAGAGTCAATCTCAGAGCTGCAATTGCTCAATTTATGTTCAACGGACCAGGTGCATCTGCGCCAATCCCTCCTTCCCGTCCAGCAAGTAACATTACTTATTGACAAAATCCTCCACCCGGCTCGTCTAGCACTCAACTAATTCAGATTGTCGATCCGATGACCGCAAAGCCAACGCCGAAAACAACATGGGCTACAATCACGAGTAGAGGACATCAAAAGTCCTCGATGCCTGTACACTCTGGTCGCGTGCTAAACAAGCAGCCATCTCCACAACCAGCGCCAGCGAAAACGGTAGTTCCACCAAAGCAGGACGACAGGCTTTTCCTTCGACTTGCCAAAGAACACGAATGGCGGCTTCTCTCCCCCGCCGGAATCTGAGAAGCTGCAATTGAAATCCTTCAACTCCCTATCTCTAGCATTGAGCACGTTCATCGTGTTCCCAGTGGCTTTGCGCTAAGAGCAAAAGACGAAGAAACGCGTCAAGTATTGCTAGACTTAGCTGAGTTTTTTGTTTCTATCGGAGTCAAATTAGAAAAAGCATCTGTTTTGGTAGCTCTGCGAATTTCCACGGTTCCTCTAGCCCTCATCACCCGCCTGGGCAAGGTACAAGTCACAGATAAAATGGTAGTTGATGAGATCACGAGGATCACAAAAACTACCCCCTTCAGGGTCCGTCCTCTTGGAAAGAGTCGACTTGGAGCCCTCCAACAGTCATGGTTGGCATACTTTGAGAAAGCATCTGCAGCTCAAACAGGCTTTCGACTATTTGATGATTCGGGTGTCGCTGTACGGCACCAACCGAAACATACAGTGCAGCAATGCAAACGCTGTCTCGAGTTTCACGGGACGCGTGGGTGTTCTCGGGCATCAGCCTGTTGGAACTGTTCCTCCAAGATGCACTCCACCACCGAGTGCAAGGCCTACACCAAGTGCCGAAACTGCGGGGGACCTCACCGCTCCGACAGCCGTAGCTGTTTGGCTCGCCCAACCCGATCGGGTCCGGTCACCAAAGAGCAACTGATAACAATTCGACAAGCTAGCCAGCGTGAATTTGCTGCCGTAGCTCGAGCAAAAGCCGCCGTTAGACGGGCCGATGCTGCCGCTACAGCTACAAAGCAGACGACAACCAGCATACCTGCAATCTCAACTTCTAACCAATTCGAGGCTCTTGCGGAAGATATGACACTGCCT
Source organism: Podosphaera xanthii (assembly GCA_028751805.1). NCBI lineage: Eukaryota > Fungi > Ascomycota > Leotiomycetes > Helotiales > Erysiphaceae > Podosphaera > Podosphaera xanthii. Next base: position 1,419,030 of record JAPWIX010000010.1, read on the forward strand.
GACGCAGAAGACTCTGGGGAGAATAACCCCCCAACCCAATTACGAAGGCCACCCCACCAGTCCCTTCCCTTCCCGCCCCCCCACCTACCCTAAATTTTATGTCAATCAATGTAGGAAGAGGAGGAGCAACGCATGACATCGCGCTTTCCCGGGCTTATGAGCTAGGCGTGGATGTCTTGCTAATTCAGGAGCCTTTGTGGAACAAGCGCACAAAGACTACTAAGTCACACCCAGGATACATCTGCCATACGCCATATGGTGGTGTAGATGTAAGACCAAGGGCTGTGACTTACACACGAAAGGGTGATAGGGTAGTATCAGCTACGCAGATATTTCCCTGCGCAACGTCGACTGCAGATTACTGTTGGGTAGTGGTTAACGGTATCGCTCTCTTCAACGTATACAAAGCTCCAAACGACTCGACAGCAATCCGACTCATCATCAGCTGGGAGCCCCCTCGGGGAACTATCGCAGCGGGTGATTTCAACTCAGTCTATAAGGCCTGGCAACCGAAGACCGCTAGCCCTTATGGACAGGGTGAGCAAATAGAGAGATGGGCAGAAAGTCACAACCTATCATGCCTCATCATCGGTGAGCCAACCCATGGAGCAGAAATACGATAGACCTCGTGTGGACTAACATCAGCGGTACTCGTGCCTGGGTTGACCGCAGCGAGTGCATGACTAGCGACCATCTTCCACTCCGAGGGTTTGCACCAGTTACAACTAAAGTCTTAGACCCAGAGCTAGCAAAAATCAGGGTGCTGAGGAAAAATCTACCAAGGTATGCGCATGCAATTTTGCAATGGGCTTGTCCACCTCCTGAGTTAGATTCAATCGAAAAGGTAGAAAACTACGCCCAAGATCTCTGTTTTCACCTATCAAATGCAATCAAAGCGACGGGGAATCGACTCAGGAAAGGCAGAGGCAAGGTGGCATCATGGTCGACACCAGAGTGCAAGACTGCTCATACTGAGTATCTTGCAACAACAATACCCTTAGATCGATCCATTAAGGCAGAGGGGCTACGATCTACAATGAAGGAAGCCAAAAAGGAGCACATGACTCGCAAAATTGAGGGCATGACCACCCCTTCTGATATTTTCAAGTTCATGCAAGCCCACACGCCCAACCGAGCAAGACTCCCTCCTCCGCTTTTTCATGAAGGAAGGCTTATCACTGACCCAGCCGAGCGGGCCATAATTCTACGAGATGCACTCCTTGCACAACACGTAGCTTCGGACGATCTTCCTCTAAGCACTATCCCTAGCAATAACCGCATCCCTTGGATCAATGAGATAACTCCAGAGGAAGTTCGCGCTTGCACAATCGGCTCCGGAAACACGGCACCTGGTGTAGACGGAGTCTCTGTAGAGCTACTGACAACATGCTGGAATACTATTGGTCCGTATGTGACTGAACTGTTTCGATCCTGTATTAGACTTGGCACACACCCGACCTGTTTTAAGTTGGCCGAGGTCGTCCTTGTTCAGAAGCCGAACCGAGATCCGACGACGGTAAAGAGTTGGCGACCTATCGCACTTCTCTCATGCCTTGGTAAAGGACTAGAAAGACTACTTGCAAAATGGATGGCACATCTTGCGATGGTCTATGACGTGATCGGCAATCAGCAATTTGGTGCGATACCGAAGCGATCAGCAACTGATCTAGTCTCCTGTGTAGTGCACGATATCGAAGAAGCTCGCTCTCCGGAATGGGCTGCGACATTTGTGACTCTGGACATATAAGGCGTCTTTGATGCCGTTCTTCACAACCGACTATTGAGGAGATTGCAGGCTCAGGGATGGCCGGACTATATACTTCGGTGGACGACATCATTTCTCTCACAATGAAAGGTTCAAGTCCGCTACAACGGAGGAATAACGCCAGAAAGAGAATTGGTTTGCGGTGTGCCACAGGTGTCATCAATCTCACCAATCCTGTTTCTTCTCTACATGGCCGAGCCAATGCGAAGCGGCAATCCATGCTTGAGATTTAGCTATCCCGATGACGTTGGTATCCTTGGATTCGGCTCCACCATTGTGGAATCAGCCACTGCTGCCCAGTGTGAGCTAGATCATCTTCTTGAATGGTCCCGTCAACATGCTGTCGCCTTTGACACAAATAAGTCCGAGGTCATACAATTTCCTGGACGCCGCCGAGAATCTGGTGTTGGTATCAATATCAATCATACACTGATCCAACCGTCCGAACAGATCCGCTGGCTTGGGGTTTACTTGGATCCACGCCTCAACTTTAAACACCACGTTACTACATGGTGTGTGAAAGTATTAAACGTCGCTCATCACATGTGACACCTCAACTTGAATTTCCGAGGAGCAGCCCCAGCGGCATTAGTAAGAGCCGTAGACGCGTGCATTACACCCATCGCAACTTTCGGAGCGGATGTCTGGTGGCCGGGTATCAAACGTCCAACCCAGAGAGGTATTGTTACTTCATCAACTACTAACCTCTGTCACATGATCAACAAAGCCATCCTCACGGGACTTAGAGCTGATCTCCTGACAGCTAGGACGGCCTCAAATGTGATCATCCATTGAGAAGGAGGAATTCCCCCTGCAAAGATCCTACTTGAAGGGAACCATCTGCGATTGGCAGGTAGACTTCAATCGCTTGACGATCGGCATCTCTGAGGATTTGAGCTGCTGTGTGCCCCAACGTGGGTACTCAAAAATACAAGAAAAGACGTATACCATCAAAGCGTCCAGAAATACAGATGTCACGTCTCCAGCGTGCCTACCGGGAGCTCCCAGAAGCCGAGGCCGCCACAATTTTACCACCACCAAGCTACTATCAGAGCCTAGTCTCGAAAGGGGTAGAACAAGATGCGTACAAACGACGGATTAACAACATCCCGAGCTCAGACATCTGTGCCTACTCGCACGAATCTTCAGAAGGACACTGACGTTCTGCTTGGGGGTTCGTACTGGAGAGAGGAGGAAAGACTTTCCTCAGGGGAAGCGGCATTAAGCACGGAGGGGAAGTGCTAGATGCAGAAATTACAGGGGCAAGGGAAGCTCTAGATGCCGCACTCAGGTCTGCTTTGGAGGAATAAGGGACAACAGGGGGAAGGGGAGGGCAAATCTACGTCTTGATTGATAGCCAACAAGCGATTAAAGCATTGGAGACAGGAGTCTCTGTGTCAAGTCTGGAAGATGTTCAGCCATTCCGGATATTAGCACAGCAAGCTAAGGTACAGCTAAAGTGAGCACCTGGACACCCAGGGATCCAGGGGAGCGAGGAGGCAGATGCTGTAGCTCGAGCAGCTCTACGCGACTTGCTCAGCAGGAATTCACAACCGGGATCCATCAGCTTGGCCTACTTTCCTCGCTTGATGAATCAGCGACGACAGATTCCTCTAGATGACGGGTGGGAAGAAGCATGTCCACCCCGATATCGGGATCTGGACCTACTTATGCGACGATGGAAGCCACCAGAGCTAGCTCTCCCAAGATGCCTGCTTCGCGAACTAATCGCAGCCCTTACAGGTCACGGCAATTTCGCGGCATATCACCGACGATTCGATCACTCTGGCGCACAATTGGAATGTACCTGCGGGGAGGAAACTACTCCGACCCATTTTATTCACTGCCGTCTTCATGCGAATACTACGCGTAGACTCAGGAGGTCAATGCCTCATGACGACTTTATTAAAAAGCTTCTCGGGCCCAAGTGCTTCAAAAGCTTCATTACATTTGCGCAGGAAACTGGCTGTTTTGAGGGCCAAACTACTGACCCGTCCACTGCTCTCGGCGGGGACCGGATGAATTAGCCATTGCAAAAGGCATGGCATGAAGGGAAACGGGATGACAAGTTGTGTTTTCTGAACTTTAAATTAATATTATTTATTTCATATGTTGGAGAAAGTAGGTTTTTTTTTTTGATTCTGGAGTTAGATTGGGTTTGTGTTAATTGTACTTAACTAGCTACTTTTTATGTAGCGGTTCACGCGGTGGTACCGAGTTAGGCGTGTCTCAGACATGATCTTAGCCGTGTACACCAGTCCATGACTCCAAGGAGAAAAGGGGCTTAGCCCAGGACTTAAATTAATAAAAAAAAACAACAACATGATTTAAAAAAAGTAAAATAAAATTCGTCACCCTGTCAATTAAAAATGGAGTTCACAGGTTATACAGTAGAATCCCTCTTAGCTAAGAGTGGTTCTACTGTAACTTGGACTTTTATATTTGCAACACTTACCCTTACAGGTCATTTTGCGTGCAGGGGTAAGGATTGCAAATATAAACGGTAAAATTTCCATGAATTTCTTCAGTAATTATACCGGGAGGATCGGATGGTGCAGTGGTACACCGTCCAGGCCGTTCTCCCAAGTAGAGTCTGGGTAGCTTGGACACATGCCCCACTTGAGACAGGAGAAAGCTGGTTCGAATCCAGCAAGACCCTCACACCACTTCTCTCGCGGTGATACTGTATTTGTAGAATGACGAAAGCATGCTCAGATAGCCACAGGTTTTTCTCGCTTTTCCCTGTGGTGGGTATTCACGGAAGAGGGTACATGTCGTAAGGCGTTATTCTCGTAGTGGTATCTGCAAATGAAATCTGAGTATGAGTGTTCCAAACGTCAAAATGAGTCGTTCTATAACAAAGAATACGTATCTTCCGAAAAATACCTACGTGGGCCTTCAGGCGCCGAAATAGGATAATAGAAAAATTTAATTTTAATTTTTATACCGGGACCCACTATTAGCTAAGAGGGGTTCTACTGTATAGACTTTCGCCTAACTAATTTTGATGTCATAAGCGAAATACCCACGCAAAAACTCTAAATTTTACATGGAGAAAAATTCAGGACAATGAATTCGTCTCCCTATCTGCGATCATGGTGAAAAGTTCAAATTTCTATCCATGAAAATTATGAAATGCATAATATTGATTAATTACAACTGTGCAACTGATTAAAAAGCCCATATTATTTTACCTGTCCGTCATCAGCATCGTGTACAGCCTTAATTCTCTGTGGCATTGGATCGACAAGATTTCTCAAGTCATCCTCATTACCGCCATGTCCAAGGCTTTTTTGAAGATAAGTCGAATTCCATCCTCTGTCCGCTGCCCTACTTCAGTCAAGTCTGGAAACATGTATTGAATTTAAATTTTCATCATATTCCAGACATGTTCTATCAGATTAAGATCTGAAGAGAACGGTGGCTAATCTAGAGGAAAATTACGTCTTTTACTTAGTTATCGCTGCGTTCGGGCCGCCGGATGGGAGGGAGCGATATTCTGCATCACCACTAAAACTGGTTTCAATGAGACTATGACGTGGATGAAAGGTACTATCCTATTACTGTAGCGTTTAGCGGTTATTCAACTTCATTCTTCCTGCCGGAACAAGCAAGGTCCTTTCTCAATCTCACAAAAGGTCCCCAAAAGATCCGTCCAATTCGCCTTCGAACATTGCTTGTTCGAGGGTTAAGACCAAGAATTTAAGTTTAGAGGATACTTGAAGGCAGTACCAACCTTTCTTGTGATTTAACATCTAGTGTGCCTATTATTGGTCACCAAGCTTTCATCAGTTCAGAGGGCTCGCACTCAAATTTATTTCTCTCAGTGGAGGTGGTTTCTAACGAGTTCAAATCGCTTTCTCAAATTTTCTGGGTATGGAGAAGGTTACGAAGCGACACTCCTCCGGGTATAGCCTCTCTTCTTCATTTCCCGTTCAATTAACTTATCACTTACCCCCAAGTGCGGGAAGACTGGATATGTAACCTCAAAGTAGAGCATTTGGCGGCCTTCTGGAGAGGAAGTTTTGTAAGCTTCCGCTTCATCGATTTTTGTACTGCTGGGTAAAGGGATCCACCCACTAGACGTTTTGTGGGTGAACTGAGTATTTTTCATAGCATATCGAACTTGTCTGTGAGTGATTTCGAGTCGTTCTGTGATCATATTGTACGACAGACTGTTACGGGATGAACCCATTAGGCTAGTAATGGCTGCGACAGAACATCCAAAGCCGCTTATCCGCGAGGCTGAAGTGTGGATACCCACGAGGCTGGGATCGCCAAGACAAATATCCGCGAGGCTGAACACATGGACATGTTGGCATGGCGGGGATTCTCTTCTACTTGTGAAGTTAGGAACCATAGAAATGATAGCTGGAAGCAGGCTGGGGAGAAGATTGTGAGATGTGTATATATATATGAGGCCATAGATATTTCTGGAGTTCTTTCGGTAGATTGGAATATTTAACTGATTTTATTGCTGTTATACCTCCTGTCTCGTGTAATGATCACTCGATGGAGGCACAATGAAGCGCAGGAGTTCGACTTCTGTTTTTTTTCAACAACTCACTAAGAAAGTCTCTTACTCGCAGAAGTCCCAGACTGTATCTCTAGCGAGTGGCTCTATGCGTACAAGTCGCTAACTAATGACGACCTAAAGGTACAGGGTATCCCCATTTCCGTTTTCCCCAACTCCAATCCATAACGCCCCAACATAACTCCTGGTCTGTGTGTCGCTGCCTGGCGACTCAACAGCCCTTGATCGTGATGTACAATTGCCATGTAACATTATTTTCGCAACAGATTTTTACTTTTGGACTTGCTCTGGTGTTTACCACCATCAATCGATTCCGCAACACAAACCCTCTTGGGCTAAAGTTCTCACCTGAAAATCCGTAAGAATGGCACGAATTTATTTTCTTGATGTCAAACTCACCTGTATACGTTTATCTCGAATCAAATGTGGCGCATATTTATGAAATCTTGGTAATTGCAGAGGTGTCTGCGATGGATTAAATCCTGTAATAGTCTAATCGATCTAATACTTTGTTTTCAATATTAGTGATCTTGCTCTGCTTCTACTCACAAGTGAAGAAGTATCAAGGTTGAAAGATAATCGTATCTTGCTGAATTATGTCAAAGTGATGATGATCATGTATGAGCAACGATGAGCTGGTGTGGTGAGGATGAAGATGGCGGTTATAAAATGTGTGTGTGGTATATTAGATGCAATTGTTCTGTTAGGAATCCCATTGTGGGCAGGCAAGAACTCGTGTTTGTAAGGTTTAATAAAGCTAGCGAGTAAGATCTAGCTACAAGAAAGTATTTAAATATACAAATTAAGCGAACACGACACTAAACTCCAATTATTATTATTTTGATTTAATTTCAATTAACCCGTTCAGGTACTCAATGAGCCTATGCAGGTGTCTAACTTTTTATTTACACAGGAGGAAACCTTTCAGTGAAAACCCCCTAAACCTACCTGGTAAGAATCTGCTGGTTTTTGAAGTTAACCTTCAGGAAGTGCGATGTACTGTTCTGTCCAGTACGGACATCCTCACGTCAAACTCTTGCCCCTCGCCTTGTTCTTTTCTCCTCTCGCTCCTTCACCTCTCTTTCCACTTCCCCAGCCAATTGAAACTGCTCTAACCATCCCTGGTCTAAGATCCACTGCGTTATTCTTCCTAAGTCTTCCGGGCTGTTCATCATTTCTTCGAATGATCGGCTCTTGGACTTTCTCCACACCTCCGCTCTTCCTTTAGCCCATAGGGGGCAGGTCATGATCGCATGTTTGACGTTTTGCGAATGATATCCGCACGGGAAGTTTGGGCTGTCAACTCCAGGGACTTTTCTTCGGTACAGATAAGATTTGAGCCCAATGTGCTCGCTTCTTATCTGCATGGCTATGCTGCTCTGGGCCCTCTCCAGGTTTTCGTGGATTTGGAAGGGGTTTCCCTTAAAGCTCGATTTCTCCCTGCCTGACTTATCTGTACAAATCTTTGCTGCAATCCAAACTTCGGGATCGGTTGCGGGTTTTTGTCTTAGGTTCACATTTCGATTTTGGTATGGCCAGGAGTTTTTCCACTCTCGGAATGCCGCGATATTTCCCAGCTCTTTCTGTCCCTCAATTGAAACTTCTCCGCAGCAGATCCTAGACCACTCCTCTCTATCCCTTTCCTTGGATAGAGATCCTCGACTGCTTTTTTCGCCCGCCTGTTGCCTGATCATCCGGCAGGCCTTTTCTATGGACACTTGGACCGGTGAGTTGCGAGTGAGCCCGGCGTGCTGCACCCTTCTATTCTTTTAATAGATCTCCATCGGTAGGATGGAGGTCTCGTGTTCCAGCACTCTCGTACTGGTCGTCTTGTAGGCTCCTGTGATTCTTAGTAAGCATTTCCTCTGAATTGACTTCAGAGGTTTCACTATCCTTTCAGGGAGGTTTCCCATTGTCCCGTACTCAGCCCAAACGGGGGACCCATATATAAGGGCCGGTCTGACTATCGCACTATAAATTGTTTTGGCTTTCTTGAAAGTCGCTCCCCACGAAGACTGTGTTAACCTGCTAAAAGCCTGCATCTGTACATCTGCTTTTTCCTCAACCTGCTTTATGTGGGCTCCCCAATTAAGTTTGGGGTCGAAATAAACTCCGAGGATTCGAAGTGACGCTTGAGGGTTAGTTTGATGTCCCTGGATATGAATTGGGAGTTGTAAGTTGTGCCTTTTCCTAGCTCTTGAGAAATGCATCAGCTGATATTTCTCCGGTGCAAATCTTACTCCATGGTTTTTAGCCCAAAGTATGCATACTTCGTGCAGTTGTTCCAGGTTTCGGCAGTTTCCTTCTGTAGAGTTCGACCACGTTAGAATATTTGTATCGTCTACAAATCTCACCGCCGTAGACTGCGGTGTTTGGAGCATCAGGAGGAGTGTACTCGCGAAGGATAAGAAGAGGGTAGATGATAGAGAAGATCCCTGGGATATGCCTGTACAAGTGGGAATTTGTTCGCCTTTGTATGCGCCGAGAACCACTGATGTAGTTCTCTCTTCTAGAAACGAGGCTATGATTCGTGTGATCCAAGTTGGGATTCCCTTCAGCCTAAGGTTATGGATTAGCCTTTGATGGTGTACATTGTCAAAGGCCTCGGATATGTCTAAGCTGAGGAGAGATGCTACCCTTTTTTTGTTCTTGCCCCAAATGGTGTGTATCTGTTCGGTTAGCATTTCAGCTGCTGTAATTGTCGACCTACCCGGCCTGGCTCCCATTTGTTCCTCGGGAAAGAGAGTGTGCGCTTCGACTGCTTTAGAGATGCGGTTTGCGACAAGCTTTTCCAGGAGTTTACCCATAGTGTTTAAGAGGGCTATGGGTCTATATGCCTTTGGTGTATCATACCTCGGCTTCTGGGGTTTCCTAAGGACTATCGTAGTTGATTCCTTGAATCCTTTGGGATGATATCCTAGGGAGAGGCAGGCATTATATAGCTCTACCAGAACTTTAGTTAAGATTTTACTGCAGTTTTTGAGGAGTCTATTGGGAATATCATTTGGACCTGGCGCTTTGTCACTTGGAAGCTTATTTATTGCTTCTACAACCTCGTCTTCGGTAATAGTGTTTGATATCGTATCCAACTCTTTAGGGTACATCGTCCCTGCGATGTCTTGGATCTCAGCTTGTACTGGTTGCGGAAAGAAATGTTGGGCCAATGCTTTGGTCTTATCTGCTTCATTTACATGAACATGACCCTCATTATCTATGATATCCGGTACTTGCGGAAGTCTGTACATTTCACTCGAGTCTTTCCTCGCCCACTTGGCCAGTTTCCAGATCTTTGCTGGGTTATTTGTTGCATCAGATACTGTCGCCCTCTATCCAATCAATTTGGCTTTTTTGATTATGCCTTTCTTGCTGTTCATGGCCTTCTGATAGTCTATCCAGCTTTCTTCGGTTTTCAATAGAGTCCAGCGTCTCCTAGCTCTTCTTACATGTTTCACGGCCTTGGAGCATTTTTCTGTCCTGTAGGGTTTCGCGAAATTTGAAGGCTTAGACTTAGGTATGAGCGCCTCAACTACCTCTTTAATGGCTCTAGTGATTGCGGTCACCTTTAGGTCAATTGCTTCTCGAGTATCTAGCTTATTGTTGACCGAGGCTGGTTCCAAGAGCCTTGAGGCAAGGCTTTTGTTTAATTTTTCCCAATCCGCCTTCTTCCATTGCGGTCGAACTTGTCGTGGTTCCTCTGTAGCCAGATTCAGTTGGAGTTGTGTAGGAATTGGGATATGGTCTGAGGATGCTTCGAGATCTTCGGATAGTTGGCACTCTATAATTGTGTCTTCTAACTCTTTTAATACGAAGGTCAGATCCAATGTACTCTGAATTCCTCTGCTTTTCCACGTTATGCTGCCTACCGGTAGAGTGAGTTCTAGCTTATACTCTCTTAACATGTCGATTAGGTTTACGGCTAATCTGTGATGACTTAAAACTGTTTGTCCACGCAATTTTGGGTGATGGAGGTTAAAGTCGCCTGTTAAGATATGTTTGCCCTCTTGACATAGGATTTGAGGAATTCATCGAAGTGTTCCTAATTCCCGGCTGCTGTGTGAGAGGGGAGGGGGATTGTAGATACTGTGAATCCACAATTTGCCTTGGTTTGTCTGTATGCTGATCGAGGTAATGTCTCGTTTGGCCTCTTCCGGTGTTTTCTCCATTTTCCATTTGTCTGTTGCTAATGTTTTGCTGATGTATATGCAGGTGCGGCTATTTTTGTAGTCCGGGAAAACCAGATGATATGCTGGGTGATTGACTTTGGTATTTGCTCTGAGATTTTGCCATGGTTCTTGCATAGCAACGATATGGCGTCTGGAGAGATCTAAGGCAGTGAGGAAGTGATGTTGTACTTTATCTTTGCTCTTATTTACATTGTACTGTATTATTGTCTAGGTATCGTTGCTCTTCATGACTCCATGTCGCACAGTGGTGCCTCACTTACCTCTACTTGGTTTTCCCGTATTACAGACCGGGATTGTTCTTGGGGTGAAGAATGCTGAAAATTAGCTAACATTGCAATCTTAGCTGCCTCCGCCGTTATGTTGGGGAGTGCAGCAGTTTTACGAGGTCCTCCCGGACCTCGCCGTTCCATCACCTCACCGTCTGCTCCGAGGATTTGTAGCCCTACTATGCCTCCTATTCTTTTCCTGAACCCGACGATTTGCCAGTCATTGTCTTTCTGTATTCCTCGTGGTGCTGCTCGAGTCTTTTGAACAACAAATTTTCCCGGGTCCTGGGTTCAGTTGAACACCGCTTTGGCCTTGTCTGCAATTTTGACTGGGCAGCTTTGGTGCCATGAGGCATGCTTTCTACCGTAGTTGCTACATCTGATTTACTGCTTGCTTGAACATTCTCTCGTGTTGTGATTGCCTGAGCATTAGCTGCATTTGGCCTCAGCTGTGCACACCTTTGCTATGTGGCCATATCTCTGGCAGTTGAAGCACTGCATAGCCCGGAGCCCAGACCGGAAGATCTCTGTCGCCTTGAGTTCGTACTTCCACATGACACCCTTCGTGATTGCTTTATCTGCGCTTTCAGCTTGTTCGAACCATAACATCATTGAACCGGCGGTTTTCCCGGGGAGTGGATTTTTTTTTAGCCATACAACCTTCTGCATTCGAATACCCTGTGTGCAAATAGCGTTTGCCAGCTGGGGTTCTTTAATGTCATCTGGGTTTCCTGGATTAAGCGACAGCGGCATATTGTGGACGAGCACCTGATAGGATGGGCTGGCTACCTGTGCTGTAGGTGCGAGTTTTTTGGTCCAATCGGTTCGCTTTTCCATCATTACTTTGGTTTCTTGATCTGTAAAGTAGATCTTGACTTGTCCATTTGGCAACGGTCTCGCACTGATTACTTCGGCCAATCCAATTTTTTTAACAAGCTCCTCGCTCGAGAGCTTGGACACGTCTCTTTTTTTCTCCTCGTTCTGAATCCTCAGAGTTGTACCGGCTACTTCAGATGGGCTGGCTACTTGGGCCCATGATTGACCCTGGGAATGAGCCCGACCTTGAGTGTGGGAAAGTGCCACCTTCATTGCTTGAATTTCTTGCAGTATTTTAGTCATTGAAGAATTGGTGTCTGCTAGGATAGTCTTTTGAGCTGGGTGGGGGTAAACTTTCAATCGGAGAAGGCTTTCAATATCCTTTATAGCCTCCTCTAGGAGGTGAATTACCCTCCTTTAAAGCGAGTTTATACTTCTTCAAGTTGTCTGCTATCTCGGGCAATACATTCCCAGTATCATCACCACGTCCCGACGCGTTTCCGGTGTATTTACTACTAGAATCTTTAAAGGGATCCTCTGCCAGTCTATTAGACGCGTTAGAATTACTCATTTCAAAGATGTCGGTTCTTCTGTTTGTTGATGTTATTATTATTATTATTATTATTATTATTATTATTATTATTATTATTATTATTATTATTATTATTATTATTATTATTATTATTATTATTATTATTATTATTATTATTATTATTATTATTATTATTATTATTATTATTATTATTATTATTATTATTATTATTATTATTATTATTATTATTATTATTATTATTATTATTATTATTATTATTATTATTATTATTATTATTATTATTATTATTATTATTATTATTATTATTATTATTATTATTATTATTATTATTATTATTATTATTATTATTATTATTATTATTATTATTATTATTATTATTATTATTATTATTATTATTATTATTATTATTATTATTATTATTATTATTATTATTATTATTATTATTATTATTATTATTATTATTATTATTATTATTATTATTATTATTATTATTATTATTATTATTATTATTATTATTATTATTATTATTATTATTATTATTATTATTATTATTATTATTATTATTATTATTATTATTATTATTATTATTATTATTATTATTATTATTATTATTATTGATTGATTGATTGATTGATTGATTGATTGATTGATTGATTGATTGATTGATTGATTGATATTTCATTTTCCTAATAAGGTGCCTAAGGCTCATGTAGGAATCTATAAACTATTATATTTACATAGGAGGAAACCTTTCGGTGAAAACCCCCTTTTACTGCCCGTTGTATTCCTTTGTTTGTTTTGTCAAGGACTTACCTTTAGGAAGTGCAATCATCGCTACTTAACCATTCGTGGAACCCATTTCTACACAATCAACCTTCTTTGTTCTCGCTGCTATGGCGGTTTCAACATCCCTTACCAACCGGAACTGCTCAAACCATCCTTCTTGAAGTATCCACTTTGTAATTCTAGAGATATCTTCTGGACTGTTCGTCAGATCCTCAGAGGATTTCACTTTGGCTTTCGCCCAAACTCCTCCTCTTCCCTTTGACCATTGTGGGCAAGACATGATCATGTGTCTTATATTTTGAGTTGGGTATCCACAGGGGCATCTTGGACTTTCGACTCCTGGTACTTTTCTTCGAAATAAGTACGAGCGAACCCCTATGTGTCCGCTCCGTATCTGTGTTGCTAGGCTGCTTTGGGCCCTTGTCAGGTTTTTATGAATTCTAGCTGGGGTACCGAGGTCGCTTATTCCCTCCTTTCCTGTTCTCGGGTTAGTAGTGAATTTTGCTGCATTCCACAGTGTCGGGTCTGCCATTTCTCTGCTTCCTTTTGCTTGTCGCTTGTTTTGGTTTGGCCATGATTCCTGCCAACTTTTGAACGCTGCAATTTTGCCTGCGATTCTCTGTTCCCTACGAGTCTCTCTTCCCTGGCATGTAGTCCTCCACTCCTCATAGTCGGTGCTACGACTGCTTCGGCTTTTCCCTGTCCTTCTCCGTGACCCTTCTTGGATCCAGTGGATCGATGATTATACGATTTTTTGTACCATTGTACCGTGGGTGATTCCAGCGTGTTGAACCCTTACTTGTTTTATGTAGTTTTCTATGGGTTGTATCGCCGTTTCATGTTCCAGAACTCTGGAGCTAGTGGATTTGTACGCCCCTGTTATTGACTTCAAGCATTTATATTGAATGCTTCTGAGAGGTTTAATCAGTCTTTCTGGTATCTTTCCTTTACTACTCGGTTGCCCCCAGATCTGGCAGCCGTACGTTAGGCTAGGTCTCACTACTGCTGTGTATATCGTTCTGGCTTTGGTGAAGGTTGCCACCCAAGAAGAGTGCGAGAGTCTGCAAACCGATTGAACTTGAGTCTCGGCTTTCTGCTGGACTTTTTTTATGTGGGCCCCCCAGTTGAGCTTGGGGTGGAGATATATTCCCAAAATTCGAAGGGAGGGTTGAGGGAGGGTTTCATGGCCTCTAATTTGAATCGTCGCTTTGAGATTGTGTGCATTTCTTCGTCTGGAGAAGTGCATTAGTTGATATTTCTCCGGTGCAAAACTCATCCCGTGCCTCTTGGCCCACAGTTCGCATTCCCTATGTTGTTCCTCCAGCTTACGACAATTTTCTTCCGTTGAATTCGACCAGGTTAGTATGTTAGTGTCATCCACGAAGCCGACGGCTGTGGAATTTCTTGGCTGTAGCGCTGGGAGGAGAGTGCTGACGAAGAATAGGAAAAGTATCGGTGACAAGGATGAGCCCTGTGGGATACCAATGTTTGTTGATATCTTTTGGCCCTTGAACGTGCCCAGGTTAACCGACGTTGTTCTATCTGTCAGGAAGGATTCTACGAAGTTGGTAATCCATTTGGGTATTCCTTTTTCCCTCATATTATGAATCAGTCGTTGGTGGGAAACGTTGTCAAAGGCGCCGGAAATGTCTAGGCTTAGGAGAGACGCTACTTTGTTTTTATCTTGGCCCCAGATAGTGTGTATCTGTTCTGTTAGTAGCTCAACTGCTGATATGGTAGATCTTTTAGGCCTTGCTCCCATCTGTTCCTCCGGGAGAAGATTGTTATCTTCGGCTGCCTTTGAGATCCTGTTGGCTATTAGTTTTTCGAGGATTTTTCCCATTGTATTGAGTAAAGCTATGGGTCTGTACGCTTTCGGAGTGTCATAACTTGGCTTTTGTGGCTTCTTTAAGACTACGGTAATTGATTCCTTAAATCCTATTGGGTGGTAGCCTTCTCGAATGCATGCATTAAATATGGCTGTTAATGTCTTACTTACCGTTTTCCTACACTGCCTCAGAAGCTTGTTTGGAATTCCATCGGGGCCAGGTGCTTTATCCATCGGGAGTTTTGCCAGTGTTTCCTCAACTTCGGTTTCAGGGATAATTTTACAGATATGAGTTAGTTCTGCTATGTAAGTTGCTCCTTTAATTTATTATTATTATTATTATTATCATTAATTATTGTATAACGTCAGTGGAGCATGTGTTAAGCACGGCCCCTACAGTTCCCTACTGGGATACAGAACGCCGGGGGGTAAGCCTCGGGCTACAAGAAAATGAAATAGATTTACAGATTCAGGGCGCATTAACGTAGCTGCCGCTGATGTGAGAAGGACAGGATAGTTACAACATGTGGTGAGGTTTAAGATGCATGAGTCTGAAAACAGACCTAGGGGCTAACTCATGTGTCTTACACTTAAGGACATATTTCTGAGAAGAATCTGGACTCTTGGAGCCATCTGTGAAATACGAGGCCCCCGTTATAGGTGCCTAGGAGGAAAGGAATTACTTCTGACGGTGGTCCAGGAAGGCGCCGAGCGCGGCGCTTGGCTATACGGCAGAAAAAGAAGTGAAGAGGGGTTTTCCGGTGACCACATCGGCAGTTTAAGGTTGCTTTAGTGTGTTGAAAAAGTTCATAGTAATCTGGGAAGTCACTATGACCGGCCCGGGAGGCTAGGATGCTGCCCAGGGTAGCTCGAGGAAGTCCTAGTTCTTTAGGCCCGGTTGGAGCAGTAATTATGGATAACTGCTGATAGAGTCCTAACTGAAGGGATAAAAGGTTCCATAGATTCTCAGCCGCCCGTGCGGTAGATGTCTTGATGCGGCGAGCAAGTCCTGCGGAAGTGTAGAAAGTGCTAGCAGCGGCGGTTGAGAGAGCACCTAGCTTTGCTGCTTCATCTGCGGCTTCATTTCCTGCGATTGGAGCATGACCTGGGACCCAACGGATCTTAATATCGCCTGTCCCAGCGTGCGCGAGTCTGTGTCGTGCCTGCCATGTGGGATTTAGCCCAAGGAATTCGTCAAAAACTGCCTGGGAGGATTCCGGAAATGGCGAGAGGAGACGGATGGCTACCTCGAGGTTGTCCAGACATATCCAAATATTTGTTACAAATTTGGTGGTGGAGAGTCTAAGAGCTGCTTTTGCGCCTTCTAAGGCCCCTCTGACTTCAGCATCGAATACTTCAGCACCTTTGCCCAGCGTTATGGAATGCCGTAAGATTTGTGGCCCGCCCTGGTAAGCAACAAAGCCAGCACCTGCTCTACTATTATTATGTTTCGAGCCACCAAAGTAAACTACAATGTCCTGAGTAGAAATTTTTTGAAGGAAAGAGAGAAAGTTCAGCTTTGTGGCTTCTTTTGAGGCACCATTCGGTCCCCAGATTCGGTTGATCGCTGCCTCACGGGTTTCATGCGGGATCCAAGGTGGATGAGCAATTGGGTTAATTTGCTCGCATTCAGGAAGGCTCAGGACTCGTCGGGCAAAACGAGATGTTGGGCGCTGCTGGACGATTATTCGATTTGCACGGCGTAGTAATGGGTGTGAGGGGTCTAGCCGGCGCAGACGTGCAGTAGCGGCAGTAGCTCTTGCATCGAGAGCAATTTCTGATGGCAGTAGACCAGACTCACGAAGTAAGGCTGCGGTTGGGAATGTCCGATAAACAGGGAGAATTACTCTTACACAGGCAAAAACGACCTTGTCTAACCCCTGCAGAGTAGTTTCTACACAGTTTGAGATCCGGGCGCGAGTACCCTGATGAAATCTGCCGGGCCACCAGGTCTCTGATGCAAAGTAGGCGATTGGGAGGACGCAAGCGAGAGCTGCCCGTCTTAGAAGATGCACCGGGGCTCCCCGAACAGTATTTCCTAAAGAGGAGAGAGCACGACTAGTCTTGAGGGCTTTATCGGTTAGGAGCCGTGTATGCCACTTGAAGGACAGTTTTTTGTCGAAAAACACTCCTAGCCACTGGATATACGGAAGTCTTTGGTTTTCCACCACCATGATAGGACCGGAGGCTACGCTAGGGGGAGTCGTGGGATTTTGATCGAGCCTGCGACAAGAGAAGTACATTAATTCCGTTTTCCCATGGTCAAAAGTCACGCCCTCTTGTCTACCCAATTCGAGAACCATCTGAAGATCCTGTCATAGAAATTCGGCATAGGCCTGTAAGGAGAGGGAGGTTCGCAGGATCGCAACATCGTCAGCGTATCCGAACTTGGTCCTTGGAATGCCTATGGTGAAGAGTGGAGCCAAGTATAGCATGAACAGAATAGGCGAAGCTGGGGAGCCCTGTGGAAGGCCACAGAGGACATCCATGTCAGGGCCGGTTGACCCATCAAGTCGAATCTTAGCAGTGCGGCCGGTCGAAAAAGAGATTACCCAGTGAGCTAGATTATCAGGCCAGCCTTATTCTCTCAGTCGACGTGCGAAGCGACCAGGGAGGACTCCATCAAAAGCACCTCTAACATCTTGCGTTAGTAGAGAGACAGTCTGTTTGCTGTTAAGCGAGGTCTCCATGACATGTAGCAAGCAAGTAGTAAGGTCAGTTGCTGAGCGTAGAGGAAGAGCCCCAAGCTGTTGTGATGCGAAAACTTTGGCGTCTATGGAGGTCCAAGCAAGTCGCCGAGCGATGAGTCGTTCGAGGCTCTTACCTAGGACCGAAAGCAAGGCAATGGGACGGTAAGAGCGTGGGCTCGTTTTGTCTGGCTTGTTTGGCTTATTGATGATGACTAAGATGGCAGATTTGAAACATGTTGGGTGGTGTCCAACTACGAGGCAGCCACGGAATAGCTGAGACTTTACTTTCGATGAGATGCCATCCTATTTTGAGTAACGCTGTCAGGATCTCATCTTCGCCTGCTGCTGTATTTCCGGCGCTGAATACCGCGTCTTTAACCTCCCAGTCGTTAATGTCCGAGAATGGCAACATTTTAAGGCCTACAGCTGGGCAGTCCAAGGGAATGTCACCTGCTTCGGAATTTGTCTGTAAAAGGTTCCTGGCTAGTACCTCACGTTTAGCTTCGATAGTAATTGCCGGTGGAGCTGCGGGATTCAGGGGGTCTTTGAGGGGGGAGTGCAAAAGGACCCGGTAGATCGGTGCCATTTAGTCATGCTAAAAATCTCCTTGCTAGTTGAAACATGTTCTAGCTTCGCTTGATAGAAATGGCGTTTGGCTCGGCGCGTTACAGTACCGAGCGCTTTCTTCGACGCAGTTAAGGTAGCATCGTTCTCAACGGTTCTTCGAGTGTGACGATATGCCTGCGCCGCCGCTCTGCACTGGTCGTTCCACCAAGGATGGCCCGTTCCCTTTCCGAGAGCACGTCTTGCTGATCCACGATATGCACCACTAATTGCATCGCAAATAGCCCTTGCGATGGAGTCTAGTGATTCCGCTGAGGGATGGTGGGAGAGGTCAGGGATGCCTGGAATTGCTGTTTGGAGGAGTGTTAGGAAAAGTCTTTGGTCCAGTGTTTCAAGCTTAAGACAGGCCAAAGGTTCCTGGAAGCGGGTATCTCATGAAATCATAGAAACGTTAGGAAGATGATCTGAGGTTGCGTCAGCCTCCGTGAATATGGATGATTCCGCGCCATCTATGATTGAGTTATTCGAGATAAATGTAAGATCTAGCACGTTGCCACGCAAGTGAGTTGGGTTGTCCGGTTCCATGACTAACGCGAGGTTATGGCTTACCGTCCATTCCAAAAGGGCTTCAGACATTGGGCTAGTGATTGGTGTTGATGGTTGCCAGCTTGAATGTTTCAGATTGAAATCACCTGCGACAAAAAGTCTTTCGCGCGAGCCACGCAGACAATCCAAGAAGAGCTCTGATAGCTACACCTTCATCGACTGATCCAATTGGTGCGTTGTAAACATTTAGAATTGAGATTTTCTTTCCCGATAGGGCTGTCACTTCGAGTAAGAGAAGGCCCCTAGTGGCAGGGCACGTTGGTTCTAACGGTTACAGCTGGTGACCCTTCAAGCCAGCTCCCTTCCGGAGGTAAGTAAGAGCCCGGGGGCGAGTGGTCCAGTTGTCTGTTAGAAAGAAACATTCATAGGTAGAAATTCTTTTTGAGATGCGCCTCTGTCGGTCGCGGAATATGTACGGTTCTTGTATAAGTATGACATCAAATTTTTCGTTATTGGCAAAATTGAGAGCGAGTACGTGGGGTGTTACTCCCCTCCCTACATTTATTTGTAGGATACGTAGTGGTCTAGTTGTCCTATGCTGTCTACAAGTCATCAGAAGAATCGAGAACAGAGAATTGCTGGGAAGAAGAGACCCTAGCTAGTTGATAAGAGCTAGAGGGTTCAATTTGCATTGGGCTGGTAGATTGGGGTATCTGGCTGGTTGAGATGGATGAGGAGGACATTTCACTGTCTGTCATTTCTAAGTCTTCGGTAATATTTTGCGAGGGGCGACGAGAGCAGCCCGCCGTGACGCAGAAGCTCATCCCTGCCGCAGCAGAAGTCTTGCGAACCTGAGCAATCTGTTCCTTTGTGAGCTTGGTTCCATTGCGACGAGGTCGGAGGGAGCACTCTGTAGCATTTGCTGGATGTGGCCCATGACAATGAATGCATCGTGCAGGGCAGGTATGGGGGTGAGGGCTACATGGCTGATGTTTCTCTTTAGGATGCTCAGTTGAGCCGCAGAGTCGGCACCGCGTAGCTCGAGTACAGATTCGTTCATTATGCCATTGGAAGCAACGGCTGCATTGGACTATTGTTGTCTTTTTTGAAAGTCGACGTGAGATGACTTATACACCAAATAATTGGAATTTTTTCGGAAGATCGGTACCGAGAGGAAACCGAGTGATATATCTAGCGGTGTAAGTGTGAGGTGCTTTGAGGCTCGTTTTGGTTTCGAACACCGCAACCGGATCGACCCCTTATTCTTCTTTAGTTCTTTGCAGATAAGATCGCTAGTGATTGAGAACTTGGAGAGTTGATGATCGTCATTCAGCGCGGTGAAAGACAGTGGTATAGAGGAAATTAAATATGTCACAAGATTTTGCGCTTTTTCAATTCCAATAGCGCACTTTAGTTTCCCTTCTTTAATACCGTCCAAAAATAGTGATTCAATTGTTAGCGCAGCAGATTCAGAAGATAGGCGTAAGGCAAGGCCAAATTGGACGTGCTGGACTTCTTTGAGTAGGGCCGCGTTTTCTCCGAGAAATTTACGATAGTATAGGAGTAGCGGATAAGAAGAAAGCAGCCTTTGCGTAGTGTCTTGCTCAAGACGAAGAAATATTATTTCGTCGACGGGAGAGGCGGGATTCAATCTAGAAGTTTATTTAGGTTGTAGGGTTTTTCGAGGCTCGGCGATTGCTTTTCCTGAAGCCGCAGCGCTGGCGTAAGAGTTGGGGCGAGTAAATTTGGGGAAAGGGGAGAAGGAGTAGTCTGACGGATTGCGGGGATAGAAGTTTTACATCTTGTTGCAGGAGTGAACCGTTGGTTGCTTTGCGTTGGTGAGCGTCCGTACTGGCTTGTTGCGGGTGAACCCCGGACATGGCTTTCGAAGGAGCTTTGGGCAACTGCTCGTAGACTGGAAATGAAATCCTCGTATATTACTCTCAAGTGGGGAGGAGCATTGGGGAGCTGGCTCCGCGTGCGGCTTCATCGATTGCAGAGGGCACACCACCAAACATAAGCGTTGCTTCGTTAGTACGGGTTGTGGCAGCGGTTGTCGTTAGGAGGGTTTTGGTCAAAGACCTGAAACTGTCCGGAGGAGGGTGATGAGAAGGATAAAAATCGGGCATCATGTAGGAAAGCTGAGGAAAACTATATTCCAGGCAAATTATCATGTTATTGATAAGTTATGCGCCATAACATACGCTCTTTGGCTTCTTCACACTAAACTCCAAACAATGATGACTAACACCGTTCCGAGGTATCTGTCACATGACATGTTGAGTTGATTATAAATCAGTAGCTATCCATAGCTTTCGCTAGAATATGATAGTCATGATAATCTAGGCAGATATGATTCCAAGTTTCAGACTAGCTGGGGTTCAATTCCATAAGCGTTATAGTGCTTAGATTGATCCTTGTATGATCCCTGAAGCGAGATTATCCCCTGCTATTGCAAGGGGACGATTATTATCGCAATGATATAGAGAAAAAGGGGAGTCATGATATAAGCCCCCCCTCCCTTAAGATATACATACTCCACCCCCTTTGAAAAACCTACTCTGATACTACGGTATTAATCGTGTATAGGCGCTAAAATTCGACTTTTACAGGGTATATAGGCTTTTACTAACTTGAATTAGCATGACGATAAGTAGATCTCCCCACCTAAACTTTAAATTTGTATGGCAAAAATTTCACAACGAAATATTCGTTGGTTTTGCTTTTTTGGTCCATTATAGCCCTCTATTCACTTTTTAATTCATTAATACATTTCATAAATAAATTATACTTCTATCTAGCTAATAATTTACATATCCGCCTTCAGCTTCGTAAACGGCTCTGATTCTTCGGGGCATCGAATCTATCAGTTTCTCCAAGTCATCCCCATTAAACCCCAGATCCCACGCCTCGTTCACTATTTGACGAAGATGCCCTTGACTCCGCTGCCCCCCTTGATCCAACGCTGGATAAAGACGCTCCATGTACGCTTTCATATAACTCCACAAAGTTTCTATCGGATTTAAATCAGGAGAATATGGCGGCCACTCCATTAGAGAAATATTCCTCCTTTCAAACTCACGCATAGTTTGCCTCGACTTGTGAGGAGGGGCGTTGTCCTGCATCACATCTAGTCCTGGTTCCCGAAAGACCGCACTCTCTATGAGAGGCACTATCCTCTCGCAGTAACTGGCCGCAGTGATATGGCCCCACTCCTTCTCCCAAATCAGGCAAGGCCCCTTCTGCCGTCCAAAGAAAGATCCCCAGAACATCCACCCAACTCTCCTCCGCGTCTTGGCTAGGACACAGGTATCTTCGTACTCTTCCCCAATCTTTGACTTAAACTTAGCTCAAGGGAACTCTAAATCTTAGGAGCCTTTAAGGGACTACTGACCTTTCTTGTGACCCAACGATCACTTTGCCGACCATTCATAGCCCAAGTCTCGTCGGACCAGAGGACTCTCATCCAATGTTCCTTCCGCCAGTGGAGATGTATTCTGGCAAACTCATATCTCTTCAGTTTGTTGACTGAAGAGATAGGAGGTTTTAATCGTGCAATCCTGCGTGCATATCCCCTCTTTGCCAGTTCACGTCGGATCACATTCTCGCTCACACCAAAGTGCCGAAATATAAAATGAGCAAGTTGGAAAAATGACATCCGACGATTTTCCGATGATAAACAGACGAAAAATTCTATTTCATCGACCTGGGAACTACTTAGAATAGGTGGCCTACCACTGGAGTACTGAGGCTCGGTATTTTCAACGCTCATGGTGTATTGTACCTGTCGCCATGTAATCCCAAGGCGTTGAGAGATTTTGACGTAACTGTGTCCCTCACTGGCCAAGGTTCTAACCTGCACATGTTACTCTCTTAACCTTATCAATTTGTAGATTTCAGACTTACTTGAATACGTTGAGTTTGTGTTAGGCGTTTTGCATAAGTAGGAGATGCTGATGATGGAGAAGGTTGTTGAGGTGAATCCATCTTTGCGGCAATCTAGTACAGTAAATTAAAATCTTCTAAAGTAGTTGACTTAAGGTTCAGATGCACTCACATGAAGTAAAAATTAGATAGATGAATGAAATAAAAGTATGCCGTTGAGCAAAATAATAGTAAATAGCTGACAATGATTTAAACGAAACGACCTCAGGTGTGCGCGAGTGAAGCAAGGTGCAGGCATGAAGGTGGGCGTTGGACTTCATATACAGATGCATATCTCTTATGCCTTAGGCCATAAGATTTTAAAATTTGAAGCTAACAGGGATACTGTGGATCTATCGTGAGGTAACCTGGAATATCACCACTTTATCTCCACTTTATCCCCGCTTTAACCCCTGTACCCTATAAGAAGCGGATCAACGAACAATACCCTATCATGAGAGTAAGAAGCGGATCAACGAACAATACCCTATCATGAGAGTATTCAGCCTGGAAATATGGATTTATCTATTAGCCCCACAACATTTACGAAAAAACTGTCTAATTATAAACTGTAAACAGATACTGAACGCACGTACAAGTACATGTGTGCTTAATTAATTTTGTACATCTTTGTTGACAATCTCAAAAGTTTACAGCCTATTTATTACCTTATGGTTTAAGGGCAATGTACGAACTGATTTTCATTTGGATTAAATTGAATCAGGTACTCTATCAACTGGGTAAATCTGCTGCACGTATGAACTGTTTGGGTATTTAGTATCCAATAGACCTCTTTCTTGGTCAAAGTTCGATGCAATTACACAAAACAATTTCGCTCTGTAGTATCGTTTTAATTTAATGTGAGGAATATTCCTACTTATTAGGCCATTAACTATAAGTATGGCCAGTTGCTTTACATCCTTGATATCTTGTTTTAATTTATCCGAGCTCAACACAAGCTGTGCAATATCGTAAAACCTTTGGCATGGTCTCGTTATAAGACAGGTTCGACCAGCTGCCTATCATGAGCCCTAGTATGTGTAAAGTTGTGTTTATTCGTGCTATCTTGAGTCTATGACTATTATAACACTAGGGCTCCTCTCTGGCCTTAGATCTGAATGGACATTTGGTATTTTGCGTCAATCTACATCGTTTCCTACATGTCTCGTCCACTTTGCCCTGAAACATTATACTTTTCTAACGGGCTGGGAGTTTTTTTCTTCGCCCTTTTCTTTGTTCTGAGTTGCTGGTAGTGATAGCATATCCAGCAGACCTAGCGTGATTTTGGACCGCCTCATACAATTTTTTATTTGAAACGTAAGATTCGGGTAGAATCCATTTCGACGAAGTAATTGTGCCATTGTTAGTTTTTGAGCTGGACGTCGGTTTCGCTCAAATTGATAACAACATACATGGAAACAGTTAGAAGATGAATTGGTAATGAAAGATTACTAGATATAACCTTTAAAATTGAGAGACTGTGGAAGGAGTGAATGGCCTAAAGTACATATGTTTTGTGAGTTTTTTATATTTTATATTTCTTCATTCATCTTGCATTCAGCCTGTAAGTTACGACAAGTGTTTTAAGAGTTGAAAGTAGCCAGAAATACTTCGCCGGTTACGTTGTACGCGATTGTTTACTACGATTTGCCCACAATTTTTCTGAACGTGATTACGTCTGCTGCTGTAGCAACGCGGATATTAAACTCGGTTTAATTAGTGATTCAATTTGCGTTCACCGCTCGACGGATTCAGTATCAAAAAACTGTCACAACAAAATTTCAAGCCGGAGGGGGGGGTTGTATCTAGACTCTTGAAATTCCCTACACAATAGTCATAATTGCCCCACTGTACAAGACCCCAACCTCCCCCCACGATGCCAACCTATCCTTACTTCCATATCTCGTAATTCCCTACTTATTCCCAGATCCTGGATAATATCGTGAGGACCTCAGACAGTAGTAGTTTTGTTTATTCGTGCTATGTAGAGTCCAAGACTATTATAACACTAGGGCTCCTCTCTGACCCAGGCCACACCTTTTACAGTGCTCCTATCCCCTTTTACCTCGAACCTAAGATCATTGATACATTGACCCATGACGGGTAGCCATTTAGCTCAGTAATTACCCGTAGAATTCAACCACCTTTTCTACGGAACCTTCTGCTCAAAAAAAATTGAAAAAGAGCAGCCATGGAAACCGGTACGCGGGAAAAAGTCTCAAAAACCCTGCAACTCCAGCCAGGCGAGGCCTAGACACCAGAGCCACACGAGGTGCGTATCCCCATCTGTATCTCCCTTATATCCCATAGTCCAGATATCCTCCATATACCGGCACCACCAGCGCTCAGGTAGCGGTGCTCTTTCCTCGGGAGAGAGTATAATGCCAGAATATCTGTAAACAGTGAGACTTCATCTTGGTAAAAAGGGCCAACTTAGTCTGATCCATCACCACCATAACGGGAGCTGGGTACGCCTCGGAAACTCATTTGGGTGACTTTTCCTCCGCGACCAAGTAATGCGTGTTTCTGTTGGCTCTGAAGATAAACTCCAGGTTCGTAGGGGACACCACGTACAGGTAGAAACGCCGTCTTCGTCCCCCTCGTGAGGATCTCTCCAACGTTATGCCCGACGACTTTTATCCTCCGTCGGGTATTCATAATGTCGTGAGCTTGTAACTGGAGGCCAAAAAAGACAAGGCAAAAGGGCGCACATTCTCAGTCGGCGTGGTCGCTCATAGAACTCTGCCACATCCCCCGTATAACCAACCCTTGATGAGCTCAGACTTCCAATGGTGATAGGTGTCCCCATCTGAGGTAACCGGTGCCTCCTTTGGCCTTGTGTAAATAGGTTTGCATTATAAGATAATCTCACTCGCAACCCGAGAAATCCTCTTGCTTAACCGACACGCGTATCCGTCGTCTCGAGCCTCTTCACAGTCTCTTAATTGTCCACTGTCTTCATTCTAGTCAACGACATCTGAGTAATATGCTAATCCCTAGTGCGATGAGGGGGCTATCAAGAAATAAATGGCCAACCTACCAGACACTGCAAAGGACTACGGCCCAGTTATGAGTGGCAGAAGAACCAATTTCGCCCAACCTTTCCGTTACCTCAGAGATCCCCATTTTTGGCCGACCGCTTCTCGTCTTCCTGATGGCCAATCCACCTTAGAGCCACGCCGGCAATATAAAGTCACCAAGTGACTAACCAATCTTTTCATACCCCTCCATCTGCTTGGCAGAATTTAAACAAAATTAAGTCATCCCCCCCAGATAGGCGTATCCGGCCCTCAACTCAAACTTTGTGAGGTTGCCCTTAAAATGGCTTTGTCTAAGAGGAACAAGATGTCCCCTTATCCGATCATAACCAAGCCCGGGGCCCTGCATCTACTCATTAAACTTAGCAAGTCCCCGTTTTCTGACACCAGGGGATAAAGTAAAGACCCCGGACTACCCTGTTGTCAGCCTGAGAACCAGTCTAACATCTGGTGGTTTTCAACCTAGTTTTCCGTTAATGAGCTGGCTTGACCCAGAAGGTACTTATTCAAATGAGCCCTAAGTCTCGGTGTCATTCTCTTAAAAGAGTCTAGAAGTACTACAAGGAGGTTGTAAAGTCCGTTCTTCACGAAGATCTATACCCCTTAAAAAGCTGCACGTTTAGTTTTTTCACCTATTTTATCAGTAAACCTGATTTGGCGATATCAGGAATAAACATAAATTTTCGGTGATATATCTAACTTTAGCATGACCCTGTTTCTAAGATCGGAAGATTCATTTTCAGATTTCATTCCCAGAAACCACTCAATAAAATCATTACAGCATGTACGTTCATCTGTGTATACCCAACATTTGAAAAAGCGAGCAAAACCCATGATTACTCAAGTATGACCTCGTCATTCCGCAAACACATTATCACCGCCAGAAAAATTGATGTATAAGTCTGACTGGATTGATTCATCTTTCACTAGTCTCAATTTCGGTATATGTCGAAGTTGCCAGGGCTCTACATAGTGGAACGGCCCGGACGATATATAACTACAGCATCCAACCTAAGTTACAGACACTAAGATAATATAGGAAAAATGTTTTTTGAACAACTGATAATATGAATGCCTTTGCAATCTTAGGGAAGTTTCAAAATTCACAAAACGGAATTTCAAAATATATGCGGGCGGATGAATCAAAGAGAAATAATAAGATGCTAGTTATCGATTATTCAAATGATTGCAAAGGAAGGTCATTGAGTAGCTTTGGACTAACTTCATCAATTTCATCAGCGGATTCATATGCGTTCTTGACAGTAGAAGCGGTCAACACGGCTTCTCACAAGAAATAGATTTCCTTTATAATATGATCACGGACAAATTTCAAAATGCAATTTTATGAAGAAAGAGGAGTCGACAAAAGGAATCCTCATAAAATTCAATATCGTCAGGAGAGACTGGTCACGCACATTTGGCTACTCATATTCATACTTCGATGTTGTGATTGACATAACATTATTTGATTCGCATCTTAACTTAACATGCCTAGATATCCTCATCAATCTTTCCACCAGCCCTCCCCCTTCAGGCTTGACCCCTCAGACTTGTCACTTGGAAATGGGCAGGCTCACAGTCCATTATGCCCCATTCATCGTGTCCAATTGCCATGACAAGTCTGGCATCCCCTCAGAACCCAGAGGCCACCAATCCGAATGTGGATCTTGCCAACCCGAGCCAATGACCGGCACCTCTTCGACTGGGAAAGTGTTCGTTGGAGAGAAGCTCCAGTTGGCAGGCGGGCTAGCGTCATTGTTGGGTGGGAAATTTTCGACCTCCAGGTTCTGGAAATTAAAAAAATTAGAGGAATGATAGAGGGTCGAAGCCACAGGCTCTGAAGCTGCAGCCAGAGGGATCCCCATGACCTTATATGAAAATTCTAAGGTGTCAAATGGTTCACCAGGGACACTTTCAAAATTAGTTAAATCGACAACTAAATGAAACATCTCGTGAAGGACTTACGGCTCAGCGGCGGGTGGAAAGTATTGATCGAAATCTGGGAAAAGACCGATCAAGGGAGGCGACAGTGGATTCTGCCCAGACGGAGAGGGGGGAGGCAGAGTGGGAGGGAGAGAAAGAGGGAGGGAAGAGAGGGGGAGAGAGGGAGTAGAAGGAAGAGGTCGATGCTGCTCTTCGCTTTCCTTTGCCATTTTCTCCTCCTGCTTCTTTCTCCCTGATACAAATTAGCTATCAGATCAACAAGTGAGAATTAGGAATGAAACTCACTAAATTTTCTCTGGGCTAACTTGTTTTGATATCTCCGTCGTTCCTCACCGATCGGAAGCTTTGTCCAATCATCTTCGGGCTTCGCATCTTTGCCAAATGCACTTATGGGGGGTAGCTTGGCCATTGTGAGAGTAAAACAACGAGAAGGTTTTTGATGAATTGATGATGCATATCGAGAGATTTATTTGAGAATGGAATACTAGTATTTATACACGTTGAAAAGAATAGTGGAATGGATTACAAGAT
This sequence comes from Podosphaera xanthii, assembly GCA_028751805.1. NCBI lineage: Eukaryota > Fungi > Ascomycota > Leotiomycetes > Helotiales > Erysiphaceae > Podosphaera > Podosphaera xanthii. Next base: position 1,446,999 of record JAPWIX010000010.1, read on the forward strand.
ATTGTGGACGGTGGCAAATCAAATAATTACCAATCAGCAGCAATTCGATGTGGAGAATTAGCGGAGCAAGTCAATGGTTGCAAAGCTCCATCAAAAGAGTGAGATGACGACAATTCCAAAACAACGCACCAATGGTCTTAAAGAAAGACGTAGATTAATGGTCTAGCTCAATCAAAGTAAAAATTTTCAGAAAGAATATGTCTTGATCACAAGTATCACAAAGGAACATGTTTTCTTTCATTTAACGAATGATAAAAACATTGATCTCGCCAGCTATTCAATTTTGGATTCGAAGAGCTTTAATATATATGAATTGGGATAATTTGAATCTTGAAAGACAAATGGAATCATTTTTGGCAGGTTGACATCATTGTTACGACTCCAGATATCCAAATGGCGATGTGGAATTGATGAAAATTATTTTCAACATCAAATGCAGAAGGCGAGGTCAGACGCCATTCGATCATCGTGAAAATTTTGCATTGACGATCAAACCGACTAAGAGGTCTATAGTTAAAGGTCATTAGCTGGATGGGATGAAGTTGCCAGCTTAACAAACAACAAAAATATGGAAGGTGCAATTGAGCTTGCAAAAGTGTTGAATTATTACAGCATTCAGATGTCATTTTGGAAAATAAATGCCGTGTTGAACTACCTTGAGCGGCTCAAACATATAAGGAGGGGAAGTGCGATGCAGTTCTCGGGAATTCTCGGTGCAAATGAAAATTTTCTTTGGTTTTCGAACAGTCAAAATTTATTGAATATCCTCAAAAATCAATAATAATTATACTGAAATCAGTTATTCTTCCAGTTTTCACCTTTATCAAATCAATTAAAATTGATTAAAAAAATAAATTTTGTTTGCTAATTCGACAGAAAAAGAAAAGATTGATAATATCAGTCTGAGAATGAAGTTTGCTAGAATAAGATAGGCAATCTACCTAAAAAAAATGCTGAATACCTTACGTCCAAAAATTTTCTGGCACCAATACCACGGATATTGATACAATACTGACATTTACTTAGATTGAATCAAAATAAAATTTGATTCAAAATTTGATCAAAATTCAATTCGAATTCCAATGTAAATAATGACATTAAAGGATATTATAAGCTATCATATTTAAAAATTATCCATTTTGAACGCATCCGATAGTTATTCATCATTGAAAAACATGAAATATGACAGCTATTAAGATAAAAACAAAAATGTTTCAAATACGGATATTAATTTCGTTTCGGTTGAATAATCACCACTTCAGGCATTGAAGCTCTGCCCATTAGATGTTAAATGAAGACAAATATATCGACATAATGATGTTGCAATACCGAGCTATTAATCTTCAAAGCAATCTGTCGATATATTCTCTAAATTCGAGGTTATAGACATTTATTTAGTTGAAAGTTGATGATTATTGTTATTGTTGTTTAATACATTATTAAGTATCAAACTTGCACACCTTTTCCTTGTAATAATGCTCATAGCATATTACAGGACTAACAGATAAATAATCTAGTGCTTCAACAAAATTGAAAACTTCCACCAATGTTAAACAGTTTTAGTTTGGAAATTTATTCCAAAAGATTTGGAAGGCTTTTTATTCATTTTTGGACAGAGATTGTCATATAAAACATAGCGATTTTACTGGTAAGATAGAAAAATGTTAGTCATACCTTTAATTGATTTATTTTGAAACACTGTTAAATAATTGTTTTTTAGGACTTCATTTCAATATTTTGAACCCATGGCCAAAAATTATATTAAATTATCAAAAATGATTTCCTTCAAGTTTCAATAGATGATTCGTCTTCTATGGGCCAATTGATATTTGAGAACTATAAGTGAATGCGTTGAATAATTCAAAATAAAGAACACTCCAAACCAGGTGTGCAACGAACAGGTCTCTTAAAGTAGGACTGAGGTTCCGAACGACGTTTGAGGTTGCAGACAACAAAGAGGAACGCGATAATCGTTCGCAAGTAAGGAAAAGGCAGATATGGCCCGCGTTCAGATGGAAGAGCGGGAAGAGAGGAATATGAGGGACACCCGAAGGGAACGCAAAGTCAGAGGTTATGACGACTAATTATGGAGATAAGAGATCGATAGTCGGGATTGTCAAGAACAAAAATCTAATCCTACACACAGAATTCAAAACTTGAAGATTCACGAACACAAAAAGAAAACTATGTACTTATATAAAGGAAACTTTGAACGAAATAAGATAGTGCTGGCACTTAGATAGCTGAGCCGCTGGCTACCAGCTCAGGGAATCCAGGTAAGATGATAACTAATAGATAATTACAGAGAAGATTTGTTACTTTTGTCAACGAATTATGTTTTTGACCAAATTGGATTTCTCATACAGAGTTACGCATATAAGATTCTGAAGTTATTTTCATTATATATTATATTTTTTTCCCCAAAACCGTACAATTAATTGAACCTTAATAGTTCATTGCATGTAGAATATTGCTACTATAACCTTAAATTATTCGACTGTATAGGACCTTGTAGTTCATCAGTGTATCTGTTGGGTGAAGTTTTCAAATACGAATATGATAATAAACTAAAGATGTGCTTGTAATTGTTATTTCTAAGACTGAATCTGACCTCCAGTCGTCAAATCTATATCTAGAAAGGAAATCTACGCGCTCGAGCCAGAACGTGTCATGTTATCATGTACCACATGACAAATCCTTTGACTGCGCATATATTGCAGTGATAACAACAATATCATATCAGAAAACACTTCTACATATAGAAATACCTTGCCCAAAAAGTTCACGGCCCTGAAAAACTCGAAATCTAGAATACAATTTTTAATTTTCAAAATAGAACCTAAGGGCAAAAAAGGAAGTGGGTGGTTGAATTCACATAGTTACTCGTCCAAATTACTGTCATTCTGGAGTAAGATATTTGCTAAGCGAAACTGTTTGTGTCTTTGTAATCTTACCATCTATTTTATGGTTCTTGTCACCCTTTAAGAAGTTAGATAGAAATCAGATCATAACTCTGTTGTCCGATATATCTGGACTTAGCTATTCTAACAAACCATGCTTATGCCCATCGGTCAGACAATCTAGGAGTAGATACCATACAATTTCCTTCTAAGTATTACCTGCGCAAGTGTCATCACCAAGATCTATCACCTTTGCCCCCTTTCAAGATATCCTTGACCAATACAACGCGTGCGAAACTGAAAAATTGCTAAGCCCTCGGCATTTTTTAAATTATTGTGCAAGAGGACAATATTCCTATCGGGTGGATCTACGATAGCATGTCTACTTCTCGTGGCTCCGACTACTTATTTAATTAGCCAACTGTGTAGCCAAAATCCATGAAGATCTGACTCAGGTTCAATAAACACGAGGAAGCTTGGAGTTGGACTTAGTAATCGTGAACTTTGCCTTGTTTGTCAATTGTTCCAAAAGTAATGAAGCCCACGATTTCTCTGTACTTCACTGTTTTTGAGACGGCTTTGATAGCTGTCAGTGCAAGGGTGGGAATATAGATTCAGGGGAGGAATGTGATTCTTTAATTAAAAAACATGTCTTAGAGTGTCTTTATAGGTGACCACAATTGCGCGCATAAACTTAGTTTGAATAATTTCCATCTTCGTGGCCATCATAGATGACTTTGCGTTGGACCAGGTAAGTGCGGCAAAAGATAGGCTAGGGTAAGTAATCACAGTGTACAGATGTCTAGAGAAGTTAAAGGTTGTTCATTAAGTAGATCTTACGATCCAATCGAAAACAAATGTTGCATGTGTTGACAAATTAAGCTTGAAATTGGGAAAATCTTCAGGTACTTTAACCTGAGTCTTTTGATGCAGCTCTATTTCTTCGACAAAAAATAATTTATGAGAGATTGAATTTGGAGCGGAATCGCGTGATCTGAATTGGGTAGATTTTCTTTGGAATTGATATCATTCCATGGCACCTAGCCCACGATAGGTATTCCGTGTAAACTCTCTCTAGATTTTGATCCATTGATTCATTCGATTTGAAGTAGAGGAGGACATTGAAATTATCAGCAAAACCTACACCGGATATCTGAATCTGCAGTCTTTCACAAAAACCAACCAATTCAGTGTTATAAGAAAAAAATACTTTCGGCGACAACGGAGAGCATTGGGAATCACTTTGGGTGATAGCAAAGATTCCCGACTCTTTTCTACTGACGGCTAGTAAGATGGCCTGTTTGGAGAGGAAAATTGATATCCAACTTACGAGTCACAAAGATGTGCCGCTGCTTCAAAATATATGTGAAATTGTATAATTGGATCAACTGATTCGAACACACCAGCAATATGCAAAGAGAGTAAGAAAATCACACGTTTCTTCGAGACTCATATTGTTTAAATTTGATTTGTAAGTAGATCAGGAGCTGTATCTGTTGTGCAAAAAGGGCGATTTCCATTCTGAGACATTGTGAGTAGATTGTGAGTCTCCGCAAGTCAAGTAGGATGTTTCACAGTGATCAGTTGAACAATCTTCCGCATTTTTGGTAGCATTGCGATTGTATGCCAGGCATCAGGTTTATGGTAGGTACTTTCACCTTGTTTACGGACTGATACTTTGCGAGTCCTCTCGAACTTGTCAAGAAAGTAACTCGAGATCCAACATCTCTGCTCGTTCGCTCTTAGTGAGTTGACTAATGAAGCTCCAAGCGCGCGAAGGAAGTAGTGAGGTATTTCGACCCCCCTAGGTGATTATAGTTCTTCCTCTACATTCAGGGTCAGGAAGACTTCTTTGGAAGTCATGTTTGGGAAAATAAAAAGCTGGACAGGCATTTTCATGAGATGAAATTCGCTCGTAGAAAGATTCTATCCTTGTCCGGAAAATCCTAGAGGTTAGCAGTTGTATGAGGAAAGAAGTTTTCCCGAAATGTCTAAACCTTTTCTTGAAACGTTATATGGGAGATATCAATAACGCGGAGAGTAGGTACTCTCACGTGACCTGAAGATTTTCCTCGAACCGAACAAGCAAATTTCCTAATATCACTTAAAATGAAGGCATCGTGGAAAGCCTAATTTAGTGTTTGATTCATTTGAACAGGTAACAACTTGTTATTCAAACTGAAATTGGGGAGGCGGTGTATGATATAGGTCTTTTATCTAAATCTTGAATCCTGTATTTGAGCGAATTGATATACTAAATTCAAGAACATTGAATCATTGGATGTTAAGTTGTAGCAGCTGGATGAAGTACACATTTGGATCATCCCCTTTTATCAAAATAAATATAACTTTATAGATTCAAAACAAATAATAGTCTTTATTGGGTGGTGAGGAAGCAATTGAATATTGCAAGTAAATTTGAAGGTATCAACGCTAATAAATTCATCCACATATATCTTTTGATAGATATCAAGTGGTTGATAGAATTTGTCAGTTGTAACTTATTTCTTTACATTGTAATTGATCCGAATTTAATGATACGCATATCAAACAACCTCCGACAATTATTCGGTAAGCAATTTATTGTCCTGAAGACATGTTCCTTTCAAATGTTATGACAAATTTTTTCTGGGGAGAAAATCGAGATTCAGTTTTGATAAAATTTCTGATAGAAAAATCTAATTTTCTTTCTTTGAACGAATTTCGGTTGCAGTAGTAGAGATTCCGAAGTCTCTCGCCTTGAACTAAAATCATTTTACTAACTGGCTTTTTAATCTTTTTTTTTTCAGTATAGCTGAACTATATGAAATTTAATAGATAACGTCTCGTTATTCAGGATAATATCAATCGGAAATTCTCGCAAACCAAATTAGAGGTGAGCAGAGATTTCACAAGAACTTTATCGCTCTTTCCCTCCTTATATGTTTGAGCCGCTCCAGGTAGTTCAACACGGCATTTATTTTCCAAAATGACATCTGAATGCTGTAATAATTCAACACTTTTGCAAGCTCAATTGCACCTTCCATATTTTTGTTGTTTGTTAAGCTGGCAACTTCATCCCATCCAGCCAATGACCTTTAGCTATAGACCTCTAAGTCGGTTTGATCGTCGATGAAAAATTTTTCATGCTGATCAAATGGCGTCTGACCTTGCCTTCCCTATTTGATTTGGAAAATAATTTTCATCAATTCGTCATCGCCATTTGGATATATGGAGTCGTAGCAATGATGTCAACCTGCCAAAAAGCTTCCATTTTTCTTTCGAGATTCAAATTATCCCAATTTATATGTATTAAAGCTCTCCAAATCAAAGATTGGATAGCTGGCGTAATCAATTTCTGGATCAATCGTTCCATGAATGAAATCATATTCCCTAGTGATAATTATGATCGAGACATGTTCTTTCTGAAAAATTTTACTTTGATTGAGCTAGACCATTGATCTACGTCTTCCTTCAAGTCAATTGGTGCGTTGTTTTGGAGTTGTCGTCATCTCACTCTTTTGATGGAGCTTTGCAACCATTGTCTTGCTCCGCTAATTCTCCACATCGAGTTGCTGCTGATTGGTAATTTTTGATTTGCCACCGTCCACAATATCCTGTGATCCATTCCACTAGTCTTTTCAACGTGTATAAATACTAGTATTCCATTCTCAAATAAATCTCTCCATAAACATCATCAATTCATCAAAAATCTTCTCGTTGCTTTACCTTCACGATGGCCAAGCTACCCCCAAAAAGTGCATTTGGCAAAGATGCGAAGCCCGAAGATGATTGGACAAGGCTTCCAATCGGTGATAAACGACGGAGGTATCAAAACAAGTTAGCTCAGAGAAAGTTTAGTAAGTTTCATTCCTAATTCTCGCTTGTAGATCTGATAGCTAATTTGTATCAGGGAGAAAGAAGCAGGAGGAGAAAATGGCAAAGGAAAGCGAAGAGCGGCACCGACCTCTTCCTTCTCTTCCTCTTACTTTCCCTACCTCTGTTCCTCTCTCTCCTTCTTACCCTCCTCTTCCTCCTCACTCTTCTCCGTCTGGGCAGTGTAACGGCTGATAAGCCGATATATTCCTGTAGCCTATGATGGTCATCATACGCGCAGACTAATGCAGCCCTATCCGGGTATGCTAGCTTCCCGTCAAGCAATCGGCAGGGTAGGACGCTTGGACTCAGCTTGGCGGAACTTGCCTATGTATCATGTTGCAAGGGGTATTACATGTCATGGTCTTATTATAGCATTGAGAGCCTGGTGGCGATTCATTGGAAGTGTTATAAGTAGATGCTACCTGGGCAGATGTAATTCCTCTCTTCATAGATAAATATAAACTACTTTACGATATACAGTGCTTCTGCCTCAATATCCCGAACCGTGACAGGCAGAATCCACTGCCGACTCCCTCGATCGGTCTTTTCCCAGCTTTCGATCAATACTCTCAACCCGCCGCTGAGCCGTAAGTCCTTCACGAGATGTTTCATTTAGTTGTCGATTTAACTAATTTTGAAAGTGTCTATGGTGAACCATTTGACACCTTAGAATTTTCATACAAGGTCATGGGGATCCCTCTGGCTGCAGCTTCAGAGCCTGTGGCTTCGACTCTCTATCATCCCTCTAATATTTTCAATTTCCAGAACCTGGAGGTCGAAAATTTCCCACCCAACAATGACGCTAGCCCGCCTGCCAACTGGAGCCTCTCTCCAACAAACACTTTCCCAGTAGAAGAGGTGCCGGTTATTGGCTCGGGTTGACAAGATCCACATTCGGATTGGTGGCCTCTGGGTTCTGAGGGGATGCCAGACTTGTTATGGCAATTTGACACGATGAATGGGGCATAATAGACTGTTAGCCTGCCCATTCCCAAGTGACAAGTCTGAGGGGTCAAGCCTGAGGCGGAGGGCTGGTGGAAAGATTGATGAGGATATCTAGGCATGTTATGTTAAGATGCGAATCAAATAATGTTATGTCAATCACAACATCGAAGTATGAATATGAGTAGCCAAATGTGCGTGACCAGTCTCTCCTGACGATATTGAATTTTATGAGGATCCCTTTTGTTGACTTCTCTTTCTTTATAAAATTGTTGTTTGAAATTTGTCCGTGATCATATTATAAAGGAAATCTATTTCTTGTGAGAAGCCATGATGATCGCTTCTACTGTTAAGAACGCATATTAATCCGCTGATGCATTTGATGAAGTCTTTCGAAAGCTCCCCAATGACCTTTCTTTGCAATCATTTGTAAAATCGATAATGACTCTCTGAATAGGTTTCTTTGATTTAGCAACATAAATATTCAGTTTAAGTTGCTTGTTTCTTATTTTCTGTTTCACACATAATCCCCTCTAACTGTATAGTTACAAAATTCCTAGGAGTTTCGATTTCTAATTTGGTATCCCACGATCGATTTAGTAAGCTTTTAAATTTCACTTATATTGCAAAGTCATGAAATTTTATTAGCAACCTATTAATCTTGTTTCATTACCATTTTTGTCTGTTATCCTTGGATCGGTTATTTCGATGGTATACTTTCCGGGCTATTACTTCAAGTAGCGCTTTGAAAGCATTTACACATCTTATATTCGAGAACGGCGAGAGCTGTATCAGACCTGATCAGATGTTCACAACAATCTTCCTTGCAGTGATGATGAATTTGCGGGATTTCGAGATCGTATGAAGATAAATATGAGTTTTTTTCGCTCTCCATGTTTTTGGATATTCATAGACGAAGGTGCACGTTGTAATGGTCATACCTAGCGGTTTTTGGGAATGAAAATTTAAATGAATCTTCCGATCGTTATAATAATGCCATTTGTTGCATAAAGCGACATACGAGTTGTGCCAAGTCCATGTACTAGTTGAGATGAGTAGTGTAAATTGGACTTGAAGATTTGATTTGATTTGATGTCATTTTACGTCCGGCGGCAGAACTATCTTCCGATAGCTGCCTAGTTGCCACCCGTGGGTCGTAGAACGCACTGCCTACTGCAGTGGATACCAGTTTCTATCGACTAGACTATATGTTATCTAAAATCTAAAAAATATATTTGATAATTTACATTTAAGAGCCTAGTCATCCCACGCTCTGCTCTTCTGAAAAAGATTTTTTTTTTTTTTAAAAATTAGTTTTAACGTTTATGTCTACTTTATTATCCTACTGAATGCCGCCGCGCCCTCCGCGGATCCTAAAAGCCAGTCTATTCCTTCCTGTGGCCTACGTTTTCCAATCTCTTGCTTGACACTTGCCATGGTTTCTTTGCAGAAAAAGAAATGTAGCTGTGTCTTAGCTTTCCCACACGAGCAGTCTGTGAAGTTCTCGTGATGAAATCTTTTGTGGTATGCCATGAAATCTCCATGTCCTAAGCGGGCTGCGAGTAGTTTTCCAAGAGTCCATCTGGGAATTCTCAGTTCATTTGGGAATTTTCCTGGAGGCTTAAGTTCAATTCTTAGTGATTTGTAACTCACAGGGCAGTGTCTTAGCCATCAACTTTTTCTTATTTCTGACTTTTTCTCCGCGAGAATCTGCTTAACTGAAGCGTGAGATATATTTTCATTAGACTGCTTCAGTGATGCTTCCTGCGCTGCTGTCTTAGCTAATCGGTCCGCAATTTCATTGCCTTCGACTCCCGCGTGGCCTGGGATCCAGATTGCAGCTATTTGTCCTGCTTGAACATGGGGTAACCTGCTCCTCAACTTCCATTCTCTTTGAAGTTTCCTGATCAAAAATACGTCCTCCCTGCTTGTTTGATTATCATTACCATTCACTACCCTCGCTACAGCCTGATTATCCGTATATACGATTATATTAGTAGCAAAACGGGTAGCCGCCTTCTCGATTGAGGCCCGTAGACCCTCACTAATAGCGGTAACTCCTGTGTCTATAGGTTCTACTTTCCTGTTGATACAAAATTTCTGTGCCAGTATTTCACGGCCGCCTTGAAAAAGAACGTAGGCTCCCCCTGCTCTACCTTCCGCTGTACGAGACCCGTCCGTGTATAGTAGTATATCATGAAGACTTGGTTGTGTGGTACTGTGATGTCCAGAAGTCATATTGTATAAACAGGCCAGTTTTGAGTCTGTAGACTTTGGGAGCAGATGGGCTGTTTCAGTGAGGCGTGTAGTCGGTGACCCATATGCTCTTTTCCTCAAAGGATGTCTGAGGTCAAGCGTTTGGATCCGTAAAGCTCTCCTTAGTCGAATTTCTGTTAATAATGTGTGTGCTGTTGGGATTCCAGCTTCTCGATGGATTGCCGGGTTAGGGAAGGTCCGGTACACAGGCAGAATAGCCCGGAGGCTCAAATAGATCGCTTTTGATAGCGTTTTCAAGTGCTGACCGCATCTATGTTTCTGTATTTGTAGTTTTTTCCCTTTCCATTTGATAATGTGATCTCCCGGCCACCAGGTCTCTGCTCCATAGAAAGCAATAGGGAGGATACAAGCTTTAACTGCATGTCGTACCAAGTAGGCGGGTGACCCTTTCATTGTGTTATTGAGGCGATGAAGATGCGCGGCTACTGCTAAACCTTGATGGGCCCAGTGTTTCGTGTGGTTGAGAAAAGAGAGTTTTCTGTCCAGCGTAACTCCAAGCCAGCGCGTGACCTGATTAGCTGAGAGTATACTTCCATCGAACGTCATAGGTGGGTATTCTTTAGGCTTTGGAGCTAAGGTGAAATGTTGAAGCTCGCACCTATCCCTATCAAAAGAAATGGCGTTTTGTCTTCCCCAGTCCAGTAGGACCTGCGCTTCTCTCTCCAATATTTTTGTGCACTCTGTAAGTGTGTGTCCAACTTGTAAAATTGCCACGTCGTCTGCGTAGCTGAACTTCAATTTCTGGTTCCCTAGTCTTAGGATTGATTCAATATACAGCATGAAAAGAATTGGAGATGCTGGAGAGCCTTGTGGAAGACCACAGACTAGCGGGATTTCATGAGAAAATGAATCCCCGAGTCGCATTCTAGCTGTTCTATTAGTCATGAACGACCAGACCCACTTTCTGATCCAGCATGGCCATCCCTGGTCACTGAGTCGATGTTGCATCCTTCCTGGGAGAACGGTATCGAAAGCTCCTTTTACGTCCAATGTGAGTAGCGAGGCTACTAGGCCACGAGAGCGTGCTCTTTCTATCTCGTGTATAACACAGCTTACTAGATCTAGAGCGGAACGCTTCGGGAGCGCACCGAGCTGCTGTGGGTTCAGAACGCCATGATTGATCGCCACTCTGCTAAGGCGTTTGGCTATCAGTCTTTCCAGTCCCTTGCCAAGGCACGATAAAAGTGCTATCGGTCGCCAAGATCTCACAGAGCTGAGGTCTCTTTTTTTGGGTTTTGGGAGTAGTACGATCTCCGCTCTTTGAAACGCTCGTGGGTGGTGGCCGAGAGTTAAACATCACTGGAAAAGGGCCCACACATCTTCTTTGATCACGCCCCAGCAGGCCCGTAGAATCGAGACAGATATTCCATCGATCCCTGGGGCTGTATTAGAGCCGTGCATGATGCATTGTTCGATTTCAAACCCGTCTGCCTTGTCCTGAACCTCCAAATCATCTCGTTGATCTATCATTTCGGGCTCATCCGACGTATCATCCTCCGAAGTTCTTCTCTCTAATAATGCCTTCCTAAGCACGGATATTTTCTCTTCTGGGAGGGTATGTTCTTGACCATCGTGAACTATGGGTGGGCTATAGTAAGTTCCTTCCCTCTTATGCCAGCCTGTAATCCTGAAGATATCCGAAGACGATCTAGCTTTTTGAACGAAATTTTGCCAGTGTGTTTTTTTTGCTGCTCTCGTAGCTTTACGAAGGGCTATTTTCTCTACTGTTGCTTCTCCAGTCCTACGGGCTCGGCGATAGGCTGCTGCTTTCTCCCGGCACTCCGAGTTCCACCATCTTGTGCCCTGACTGATAGGCTTTTTTGGCGGTAGAAAACGCTCAACATTAACCTGTATAGTTTCTATAATTGTGAGCGCTAGTCTATCTGGATCATCAGGTAGCAGGTGAACTGGTTTTAAAATCTCTTTAATGCCTGCAACTAGCCGTGGGATCGCTTCTGCCGTGAGTTTGAACTTTTCTTTGGACGCTACGTGAGCTATGCAGCTCAGCGGTACAATTGTCATGATTGTTTCATGATCCGAGGTTGAATGGAGGTGTTTTTCTGTATTGCTCTGTACTTCCAACATATTCGTAAAGACTATATCTAAGACGCTGCCTCTTGAATGTGTGCTTTGGTTTGTAGGCGACGCTATGATCATAGAGTTCTGTACTGCCCACTCGAAAAGTTCCTCTGATCTTTTAGATGGTCTTGCTTGCGAGTCCCATTGAGGGTGTCTGGTGTTGAAGTCCCCTGCGATCAGGCATTTTTCTGGTATTTTCCATTGCTTGAGCGCCTCAATTACAGTTCCTCCTTTAATCTCTTTAGGTGGCCGGTATACGTTTACGATGGTGATTGGAGGGGAGCTACCGGGAATTTTCAGCCAGCATATGTCTGTTTTATTATTGGGGCAGAATTGGACCGGTTTTAAATTTCTGCCTTTCTTAACATAGGAAACTACTCTAGGGCGAAGCTCCCAAGATGTCTGTGGGACGAATGTATCATACTCAGCGTGATACTTGGTAATATTTCCATCTCTTGTCGTTAATGTCCACGGCTCCTGGAGAAGTATAATGTCCGCAGATTCTTCGTGTGCTAAGGCAAGGGCAAGATCATGATTAGCTTGCCCACGGGCTATGTTTGCTTGAAAAATCTTTATATATTTCCGGTGTCTAGTAGTTGGTCTGCTCAGCATTTCGTAGCTGCAGAGAAGTTCAAGTTTGTTTGAGCATCTGGCGCGATTGCTGTAGTGTTCAATGTAGAGTTTGCAAGGAGCCAGGCTCTATGACCAGCTTGACGAATTCTTTTCCACTCAGAGTTTGGCAGTTTTTTCAGTACTCCATTTCTTACTACGGGGCGTGTTGGGCAAGAACTTGTATCTGCTGCGTGTGGACCCTTGCAGTTAGTGCATCTTGGTAGAGTTTCGCATGTGTGATGTCCCCGGTTGCTGCATTGTTTGCATCTTTGTTCCTGATTGCAAAGACGAGAGTCATGAAATTCCCAACATTTCATACACTGAGACGGTTTTGGAGCCTTGATTATCTGGCGAGCAGGTGAGCTAGTACTAAAGAGCCTGAAAGGTCTTATGGCTTGCTTGAACGATGCTACGATGGTGCCATCTGGTAGTGGGTTTTCTTTTGTTTTTTTTGACCACATTACTCTTGTGGGTATTAAACCAGTTATCGCTTGTACTTCTTCTTGAGCACGTTCCTCAGTAACCTCCCACTTAGTTCAATCAAGAGAATATAGACTGCGCGGTACGTGGTCCACCACATAAGTATACCATTCTTCAGCTTTCTCAACGGTTCCTCCGATAGTTGTTCTGATTAGGTTAGCCTTGCTGAGCAGTTCTTCTGCCTGTTTATCGTTATTAGGGACGATAGCAAACCCTGATTTTACTTGTTAAAGTGTTTTTAGTGGGCCATGTTCAAGATTCAATTTATTCATCAAGGCTGCTTTAACTGCATAGACGTGATGTGACCGACTTGTGTGCTCTTCTGGAAGTCGAATAAAAATTCTACTGTCCCGTCTCTGGACTTGAGTCTTCTCTTTAAAAGCGGAAGAAATGGGTTTCCTTGGTAAGTTCGCCATAGGATTTACAGTGACCTTAGCTTTAGCAGCATGAGCGTAGGTCGGAAGAACATTGGTTTGTGCTTTAGCAGCTAAGTTTGAGTTCTGGCACTGTGCTTTTCCCTGGTTACAGCTTCCTATTTCCTTAACTCCGAGCGCGAATTGTTGTAGAATTTTAGCCATTGCAGCTTCAATGCTCATTGTCATATCCCCAAGTCCCAATTCGCGGAGCCATTCGCTAGACTCGTCAAATGCCCTTGAATACTCTCTTACATTGCTCTCCCGTTTGAAGTAAAGTCTACGAGCTTCATCGCATGCTTCTTCGGTTGCTTTTGTGAGAAACTTTACAGGAGATGCTGCTGACGTGCATTAGTTTTCTGAGACGGAGCTTTGATTGCTAGCCGTTGGCTGGAATGGGTCTTCCGTAAGATCTATAGTTTTTTGAATAGCACATTTTAAAGATTTGGCAATTACAGATCGTGAGGTAAGTGGAAACTGTGATTGCTTATGAAAGGCTTTTTCTGCTGGTTTCGGGGTGTTTACATAGATGTTCATGTCCGGGTTGTTATCAAACGCAGTGAAAGGGTCTCCGGAGCTGTGCGGAACCTGTGTGTTCTTGTATATTGACTCCCGAAGAGCCATTATATAGGCAAACCGTGATGCACGCGATCGTTGAGTAGTGGTTGGTGATAAGGGGCGAAGGAGAGACGGCGAGCGCGTAGGAGTCGTCGGCAGCGACATGTCAACATCGCTGTCGTCAGCCGCCATTGCTCAAAAAGAGCCGCCATATGCGCTGAGTGAGAAATGAAAATCAGTCTGTCTATTGTCAAGTGGTAGTTTTGATGATGATCGATGGATGATGATGATGAGGTAAGTGATCCTGTATTGCTTTTGTCTCACGTCTTTAAGTTGGACTTGAAGAGTTATGGGGAATGAGCCGCGTGGAACGAGTCGCATGGAACTAGTCATGTGGATAGTCGCGCGGATAGTTGCGTAGAACAATTCGCGTAAGAAGAGTCATGTGATATGAATCGTATGAGACCACAAGACGCGTTTTGTTGATAGGATTAGTAGGAGTCTTTAACTGATTGAATAGACAGCTGTAAAGGTGACCCAGCACTTAACAGAAACTCAGTGAAGGATAGAGTTATAATCATAGGACTAGAACCACCCTCTTTGTATATAGGGAGGAAATCTCACATTTGGAGAAGAATAAGTTAAAATATTACTTATCTTTATTTTCATACTCATTCAGCATTACGTTCATGTTCATCGAATCATACAGGGGCTCAGGGGTAAGTGCAGGCAGTATGTCTTTACAGGGTTATCAGTTACCGATTATCATACCAATATGGCGGTTTCCTTTGTTGATCTTTTCTAAGCGAGGACATATTAGGATAAGCTCAAACCTGAAATATCAATTTAATGTGGGAGATTTCTTGGCGACAAAAGTGAAGGCAGTATGTCACTCTTGGCTAAATATTGAATGGTGTCCTTAGAAATCCACATCAAGGATAATATCAAGGATTTCGATAGATCTATCTCCAGATTCTTATATACAAAGTGTTCCTAATACGAAGTTGGACCCCCCTGAACTCTAACTACCACTTCACATCTCTTTGACATGCTTAGAATGAGTTATCAAAGCTTATCCTCTGTTGAACAGTTGTACCAGACGTCTTGTATAATTTGCGATTCTCTGCTTTACTCCGCTGCCTCCCCCGCTCAATCTCTGGATATACATTTTTGATGTATAGTTTCATCATACCCAACACATTCTCAATTGGATTTAGATCTGGGGAGTATGCTGGCCATGAAATAGGTTGAATTCCATGTGCCATGAGATAATCTCTTGCGGGAGGTGCTTTATATACTGGCGCATTGTCGTGCATAAATAAATATGCACGACCTTCATTTCACAACAAGGGGAAGGATGTGTTGGCGATAGCCTTCTGAGGTCATCTTGCCCTTGTCGGCTTCCCAGAAAACACAAGGGCCTCTCTCGATTCCAGCGAAACTACCCCAAAACATCCAAGAATTATTCTTGCGGTATCGATCAACGACACAAGTATTAGCATAAGTCTCTCCTTTCTTCTTAGGCTGTGAGTAATCAAACATCTTTTGGATTTATGTAGGAATTACTTACCTTTCTAGTCACATAGCTCGGCATAATAGGTCCGTCATTAATCCAAATTTCGTCGCTCCAAAGTACTTGCGACCGCTATTGTTCTTGCCATTAAAGGTGTTGTTCTGCCCATACTTTCCGTGCCATCATGTGATTCTCTGATAACGGCGGAGACCTTCTCCGAAGGCATCGAGAGTATCCTCTTTCCTTGAGTGCACTACGGATTGCACTTTCTCCGGCAGCCCATGGGGAGAAATGAACTGACAGTTCTAGATAGGAATATTGTCGTGCCTCGCGAGAACTGCAGATGAATTCTTCCAACTGATCGATTTGCTTAAGAGAAAGTTTAGGAGGGCGTCCAGTCCTTAATTTAGGAGATGCACGACTAGATTGAATAGTGTTCTTGACTTGTGAATATGTTACTCTTAACTGAGTCGCAGTTTGTTTGTGCGTGAATCCCGTCCGATACAATGCAAGTATCTGGGGAAAATCAGTTCGTATCAGTGCCTAGTTTGGTACCAGAATTATACACATACCTCAATTCTTTGATCTAGACTGAGATATGAAGCACAAGTTTGACCTTGTAAAGTAGCTTCAGTATTCATGATTTGAGGATAGTAATTCTAATAAAGTAGATTCTCGGGAGGCTTGTGCTAAATTGCGAATGGCGATCGATAACTTTATCTTTTTCTAATATCTGTAAGATGGTTTAATTAACAATGATGCAGCCGTAGATATTTACAAACAAATATTAACAGTGGCTTTTCCGATGAAATGAAATCGGTGTGAAGATTAGATCAAATGATCTTGTCTGACATAGATAATTGTATAGCATGGCTAGGATATATCCATATTAAGACCCCTGTATATAAAATTTCCAGCTGCCTTCACTTAAACTGAGCCCCTGTAAGAGATAATAACGTAGACGCCGCTTCTCGGTCCATTACGGTTCTATGGAAAATGAAGAGAAAAACGTGATTATCTGAATGTACTTTTGTCGACCTGCGAAAACAATGTCAGCACGTTAGATATGTTATGAGGTTTTTGCTTGTTTTAATACATCAAACTCTTATCTAAGATGTGAAATAATATCTAGCTATCCAGATTCCACTCGAGAGTACGACCTGCATAGTGTACCACTCGCCATTCGACCCGACCCTGGCAATTCATCTGTACCGATAGAATGCAGCACGTTTATTATCTGCCCCTATCTAATCATTGAACGTGACTTGACGACGTTAAGATCATTAATATTTTATCGGTAATAAGTATCCTATTTTAGAATGGCACTATTTTTATGATCGGAAGATCCATTTAAATTTTCAATCCCAAAAACCGCTAGGTATGACCATTACAGCTTGTACCTTCTATGAATATCCAAAAAAATGGAGAGCGAAAAAAACTGATATTTATCTTCATACGATCTCGAAATCCCGCAAATTCATCATCACTGCCAGGAAGATTGTTTTGAACATCTGATTGGGTCTGATACAACTCTCACCGTGCTCGAATATGAGATGTGTTAATGCTTTCAAGGCGCTACTTGAAGTAATAGCCCGGAAAGTATACCATCGAAATAACCGATCCAAGGATCACAGACAAAAATGGTAATGAAACAAGATTAATAGGTTGCTAATAAAATTTCATGACTTTGCAATATAAGTGAAATTTGAAAGCTTACTAAATCGATCGTGGGTTACCAAATTAGAAATCGAAACTCCTAGGGATTTTGTAAATCTACAGTTAGAGGGGATTATGTGTGAAACAGAAAATAATAAATAAGCAACTTAAACTGAATATTTATGTTGTTAAATCAAAGAAAGCTATTCAGAGTGTCATTATCGATTTTTCAAATGACTGCAAAGGAAGGTCATTAAAGAGCTTTGGACTGACTTCATCAATTTCATCAGCGGATTCATATGCGTTCTTGACAGTAGAAGCGGTCAACACGGCTTCTCACAAGAAATAGATTTCCTTCAAAATATAATCACAGACAAATTTCAAACTGCAGTTTTATGAAGAAAAAGTAGTCGACAAAAGGGATCCTCATAAAATTCAATATCGTCAGGAGAGACTGGTCACGCACATTTGGCTACTCATATTCATACTTCGATGTTGTGATTGACATAACATTATTTGATTCGCATCTTAACATAACATGCCTAGATATCCTCATCAATCTTTCCACCAGCCCTCCGCCTCAGGCTTGACCCCTCAGACTTGTCACTTGGGAATGGGCAGGCTAACAGTCTATTATGCCCCATTCATCGTGTCAAATTGCCATAACAAGTCTGGCATCCCCTCAGAACCCAGAGGCCACCAATCCGAATGTGGATCTTGTCAACCCGAGCCAATAACCGGCACCTCTTCTACTGGGAAAGTGTTTGTTGGAGAGAGGCTCCAGTTGGCAGGCGGGCTAGCGTCATTGTTGGGTGGGAAATTTTCGACCTCCAGGTTCTGGAAATTGAAAATATTAGAGGGATGATAGAGAGTCGAAGCCACAGGCTCTGAAGCTGCAGCCAGAGGGATCCCCATGACCTTGTATGAAAATTCTAAGGTGTCAAATGGTTCACCATAGACACTTTCAAAATTAGTTAAATCGACAACTAAATGAAACATCTCGTGAAGGACTTACGGCTCAGCGGCGGGTTGAGAGTATTGATCGAAAGCTGGGAAAAGACCGATCGAGGGAGTCGGCAGTGGATTCTGCCTGTCACGGTTCGGGATATTGAGGCAGAAGCACTGTATATCGTAAAGTAGTTTATATTTATCTATGAAGAGAGGAATTACATCTGCCCAGGTAGCATCTACTTATAACACTTCCAATGAATCGCCACCAGGCTCTCAATGCTATAATAAGACCATGACATGTAATACCCCTTGCAACATGATACATAGGCAAGTTCCGCCAAGCTGAGTCCAAGCGTCCTACCCTGCCGATTGCTTGACGGGAAGCTAGCATACCCGGATAGGGCTGCATTAGTCTGCGCGTATGATGACCATCATAGGCTACAGGAATATATCGGCTTATCAGCCGTTACACTGCCCAGACGGAGAAGAGTGAGGAGGAAGAGGAGGGTAAGAAGGAGAGAGAGGAACAGAGGTAGGGAAAGTAAGAGGAAGAGAAGGAAGAGGTCGGTGCCGCTCTTCGCTTTCCTTTGCCATTTTCTCCTCCTGCTTCTTTCTCCCTGATACAAATTAGCTATCAGATCTACAAGCGAGAATTAGGAATGAAACTTACTAAAATTTCTCTGAGCTAACTTGTTTTGATACCTCCGTCGTTTATCACCGATTGGAAGCCTTGTCCAATCATCTTCGGGCTTCGCATCTTTGCCAAATGCACTTTTTGGGGGTAGCTTGGCCATCGTGAAGGTAAAGCAACGAGAAGATTTTTGATGAATTGATGATGTTTATGGAGAGATTTATTTGAGAATGGAATACTAGTATTTATACACGTTGAAAAGACTAGTGGAATGGATCACAGGATATTGTGGACGGTGGCAAATCAAAAAATTACCAATCAGCAGCAACTCGATGTGGAGAATTAGCGGAGCAAGACAATGGTTGCAAAGCTCCATCAAAAGAGTGAGATGACGACAACTCCAAAACAACGCACCAATTGACTTGAAGGAAGACGTAGATCAATGGTCTAGCTCAATCAAAGTAAAATTTTTCAGAAAGAACATGTCTCGATCATAATTATCACTAGGGAATATGATTTCATTCATGGAACGATTGATCCAGAAATTGATTACGCCAGCTATCCAATCTTTGATTTGGAGAGCTTTAATACATATAAATTGGGATAATTTGAATCTCGAAAGAAAAATGGAAGCTTTTTGGCAGGTTGACATCATTGCTACGACTCCATATATCCAAATGGCGATGACGAATTGATGAAAATTATTTTCCAAATCAAATAGGGAAGGCAAGGTCAGACGCCATTTGATCAGCATGAAAAATTTTTCATCGACGATCAAACCGACTTAGAGGTCTATAGCTAAAGGTCATTGGCTGGATGGGATGAAGTTGCCAGCTTAACAAGCATCAAAAATATGGAAGGTGCAATAGAACTTGTAACAGTGCTGGATTATTACGGCATGCACATGATATTTTGGAACAAAAATGCCGTGTTGAACTACCTGCAGGTCTTCAAACATTTAAGGAGGAAGTAGCAATGTAGTTTTTGTGAAATCCCGGTGCAGATAAAAATTCACTTTGGTTTTTGAACAGCGAAACTTTGTTTACTGTTTTGAAAAATTAACAATAATTATATTGAAACTTGTTATTTTTTCAGTTTTCACTTTTATCATAGCAATTAAAAATGATCAATCAACATTTGTTTTGTTTGCTATTTCAACCGAAAAATGAAAAGACTAATAATATCAGTTTGAGAATGAAGTTTGCTAAAAAAAAATAGGCATCTACTTATAAAAATAGCTAAGCACTTAACGTCCAAATTCTTCTGGCACCAATAGCACGGATATTGATACAATACTGACATTTACTTAGATTGAATCAAAAGAAATTTAAATTTAAAACTGTTGAGAATAATTCTGATGCATTGCAATTCCATGATCCTCATAATACCCGTCACGGGTTTGAGTAGTTGTCATTAGCTAGGAGTTCGGAGAACCGGAGATTAAGATACCCTGTACAATTAGCTTGTTGCTCACGTGGTTATTGGGTTGCTTGTTAGCGTGCACGGATATATACTCAAGAGGAAAAACTCGAGTGTTATATCCTTGATTTGAATTTATAGGAGTTTTCCTTACTAGTTGATTAATTGAGAAGTCTACCTTCCACGCTTTCCATTAGGACCCCTTAGAGTGATCATTACACGGTATAAGGATTAGTTTTAATAGGTTATGACCACCGGTGCTTAGACTTCTTTCCCTTGAGTAGCGCCAACGGACGAGAGCGCGAAAGAAATCAACGACGAACGAAATAGCGCCTACGAACGAGAGCGCACCAACGACTACGAACGACTACGAACGAAATAGCGCAAACGAACGGGAGCGCACCATTGACTACGAACGGAAGTAAATCTAACCAAAAAAATAAAAAATAAAAAATAAAAAATAAAAAATAAAAAATAAAAAATAAAAAATAAAAAATAAAAAATAAAAAATAAAAAATAAAAAATAAAAAATAAAAAATAAAAAATAAAAAATAAAAATAAAAATAAAAAATAAAAAATAAAAATAAAAATAAAAATAAAAAATAAAAATAAAAATAAAAATAAAAAATAAAAATAAAAAATAAAAATAAAAATAAAAAATAAAAATAAAAATAAAAATAAAAATAAAAAATAAAAAATAAAAAATAAAAAATAAAAATAAAAATAAAAAATAAAAATAAAAATAAAAATAAAAAAAAAAAAAAAAATAAAAAATAAAAAAAAAATAAAAAAAAAAAAAAAAAAAAAAAAAAAAAAAAAAAAAAAAAAAAAAAAAAAAAAAAAAAAAAAAAAAAAAAAAAAAAAAAAAAAAAAAAAAAAAAAAAAAAAAAAAAAAAAAAAAAAAAATAAAAATAAAAAAAAAATAAAAAATAAAAAATAAAAAATAAAAAATAAAAAATAAAAAATAAAAAATAAAAAATAAAAAATAAAAAATAAAAAATAAAAAAATAAAAAATAAAAAATAAAAAATAAAAAATAAAAAATAAAAAATAAAAAATAAAAAATAAAAAATAAAAAATAAAAAATAAAATAAAACATTTAAGAATGGGTCCAGACCATGATTACCGTGAGCCCCTCATCCTCTCCCGCCAAAATTACGAAAAATGGTTCCGCAAGGTGGAATTCAAGTCAAAGTCAAAGGGTTACTTCTACTTGACCTACACAACAAAAGTAAACTTTGCTTGGATTAAGCGAGAGGGAGGCCCATCCAACAGCACAAAAAAAGATGCCGAATATTCAAGTGCTGTGTCATCGAAAAGAAAAGAGAATGAGATGAAAGACCCAATGCAAGAATTAACGTCAAAGTTCGAGGAATTAGGGGGATCTTGGAACATTGAAAAATTAAAGACCTTCGAACAAGACACTGCGAAATTTTTTTCTTATATTTCGGATCTCCTCAACGATGATGACCAAAGTGTTTTTGATGAGTTTAATAACGCGATGGACGTTTGGAATTTTTTGAAAGAAAAGTACAATAAGATCAGCGAATCCACCACCTCAAATTTCATGTCTAAAATTCAGAGCTTCCCCGACCAGTTCGACGTGGAAGAGAAAGGAATTCATAGTGCTTGGGAAACCTTAAAGGGTTACAGAAGGAAGCTCATCGCCGCAGATGAGTCCTTCAGGTCTGCTTACCCAGACAAAACAATCTTTCTCATTCTCGCAAAGACTCTGCCCTCAACATATTCCTCAATTCTTGACAGCTTCCGCGGAAATAAATGGACTGTGGAAGAAAAACTAAACATCCTCTTAGAGAAGGAGGAAGACAGTAGAGTCCATGAGAGAGCACACCCTGCTTTCGATAGAAGTCATCACCAACGACAGCGCCGAAACTCTGACATTACTATGATAGATGCTCCGGATGCCTTTGTTGAAATGCGTTGCTATAAGTGCCATGAATCTAGCCATTTATCGCGTAACTGCCCTTACGCAAAGGCAGCCTTAGAATACGCCATCGCACTTAGGGAGAAGGATGAAAAAAAGCTGAGAAAAAAGGGAACAGCAAAGTTGAAATCAAAAAAGACGACTAAACCAGAAAAAAAGAAGATGATCCCTAAGAGAACCAGAATAACACCCAAAGGTAGACATGGCTACACCGCCTGTGAGGAAACTTCGGATTCAAGCTCTCACGAATCTATAGGCGAGGATTCGTCTGAAGACGGACTTGTATCTGACTCAGATTTCCCTCAGCCACAGAAAGTGATGCTTACAAAAGAACTGATTAGTAAGAGCACCCCAGCCGCTTGGGTACTTGATACCGGTGCTACTTCTCCGATGACTGACCAAATCCACTTGTTTAGGGGAAAATTAAAAAGGATCCATTCTACCACTATACAAGTCGGGGGAGGTACTTTAACATCAAGTCATCGGGGAACTGTGGTAGTCAAATGTACTGATGGTTCATCGGGGATAGCGGAAAATGTCTTTTATGTACCTAATCTGGGCGTTAATCTTCTCTCTGCAAAACGTCTCTGTAGAACTGGGATGAAAGGCCACTTCGATGAAAAGAATGTTTGGATCAAGGATGGGAATAAAATAATGATTCATGCGGTCCAAACTGATGGCCTCTACATAGTGAAACACATTGCAAGTGAACTTAGAGGAAAACCCCTAGACACAAGGGTAACAAACCAAATGGCATGCTCAGCGACCCACAGAGCAGCTGAAAATAATCCCTCGGCCACAGAACTTGAAACTAGAATGAAAGACTGCCATGATACTCCTAGAAAATGTAGTGATAACCCAGATCTTTCAGACAAAGACCCTGACAAATCTGATGATGACCCAGCCGAGACGAAAGAAGAAAGAGCGCGTTATCGATTAATCCACCTTCGGTTTGGTCATTATGGCCCCAATATAATTGGTAAACTTCATAAAACCTCGAATATCGAACAGGTAAAAATACCAATTGCCGAAAAAAGGATTTGTAAGTCTTGTAAGATTGGAAAAATGAAAAATAAGATCAGCAAAACCCTTGCTCAGCACAAAACTGAACCACTGGAACTTATTTCTTTTGATGTAGCTGGCCCATTTCCCAAGTCTCTTCGCGGAAATAGATACTTTCTGCAGGTCATTGATAATTGGACTCGAAGAACTTGGTCTATCCCGATGAAAACAAAAGATCAAGCAATATCTGAACTACGACAATTAAGGGTTAGAGAAGAACGACAAACGGGAAGGAAACTGAAATCGACAAGATCGGACAACGCACCAGAACTCAAACAAGTCATGCTACAATGGGAACGAGAAGACGGTGTCGTCGCAAACTTCACAGCTATCGCGTCATCGCATCAAAATAGTCCTGCTGAACGTAGCATTCAAACTGCCGAGATGGCCATTAGAACAATGATTGATGACGCTGAGTTACCCATAGAATTTTGGGACGAAGCGGTTGAATACGACTCCTATATTCGAAATAGACTTCCCCTTGGACCCATCATTGATGGAAAACTTACCTCACCACTTGAAGCTTACACAGGAGTAAGGCCGAACATTGAACACATTCGACCTTGGGGCTACAAAGCATATGGGTACGTTAATCCAAAAACCCTAGAAGCTAAAGGAAGACACGATAAATTGGTTGTACGTGGAAGAGAGGGTGTTTTCATGGGATTTTCTGAGAACACCGAAAAACATACAAAAATCTATGCTCCAGACTTAGGTCGAGTAGAGCGAGTAATTGCTGTATTAGTAGACGAAAAAGTAAAGGGAGGAATGATCGACTTGAGGCTAAAAGAGAGCATTATCACATCTCAAGGAACCCTTAACCGATTACCTCTGCGTAAAAAGAGAGGACGACCCAACAAGGATGAAGATATACCGGAGGCTAAAGTATACGAAGATATGATGGTTGATGTACTACCTGCTCTAGATCTGACTCAAACACCAGCTCCAACACCAACTCCAACACCAGCTCCAGCACCAGCTCCGGCACCAGCTCCAGCACCAGCTCCGGCACCAGCTCCAGCACCAGCTCCGGTACCAGCCCTAAAACTCACCACGGCATCTACTTCAGTATCTACCATGACGTTAAATAAAACGCTCAAGGAAGAGAAACGAAAAGAGAAGAATACCCATAAGAGAAAAGAAAAGGAAAAGGGTTCCATTGAAAAAGAGGAGAGAGAAAGCAAGCCTAAACTGAGAAAAGAAAAGAAATTGACAGTGCCAACATCAGGAACCATAGTTGAAAAACAGAATCACGTTAATACCGATCTAATCCTAAGCGAGATCAACAAGAGCCAATGCGGTAAAGACAACCTTTGCAAAAACATTGATTCGAATAGGGATAAAACTATTAAATCAAGTAAAAATGTAGAACAACCCCGAACTCGTGAGCAAAATATCGAATCAATGGATTTGGATTTACCATCAGTCACCGGGCCTAGATATTTTTTCCGAAAGAGACGTAAAAGTAATGCAAACGACTATGAGGGAGATAAACAAATAAAAAGAATACGAACAGCATTACTAGCAAAAATTTTCTCTGATATGAAAGAACATGAGAGCATTGAAAAGGCGACCGAAAATTCATTCCTAGTGAAGCATACTTTTCCATCTACTCCTAACGACCGCAAACTTAAAGCTTCCATTATGCATGCTTTCCACACAGTTTTCACAAATCAGTCAGATGTGGATGAGGAATATGCCTTACCCACGAAAATTATAAGCGGTATTCCAATCCCACGGACCTATAAGGAGGCCATAAATGACAAGACTCACGGCTCATCGTGGAATAGAGCTATACTAGATGAAATTGATGCTCTTGTCTCAAATGGAACATGGGAAGAACACATTCTGCCAGACGGGGCAAATACAGTCTCGACAAAATGGGTTTTACAATTAAATTAAAAAAGGATGGATCTGTCGAACGCTACAAGGCTCGCCTGGTAGCAAGAGGCTTTAGTCAACAATATGGTGTTGATTACACCGAGACTTTTGCACCTACTGTTAGGATGGACACTCTTCGCCTATTTCTGGCAATGGTGGCCAGATACGACTTAGAGTGCCACCATTACGACATTAAAAATGCTTTCACGGAATCTACATTACAAGAAGAAATATATCTAGAGCCACCAGAAGGAGTAAAGGTTTCTAAAGGGAAGGTACTTAAAGCTCTTCGTAGCCTCTACGGACTCAAACAAGCCGGTAGAGACTGGAATCTGCTCCTGAAAAGCTTCCTCGTATCTATTGGTTTTAAGCAAAGTCTCGCAGACCCATGTCTCTACGTCCATCATAAAAGCAATATTTGGATGCTCGTGTACGTTGACGACATCGCCGCAGCAGCAAATGATAAATGTAAACTTGGTTGGTTTTTCAAAGCGCTGTCCCAGAGATTTAACGCCAAAAACCTGGGGGAGATTGAGAAGATTCTTGGCGTCAGGATCACAAGAGACCGGGAAAATCGCACTATTTACCTTGACCAAGAACAGTACCTGTCCGCAGCTCTTGATCAGTTCGGCATAACGCACGCAAAACATACGAGCAAGAAAATACCTGCAGCGGACTACGAAAACCTTCGCCCAGCAAATGGATTGGATGAACGTATCAACGCAACCGAATATCAGAGAGGAATTGGGAAAGTAATGTATGCAATGGTATTAACTAGACCTGATATCGCATTTGTTGTTGGTCGACTATCTCAATTCATGAAAGACCCCGCAGTGAACCACGGAATAGCACTAAAGAGCCTCATGCGATATTTGCGATCAACAGTCAAACAGAGGCTTCGATTCGGACCAGGGGGAGCATACTCACAGCAATTTGCCGTCTACACTGACGCGGATTGGGCAACAGACAAGATGGACCGGAAAAGTATTTCCGGGGGAGTCTGCATGTTCTATGGTGGACCTATTTCTTGGTCCTCGAAAAAACAAAACTCTGTTGCAACGTCGAGTGCTGAAGCCGAATACATTTCACAAGCTATGTATGCCAAGCAAGGCCAGTGGACTGCACAGATCCTCCGCGATTTAGGAATGCCCCAGGTTATCAACGCAAACGGAATTACAGTACAAATGTATGGAGATAATCAAGGAGCACTAGCACTGGTTAGGAACCCCCACCTGCACGAAAGATCAAAGCATATTGATATCTGCCATCACTTTGTTCGTGACTTGGCCGAAAAAGGGAAACTCGTCATTGACTATGTACTCACAAGTGAGATGATAGCAGATGGACTGACAAAACCTCTGCAAAGGGTTGCATTCGAAAGATTCAAAAACCAGCTTGGACTAGCTGAAGGTTATGAGTAATGGAAATTGCCTTGAGGGGGAGTGTTGAGAATAATTCTGATGCATTGCAATTCCATGATCCTCATAATACCCGTCACGGGTTTGAGTAGTTGTCATTAGCTAGGAGTTCGGAGAACCGGAGATTAAGATACCCTGTACAATTAGCTTGTTGCTCACGTGGTTATTGGGTTGCTTGTTAGCGTGCACGGATATATACTCAAGAGGAAAAACTCGAGTGTTATATCCTTGATTTGAATTTATAGGAGTTTTCCTTACTAGTTGATTAATTGAGAAGTCTACCTTCCACGCTTTCCATTAGGACCCCTTAGAGTGATCATTACACGGTATAAGGATTAGTTTTAATAAAAACTTGAAAAAAGTCAATTCGAATTTCAATGCAAAAAATTACATGAATGAATATTAAAAGCTATTATCAGTAAGAATTATCGAATATGAACACATTCGAAACTTACTTATCATTGATGAACATGAATTTTGATTGCTACTAAGATGAAAACATAGTTGTTTTAGATTCGGATTTTAATCGCCTTTCGGTTGAATAGTTAAATCTTCAGATGCTGAAGCTTTGCTTATTTGATATCAAATATTTGAAAAAACAGATAAATATATTGACAAAATCATATTCCATTACCGAATTACCAATTTTCAGAGCCTTCTGTCAATATGTTCTGTAAATTCGTGGTTATAGATATCAATTTAGTTGATGGTCGATGTTTATTGATATTGATGATTTTTACATCATTAAGCATCAAATTTACACATACTTTCCTAGTAATAACTAATGTTCATAGCATATTACACGACTAGTATCACAGATTAACTATATGAGGCAATGAGCACTTGTATGAGTAATGGTTGTTAATATTTCACTATGAAAAAGAAAAGCTAACTTAGGTTCCGAACAATCCTCTATATACAAGTTCTGTGTTTCCTTCCCATTGTTCAGCTTCTAACATCACCCGAGAGTAATTCTTATTGAAAATCAAGCATAAAACTTATAATTGGTATCAGTCAGTTCAAGCCAAACCCTGATTATAGACCCTTGTACAATCTAGGACCCTTGCATAATGCAGTCGCAAATCTCTATTATTAGTGATCATGCATTATGTACCCATGATCTGCATGATAGTACATGCCTGCGATAACCATCGTTGGCTACAGGCTTACAATCGGCTGAACAGCCGTCACATTAGTTTAGAAATAATTTAGTGCTTCTTCAATAAACATGCAAAAATCCACCAAGGTTAAGCCGTACTAGTTTACAAAGTTAATTCCGGAAGATTTGGAAGGCTATTTACTTAATTTTTGGACAGACATTTGCATACAAAATTTAGCAAAGTGACTGGTAAGATATAAAAATGTTGGTCATACCTTTAAATGCTTTATTTTGAAAATTTGTTGAATAATTGTTTGTCAGTACTTCATTTTAAAATTTTTAACCTCTGTTTTAAAGTTAAATTAAATTATAAAAAATATTTTGCAACAATTCTTAATAAATTATTTGTCTTGAATGTGGCAATTGAAATATTAGGACTTTAATGCATGCGTTGAATGCTTCAACATGAACAACACTTCTAAAAGCAGGTGTATAAGGTACAGATTCCTCTGAAAGGGGGACTGTGGTTCCGAATGACGTCTGAGATTGGAGACAACAAAGAGGAACGTGATATGCGATCGCAAGTAAGGGCAAGGAAGATATATCCCGCGTTTCGATGGAAGGGCGAGAAGAGAGGAACATGAGGGGCACTCAAAGGGAACGCAAAGCCAGAGGTGATGGCGGGTCACTATTGAGAAAAGAGATCGATAGTCAGGATTGTCAAGAACAAACATCTAATCCTAAACACAGAATTCAAAACTTGAAGATTCACAAAGCCAAAAAGAAAGCTATGTACTTGTACTCAGGAAACGTTGAGCGAAATGAGATAGTGCTGGAGCCCAGATAGCTAAGCCTCAGGCTACCAGCTCAGGGAATCCCGACACAAGAGTATATTTCTTGCACTCTACCACCAAGTATTATCGACGCAGGTGTCATCGCCAAGTCCTGTCATCTTTGCTCCTTTCAGAACATCCCTTACTTAATACATCACATGCGAATTTTAAATTTTGCTTAACCCTCAGCTTTGTTGAAGTGTCAGCCTCTGTGCTGTGTAACAGTCACGTGCTGATTTCAGTCGCGTCTGTAGATAAACCTTTTATTTATCTTACGTATGTTTAGATAACAATATAAATCAATTATATCTCTTCTTTGATCATTTTCTTCCCCCTTTAACAGATTATGAGACCAAGTGCTCATTGAGTTTAAGTTCTTAAATCAAAAGTAACTGCGGAATTCCTTTGTGACCCAATCCTTCATCGAACGGAAAATAAGGAGTTGGAACTATGTCACAAGAATCCTCTTCGGCTGGCTCCTAGTATCTTGCATCGAGTCTCAAGCTTACAGGCGAAGATAACTACTCGTTATGGAAGCGCAGCATCATGAATCTTGCAGTTGTGCATGATCTTATAGATCATTACCACCCCAAAGCTCCAAGCCCGCCAGAAGAAATTGATATTTTTAACAATAAACTTAAGGCAGAGGATATTCAGGCATATAAAGAGTGGTGCAGAAGAGATGCAAAGATGAAGTTAATAATAACGGGGAATTTAACAACTGCACTTGCAAATCAAGTCGAGAACCTGGATACGGCAAGGGCAATGTGGGAGGCTTTACAGAATCAATTTGAAGGATCAGGTATTGTCTTATATATACAAGCAACAGCAAAATTTTCGACAATGAAAAGTTCAGACTATTCTAAGTTGGACGACTTTATACTTGCTTACAGGCGAACCATGGAAACGCTCGCACAATTTAAGATGAAAGTACGAGATCCTGATGCCGTCATATTTTTCGTTGAAAAGGTAAAGGATGACTATCCTGTATGGGCTATGAATATGAGAACACGACTACGAGCTCTGAAAGAAATCGATGACATCAAGATATCTTTGCTTGATGAATTTGTTCGTGATCTAAAGGATGAATCTCATGTAAATCACAACCCAGCAGGTAGTCAAATGGCTATGTACCACCAACCTCGTGAAAATGGAAACTTAAAAGCAAACTCTAAAGGTAAAGAGAAGTCAAAAAGTAATCCGAAAGTTTATGATTGCAAAACTTGTGGAAATCCCAAAGCCAAACACCCTCAGGAAAAATGCTTTGAAAATCCGGAAAATAGGGATGCGAAACTAGCCTGGGAAAAGAAAAACAAGAAATCTTGGAAGCCATTGAAAGGCTCAAAATCAAAATCTGATTCAAATAATAGTAGGGCGTCATTTTTTAATGATGGCTACGTTGCTATGAGTGATTCAATCACTGCCGTAATGGCGAATGATACAAATCCTTCTTCTAAGTCAAATCTGTGGATATATGATACAGGAGCTGGTTGCCATATTGCAAACTCCCTGGATAAGTTTGATACAGGCACATATACAGAAATTGATAAGCTTCCAGTGATCAATACGGCTAGTGGCCCTATCCGACCTCGAGGAAAAGGTACCGTTACTTTACAGTGCATCATTTCTAATGATAAAATAGTCCCCATGAAGTGTAGAGAAGTTTGTTATCTTCCAGAATGCCCTATTAATCTTCTCAGTGGCATACGACTGTACAAAACTGGAGGTTATGCCAGCAAAAATTCGCTATTTGGGCCTCATAATTTAGAGATTGCGAAATTTATTAATGCAATGATTATCAACGAATACATCCCTATTAGTGCCCTTCCGGCTTTAGAACGCCAACCCCCATCCACTCTCGACCTATGGCACCGACGTCTTGGTCATCTTGGAGTTAGGAACGTAAAAGCTACCAAGGAAATCACCACAGGTATTAAATATGAAAATAATTCCACAGAGCCTGATGGTTCGACATTGTGTGAGGCATGTGAGCTTTCCAAACCTCTTCGCCACGTGCGTAAGACTACAAGAGTAAAAAATTACAAACCGTTTGATTCTGTATCAGTAGATGTGGTCATGATTACTCCCAGAGGAAAGATACTTTTAAGTGACTCCTGGATTAATGTAAGATACTGTACTGTCTTTACCGACGCAGCCTCCTCTACCCGCTAGGTTCATTACCATGACCATAAAAATGGTGCGTTTGAAGCAATCAAAAATTTCAACGCTATGGTCTCTACTCAGTTTGGAATGGTGATAAAATCATGGAGATTGGATGGTGGAAAGGAATTTTCACCCACTCAATTTGGAGAAATTGCTTCGAAGTTGGGGCAAATTGTTGAAATGACTACTCCATATTCTCCGGAGCAAGATGGACGAGCGGAACGCTCTATAGGCATTATCGTCTCACGAGTTCGAACCGTCTCAATTGAAAAAAAGATTCCTAAATTCTTATGGCCGGAATTAATGCGTACGCAAATGATGATAGCTAATCGTTGTGCTACATCAATCCTACATGGCGAAACACCATTTCAATTTTTGAATAGGATCTGCCTCAAAGACAATAGTGTACCGGATCTTAGTCACCTTCGTGTACTTGGCTGTAAAGCTTATGTTCAGATACCAGTAGAACAACGAGTATTGTCAAGGAAGCTTGATGATCGAGCCGAGATCGGGATCTTGTTGGGCTATGAAGTTCAACATATTTTTCGCGTTTATATCCCTTCTCGCCGAAAAGTTATTCGGTCCTCAAACGTGCGCTTCGATGAAAATAGTTCCATTACAATTCCTCCACTAAATGATGAGTACTGGGAAGCATCAGTTGAAACCCAGCCCGATCTAGAATTTCCGATTGATGAAAGCAGGAGGGAAAATCAAGAAGCTTCCAATCAATCACAATCCCAGCTAAATCAGCAAGATACGGAATCATTCGAATTGGGTCCGTTTGAAAGACTTTCTTTCGAGAGACATCAGACCCTAAAAAATGAGGGTAATGAAGCTGATAGTGTTGAAGCGGATAGTATGGAAGAAGTGCGAGAGGTTGAAGAATCTCTGGAGCTCGAGGAAGTAGAAGAGATTGACGAGGTATCACATGCACCGAGACCTCGTGGTAGGCCTCCTGGATCTAAAAATGGCCCTAAAAAAGTGATCCAGCCATCGACTCGAGTTTTAAGATCCAATCGTGTTAAAAACATCAACGATAATACAGCATTTTTAGCATTTGTTGCTGCTGCTAACTCGACTGAGATCGATCGAAATGATGATGATCCGAAAACTATGATAGAAGCCCTTAGTGGCAAATATAGGGAGCAATGGAAAGAAGGATTCAGGAGGGAATACGACTCCATCGGTAGAAATAAAACTTGGGTCATTTTACCTCGCTCTGAGATTCCCCCGGGCACGAAGGTGCTTAGTGGTAAGATCGTGCTAAGGACGAAAAGAGACAAAAATGGCGACATACTTAAGTATAAGGTCAGATGGGTAATTCGTGGTTTTGAGCAGCTTTTTGGGCGAGATTTTACTCAAACTTACGCTGGAGTGTGTCGAAATACCTCCTGGAAAGTCGCCTTGGCCATTGCTGCTATATTTGATCCCGAAATAGAACAGCTGGATGCTGTCACTGCCTTCCTGAATAGCACAGCCGATCGTAATGACATTTACGCCGAACTCCCCCCTAACTGGTGGGAACCAGAAATGATTCCCGTTGTTGATTATGTGTGCAGATTACTCAAGGCCTTATATGGTCTTAAGCAATCACCGCGGTTATGGCAGAAACACCTGCGCAGATGTCTCGAGGAGCTAGGATACTCCCCTCTTGAGTCCGATAACTGCGTATATATTCACAGGAAAGATCATCTAGTTGTCGTCTCATATGTTGATGATTTTCTTTTGCTAGGGAAATCTAAGGAAATGATTTCAAAAATGAAAGCAAAACTCGCCCAAAAGTTTCAGTTGGAAGATCTAGGTCCGGCACATTATTTTTTAGGTGTCCGCATTACTCGAGACCGCGTGAAAAGGTATCTATGGCTTACTCAAAACGCATATTGTCGTCAGATTCTTGAGCGCTTCGGTATGGATAATTTTCGTCCCTCCGAAACACCCATGGCTCCTGGCTATGAAGTATTTTTAGTCCCTAATACTGGTCAAGCGAGCGTTACCGAAATCAAGGAATACCAATCAAAGATTGGCTCTTTACTATATCTAGCTGTACATACCAGACCTGATATTTCATACTCTGTCTCCGTCTTCTCCCGATACCTCACAAATCCATCTTTAAATCACATCAAAGGAGTTGACTGTATCCTCCGTTACATAAAGGGCACAATAAATTTAGGAATTATGTACGATGGAACTGCTTCCGATACTTCCCTATATTGTCACAGCGACTCAGATTGGGGCGGAAATAAAGCCTCCAGAAGGTCTACCGGTGGAAGTGTTTTCTTTCTGGCTGGAGGGGTGATCTCAGCCTCATCTAAAGGACAAACTAGTGTTGCGCTATCTTCAACCGAAGCCGAATACTATGCACTCACTGCGTCAATCCAAGAACTTCTATGAATTCAGCAATTAATGCGTCAGATGGGTTGTCCACCAGGGTCTACGGTGACAATAAGGGTTGCCTGGCTTTAAGTGAGAATCCAGAATTACATCAGCGGACAAAGCACATTGACATCAAACACCACTTTATACGCGATCACATCGACAGTGTCAGGGTTTGTCCCCGATATATACCAACAAATCTTATGGCTGCTGATGGGCTTACCAAGTCACTAAATAAGGTCAAGCACGAATCATTTGTAAAAATGCTAAACATGAAAGTTCTAAACCTAGACAGCATGAACGTATAATGATAGGAAGATAACACAGCTTCGGACTGAAGGGGCGTGTTAAAGTGTCAGCCTCTGTGCTGTGTAGAAGTCACGTGCTGATTACAGTCGCGTCTGCAGATAAACCTTTTATTTATCTTACGTATGTTTAGATAATATAAATCAATTATCTCTCTTCTTTGATCATTTTCTTCCCCCTTTAACAAGCTTTTTTCAAGTATTGTGCAGGATGACAATATTACTGTCGGAGGGACCTACGATAGCATACCAGTTCCTCGTGACTCTGTCTCGTTATTTGATTTCGCATCTATGTAGCCAAATACCGCGAAGATACGTCTCAGATTTATTGAGCGCGAGGAAACCTAGAAATAATTTTGTTTCTCGTGGGCTTTACTTTATTCATCACTGGATCCAAAAGCAGCAAAGGTCACGATTTCTCCGTGTTTCAGTATTTTTGAGACGGCTTTGATAGCTATCAGTGCGAGAGCGGGAATATAGGTTCAGGGTAGGGATGTGAGTCTCTGAATTGGATGGATTGAAGTCGCTTTATAAGCAACCGCAATTGCGCGTATAAACTTAGCTTGAATTATTTCCAGCTTCGCGGCCAGCACAGATGACTTTGCGTTGGACCAGGTAGGTGCGGCATTGGATAGGCTAGGGCAAATAATCGCAGTGTACAGCTGTCGAGAAGAGGTGGAGGTTGGTCGCCAAGTAGATCTGACGATCTGATAGTAGGGGGCGCCTGATCATTCGCCCTATCGAAAACGAATCGTGCATATGTTGACAAATTAAGCTTGAAATTGGGGAGAGCTTCAGGTACTTTTATCTCAGTCTCTTGATGCAGCTTTCTTCGATAAAAAATTATTGATGAAAGATTGAATTTGAAGCGGAATCGCGTGATCTGAATTGGGTAGATTTTCTATGGGATTCATATCATTCCATGGCACCTAGCCCACGATGGGTATTCCGTGTAAACTCTCTCCAGATTTTGACCCATTGATTCATTCGATTTGGAGTAGGGGAGGACATTGAAATTATCAGCAAAACCTTCACCGGATATCCGAATCTGTGTTGTAACTCGGTTATGAGCAGATGTAGAATTGTGAATAAGCTAGGGATAACAGAGAAGTGCAGATGATACTCAGAGACTGAGGATATGAATAACTTAATTAGTGTGATCAATGATCCTCCTAAGGTAGACAGGACTAATACAAATACATATTACATTTTCAGGATAGTCCATCATATAACCAGAATGTCCGATAGCCTAACATCCTATCCTGTCTCATTATGCTACCATGTTGTACTAGTAGCACTAGGCTCTTAGTGATGATCGTAATAGCGGCTGTGCAGGGCTATGTAATCCCTGTACGCTGTTCTAGGACTAGTACATGAATATGCCATATCCCTGTAGATAGACAAGGGTATGCGTATAGCGGGTCTGACATTCATATCACAACAATCTGCAGTCTCTCACAAATACCAACCAATTCAGTGTTATAAGAAAAAAATACTTTCGGCGACAACAGAGAGCCTTGGGAATCGCTTTGGGTGATAGCAAAGATCCCCGACTCTTTTCTACTGACGGCTAGTAAGATGGCCTGTTTCGAGAGAAAAATTGATATCCAACTTACGAGCCACATAGATGTGCCGCTGCTTCAAAATATGTGAAATTGTATAATTGGATCAACTGATTCGAACACACCAGCAATATCTAGAGAAAATAGGACGATCAAACGTTCCTTCGAGCCCTATATTATCAGGACTTTGATCGTAAGAAATTCGAGATTTGTCTGTTGAGCGAAAAGTGTGATTTCCAATTTGCAACTTTCATAATAAATTGTGAATCTCCGCAAGTCAAGTAAGGCGTTTCACAGTGATTAATTGAACAATATTTCTCATTTTTGGTAGCATTGCGATTGTACGACAGTCACCAGGTTCTTCGTAGGTGCTTTCGCCTGGTTTACGGACTAATATTTTGCGAGCTCTCTAAAACTTGTCAAGAAAGTGACCCAAGATCTAATATCCCTGCGTGAACGCTATGAGTGAGTTGTATAATAAAGCTCCAAGCGCGCGAAGGTAGTAGTCGGGTATTTCATCCCTTCCAGGCGATAAGAGTGCCTCCTTACATTCAGGGTCTGGAAGACCTCTCCGAAAGTCATGTTTGGGGAAATTGTAAGCCGAACAGGCATTTTCATGGGTTTTAATTCATTCGTGGAAATAGTATGTCCTTGTCCTTAATATTCTCAAGGTTAGCAGTTGTAGATGGATAGAACTTTTCCCGGAATGTCTGACTTTCTGTTGGAACGTTATGTAGGAGACATCAATAACAATGAGAATTAGAGCTCTAACGTGACCTGAAGATAAGCCTCGAACCCAACGAGCAAAGTTCCTGATAACGCTTGAATTGAAGGCATCGTCGACATCCTGTCGTAATGAAGCTGTTTTGACTTCACGGACTATATGATCCTGTAATTAAGCTGCATTCCTAGTCCCACCAGAATTCTCCTGACGGTTAGATCTAATGCTTTTATATCAGGAAGTACGCAATCTATTCACGGCGACCCTTCTTTGATCAATCTACCATGGCCCTGCACGACCAGAATGCTTGGGGTGAGAAACAATGGTTATCACTGTATCCTGACTGATCCAACATACTATTTCGGATTCGGCATCAAGCTCAATTTTGGTACTGAAATCAGGGACAGACAGGATTCTGGCAGTGGCTTCAGTTTATATTTTGAGGAAGTCTTTTTTCTTCCAGATTCTAGTCGCGGTCTTGTAGAATATTTAAAAATTGACTTCAATATTTTTTCCAAAATTATTTTCAGCTTGTCTCAAAGCGATTGTTTCTCGTTAATTGTTGGGTACTAGAGTGAATTGGAAATTCAAACTAAGTTAAGCCCATTTTAGTGATTGATTCAACTGAACAACTTGTTATTCAAACTGAAATTGGCGAAGCAGTGTATGAAATAGCTCTATTATCTCAATCTTGAATCCTGTATTTGAGCGAATTGATATACTAACACCAAGAACATTCAATCATTGGATGTTCAGTTGTAGCAGCTGGATCAAGTACACATTTGGCACAAACTCTTTTACCAAAAAAAATTTATTGTCATACATACAAAACAAATGATAGTCTTTATTGAGTAATGAAAAAAGCGATTGAATTTTCCAATTAATTTTGAAGGTCCTAACGCTATAAGATTTATTCACATGTATTTGTTCAAAAATATCAGGTGGTCAATAGAATTTGCCAGTTGTAACTTATTTCTTTATATTGTCATCGATATGGATAGAAGGATCCGCGAGACATACGACTTTCCGACAATTGTTCGTCAAAAGATTACTTGTCTTGGATTCATTTATCTATCAAATCTTTTGGAACAATTTATCTGACTTGAAAAAAGGGTTTCAGGTGTTAGAGTTTTATGACTAATAAATCAAATTTTCTTTCTTTAAACTAATTGCAGTTCCAGTCGTAAGGATCTCCAAATTTCTCGCCTTACTTTAGAAGCATTTTTCTGACTAGTTTTTAATCTTAATTTTTGCAGTTAAGCTGAACCAATAAAAATTGAATTAAATAACATCTCGTTATCCATGAATGATATTATTCTGATATTCTCAGAGCCATATTATCTGATAAGCAATGATTTCACGAGGGCTACATCGCTCCTTTCCTTCTTATATGTTGGAAGCCATCCAGGAGGTTCAACACGGCATTTATGTTTCGAAATGACGTGTGCATAGCGTAAAAATCCAGCACCATTGGAAGCTCATTGGCGCCTTCTCTAGTTTTGATGGTTGTTAACAATGTAACTTAATCCCATCCTGGTAATGATCTTTGTCTAAAGTTGTGATTGTAAGGTAAAAATTAGGAATCAAAAATTATGAGAGATGTAGCAGGTGTTTTGCATTCTTCAATCTATCTTAGCTTATCAGTGATATATATGAAAAATACTGTAGAGCCAATCAGTGATGAGTAAAGTCATGTCTCTTACTCTCTTCTCAAATGTCCTTCGTTCCTTCCCTCTCTATTCCTTTACATATTTGTGTTATAAATGAAGGTGCTTTCCATCTCTTTACTTTTCCAGAAATAGCAGTCGCGGTGGCGGCTGATACAATTGTGATATTGAATTTGGCAGCAGCGCATAATGATGCTGTGTGTAGAAATGGAACTTGCTCTACAAGGTAAGAGTGGTAGGTAGCAATCGACAAATGTATGATAAAACCTGGATAGTAATTCTCACAATCTTTAACTGTGGACCTCTAGATTGGTTTCATTGTCAATGCAAAATTTTCACGATGATCGAATGGCGTCTGACCTCGCCTTCTGCATTTGATGTTGAAAATAATTTTCATCAATTCGTCATCGCCATTTGGATATATGGAGTCGTAGCAATGATGTCAACCTGCCAAAAAGCTTCCATTTGTCTTTCGAGATTCAAATTATCCCAATTTATATGTATTAAAGCTCTCCAATTCAAAGATTGGATAGCTGGCGTAATCAATTTCTGGATCAATCGTTCCATGAATGAAATCATGTTCTCTAGTGATAATTATGATCGAGACATGTTCTTTCTGAAAAATTTTACTTTGATTGAGCTAGACCGTTGATCTACGTCTTTCTTCAAGACCATTGGTGCGTTGTTTTGGAGTTGTCGTCATCTCACTCTTTTGATGGAACTTTGCAACCATTGACTTGCTCCGCTAATTCTCCACATCGAGTTGCTGCTGATTGGTAATTTTTTGATTTGCCACCGTCCACAATATCCTGTGATCCATTCCACTAGTCTTTTCAACGTGTATAAATACTAGTATTCCATTCTCAAATAAATCTCTCCATAAACATCATCAATTCATCAAAAATCTTCTCGTTGCTTTACCTTCACGATGGCCAAGCTACCCCCAAAAAGTGCATTTGGCAAAGATGCAAAGCCCGAAGATGATTGGACCAAGCTTCCGATCGGTGAGGATCGACGCAGGTGTCAAAACAAGTTAGCTCAGAGGAAGTATAGTGAGTTTCATTCCTTTTTCTCGCTTGTTGATGTGATAGCTAATTTGCATCAGGGAGGAAGAAGCAAGAGGAGAAAATTACCAAGGAAAGGGAAGAGCGCCTCCGACCTCTTCCTTCCCTTCCTCTTCCCTCTCCTACCTCTGTTCCTCCCTCTCCCTCTCACATTCCCCTCCCTTCTCACCCTTCGACGTCTTGGCAAAATCCACTGCCGACTCCCTCGATCGGTCTTTTCCAAGATTTCGATCAATACTTTCCACCCGCCGTTGAGCCGTAAGTCCTTCACGAGATGTTTCATTTAGTTGTCGATTTAACTAATTTTGAAAGAGTTTATGGTGAACCATTTGACACCTTAGAATTTTCATACAAGGTCATGGGGATCCCTCTGGCTGCAGCTTCAGAGCCTGTGGCTTCGACCCACTATCATCCCTCCGATTTTTCCAATTTCCAGAACCTGGAGGTCGAAAATTTCCCTCCCAACAACAACGCTAGCCCGCCTGCCGACTGGAGCCTCTCTCCAACAAATACTTTCCCAGTCGAAGAGGTGCCGGTCATTGGCTCGGGTAGGCAAGATCCATATTTGGATTGGTGGCCTCTGGGTTCTGAGGGGATGCCAGTCTTGTCATGGCAATTGGACACGATGAATGGGGCATAATGGACTGTGAGCCTGCCCATTCCCAAGTGACAAGTCTGAGGGGTCAAGCCTGAGGGGGAGGGCTGGTGGAAAGATTGATGAGGATATCTAGGCATGTTAAGTTAAGATGCGAATCAAATAATGTTATGTCAATCCGAACGTTGAAGTATGAAAGTGAGAAGCCAAATATGCGTGACTAGCTCCTCCGGACAATTGTAAAGTTTATATGGGTTCATATTGCCGACTTTCTTTTGTCATAAAATTGCAAATTAATTTTTCTGTAATCATATTTTGAAGGGAATCAATTCGTTGTGAGATAGCGTTGATGATATCATTTCTCAAGATCTTAAGTAAAGTTGCTGAC
The DNA here is from genome assembly GCA_028751805.1 of Podosphaera xanthii. NCBI lineage: Eukaryota > Fungi > Ascomycota > Leotiomycetes > Helotiales > Erysiphaceae > Podosphaera > Podosphaera xanthii. Next base: position 1,486,363 of record JAPWIX010000010.1, read on the forward strand.
CTTGTACCCGTAGATGTTTTCCAGGTTTTTCAACAATCATAGTTGGCAAATCTTCTCATAAAAGATGACTGTTTGAATTGCTTTCTTTGATTTGACTGCATAAAAAATTGTTTCAAGATACTGATTCTTTTTTTCTATTTCACACATAATCTCTTCCTTTCGGTGGAGGTACATAGCTTCAAGAAGTTCCGGGCTAAAATTTGATGAGTCTCGATCAATTTAGCCATCTTTCAAATTTCACAAAAGTAGTAAAGCCATCCAAATTTAATGATGACCCATCAAGCCTATTTCATTGTCATTTTAGTCTCCGTGTTTAAGGCCGAGTGGAGCTGCGGTTTACCGTTGGAGCTGTTACACTTAATATCGCCTGGAAAGCCGCAGCATTTGCCCCATTTGGGACAGTAGAAGGTAAATTCAAGTCTAGCAAGATCCTTAATCCATATTTTCTGGCGGTGATACTTAAGTTTTAGTTGATGAAAGCATACTCAGACAAATATGAGATATTCTCGGCTGTGCAGTCTTTGGTATTCGCGGAAGAAGTTACATGCCATAAGGGCTAGCTTCGTAGTAGTATCCGCAAATAAAATCTTAGTATGAGTGTTCCAAACTTTAAAAGGAGACGTTTTCTTGAGAATGAGTATGTTTCGATAAGCCTACGTGGGCTAATAAGGCGATAAATCAGGTCTAGATATCAAAAAAGGACATAAAAATTATCGGCGGAAATTTCTTTGCATACAGGTACGCCAAGATGATCAATCATTAGTACCTCCAGATCTCACTACAATCGAATGATCATAATCACTATAACTGGCAAAGCGAAAGCCGACTGATGAAAATTTTGAGTATGCAATCCGATTGTTGTACTAGTCATGTGCATATTTGATTCGGATCAAATGGAAAATTCGTTATTTCGAAATTATTAGTTTTCAATAAGTAAAGGAAGTGATATAAATTAGACCTTTTTGTCAGCATCATCAGATCAGAAAGTTCTCCGGGTACCACTTTGGCTGGAGATTTACCTCTCATGTTCTTAATATGGACGGCAAGAGGCCAGAGCATCGAGGTGACCGTGAAGTGCTAAAATTGGGGCGTCAATTTAACCGCACATAGAGCAGAGATGGCGGTGTTGGGAAGTAATCAGAACTTGGATTGACTTCTTGACAGCAGATTGTATCTCGACCAAAGTGTAAATATCTTTGCACATATAAGATGTGACCTCAGCGGATCTCACCCGCGATATCAAGAATTTCATTCATGACTGTTATATCTCATCCGGACTTTTCAACCTGCGTCGAAACTCTTTGACGTCCACTCTATTCTGCCCAGCGATGAAAAACGTGGCCGATACGGTAATGAAATATAGGTGGACTGGTGCTTAAGCTTTTGCATCCAGGCCACGAAGGGAGCGACGATTCCACAGTCAAGTTTGAGTGTTAATATTGGTTGAGTCTGAGTACTCACAAGTGCCAGTGTTTGCTTGGTTTGCTGTGTCAGCAACAAACTATCATCGATCTAGAAACAGACAGGGGTTCGCACAATTATAGCCATCACTGTAAATTTATTTTCTACAGAATCACCGACAAAAGGAAGTTCCTTCTGACTTGTATCTCGTTAAAGATTCGACTCACAAGCGAAGTGAAATTCTCGGACTTTTATAGGTCTTCTATCTCTACACACGACCAGGGCATCACATTGATTTGATGCTGAGGCAAAACTAAATCATCGGCATGACGGAGCGACCGCGATATAAACAGTCGCGCGTCGAGAGCCTTGCGATACAAAGCGTACGTGTTCGGATTCGCGTACTAACGCAGGAGTCGAACGCGATGGAAGTTGAAATCAACTGATTCCAGATTTCTTGCACATGCTATTACAGTAGATTCTTTCTAAATCCAGTGTGGGTTCCGGGTTGAAAGATTGAGATTTATTGAAATGCTAGTACTTACTTTTGCAGCACTTACCCTTTCATTTTATTTTGCGTGCAGGGCTAAGTATTGCAAATGTAAATGGTTGAATTTCAATGAATATTTTCAATACTTATACTGGGACCCACTATCGAGTTAGAGAGGGACTGTATTGGCATTGTATGGCCTATGTTATGCACGTGCATGGTCATGCATAAATAGTGCGACCATCATAATTAGCGATATACAGGGGATCCTTGCTATCACTACTACAACTCTTGAGAAGGTCCTGGAGGAGAATGCTGGTTGATTCTATGTTAAGCAGCCTAAGTGAGCAAGAGGAAGGAATGGAACCTTCTAGATTTTAGAGGGATCTACTAAATAGCGGCGCTTGCAGCTCATTAGACTTCACCTTATCTAGATTCAATATAAACTTATTTTGTGGTATTGCTTTCGTGCAGTGACCGCTTGCTTTAACCCCTAACACTTGAGGAGTGACCGATTTGTGTACATCGAATGTGACCAGAGGAAACCCTTTGGTGATCTAGATCACTTCGCTTGTTACTAATAGGGGATGAAAGTTGTATGTACAGTATCCCAAGAAAACGGTGTAGAGAAACATCCCCAATAAAAAGAATTGATAATAAGACATCGACAAGACGTGATAAATCAAAGTTGGAAATTTGAAAAATAATCTATGATGATTTCTCTACGGAATTGAGCTTTTGTCTCGCAAATGAAATAAAATTAGTATGTGAGATAATGGTCGTGGCATTTCCCATTATTGCACCAACTGTTTGACCATCACCTAACACTTTATCCTTTGGCTTATATGCAGATCATTCTTTCCATCTATGAAAGAAATGACGAAAGAATCGGATCAGAAATCAATCTTTCAGTTATATCAAGAATCTATCAAACCCAAGCATCTGTGGACTGCCGTTCTTCCTGGGGCCATGTCCTCTAGTGGGGGGACGAAACCTTTGAGAAAGCGAACGGAATTTAGCATGGTGGCGAGGTCGATGATGCAGAGATACTTGGTGCCACTGCTGCGCTCTATGCTGCTCTCTCAGTAAGAAAAGTCGGTGGAAAATTATTGTACTGTTAGACAATCAGGCAGCAGTTGTTACGGGCTGTGCCCATCTAGGGGTTGGTCACAAGGACCATCCCAGCCTAAACTTGAGCATGGGTGCGTATCGGCATCCGGGTGCATGTCGGCGTCCGGGTACGTATCGGCGTTCAGGTGCGGAGAGTATCCACGGACCACCGGAAAAGAGGATTGCCGCCCTCGAAGGTCGGACGGTAATGGATGCGCTCCGACATCGCTCTCAGGAATCGAGGGTGTTGGGGGATTCGCGACTAGGTCTAGTGGAGGAACTCAGGGCTACGGGGAAAGGAGTTTGGGGGCGTTACGAGGATTGCGATGGGGACTGAGAGTTGCGTCATACTAGGGGAACCACTGTAGTATTTAGTAAGAGGAGTGGCCAGCATGTAGACTCCAAGAGAATTTATGATTTTTATTTGGTATATGATTTGTTCGTGAATAACAACCTTCTAAGCGATCCCCTTACAGCAGTGTGGGCATTGCGAACAGGAAAGTCGTCTTCTTTTAAGAAACGTACGAGAGTCTTCTATGATTTTGCCCGGAAAGCCAAGGTAGAAGTCACATGGATTCCTGCACACTCTAAAATCCCGAGGAACGAAGAGGTAGATGCGCAAGCACGTGTTGCTCTACAAAATCTTCCTCGACATACAGTTTCAGAGTCTACCACTCTAGCTTACCAGTGTCGTCTCATGCAACAGCGACGACAAGATCTAGTTGATAATTGGTGGTTAAAAGCCTGCTCAGCTCGATATCGCGATCTGGGCCTACGGATGCGCCGTCGAAAGCCGCCAGAGTTAACCTTATGTCGAGGTCTACTCCACTATCTCTTGGCCGCAAGTACAGGATACGGAAACTTTGCAGCCTATCATCGTCATTTCCATCACGACGACGCCAACCTGAAGTGTATTTGCGGGCAGGAGACCTCTCCCACCCACTTTGTTCGCTGTAGGAGGCACGCAAATCGGGCGCGCAAGCTTAGACATGGCGTAACTATAGATTCTTACATCAACCAACTTCTCGGACCAAACTATCTTGTAAGGCTCAAAGAACATGCTCAGGTCACAGGTTGTTTGAACGGCCTACCGGTACACTCTTCTACTGGATGCGAAGATAGTTTTCCCCTCGATTTTCAGGAATGAAAGGGCAACAGGGTAGAGACTGGTGTGAGGAATGCTAGCTCAGCTCAGCTCAAAAAAAGGTTTATATTTACATTCGTTATCAATTAGAGGTTAGGTTCCAGATAAGTTCTATGCCTTGAGCGTATTCTTGGATTGTCCTACCGGTCCTGGACCCAAGTGGACATAGGGCACACTAGCCTAGGACTATGATAGTAAAGAAATAAATAAATACTTTGTCTATTTACATTTTCTTCGGTTGCTAGGCCGACGATGTAACTATTCGCAGGAGAGGGTTTTTATTGAGTTCTGGAATAGATTTAGCGCACAGGAATTTAGCTACGGCCTAAATATGGCGAAAACCTGAGATTATTGTTCTATAATTCTAGACTGATTTTTGAGCTAATGGTAATCCATCTATCTCGTGTGTAATGTAGAAAAGCATCAATGGCCTGGCATCATGTCTTCTCATTCAGCTATCTACATACCACCCATGACTGGTTATGTTTTGTTCAACAACTTGGAGCACGTACGCCTGGGTACTTCTTAGATCATTAATTAAAATATCCAAGGAGACTAGCAGTGTTTCGCTCTCGTTTTGCCTAAAGCGTCGACAGGGTTTTGGATTCGAGAGTTTGCGATCTAGGTTCTTGCGGGACATGAAATTATGCGTGTCTTAGGCAAAAGCGGAGAGAATTGCGCGAAATTTAGCAGACTTATCAATGCGAAGGTGTCCTGAAGCAGTTCTTTGACAGAGAGGAGGATCATGCCTTTCTTCCCATGTATTACTGTGAGCATCCTCAGGGCCTGGGCATCTCCGGTAACTGTTGGTAGAGATTTTTTCGAGAGGAAGGTTCTTCCCCGTTTATATTTTTCGTGTTTCTAGCTTCAGAAGAGGGATTATGCCCATGTGGTGACTGGTCCGGCTGTTGTCCACATCCTCAATAGGGAGTTTCAGTTGCGAGTGTAGACTTCTACAGAGAGGGTAAAGTGGCGGACACTATTCGAGGTGATGGTAGGGTAGCTCCAGATTCTTCTTTTCGGTTAGAATTTTGTGGGTCTCGCGACACTAGACGACTGACTTTTATCTTAGATTTCATGGACGGCGATTTCGGTAAGGCTTCGGCCTTAGAGTCGTCAGTGACAACTGTTGCAGGTGGCCCAGCGGCCCAAGCCGATCCACGTCGCGACGTCTCATTTTCTACAGCTTCATCTACATGAGCATCGGGATTAACAGCGGACTGCTTTTCAACACCCCAGAGATCGTAACAGCGACTTTGGAGCCTGAGAGGGTCTTAGTCGCGTGGGTCGATATTAAACCGCTAGTTAGTGATGGGTGTATTGTTTTTATGGGTTTGGGGATGAGTCCTCGGAAGATTTGGGGTCTTAAATCCGTGTTCTCTGCCAGGGCTAAAGTAGAACGTTTCTCTCTTGGCGGTTTGATGGCAGTAGTTAGCCCACCCTTGATTTTTGCCTGGTTAGTATCAGTGGTATCTTGAGTGCGCTTCAAAACTACTGCTAGGGCGCCAGTTGTGGTTTCTCCATCGCCCAAATACTGCTCTTGCTCTAGCCAGACATTATAAGCATAAGTATGTTAGCTTTCCTTGAGACAGAGTTGGGTTGAGCCAGTTCTTGCAGCATTATTAACGAACAGGCCATATTCTTCAACTTCACACATGCGAGCAAAAAGTTCGTCAACGGATAGTTCCTCTGTGGAAAAGTTAGTAGAACAGAATGTTGGAAGGATTGCTATTATGAAATTAGAACGTCCAGATTTACATAAGATAGTTGTGTGCACTCAAGAAGATCTGCACATACTATTCTTCATATAAGTGGTGGTGTTGGTAAACACGCTCAACTGTTTTAAAACACTTCACTAAGTTTCTTTATTCTTTTGATAGTTATTGTATATAGTGATCTGTGTCTAAGTTGGAGTAATAAACAACTCCATAACTTACGATTAATATACTCTTAATCTCTCCAACTGATCCGTATCGTGATAAGTGCAAGTCCAGTTCTAACAAACTGTTGCTAACGACTCCACACTTATTTACAGCTGCTTCCGTGTTAAGGGATCAAGTATAGGGGGTTGTATATTCGTACTCTGAAATTCAATAGGAGGTCGGTTGATATGCCAATGGGGATGGAAATCATTTGAGTTGATGGGCTGGTTATGGGCTGGTCAGTCCTTAATCATATGCCAACAAGGCATATCAAACTTGTTTGTCTTGTAGGTACAATCAAGGAAAACAATATCAGGATTCACGTTCAAGTAATCTACAGAGCGCTGGTCCGCGATAAAGATAAAAATTTTATCGTCTCCTCGACCTTGGTCTACCTCTCACACTAAGAAAATACACCCTTGTCTCTTTTCGCGTGCTAGATGATCAAATAAGGCCTCCAGAGGGTATTGTCCTTGACGGACAACTCGATAATTAGCTGCTGTACCATTATAGATATCCTTGTGATGAACCTCAACATCAGGAGATTGTGATTTTAGAGCTGCAAAAGTTTGAGATGGTCGAATTCCGGCTGAATAATGAGTAGATACAACAGCAATTTGCTGTTCGTTAAGCCTTGGGTGTTCTGGGAAAGCTGCAGCTATTAAAATTTGGACGGTCCTAACTCAGAGCCTTGATGATTGCCAACAACTTGAAGTATAGTGTGGCCTGCCGTAATAGGGAAATAGACGAGAAGATATAAGCAAAGGGGTTAGACCATTAGTAATAGGCCATCAACGTAGGAAATAAAGGGCATATTGAAGATGTCCCCCTCTCTTTTAGGATCAATACAACATAGATCCCACACTGTGTCAGGCCTTTCTCGTGCGCGAATTCGAACAGGACAGTCGAATTTATGGGTGCATCTTAGACGTTTCCGACCTTTATTGACTGTGTCATGATATATCTTTCACCCCCTCCGGCCTGACAAAGTTTTTAAGCGCCTACCATTTTTTATTTTGCTACCTGTACAAGCAAAGGTATAATCGGCGCTCTACGCACACGATTGAGCTGCAGCTTTTAAGAGATCAAAAGAGGCATATCAGCCTTCTGTAGGCAAAGATAATGGAATGACATCATTTGGATATGAAAGATTCTTCGGATTCTTATAGTATCAAATTTTTTGATCTCTGGAGTTGAGGTTAAGGTTGGACAACGTGAAGTACTATCGAGTGATTTAATTAGCGTTCTACCATTTTGATGAGTTGTAGACATCGGGTTGTTTGGTTAGAAGAACAGACATGGAATAAAGCAGATTGCCACAATAACCTATCTTTCTTGAAACATATTTAATTACGTAACTTAAGAGTAGGGTGTGATATGGGTCGGGTGGTGATTCTTCAGTAATCTTCCTCGCCTACCCGAGTAGTAGCCGTTTCTGTGATTTGATTCGTCATTCAGATGTACCTTTCGTTTAGCATTTCGGACTCGGGGTGCCGAGCTCGAGCCCACTAAATTCATCACTTGTCGATCTACGAGCGGCTTTGTCGATTTAAACTTATAGTCATCCCTCTCTAAGTCGATAGTGGGTTCCGGTATAAGTGTTGAAAATATTCATTGAAATTCAACCATTTATATTTGCAGTACTTACCCCTGCACGCAAAATGACCTGTAAGGGTAAGTGTTGCAAATATAAAAGTCCATGTTACAATGAATCTTTTCAACATTTATGCCGGGACCCACTATTAGCTAAGAGGGGTTCTACTGTATCCCTAACTCCGCCCTCCTTTAGCACTTGTCTTGACTCATAACTTAATGAAGACTATCCAACATTTGTTTCAGCCGGTGGTTGTGCTCCTCAGCAAACATTTAGCAATACAATTTTTTTTTTTTAAGTATTTCTTGATGGAATAGTTGGGCTGTTTTTTGTTAAATAGAAAAATAAATTAAATTATGATGTAAATCAATTTTAAAAAAATTGAGAAATGATGCAGATAAGAATTCAAAAGAAAGCGTTGTAATTCTGTAACGTGAAGTGACTCATAGAATGTAATTGTGCTATGTATTAGTTTCAATTTGTAGGGATTTATATTTTGAAATGCACTGACTGGATTGTAAGAATTTCAGAAAACAGAGTCTACCAAGTTAGATATTGAAGAGAATGGCCAGATTTAGTGGTTCAAGTCCATCAAATTCCTTTTTCCTTACTCCATCAAAATAGGTGCAATCAAGTATCAGATGTGGCATAGTTTATTTCTCCTTGTTACAGAAGTTACAAATGTCACTATTTACTTTCCCAATCTTGTAGAGATAGGCCAGGTTGTTCCCAATCCCAGTTCTTGCCTGAAAATATGATGAGCGCCTCTACTGAACATATTCAGATTCAAAGCCTTAGACTTGAAGATAGGTATAGATATCTTTGAAGATGTCCTATAAAATCTGCAGGTTACAGTATTATCTATACCGATTTCCAGTAAAAATTTCTTAATCTTCCCGTCTTCCGACGCCTGCAATCGTGCGGCCGAGCGCGGTCGTAGAGTTAATGGCATCGGCTACATGTACAGTAGCTCATACAACCTGCCGAATCAACACTGTGTTGTGAGACTTTTGATCGTGGCGTAACAACATGGCCTGAGAAATTGAAAATTTCAATGGTAAATCACTCATTTGATTTGTTTCTCTAAATTTCTTTTGGTTTTATGAAAAATTTGGGAACTGCAAATGTTCTACGGATCTTAGGATAACCAATTATTCAGCCAGTTGTGAGAACACGATTCGTATACCTCGACCTGTGAATTGCATCCCGGAAAACCTTATCACCATCGTGGGGTTTTCATTTGTGATTTTGGATATCTTTTGTGTCGCGTATCAATAATAATCATGAGTTACTGAATTTATCAAATTCTCTTCTATTATGTGCTTAGGTGGTATGGAATCACACGGCGATAAGTTGACTAAATTAGCGGCTCATTAACTCACAGTTGAGAATAGATAGGTAAAGGATCTAATCTTGGCTGACGAGCAAGATAATGTGGAATCTCGTGAAGAGAGGAAGAATTTTGGAGCGCGAACTCGTTCATAGAGGGAGACCCGACCTCTTGATACAACAAATGTATTTTGTCTAGGTAAGAACTTCTATTTTTTTTGAGATTTGATCACTTGTGGTAAATAATTACAGACTAAGTTATCATGATTGATATTTAATTGTCGGATACCAGAATGAGGAAGTTATCATCAGGCCATGTTACTTCCATGACTATATACCTTACTGATGTCAAATCAACGCGAGAGATTGCCAAAAAAAAGTAGAACGCGATCAAACTAGAATGGAAGAATATCGCACAATGATGGTACCTGAAGCACCAGAACCAAAGCCCGGCCAACCAGGGAGTCTTATGTCTAGAGACAAGCGAGTCTTCCCGCGTTTTATGATAAATGACAGTGCTGAAACGGCGGATGGAAAGCGAGGATAACCCACAACGAAATAAACGAAAAAGCTTCACCGGGATCCATTCGGCGTGTTCTAAAGGAAGAAGGTTTAAGAGCTTGGAAGAACAAAAAGCCAAGTCTTGCAGAAAGCTCACCGAAAAAGCCAATTTTAAATAGGCATGAAATCATCGGAAATGGACCATTGAAGATTAGAAAATATTTGTTCGTTCAGATGAGAGCAAAATGACCCGGATATGTAGTGATTTAATTCAAAAAATTTGGGGTATATGTTTCCATGACCATAGTCAGGCTGCGGTTCAGGAGACGTATAAAGTCGGGGGAGTTGTTTCATGATTAGGGTGTGTATATCTAAGGGTCGGCGTCGGTTGGTAAACCGTTTCGTTCGTAGGATGAATTCTGAGCACTATTTGGGTATTCTAGAAAGCTGTTTGGTGCCAACATTGGACCAGGTCGCAAGCCAGATCTCTTGTTTGACAGGATAGATATTCTTTTCAACAAGATAATGATCCAAAGTAGCCATCTAACGTCACAGAATCATATCAAGCTTCAAGGGGAGTATCTGCAATGACTTGGCCATCCTTATCACTGGTCTTGAGCCCAACAGATCGTGACTAGCTCCTGATACATCGTCGACTCGACGCCGAGCAGGAGCCACCAAAAGGGATGCAAATCTTGTGGGCATGAGCCGAATAAATTTGGCACGGGATTGATGCGGTGTCATGCTAGACATTAATTGAGAGTTAACCGTCTGGGGTAACGGCTGCCATGAGGGCAGCAGCAGGTCTCACCTACTAAAATGAAGCTCTCAAAATAAGCCGAATAAATAATAGAGTCCAGACCCGTAAAGAATCTACAGGCTTCGCATTTTCCACAGAACAAGAAGTGGAACTTAGAGAGAAGTGATAGATGAACAATTAACCTTTTTAAACATTAAATCTCTATAATGATGATGCTGCGTTGTGTTCATGATGACCAGGACTCATCATTAATTGAACGAGTCCTATGGGTTATGGTAACGCATTTACCACCTCATTGCTTAACAAAACTCATGAGACCGAGTCTCTTTTGGCTTATACACACCATCCTGTCACTGACTACGATAATGTCAGGATAGGGACGGTCGCAAAAGTACGGATCGACATCATGGATATCGTCCAAGTACTGAAGGTGAGGGATTTTACCTCTGTTCCCAATTAAGCAACTTTTCTGAGCGTTGGAAAATAGAGTTGCACACCGCCCGGGCCGCTCTAAGCGGAGTCCGGATCGCCTAGATACATGCTCCACTCGTGACAGAAGAATGCCCGTCTGACTCCGGCAAGGTCGATTGCTATCGCACCCCCCCCACTTTATAACTGCATAATTAATTATGTTTAATGTTTAATGAAAAATAGGTTATTGTGGTTATTTAGTTTGTTTCATGCCCGTTTCTCTAGCAACATTACCTAATGTTTACGGATAAGTTTGTGAGGGTAAATTGACCATAAATGTTTTGTTATGTTTGTTGTAGTGGTGTTTATTCGTGCTATGTAGAGTCCAAGACTATTTTAACACTAGGGCTCCTCTCTGGCCCAGGCCACACCTCTTACAGTGCTCCTATCCCCTTTTACATCGAACCTAAGATCATTGATACATTGACCCATGACGGGTAGTCATTTATCTCAGTAATTACCCGTAGAAGTCAACCACCTTTTCTACGGAATCTTCTGCTCAAAAAAAATTAAAAAAGAGCAGCCATAGAAACCGGTACGCGGGAAAAAGTCTCAAAAAACCTGTAACTCCAGCCAGGCGAGGCCTAGACACCAGAGCCACACGAGGTGCGTATCCCCATCTGTATCTCCCTAATATCCCATAGTCCAGATGTCCTCCTTATACCGACACCACCAGCGCTCAGGTAGCGGTGCTCTTTCCTCGGGAGACAGTATAATGCCAGAATATCTGTAAATAGTGAGAATTCATCTTAGTAAAAAGTAATGAAATTAGTGCTTCTAATTGAGATGGCTGAGGAAGATCGTGCAAGGTTGAATCCCCTAATCGCACACGCATTGACCTTAAGCCTAAAGTGTATTATGAGCATCAATACGCTAATCCTTATTAGCAAGATCACTCAATCACTGTTAGTTAGTTTTATTAGTAGATAGCACTCTGTTCAAAGTGGGAGAAAAAAACATCTCCAGCCACTACGTTAACAGACTCTTACTTGTTCCAAGTTTACCCTACGATTGATAAGTGATCCTATCCAGTCTAACAACTGAACTTTAAATCTTCCATGTCAATAAAAAGGGCCAACTTAGTCTGATCCATCACCACCATGACGGGAGCTGGGTACGCCCCGGAAACTCATTTGGGTGACTTTCCTCAGTGACCGAGTAATGCGTGTTTCTGTTGGCTCTGAAAATACACTCCAGGTTCGTCGGGGACACCGCGTACAGGTAGAAACACCGTCTTCGTCCTCCAATTGACCATCATTATTACAACCACACTAGTCTCTAAAGGAAACTACAGATCCTCTAGATCAATAACGACATTACAATGAGCCGCCCAAAAAGCACATAACTTCCATTACTATCAGTAGCCTAGATAAACATCAATCCTTAAAACATGTACAGTCACATTTCAAAACACCCATCTCCTCAATTTGCTCCCTATGAGTCAGTAAAAAATTTGACGGTTTCTCTTTTACAAAATAGCAGAATGATAGAACGCTTATTAAATCTCTCCATAGTTCTACACGTCGTCTAACCTCAACCTCAACTTTCTTAATCACAAACTTGGATACCAGAAAAATCCGAAGAATGTCTCATGTCCAACGGATGTCATTGCATTATATTTGTCTGCAGAAGTTCAACATGCATCTTTTGATCTTTTAACAGCTGCAGCTCAATCGCATGCCCGGAGCGCCGGTTATGCCTTTGCTTGAACCGGTAGCAAGAAGAGCTCATTAACGAGCACTGAATCGACAGATAGGAGCGCAATCTGGAAGAACTCAAGTCAATTTGAGAGCCAGAATCAAGAGCTGCGATATAATTCATCTTGGGTGAAGGCAGGGCATGATAAAGTGAGGTTCAGAGGCTGCAGGGCAACTGAACATAATAGAAATAGATTTCCAAACACTTCTCTTGCGATCTTGCAGTGGCTCAAGACGATAATGTGTAGATGATTTAGACACAATTTAGTAAGCTGAATTGAACATCTTTCTACCGTAAACATTTACCCTTCAATTTGGATCCGATTTAGAATGATGTGATAATAACGAATTTTCGATTAAGTGGGAAAATGTCTATCCGGAGAACATACGTCCCTTTCCTTAAAACATAACTATGTCAGTTTTAAAGTAAAGCGGGGGGTGGATAGGTAGCAATCGTCTCCGGCAAGACCTTCTACCCACATTTCTCGCGGTGAAAACGCACTCGCAAGGTGATCAAATAAGCTTGGGCTACCATGGGTTATACTCGCTTTTCCCTGTGGTGAATATTCGCGGAAGTGGTAACGTATCGTGTGGCGTTATCCTCATCATGGTATTTGCAAATGAAATCTGAGTATGAAGTTCGAAGTGTCAGTCAGAGACAACGTGCGAAAAATTAGTCTTTTATGTAATCATTCGCGTCACAGCAGAAGGCTCACGTGGGATTCATTATAAAATCAATAATTGAGTTTAGAGCCTGCTAATATAAGACCAAGGAGCCTTAGACATAGCCAATCGTTTTCATTCTGGTCGGATGGTGCAGTTGTACACCGTCTGAGCCGTTATCCCAAGTAGAGTCTGGGTAGCTCGGACACGTGCCCCACTTGAGATAGGAGAAAGCTGGTTCAAATCCAGCACGGCCCTCACACCACTTCTCTCGCGGTGATACTGTATTCGTAGAATGACGAAAGCATGCTCAGATAGCCACAGGTTTTTCTCGCTTTTCCCTATGGCGGATATTCACGGAAGAGGATACATGCCTTACGGCGGAATGGTATCTACAAAGGGAATCTGAGTTTGAGTGTTCCAAACGTCAAACTGCGTTATTCTGCGAAATAAACATGTCTTCCGTAATCATACGCGTCATAGCCTCAGGCTGCATACGCTAAAATGATTTAAAAAAAATCGAATACGTTCTGTGTTTGCTATACCTCTCACTGCTTGATAGGTGAAAGATAATGAAACGAGATGTGTTAACTGAATAAGATCTGCAAGTATGCAAATCTGTTGAGATGACTTTTCTCTGTTTGACATTCCGTGCTGGGATCAGTATGGATGGCCATACCCTAGTGCGTATTAATTTATAATTACGAATCGCTTCTGGCAAGAATTTTCCTTGTAGATATACTGCATTCGAGTTTGACGTAATTCATTAGTACTCGATATTCATAGGATTCGCCTACAGCCTCCTTGTTGTCCCTCTATATATGCCAGATGTGATCTCATCATGTTTACCAAATGACCATAATTCCAAGAGCCAATTCCGATTCTCCACAAACGGTTTCGACAAATGTATCAACGTCCGGGGTTTAAGATGGTTCAGGTCTGAGCACTGTGACTAAATGAGACGGAGATGTCGAAAATCCTCTTTTTAGATTTCACGGTGATCCAAAACCAGTAATCTGTTCTGCACCTTAAATAAGCGAACATGTACTGTAACAGTCATACTAACTCCACGTCGCATGGCAAAATCACATCAAGTAACTATTTGATCAGTTTGTGTACTTAACAGCCAAGCCCCCATTTTAGGACATTCCTACAATGGATCTTGGAAAATCCCAAAAAACTCGAGCTGTAAATTCTACACGTTTGAGATGCTCACACGTGCACCTGTGAACAATTGCTAGTACTGCATCTAGGATTTTAGGGTCGGATGGTGCAGTAGTACACCGTACAGGCCCTTCTCACAAGTAGAGTCTGGATTGCCGAGGCACATGCCACAATTGAGACAGGAGGGAGCTGATTCGAATCCAGCAAAACCTTCACGCCGTATTTCTTACCTTGTCATGTATGTGACGATGACGAAGGCATCTTGGATAGCCGTCGGTGGCTGAAATGCGTTCCTGCGCCACGCGTAAACAGTTGCAGGATCAAGGACTGTATGGTGCCTGACTTGGATTTATGTCTTGAAATGATATTCAGGTGAGTGCCCCTTATATCAAATTAAGTCGTCACTCCGTGTATGGTATCAGTGTAATTCACGTCACAGCCTCAAGGCTGCATACAAAAGAAAGTATGGACAAAAAGTTGCAGATGTTAATAGTTGATGTGTCAAGCAAGTTAGCCCCATTCTTGCCCCATCATCGCATCACTAGCCAGCCTCGCCTGAGCGGAAACTTCGGCGCCTCCTTGAGATCTCGGAACGGTTTTCGAAATTTCTTTATCCTTTGCACTGGTACTTATCAATACTACAGAGACAATCGTATCCAAAACACATGGATTCGTACCACTTATAGTTCCAAAGATGATCGTGATTCATGAAGATGGCTAGAGTAATTAACCTCGAAATGTATCCCAGCTGTGACTTATCCCCTGATCCATTTCATTCGGATAGTGAACAAACCTTCCACATATCTTTACAGTCATAACCCCTGCATATGGTAAGTATTGATTCTGACCGAGTGTTGTACCATTTAGCGGTGCCGGGTTTCCTGGTCAAGCATATGCTTTTAAACTTCTCGGCAGAAAGAGTAAAAATTCCTCGCATGAAACTATTTTCTTCATTGAGACAGTATGAAGCTGTCAAAAAATCCTGCAGTTTGGGGGCCACATAACTCATCTTAATTTGTCCTACAAATCTGAAGAAGAGGCTGGAACTTCTGGGTCAAGTGGATCATGTCTTTTCAATACGTAGCTAGGATTGCGGTGGAGATGATGGACTAAGATTACAGAGCTGTACTGATCCATGCATGTAATCCGCGGTTAATCTAAAGATTCGTTGGGAAGACGCAAGTCGAAAAATACAAAATATATGATACCGTTGGTGCAGCTCAGGTTGTCTACAGGGTCGGATGGTGCAGTGGTACACTATCCGGGCCGTTCTTCCAAGTAGAGTCTGGGTAGCTTGAGATAAATATATGAAGGTATAAGATAATAAAATTGACTAGGCACTCTAGGCCCTAAAGATAATGATATGACCGTACTAAACTGACGGTAACTAAATAACAAAACTGGACCCTCAGGTCAATCCGCGATCTCCCCCAACTACGAGATACCCGATCTCAATGTATACTTCCTCCACGAGCGTCTGTCAGGCTCCAGACTTCTGCTAACCCCTTCCAGTTTCGTAGCATGTCTCTGACCGGTTCTGTGTAGCATGCTCTACACTATCATTTGTCTATCGGTACCTGCCCGAGTCTCATACCTGATACTTGTCTTGCTTCATATTGAATAGCGCTCTCGAGTCACTGACCCTAGTGATACGCGACTCAAACGCGCGCGTCGCGTTTACGCTTTAAGTGCTTGGACACATGCCCCACTTGAGACAGGAGAAAGCTGGTTCGAATCCAGCAAGACCCTCACACCACTTCTCTCGCGGTGATATTGTATTCGTGGGATGATGAAAGCATACTCAGATAACCACAGGTTTTTCTCGCTTTTCCCTATGGTGGGTATTCACGAAAGAGGGTACATGTCGTAAGGCGCTATTCTCGTAGTGGTATCTGCAAATGAAATCTGAGTATAAGTGTTCCAACCGTCAAACTGAGTCATTCCGCGAAATATACATGTCTTTCGTAATCATTCGCGTCATAGCCTCAGGCTGCATACGCAAAAATGATTTAAAAAAAATTCGAATTTAGAACAATTTTGGGATGACAGGAGGTCTGGGGATATCCATGAAGGCCCATGTGTTGAACATTGGAAATTGAGTAGAAGATCAAGCCCGGCAAGCTGCATCTCCATCAATGATAGTAGACCATCTTATCTTACATGGACCTTTACTTATTGTACTTCTTGAGTGGTGTTTTCTGTAAATCCATGACTGGACCTTATGCGAATAATTATTCACTCATTGTCGATTTCGTTTTAGAATGTAGCATTGCCAATAGCGATTTGACACATGTTGTCCAAAATATTAGACTGAAAGCGTCCGAAAATCTGTCGTCATCACCTTACGATAGTTCGAGACGATTTGTTGGCCGCTGAATCTGAAGAAATCCAATTTACAAGCTGTGATGTAATCTTGACTGCCATCAGTGGCAGTTTCTCAAGGCTCTAGTACATTGAAATTTCGGTCATGAAGTAACAATTTGGACGTTGGACAGGTCTGGATAGTTTGACAGTCGAAATTCTTGATGTAAACGCACAGATTTCTGCATGAAAGCTCTGTAGTTGGGTACCAATGACCAATGATCGACGATAGATATGATGAGCAATGACAGATCTAAGAGAAATTCAGAAATAAATTTTTTTCCACGCATGTCAGGCGTCAAAAGTAAATATCTGCTGGTTGACATGTGTCCGGAACATGGCCAATCAATTTTTTGCTATTTGTTCGAACGAATGATGAACAGTCCTACTCGTGATGAGAGATCCCCGAACTGATAGCGAGTCCCTGACGACCTGCGTTGGGAGAACTTGAAGATCAGATGAATCCTTTCCCTAAGAATCATTGGGCCCTCATAATGTAACGTCAGGATACCTGCTCAGGCAAGGATAAAGGGTTGATTTTACTGTGCATAATAATGCGCCGTCGAAGGGTAGGGATCTTGAGGAGGACAAACATTGTGAGGTAAAGGCTAATTTTATAGGTTTGCAGCTGAATAGAGTTTGCAAATTCTTTCCTCGTGCTTGGATAGACCTAACAAAACGAGTGATACCGATAGCCGTGGAATGTCGGGGAACGTAAAAGTTTTCACTACTTAAAATGATCATCAAAAATGTACGCCAAT
Organism: Podosphaera xanthii; assembly: GCA_028751805.1. Lineage (NCBI taxonomy): Eukaryota > Fungi > Ascomycota > Leotiomycetes > Helotiales > Erysiphaceae > Podosphaera > Podosphaera xanthii. The sequence goes on from JAPWIX010000010.1 coordinate 1,503,731, forward strand.
AACAATATGATAGTGCATGAATGAATATTCCTTAAAAATCAGGCCCTGTACGTTAGATATCAGACTTGCGTATTGAGCCTGAGGCTTTGACGTCAAAGATTGTGGAGGATACATTTCGAATAATTACTCAGTTTGATGTGTGGAACTCTCATCTTCAAATTGCATTTGCAGATACCGCCACAAGCATAATGCCTTGCGACATGCATCCTCTACTGCGAATACCTAACACAGGGAAAAGCGAGAAAACCCCACAGTTTTCTGAATGTATTTTCACATTCATCTTGTGAGTACGATTTCACCGCTGGAGATGTGGTGTGGGGATCTCGTTGGATTCGAACTACAGTCGTCCCTCTCTAACTCGATAGTGGGTCCCGGTATAAGTGTTGAAAATATTCATTGTAACTTGGACTTTTATATTTGCAACACTTACCCTTACAGGTCATTTTGCGTGCAGGGGTAAGTACTGCAAATGTAAATGGTTGGATTTCAATGAATATTTTCAACACTTATACCGGGACCCACTATCGAGCTAGAGAGGGACGGCTGTAGTTTTCTCCTGCCTCGAGTGGGGCCTGTGTTCAAGCTACCCAGACTCTACTTAGGAGATCAGCCCGAACGATGTCCCACTACAATTTTGGGCTTAATCTCGCCTAGTAATTAGATACTTGTGACACGAGCCTGAGTCTGTGGGCGTACCTGACTTAGACAACACTCATTCAGGTTGTGCTAAGATACGGTTTAGTTACTACGTTTATACTGATAAAGAGCCGCCATCCAGCACCACCAAATAATTGCAAGAATCATGTCGATGAGAATGTACAACACATTCTGCTAACGTCGTTCATTATATGACCACTTCAAGAAACCCAAGTAGGATTCTCGATGAAAATAATTCTTCAACACCGATTCAAATTATGTTTTTTTCGAAATGCTTAACACCCGGAGAGATAATAATATAACAACTTTCCGTGAACTCCAATACGCCAAACCCAAGTAAGCAGAGATAAAGTGTAACAAAAAGTGATTGTAAAAATAATACAGAATGAATCGTATTGTACAGCACACCTCCCTGAAAGAGATTAAAATTATTGCCCTGATAATAAACACCAACGGTGGTGATGAGGTCAACAATTAAGTATTCTCCTCACACCGGGCTTTTGCTATCTAAAGATACCTTTAAAAAATTTCCGATTACCTCGGATGAGCCCAAGAAACCACGGCGAATGAAATCCACCAACCTTGAAATAACCCAGACTCCAACCATGCAAATAGTGGTCATCGAGGGTATTATGGGAATGTCAGAAATAAGAAACCGCTAGCTTTCGTCATTTTTCATCTTGATCTTCGTTTTGAGTCTTAACATTTCTCGTTATTCTTCATTTCATTTTTGCCTTGACAGATTGAGTGTAGATGAACTGAAGTTGTGCTGTTGCTGGCACATTTCAGCATATCATGCCTGAGTAATTTCAGGGTAGTGTCATTTTAATTTCCTATGTCTCCAGGTTCAGAAACGATGGCTTCTGCTGGAGACGGTAATTGCTATAACTCAGCAGCTTTTTCCTTACACGCTGCAGATGTAAATCCATTGCCAACTTTTTGTGCGACGATTCGCCATTTTTCTTGTTCATATTCATGTATGGCATTCCGAAGCTTTTGGACCTGTTCATGGTAAGTTTCTGTGGGATATTTTTGTTCCTTTTCACTCACGGTTTCATCTGACCATTGGGTAGTTTTTGCTTTGAGCTTCGTGCAATATCGGACTTGTAGAGTTCCCGAAGAACGACCTGGAAAGAAATCGGCAATCTGCTTCCAGGTTAACGATTTATTCTCCTTCAGGTCCAAAAGCAAAGCGTCGTCTTCTGGCGTGAATTTGAGTTTCGGACCCCGAGGTTTCTGTGCAGGAGGAGGCATGCCTTCCATTCCAACAACACTCGGTGCACTGGGTCCAGCAACAGAATCGTCGTCGCTCAACCTTGGAATTTTAGAGCGGGGGGCTTGATTCGGAAGGGGATGATTATGATAAGCCTGTACAGTCTGACTACCATAGACCAAAGAAGGCTGGCTCATGTGTGGCTGCAAGCTCTGCATACTTCCATGATGGATAGACTGACTGGATAAATTTCCCATCTCTAGGTCTATCTCTTCGGGGCGAGGTCGTTTCGTTCCCGATGGCGGCTGTAATTGTCGAGGTCCATAAATTAGGTCATGTCCATCACTAAATTGAGGGGACTGGTGAGACATCTCATGGTCTGCGTACACTGTGTGGGCTCGACTGCGTGCTTCCTGAGGTTGATGATGGCGATGATGCGCCCCGAGTTGCGAATCATCGATGGAGTTGAGGCTCTGAGCGCCGCTGTTTCGTGTATCGGAGACATGTGAGTGAAAGACGCGCTCGTCCGGATTGTTCTCTGTATGTGGCGCATAGCTAATATAGGGATTGTGGCCTTGATCATGGCCCGATCGATAGCCAGACATGCATGGGATCCTCCACAAAAATCTGCCTACCGTTTAATAGGGCAGGAGCTTTTTTGATGGATCTCCGTGCGTTGGTGTTGCGTGCAGAAAGCTGACCTTGATATTCAAATGAAATAAGAGCCTATACTTGTTTGGAGATCTGAATATGATGAGCTGATTGATATGAGACTTTGCTATAGAGTAAAAAAAGTATACCGAATATAGCTCCTTGATAGCCGAATAAAGAATGCCGTGAGGGGCGCTGATCCGCAGTGTTGCGGTTGGACTGACTGACGAATGTTTTCAAAATCGCTTCGGAAGGTAAAGGACACCCTATAGCATTATTTATGCCTTTTAATATTTGACTCAATGCGAGCATTGATTAGGATGAGAATATTGGCTGTAATATAAAGGGAGCTGTATCTGGAAATTTGATCTAAGCGCGCCCAAAATTGATCATGGACTAGACGGCATTTGCATTGAGCGCAAAGGCGGCTGATGCAGTAGACCGGATCTCGTTAGGACACCAGCTGAACTGTGGGTTCTGCTGTGGTTCTAATTCAGGAACGATTGAGAGAGCCCGCGGAGGCGCTGCAGCCGAAGGGTCATGGACAAAACCAAACGCAAATACACCCCTTGATAACCAGGGGCGTTTGTCGGGGAGGAAGTGAGACGTGACTAGCTCTTCCCTGGGTCCTGTAGAAGCCGCACAGAAACTTCTCTGACCCTATGAAAAAGAAAGTTAGTTGAAGGACAGACTTGGGGATGGAGCCAACCGCGAATGCCAAGATGCCAAGAGAGAGTTCTACGTAACTCGTCAAATTGTCGAATAAGAGGCTGGCTATTATTGTATCATGGCCTGAGATGACCCGGGAATCAGCGGGTCAGTTCCAATGAAACCTCCTGGCGCATAACGCTGAGTGCATAACCAACTCGCTTTTGGATATTGACCTGGTGAGGGTCTGTGACTGGGAGATGGAAAAAATTCGGCCAGTATACTCATTTCATCTTTATGCATGACAGGGATTATTGAAGGGCAGATGTCGGAATATAAAAATCGCTGAGCCCTAGACGGAAGAGATTAACCACCTGCATCAACAAATTTCAAATAAAAAATATTTACATAATAAAAAAGTTCTCTGCCCAGCTAGGAAAGGCGAGGATATTCTCTGTTCCTGGACTCCCATCGAATCATTCCAAGATGATTGACTTGAGACTGCGAGATCTATGAAACTTTCCTGAAAAGAGCAGGAGATAACCCATACCCCTATGAGATTCGAAATTGAGAACATAACTAGCATTCATCATGTGCGTAATACTGGTTGCCAATGGTGACCAAATATGACGATGGTGGTAACACTCAGGATGTAAAGTTCGAAACAACAGATGTTAGAGTTTTTTTTCGCACAGATGTTTTCGTTTGTCGCTAGATTTCGTTTGTCTAGTAGAATTAAAGTAGGTCGATGACCGTGTGACTATATGTTTCACATGATATCCTGTACCTAACGAACAACGTTAACGTTAACGCGGACCCGTCATTCACGTACCGATACGATGGTCGCAACTCTTCGTAGTTCAAACTAATACATGCACACGGAAATTGTCATCATAGAAACACATATATATCACTCAAACCAACTCTCCACTTTTGCAACAAATATTACTAGTAGGACCTCTTATCCGGTATGCCGGCATCCCCGAAAGATTTCCGAGAAAGGGTGTCTACTGTGAAATTATCCCGTGAAGGAGATAGCAGTAAACAGTGGAACCCCTCTCAGCTAATAGTGGGTCCCGGTATAATTACTGAAGAGATTCATCGAAATTTTACCGTTTATATTTGCAATACTTACCCCTGCACGAAAAATGACCTGTAAGGGTAAGTGTTGCAAATATAAAAGCACAAGTTACAATGAATCTTTTCAACATTTATACCGGGACCCACTATTAGCTAAGAGGGGCTCTACGGTATGTAGTCCGTTTGATTGACCCACCCCCTCCCCCATTTCCGGATAAAAGTACGAACCGCGATCGAGTTAAAGAATTATTCAGTTTTGAATCTTGTCACGTCTCAAATTCCACATGTCCCCTTCTATTAGTCTCCTTCACCCATGAGACAGCCGATTTCTTGTTACCAGCAATCGGTCATCATCTGATTATGATATATTTTTACTCAGCATGTCACTACACTAGTGTACTCAGTCACTTCCTCGGGACTGGCGATTCAGTTATTACCTTGAGCATCATTCATCCAAGGGCCCGTACAATTCATATAGAGTCGAGGGCATAGGATTTTGTCCCCCCCCCCTTGTCCAAGACCCATTTTATTCCCCATTTGACCATTTTTTAGTTTTGGGTCATATTTACCAGAAAAGGGGGCCAGAAGTTGATAAAAACGGGTGCCGGATAACGGGAGATATAAATCCCTCTGTTCTCGATTTGAACCTATGTAAATCGATCGGGCCGGTCACCATCAACAGTGACATTGACAGCAATTGATACGAGGGGTAGAGAATTTCCTACTTTAGCATCAAAATATCACAGCCGCGCGTTCCCACCATCTCAAGTCACGAAGTCGAGCAATAGCGAGTCGAATCGTGCGAACGAATGCCGGCAGCGATTTCAACCCGAGCACCGAGCTCCAGATACATGCAGCTTACTCGATCGGGGAGAACCTCTTCGGCGGTTTGACTGGTTCAGCTATCGCCAAGAAGCTCGAGGTTTCCCATACTTATCTCGTTATTTGGATGCAGCTGCCAAAATATTTTGTATGGAGAAACTGCGGTCATCAGAGAGCGGCTTAACATGCGAAGGGGTATGTACCAACGCCAAGGTGATGGGTTACATCATCAATAAAATAGTTCATGTTGGTCTCATTAATCGAGTTTGTATCAGCGGTTCGTCAGGAGGTATACTTAGGTATTTCTAAGGGGCACAGCAAATAAGCTCCTTGTGCCTGGCTATAATTCGAATCGGAATAAATACCACAGTGGTTTCACTCGTTCTTGGACTACATGTATTTTTATTTCTTGATGACTGATCTCGTCGCGCCGGGCAATCTCTAATACAATGCTACAGTAAAACTTCTTTAACAAGATAGTGGGTCCCGGAATAAGTGTTGAAAATATTCATTGTAGCTTGCACTTTTATATTTGCAACACTTATCCTTACAGGTCATTTTGGGTGCAGGGGCAAGTATTGCAAACATAAATGGATGAATTTTAATGAATATTTTCAACACTTATGCCGGGACCCACTATCGTGTTAGAGAAGTTTTACTGTACTTAAAAAGATTGGATGATATCCAGGATTGTGAGTGTCGGTGACACTCCGTCGTTCGCCACCATAGCTCACGTACAACGCATTGTAATTAACCCCACTTAATTCTTCTTGAAATACCCGTGCCTCCGACTTCCCCAGCTCGGTATCTATTATTAAACTAGTGAAATGAAATTGTCTGGATTGGTCATAGCTCTGTTGATCATAGCTACGCTAGCAGGGTTTATATTACTATAAAGAGGAAGAGTTTTCCTGACGAGAGTAGTTTAGATGAAACTGGTTTGAAAAGCATTATTTTATGTGTAGCTATAAGTCCTCAAAATCCAATTGTGCAGTTCTAAATCTACTTCCATGCCATATTACAAGTCACACTTTCAATATCTATAGATATTTCCATGATGAAGGTCCCTGCAGTGCTAATTGTTGGCGTTCATCGGTGCCTTCTTTAGTTATTCCCTTGTAGGCAACAGTAAGTGTGGATACCTGTGACTTTCGAGTATAGATCCCACGTTGAACATCGCGCCAATCCTATTTGGTCCCTGAACAAGTATAATTGATTTTCAGATGCGATTACGCCTGTAATGGTGTGTTGTTCAATTTCATAATTCGTTATACTTGAATGATGTATACTTGATTATCTACATCGGATTTTTGTTGTTTGTTTGCTTATGAGGTATCGTGGAGCCTGCGCACAGCACGTAGTTCAAAGTTCCGTGTCGGTTGGCTCAGTCAATATAAAAGTATCCGACGTGCCGACGCCCACATCAATCCAGCATGTATTAAATCGATCTAGGCCTCGCAACCCAGCGCCCCAGCTTTATTGTACATCAAAGGCGCCCTTCCTTTGGACCTTTGATTGTCAGGTAAAGAAAAAATCAAAATCGAACCTGCCAACGAACTAAAATAATATAAGTAAAAACAGGTGCGTCATGATCGACCTTACCGGGGATCACTGCTTCCCTCAAACTCCTTCGAAGTTCAGGACGCCAAAGCCCGTTCGCTCTTCCATCGAAACGTCTACTGTGGCAGCCTTGGCCGCTTCTTCCGCTTCTATTGCAGCAGACTTCGCTCTGGCTACCGCTGCGTACTTGCGTAGTCCGTAATGTAGGATTGTGGTGAACTGTATTTGGTCAGGACTTGTCCTCGTAGGTCAAGCACGACAAGTCCGACAATCCGATCGGTGGGCTCCTCCACAATTACGACCTCTGAGAGGAGCCTTGCACTCGAGTTGGGAGTGCAACGTAGATCCGTGATTCCAGCAAGCGGGGGCGTGGAAGCTGTCACGTGTCGAATGGAAGTATCTCAGATGGTGCTACATTATGTAATCAAACATGTAAATTAAATCATGTGATAGTATGGCATAACTTTACTTGCCAGCCGGCAGCAGGTTTGGCGTATGGTAGTGGATGATGCGTAACTAACGGGTAAAATTGATGTAGATAGACAAAACCATAGAGATTCTCCACCCTTGATTACCGCAACGCCTAGGCATCTTTCCGATAACAAACTAACACTAAAATGTTTGGAACCTTGGTTACGGGTTAAATCATCAATTCACATCGTTTGAATTTTCGATGGGGCTTTCTCCGAGCCAAATTTCCTAACAAAAATACCAGCATGTTCATTTGTGATTGTAGCAAGAAATAGGTGCTGGAGAGTTGAGAGTGTTCAAAAAGTGACAGAATGGCATGGTGATAACAACGATACCGGGTCTTTGCCGATTCTGGCCTTTCCCCAAACTAGAGTTTAGGTATGTTAGGCGCATGTCCCACTCGAGACAGGAGAAAGCTGGTTCGAATCCAGCAAGACCCGCACACCACTTCCCTCGCGGTGATATTGTAATCGTAGGATGACGAAAGCATGCTCAGATAACAACAGGCTTTTCTCGCTTTTCCCTGTGGTGAGTATTCACGGAAGAGGGTACGTGTCGTAAGGCGCTATTCTCGTAGTGGTATCTGCAAATAAAATCTGAGTATGAGTGTTCCAAACTTCAAACTGAGTCATACTGCGTCACATACATATCTTCCCTAATCATTCGCGTCATAGCCTCAGGTTGCATACGCAAAAATGATTTTTAAAAAAAAGAAACATGGAGCGAAGACTTGACTTCATATAAGGGGCACCCACACCCGAATATTATTTAAAAACATAAATCGAAGTCAGGCGCCTCACAGCCCTTGATCCTGCAACTGTTTACGTGTGGCGCAGGAACGCATTTCAGCCACCCACGACTATCCAAGGTGCCTTTGTCATCGTCACATACATGACCAGGCAAGAAATATGGTGTGAAGGTTTTGCTAGATTCGAATCAGCTCCCTCCTGTCTCAATTGTGGCATGTGCCTCGACAACCCAGACTCTACTTGGGGGAACGACCCGGACGGTATACCACAACACCATCCGACCCTCTCTAAATCTCTGCGAGCAACGATTTCTCAGGACCGAAGATGGGGATCCGAACTTCTTCAGGGACAGGCCTCTGTCGGGAAATAAGGTCCTACATTTTTGTCTCCGTCTCCGTCTCCTTTCTTTCTTTCGAACAAGAACGTGTCAGTCTTTTACATGCTTCCATTCCTTCTCTATTGAAAAAGACAGTATCATGTTTTCTTTTGGAGACTCCTTTTGTACCATTTGCTTTTCCATCCTTGTTGAGATTTCATCAGTTTCCTCTATGGCATAGCCCTGTCAGCCTCTTTTCTTGGCTGCCTTGGGTTGTGCATAGTGATATTGGACATTGAACAATATAGCTGTAGGGTAACAAGGATAGGAACTTGTCGACACCGTGTACCATGTATACATAGAGGATCAGGCTAAACAGTCAAGGATGCCGAGTCGTATGAACCGAGTCAGACGGACCGAGTCATGTGATATGAATCGTATTCGGGTACAAGATTGAACTTGATACCGAGTCCCTTTAGACACCGAGAGCCGGCAGCCAAGGGTCGGATGGGGGTATGGTATGGAAGGGGGGTTTAAATGGGTCTCCTCAGCTCTACTTAGGCGGTGAGGCTGATGGAAGAATAGAAAATATTACCAACTCATTGTACTTAACACTGCAGAATCACTGACCTGACGAGACCCCTTCTGTACACCGACCGGGCCGTTCGGTCAAGCAGAGTCTATGTAGCCGAGGCACATGCCCCAATTGAGACAGGAGGGAGCTGATTCGAATACGGCATGACCAACACACCATATTTCTTGCCTGGACATGTATGTGACGATGATGAAGGCATCTTGGATAGCCGGCTGTAAGGCGCCTGACTTCGAGTGATGTCTTCCATTGATATTCGGGTGGGAGTGCCTCTCATATCAAGTTTAGTTATCGCTCCATGTACCGGTACCAGTGTCGTTTGCTTCATAACCTAAAGACTTCGTACACAAGAATGATTTAAATGAAATTGTACAACGTGCTTTACTACTTGCCCAGTCACTTCTTTATAAGCGAGCCTTTTGATTGGCCAGTTTCTTTACATAGCCAAAAAATTTCTAGAGGCCGCCCCGAATATCGGCGCGAACTTACTTTACATAAGCAAGAGTTCTTTTTTTTTGATTACTTATTACGTCGTCTCGGCGCACGGCACACATTCCGAAGATTCATGTTTCGGTCAGCTCAGCCTATCTTGTGGTTATTACACAATCCAGCCGTGGCTACACCGTATAGCAAACTACAGCAGATAGAAGTCTATACAGATAGCTTGGCTGGTAAGAATGTGTGTTCTATTCTCTAAAGTAAACAAAGGGGTAAATATATAGGTACAGGGATTAAGTGATCTACATGAGTTAACCAGAACCACAATCTATGGCTAACCGACGCGTCAGTCTTCCGAAAGATCCCAACTAAGTAGATGATCCTTCCCCACCCGAACCCCATGAGATTCCCTACAGCCAATTCCTTCTTTCGAACATCTGTTCCGAATCACTGATTCCGTGGTTTCTGAATTGCCAACTGCCCTCCCCAACGGTTAACCCAGATGTGACTCTTCGACCGGAAAACCCTGGAACAACGAACCGATCGAATGAGGTGATGTCGTTCCACGAATGTACTTTGCCAGCTGAGGGAGAACCAGCAGTCTAGAACACAGGGCGGCCTCCTTTCAAATGTTGCTCTAGCACACGTACAACGCATCGCAGTCAAAATTCCTCATGATTCTCTCTCCAAAACCTTTTCCTTCTTCTCCCGTATCTCAATACCCGTCCTTCCATTTCTTGCAGCGTTTCCCCAGATCTCCTCCCAAATTTGTGCTCCTCGACATAAATCCTCTGTTGGGTGTCCATAACATCGGAAGCGTATATATGGGTGTTTGTGCAGGCAGATGATAATACTGTTTTTCCCGGGTGATTCCGAAGGAAGGAGGTTCCAGTTGAAAAGATATCTGGGCGTGAGTAACTTGGAGTCGGTTGGATACGGGTCATGTCGAAGAAGATTTTTGACAGGCTGAGGAGCTGTGGACCATGAATACGTTACGGGCATTCAACTTCGAATAAGCTGCGACTCTTCTTAGCTATACCAGACGTGCGAACATACTGGGCATTTACAGCCGGCACCGCGTGAAGGTGAAGATTCGACTTTGCCGTTATTCAATACACACGAAAGAAAAAAAAATCGTTAGGGTGCATAAGTAACGTGACAAGTCTGTTTGGTGGTCTTTATTCTACGTCTGACATGTGGCATAATATGCACAACCTTTATATTCCCTATCGGGACGAATGACAGTCAATAAAAACGCTGCTGCAAGAGACAAGATTTACAGATTGACTAAAATGCATCCATATAGCTGCTCAAGGAGCACTCCTAGCTACTGGTTAGGCAGCCATCTTATCTCACTCCAAACCCTCTTCGAATTCAAAAATCTCCCCAGTGATCCTCTCCAAGCCATTGAATCCCAGACCCCTCAATTCAAACTCTCTGAGTGATCTGATCCCCTCTTTCCCTTACCCCATTGACCTACTTCTTCATTCCCCGTCAATTTTTGTGTGAATCCTTGCCCTTAACGAGAAAGACTGGATCCTCATGTCTCTTCAAATTTATACCCGCCAGCTTCATCCTCCTTCGGGTGAACGTGGCACCGAGGGCGTGTAAATGAAGTCCGCATTCGGCGCCGGACAGAAAACTTTGTCGTCATGTAAAGAGGCTCATCAGTATATGACGAAGCTGAGATGAGTACTATGTCACTACGATAAAATTCGTCTCCCTGTCAATTTAAAGTGGATCTTATATAGAGTATCAGGGTCACTTAGTTTTTTTGCATGTAGTATTGCAGTCCTAGATATTGTTGCTAAGTAACGCTAATTGCGTCTGACAAGTAACAATACTTAGGGCTGCAATACTACATGTAAGTAAAACTAATTGACCCTGATACTCTGTAGAAGATCAATTTTTAATTGATAGGGGACGAATTTTATCGTAGTAACATAGTATATGTGGGGAGAGAAAAGATATCGATCGGAAGAGGACTCATTGAGAAAGATGAGGCGAGAGGATACGACCGAGAAAAGGCTCTGCTGGGTCTTTCGATTCCGAATGCGACTCCTCTTGGCTATCCCAGATATAGACTGAGCAAAATGAGCGTTTAGAGCCGGCACCGCGTGAAGGTGGGGAGTTCGACTTTGCCGGCCTTCGTGATCAGGAAAATGTTGTAGTAGTAGTATTTTTCGTCTAACGGAGCATGTGCTTAGCACGTGCCATAATAATTCCCTGACGGGTGTTAAGAAGTGAGTAATAATAGAGGTTATAAATGACTGGAATAAGATAAAGTTCAGATGGAGGGAGGATAGATCTAGAATCAAGGTAGATTACAGAGGGTAAGACGTAAGTATATTCAGTGATTGTATCATTAGAAAATATGTTACATGTGTGTGCCAAGACACGCTAGATGATTCAGCAATCTTGACAACGGGACATATGACACCGAGGGGTAAGTCTCGGGCATCTATAGTAGGATAAGGTTTCTCCACATTTGAGGAAGTGTAAATGGGAGATATACAATCCGACCTCATAACCCCTTGACTGTAACACATTTCCTCCTCATTTGCTCTAATATTAGCATTAAAATATTAATATCTTTTTTTTTTTAATTATGGACATATGTCGCCGTAGAATGGGGCTTCCTGGAGCTACTTGTGCAGCACTTCTCCGCCTTTATACTTGCCGAGGAGAAAGGAGATAACTTCTGAGTTTTGACCTTTCGGCAATCTAGCGCGTCTTTTAGCGACAGGGGACAAGGGTAAGTTGACAAAGATTAGAGAATAAGTTATGTGCACTATATTTATATGTTTATACTATCAAAATAAACAGAATTTACTGCCTAGCCCTCGTTAACTTATCCTTGTCCCCCTGTATGTGGCAGAAAAAGAAGTGTAAGAGTGCCTTTTAGCGGCCACCTGGTCAGTGAATTGAGGCATCCTGATGGTTAAAGCTGTTGCGGGATCAATTGATGGTGGTAAACACCAGAGCAAGTCCAAAAGTAAAAATCAGTTAATTATTCTAATCTACCTAAAGAACTCCAGAAATGTCTATGGCCTCATATATATTTACACATCTCACAATCTTTTCCCCAGTCTGCTTCCAGCTATCATTTCTATGGTTCCTAACTTCACAAATACAGTAGAACCCCCCTTAGCTAATAGTGGGTCCCGGTATAATTACTGCAGAGATTCATTGAAATTTTACCGTTTATATTTGAAATACTTACCCCTGCACGCAAATTGACCTGTAAGGGTAAGTATTGCAAATATAAACGGTAAAATTTCGATGAATCTCTGCAGTAATTATACCGGGACCCACTATTAGCTAAGGGGGGTTCTACTGCAGAAGAGAATCCCCGCCATGCCAACATGCCCATGTGTTCAGCCTCGCGGATATTTGTCTTGGCGATCCCAGCCTCGTGGGTATCCACGCTTCTGCCTCGCGGATAAGCGGCTTTGGATGTTATGGCGCAGCCAGTACTAGCCTCATGGGATAATCCCGTAACATTACCCCCTCTATTTGGTCGTTGTCGCACGCCTGTGTACATGCCTATGTCTGGTTCTCCAACATTATCTCCAGTGCCATATTTTTATTCAAATTTATCCAGAGCAGATGTATCATCCATTTCGGAATGTGGCTCCCATGTTGGCTCTGCCTGCCCTTGCCATTTAACTAGTAACATTCTTTGGGAACCTTTCCCACGACTCCGTTTTTCGCCTCTTAGGATGCGATCAATTAAAAATTCTTGTTCCACCCGCGGCAAACTACTATCGATCGGTGGGGGTTGAAAATCATCTCGTTTTTGCGAAGGTAGAGGGTCCTCTGCAGCTCTTTTAAGTAGATCGACATTGAACCGAGGGTGGATACCTGTTGGAATATCAAGCTCAACCACTTGGGGTGAAATTATTTTAACAACTTTATACTTAGCAAGGAGCCAGGCGAATTTTTTGCTGGGTTGTGGTGTCGCTATATTCTTTAGGTTTTACCAAACAAAGTCGCCTCCCTTGAATAGCTCGCCTTGTTGTCTACCGCGATTTGCGGTCTGTTCCATAAGTTTTTGTCTCCACACTATTACCGACTGCGCAAGAGCCTGGCCTTCTTCGATCTCCTTGATAAATGCGTCGGCTTGTCGAGTTTTTGCGGATTTCGGGTTTAAACTTTCCTTATCACTTCCGGTTATTGTCATTGCTATTGGGGAAACATGGTAGCCGTGGGTGAGGAAAAAGGGGCTATATCCCAAGGAGGAATCTCTATTGTCGATTGCCAATTGAGCTGCTGGAAGTAGATCAGACCAATCGGTTTACGAATAAGTTACAAAAGCAGGGAGATATGCTTGTAGCTCTTGATTGGCTCTCTCTGTTGCTCCATCAGTCTCGGGGTGGAACGCGGTCGAGAGTCGCTGTTGAATTCCAGCTTGCTCACAAAGTCTTCTCCAAAAGTCTCTGACCCAATTGCTACCGCGATCTGAGGTTATTGCCCGTAGAAAACCGTGGAATCTATAAAAACACTGGAGAAATCGTTCTGCATAGGCTTCCGCTGACATCGTTTTCATTGATTCAAGAATTATTTCTTTACTCAATCTATCCGTAATAACTATCAGGTAACGTGGCTGGTCATTTTTTGCCGGAAGGCCTGTCATGAAATCAACAGATATCTTCTGGTGAAATCGTTCTGGTACCGGTAATGGTTTCAAAAAATCGCGCTTTTTATCTCGCCAGACATGCGTTCGCCCGCAAATGTCGCAATTTCTCACGAACTGGCGGACCATATTGCTCATTCTAGGCCAGCAGAAGTCTCTATTCAAGATTCCCAACGTCGCTTCTCGCCCGGGGTGTCCAGTCACAGGAGAATCATGAGCTTTATGAATAAGAGTAGTCTGGAGGGGCTCGTAAATTGGAATAAGGAGTTGATCTCTCCACATAACATGACCTTTTTGATTAATCAGACACTCTGTTATTGATAATTTAGCTGTTACAGACGGGGGAAAGCAACGCTTCTCAAGAAGGAGTGCATTTCTAATGTCCCGATATTGTCCGTCAGCCTTTATACCTTCCTTCCAAAGTAGGCTCAACTCTTCATCGTCGAATGGTGATTTGATCTTGTTTGTATCATTATCGTTTGCTGGCATTTCAAAATGTTCCGTTAATGCTATCCATCCTGGGTTTTAGAGTTGTTGTTCTCGATGTCGAAGGCGAGGGTCATTGGGGTTTCTTGGAGCATCCTGTTCCAGCTTTGACAGAACATCGGGACGGCTTGCTTCTTTTCCGGGTCGATAATGCAACTTAATATCCGGCAAACTATCGAGCAGAGACTTCCAACGGATTTGTCTCTTAGTGTGAAGGGCTTGAGAGTTCGGCGAAAAAAATGCACGCATGCAAAGCCACCAGAAATGAATTTATGTTTTACTATGTTCTATCTAACGACGAGCAAGCCGGTCTTTATCTATTCCGCCGATGAACCTCGATCGCCAACGTGTTTGGACGAGTTACTACGATCTATGCCAATTGCTACCAAGATCTATTCCGATTTGATTACCGATTCGGACTACGTGGTACCAGCCGCTTTGGTAGATAGTTAGTTATCGAGATCTCCCGTGATCGCCATCGGCTGTCGGCAATCGTACGTCCTTTATGAGATATCACGTGACCAGGATGGGCAATCCAGATCAGCTCAACCAGAACATATCGGGCTTACAAGTTAACTTAACTTATTCTACTTTCACCCCATCATGACCAATCTTCCCCCTCCTCCTCCTTCACTACCACCCCCCCCCTTTACACTACTCTGCTCGGACGAGCAGATAGGAGTCGCTGACTGAGATCCTTCTCACAACAACCTCCGCTGCCTCCACCAGGAACGAAGAAGCTACGCTACTCTTCCAAAACATTGCGTGCATCTTGGACGATGCTAATGATGGTAATAGCCTGCCACAACATCTGCAAAAACCCTTTCGTAACTTTATCGCGGACCTAAACATGGTGGCGCGCCGGCACTTTGAATGCCATGTAAGAGGTACTCCCAGGCCCCCTCCACCATACTCGGCTGCTGCAACAGTACCTCATGCAGCTCCTATTCACATTGCAAGAAAAACGCCCATTGTTGTCCCAGCGATTGTGCCTCCCCAAAAGCCGCGCACGTATGCCTCGGCCGCCATATTAGCCCCTCGAAGCCAACAGTTTCGACAGCCTCAAAAACAATCTGTTCAAACTCACCCCAAACAAGCTCGAGTCGACAATAGACTACTAGTCCGGGTCTCTACGGACCACCCCTCTCTCAAAATGTCCCCTTATGCAGTTATGCTCCACCTCAATTCTTTCCTCAAGGAGAAACTAGTCTTAGAAATACAAACTACTAAGACTGGATTTACTATCTGTCCCACCTCAACTGCTGCCCAGGAAATACTCTCCGCGCGGATAAGTGAAATCGAGGCGTTCCTTTCCACGCGTGGCCAATGTAAGGTCGAAAAGCCAACCAACCACAAGGCCTACCTTCTTTCCGGCGTTCCTCGATCATATGCAGGATATAACGGTACAGAACTTGAGCTAGTCGAAATAACGGCAACTGTCGTCGCTGAAGCTCTAACCGATCTCACCAAAGTAGCGCCAATCAGTGTCCTTGAGCCCCGGAATGCTTCAAAAGCTGAATACGCTGCCCATAAGGATTGGGTCATCCTTTTTCCAGAAGAATCAACCTCTCTCTCAAGAAACCTCCCACTCTTTGGCATCCGAGTATAATCAAAACTTCTGCCAAAGAAAACAAAACTTCCACAGTGTAGTAAGTGCTTTGGTTGGCACAACGAAAGAGCTTGCTGTAGAGCTCCCCGCTGCAGGATTTGTGGTTCGACTCAACACCTTGAGAGTCAACATACTTCATGTGATCCAGCTAGGATACATCAATGCCCACCAAAATGCGTAAACTGTCACGGCCCTCACCCGGCTGATTCCCTAGAATGTCTTATCCGGCCTAGAAAAGATCAGTCTTTACCTTCGAAGTCTCAAATCATAGAAATACGTAAATCAGCAGCAGCAGCTAGATTACGCCTGAGAACAGCGCACTGCGCAACTTTGGGCGTGAAAAACCCTACCGCTACGGAAACCACCGCAAGCGTAGTCCCTTCAACCCCCCCGGCGGTAAGAAGCCTTTTTACCGAGCCATCTTCGCCGTCTCTCACACGCGGTCGATTTGCCGTCCTCTCTAACCAACTCCGCGAAAGTCGGGATAACAGCCCTTCAAATATGCAAATATGAGTCTGGGACACTCGGCATTAAAAATCCTCTCAGCCAATGTCGGTAGAAGCTCAGTGGCGCATGAGCTTGCTCTTCAATTTGCGTTTCAAATTCGTGCGGATCTCTTGCTTGTCCAAGAGCTCTACGTTGCTAGAGATTTAACCCGCAGGATAACTCGGAAGCATCCTTCTTTCGAATGTTTCACTCCGGCTGATGATTGGTCAATCCGTCCGCGAGTAATGTCATATTCAAGGAAAATTTCAGGCCTAAATTTCACCCAACTTCGACCAGAACTACAACAGCAGCACGTAAATGGAGATTTACTCTTTCTCTCAGTCGAGACCTTAAATTGCCCAAAAATTCTGGTTATTAATGTTTACAATGCACCCCCCGGAGCTATTAATCTGGGAGTCGGACTTTCGTCTCTTCTTTCTTTAACAAATTCACAGATTTTCTCACAGACTGTACTGGCAGGAGATTTTAATCTTCACCACCATCACTGGCACCCATCCTCCACTGGAGCTCCGTCTCCTATGGCAGGCGAATTTATACACTGGCTTAACCTAAGAGGGCTTAACCTCGTTTCACAGATTGACGTACCCACCCACAGTCGTGGAAACGTGTTGGATTTATGTTTTGCTTCAGATTCACTAGTTGCCAGAGATATTTCCGCCTCAACTCAAGCTAACTTAGATGTCACCTCCGACCATATTCCACTCCTAATTACACTACCTGAAATCAATCGCGCTCCCCAACCTCCCAGGCTCCGCTTTTCAACAATTGATGAAGAAACCTTTCTTGCATTACTGAGAATGAACCTAGAAGGATTGCACCCACTCGTTAAATCCAGGGCTGGGATTGACCACATGGCTGCAGAATTAATCCGCATTTTACAAAGTGCATTCGCTGGTTCTACTAAAAAGTCACTTCCAACGAACAAGGGTCAACCCTGGTGGGATCAAAGCTGCCGGGAAGCCAAGCAAAGATACCGTGAGGCAGTCCGTTCCTTGACTCCTTCTTATGATGCCAAGAAGGAGTTCCGAAAAGTTGTCAGAAGAGCGAAAGCTTCTTTCTTCTAGAAAAAGCTTAATGATGTTAGTAATGCGAAGGAAGTATGGGACATTACCAAATGGCACAAGTCAAAGGGAACATTCCGTACACCGCCACTTTCCGACCCACGTTCACCGAACACAGGTCTAGCTCATAATCTCGAAGACAAGAGGGAAGTCTTGTTCCGGAACCTCCTACAAAATCAATCAGATACGGAAGATATATCTCTGTCCACCCCAACTGTCCCAACGGCTTCTTTACCTTTTCCGGGCCTCACCATCGAAGAAGTATCTAGGTCAATACTCGGAGCTGGGAATACAACTCCAGGTAAAGATCAAATTCCAACGGCCGTTCTCCGTCTGGCTTGGCCACAAATCTCAGATATAATACTCAATCTCTTCCAGGAGTGTATTAACATCGGACACCACCCTCAATGTTTTCGTACTGCAATTATAGCAGTCATCGGAAAGCCGAACAAGGCAGACATGACAAATCCACGAGCATACCGACCCATAGCACTCCTCTCAGTGCTAGGAAAAGGACTCGAAAGAATTGTTGCGAAGCGAATGTCATGGACAGCCATCAATTTTAAGGTACTTGCAAGCCAGCAATTTGGTGCGCTATCTCTTAGGTCTTCTGTAGATTTAACAACTTGTCTAACCCACGACGTGGAGGCTGCACTTTTTAAGGGGCTAACTGCCTCGGTTGCAACACTTGACATAAAGGGGGCTTTTGACACCGTTCTCCCAGGAAGACTTATAAAGCGCTTACGTGAACAAGGCTGGCCGCCCAACCTCTGTAACTGGGTCGGCTCCTTTGCTACTGATCGCAGAGTCTATATTCGACTTGATGGAGAAGTGGGTGCACCAAGGACAATAAATTGTGGACTCCCTCAAGGTTCCCCAGTCTCACCCATCTTATTCATGCTATACACATCCCCGCTTTACAGATTGGAGGGACTTAAGAAAGCCTTTGGCTATGCCGATGATGTTGCAATTCTGGAGATATCTCACTCCCTTGAATTAAACTCTCAGAAGATTGGGTCTGCAGTTAATCGGGCCATAGAATGGGGAGACGAAGAAGGACTAAAGTTTGACCCTTCGAAGTCAGAACTGCTCCACTTCTCCAGGAAGCGCCGAGATAAGGAACGCAGTCCACACATCCACACAAGTAACTTTTCAATCTCAGAAAGTGGGGAGCGCCCTTATCTCAAATGGTTGGGCGTCCACTTCAATAAAAAACTAACTTTTAAATACCACGCACAGATACAGGCAGCCAAGGCTCTTAAGGTCGCGCATGCTCTCCGCTGCTTGGGAAATACTAATCGCGGTGTTCCACCTTATTTATCAAGACAAGCTGTATTGGCCTGTGTCTTACCCATCGCACATTTTGGTGCCGAAACATGGTGGCCTGGAGCTTCCAAGAAGGCCGGTAGCAAAACGATTTCAAACAGGGTCGGCAAGCATCTAGAAATCCTAGATAAGATGCACAGAGCTGCCGCCAGAGCAATCCTCCCAACGTTCCGGACTGTCCCTTTGCCCGCCCTCCTTAGAGAAGCAGGGATTCCGTCTGCCGAAACTGCCCTAGATGGGCTTTCGAGAAGAGCTGCTATCCGTATCCGCAAACTAGATCCCCGTCATCCATTATCTCGCCGGGGAAGTAGATCCCTTCTTACACCTGCAGTAACGCGATTTTCCAGATCGTATAGGCTTATCCCAGCTTCTGAAAATTTCAACCCACTTCTGTTACCACCCTGGGATACTCCAGAGACAAAAATTCAGTCATTGAATCGAATTAGTGGCCCAACAGGCACACCTAACTTAAGAGCTGGAAAATTTCGAGAATTTTTGCTCACAGTGCCTCCATCCGATATTTTGGTCTACTCAGACGGTGCCAAACTACCCGACGGGAACGCTGGAGGTGGATTCGCTATCTTCCAGCTTGGGCGAAAAATACGGACAGATGCCTTTCCTCTTGGCAATGGCAAAGAAATATACGATGCGGAAGCGTGTGCAGCACTTGAAGGCATTAGAGCAGCCACCGCCTTACCGTCGACGCGCTTCTCCAACAACCTATGGATATTCATCGATAACCTGGAAGTAGCGAAAAGATTCCTAACCAAGGCCAATAGCATATCGTCCCAGGAAACTTTCATAGATGCTCTGGAGGTTGCCAAGGCATGGAAGGCTCGTACGAGGCTCCCGCACATTCGAGAGGGTGAAATTAGAGTACGCTGGGTCCCAAGCCACTCAGGTATCGAAGGAAACGAGATTGCCGACTCAGAGGCAAAAAAAGGTGCGGCCATGCCCTTCCAGGATGGTCAGTTTAAACTCTCTATAGCAGCGCTCACTTTGTGGAATTCGACGCAGATGTGTCAAGCGAGGGCAAAATGGTGGGAAAATCATGCTCCTCCAACATACACTAGACTTGGTATCAACTCTGCCCCTTCCTTTCCTAAAGAGCTCCTATTGAGTCGGAAATCTCTTGGCGTATTAATTTCTGCCAGAACTGGGCATGGAGATTTCGCCTCCTATCACATTCGCTTCAACCACGAAACTGCAAACCTACGCTGTCTATGCGGGTCACTTAAATCCCCAAGACACTTTTTCTTCTGTAGAATACTTCGTCGCCGCAGTGGCCGCCCAGAAGGGCCTATCCGTTTACTCTTCCCAAAGCTCCTGGGAACCCCGGAAGGAGCAGTCACACTGACTAAATGGCTGGATCAGGCTCGGTTTTTTGAGCAAATTTGCCCTCGCTGAGACGAGAAAACTTTCCTTTGTTCTGCTTTGCTTTATTTTATTTTATATTTTTCTTGTTTGATTGGTGGCTCCGGCAGTGAGAGATGGAGCGGGTGAGGTGGACTGAATAATCACCAGTCATGAGCATGGGGTGGTCTCAAAAATTTAAATTTGCAATATGCATTAACCCTTCTATGTGCACAGTTTCATACAACGCTGCACAGCCATGTATTTAGGACTTAGAAAGTCACAAAAACTAGAGCTCAGGCTCTAGCGTCCTTTGGCCCAGGTGGGATCAAACTGTCACGTGCCCAAGGGCACGCGACGAGAGCCTTAGACGAAAAATAGAATCATCATCATCATCATATCGGGCTTAGCCCGTCACACTCAGACAAAGTTCTTTTTGTAGAAAAATATTGCAGGTTCTTGTGGTCTATCAGGATATCAAGCTGATGTTTTAAAGACATGAGTTCGGACCGGCAGAACTCTACTGAACGGATTATTGCAAGTAACTCCTTATCGTGTATATCGTAGTTGCACTCACAAGGTGAGTTTCTTTGAAAAATATCCGACAGGCCGTAGTTTGCCAGTTGAGTCCCACTGCGATAGACAGCCTCCCATAGCCCAACCTGAGCAATCTGTTTCGAGAACTGTTTTCAGGTCAGGGTCAAAAAGTGCGAGGATGGGCGCTGGGATAAAGAGTTGCTTAAGTTTTTCAAATGTTTGGCAAGCTTCGTTATCTAACTGGATCCTGCCCTTTCCTGAAAACTCTTTCTTAGTATATCGTTGAAGGTGTGCGATTAGACTTGCAAAATCTTCGATAAAGTCACGGTAAAAATTGGCAAACCCTAGGAAACTGCGCACCGCTGTCTGAGTCTGGGGGAGTTCCCACTTCTCCACAGCTTCAACCTTCTCTGGGTCCACTGAGATACCCTTTTCTGCCATGACAACGAATCTTAGATATTTAATCTTCTTGACGGCAAAATCGCACTTATTGAGGTCGAGATTTAGTCCTTCGTCGTTCAATTTTTGGTGGATTTTGTTGACTTTTTCTAGATGATCCTTCTTGCTATCATCGCTCCAGATAAGTACGTCGTCTAGACATGCAGTGCAAAAATCATCAAGGAAATCGCGAAGAAGATCATTTATCCACCGCTGCCATGCCGCCGGGGCGCCCGTCAGACCGAAAGGCATCACTAACCATTCAAACTTCCCAAGTCGTGTTTGGAAAGCAGTTTTCCACTCGTCTCCCTCTTTGATTCGGATCCTGTGAAATGCTGCGTTGACGTCGATTTTTGAGTACCAACGAGCTTTGGAGATATTTCGGAAGGTTTCCTTAAGCAACGGGAGAGGGTACCGGTCTTTTCTTGTAATAGCGTTTAAGGCCCGATAATCAACGCAGAAACGAAGCCCCCCGCCTGGTTTTTTTTACAAAAAAAAATGAAGCGCCTCCTGGTGAGCTGCTAGCTCGGATCCAATTTCGGTCTAGAAGCTCAGTGATTTCTTTCCGCAGGCAAATCAACTCATCACGTGACATACCATATAATAATCCCCTTGGAAGGTCCTTGGCGCGGCCTTGGTCGTCTTTTTCAAGTTCTAAAGCTAGATCAACTCCGGGTCGATTAGGTGGTAAATCACTTTTATCGTTTTTATCTGCTTCAAAAGCAGCATAGTGTTGCCGCAATTGCTTTGGCAGTCGCTGAAGTATCACTTCTCTGGTGGTTATTTTTTTAGGCGCTAATATTTTGTTAATGTCGTGGATTGACGCTGCGTATGCCAAGAGATTTTTTTCTTCTTCCTGCGTTTCATATTTCGCATATGCTCGTCTCAGGTAAGCATCCATTTCTGTATGTCGGATCATTTCAATGTCAATTTTTGGATGTTCCGAGCCATAAGTGCGGATGTTATGGTTTTCCCCTTTTAGGAATAGGACTTTTTCTCGAGATTTATAGATGACATCATTATATCTCATCCAAGGTTCACCAAGGATCAGGTCATGTGCCAAGCCCTCGACAATATATCTGCAGATGGACCCTGACCTTCCATCTAGATCGATTTCTGCACAACATATCTCATCCACCATAAATTTCGTTTTTGTATTGGAATCTTTGGCTAACAGTAGTTCCTTTGGTGGAACTTTTATGCGCGGGAGATTGAGTTTAGTAACAAGTTTGTCACCGAAAACAGAGTAAATTGTACAACCGAGATCTACTAATGCAGGAACGGCAGTTGAATTAATTAGAGTGTCTATGAACACTGGCATTCCATGCAATCGGCTGATCAATCTTTTAACCCTATTCTCAGAAAAACAAGCCTCTTTTCTCAAATTCCTTTTCTTCCAGTCGCGACTATGACTGAAGGTTATTCTTTTCCCGACTCGCTTGACGAGTCATCCATAAAGGTGGAGGATTTGTTTTGCAGGCTGTTAAATTGCATAGGGCGACGAGGAGGGCCATATGACTGACAGAATCGCGACTGATGCCCGAGCTTTTTACATCGCGGGCATAATCTCTTCTCCCGCAATTCTGCAACTTCAGACTCTGTACGCCACGGTGCGATCGGTTTTAGTCTCTTTTTTAACTTATCCGCAGGGCTAGCGTTAGTCTTTGCGACAATAGTAGCCAAGGCGTTCAAGTAGATTTTCATACCTCCTATTGTTATATCCCCTTTATAATCGGTAACTTGAAGGGGCGATGAGATTTGGTGATTTGTACTAGTCGTGACTGCGAGGTATTCGGTTGTCAACATACCGCAACGATTGACATATTGAGTGACGGTTGCTTCGCCGCGTCGCCTAAATTTTTCGCTATTTTCCATAATGGCTGCTGTAACCGCTACAGAGTCTACCCATTCCCGATAATCATCGGCTGGGAGTTTCAGGACAGAATATTTGTCCTGTATTTTTTCGTTAAGTGCGATCTGTAAGAAGTTAATTTTAACCGAGTCCGGCCATTCACTTCCACTAGCGTACTCCAATTGCATTTCCCATTCCTGCAAGAATTCCCGGAATATCTGGCTTTCTCCCTGTCTCATCGAAAGGAGTTTTTTCTTTGCCTTCTGGGCTCCGATTTTATCGAAGTATTCTTTATTGCATTCTTTCAGCAGGTCTTTCGAATTAAACTCTTCTGTTTCTCCACATCGAATCCAATACCCACGGATTCGCTGACGTTACGGCTCTGGAATACTGCTATATATTTTCATACAAATGGCTTCTTTTGAACCTAATGTTTGGCCGTAGACCCTACATTGAAATTTTAGGAAATGGAAATGAGGGGTCCATGATGAAGGTTTTCCATCCCATTTTTCAAACGTAGGATCTCGCTTCATTTCTACCTGGGGCAACGTATTATTGGGAGTTGGCTCGATATGTGATGAAGTTCTACCAGAAGGTTCTGATTGGCCGGCGATAAGTTGGTTAAGAAAGGCCTTTACGTCTGCTGGAAGGGTTGCCATGGCTCCATTGACTCGAGAGGACATTGTCTGTTGTCCACTTGCGTCAGGTGACCTAGTAGATGATAAGACTGGTCCATCTATTGTCATAGGATCTGACATTTTTAGGGGATCAAAATTTTTCTGAAGATATGTCTCTTCTGTTTGATAATTGATGTAACTCCGGGTTTCGGTGCTTGTGCGCACTTCTAACTGCTCTGCCGAGTCGTGTGTTTGTGAGATTTCGGAAGACTCAATTGCTGAGTAGTACTCGTCTTCGGATGACTGTGTTGTTGATGACTCCGTATCTTCTGGGACTGATATTCTCATATAATTTATAAAACGAGATTAGAATAATTTGTTGCGGGATCAATTGATGGTGGTAAACACCAGAGCAAGTCCAAAAGTAAAAATCAATTAATTATTCTAATCTACCGAAAGAACTCCAGAAATGTCTATGGCCTCATATATATATACACATCTCACAATCTTTTCCCCAGCCTGCTTCCAGCTATCATTTCTATGGTTCCTAACTTTACAAATAGAAGAGAATCCCCGCCATGCCAACATGTCCATGTGTTCAGCCTCGCGGATATTTGTCTTGGCGATCCCAGCCTCGTGGGTATCCACACTTCAGCCTCGCGGATAAGCGGCTTTGGATGTTCTTGTTGTTTATAATGGCAAGAAGCTACAGATGTTAAGCTGTAAATGTCACTTGAAAGAATAATAATATAAGAAATATATTTGATGTAGATATAAGATTGAATTGATGTGTGTATAATCAGTGTGTCTTCTAGGAACAGAGTATTGTCCCGTTTTATGTTGAGATTTTAACCAAACTACGCTAACAGTGATTGCGCTACTATAGTACGCTAAACTTAATCAGTTAGTCATCGTACATCTATTGATCTACATTCCTAGCACTATTCTCAACAGTTTGTCGTTACTAGGCTCTAGTTCCAACAATTCTGGCGTAGCCAGTACTAGCCTCATGGGTTCATCCCGTAACAAAACCGTTCATGATATTTCCCAAAGTCACCGTAAACTGTGCGGGCTGCCAATATTCGATCAAGAGTGGCTCGGGGAAGTTCGAGTTCTTTAGGCCGGAGAGGCGCAGTGATGAATGAAATTTTCTCGTAAATTCCAGTGCTGGCAGATAGAAGCTTCCAAAGATTATTTGATGCTTGTGAAGTAGTGTGTTTAGCCCAACACCCGAGTCCAGCATGTGATAGGATCGGAGTCGATGATGGGGTGTATGTTTCTCCTAGTTTCGCGACTTTGCCAGCGGCGTCATTCCCAGGAATGGAAGCATGGGCTGGCACCCGACGTATTCTAGTTTCTCCCTGCCCAGTATGTGCGTGGGGTCTTGTTTGCCAGCGGGGTTTTAGCTCTAGAAACTCGTCAAACGTGGTTTGCGATGAGCCTGGAAATGGTGAGAGTAGGCGAGTTACGACCTCGAGGTTGTCGAGGCAGATCCAGATGTTCGTTGCGAATTTTGTTGATAGGAGTGCCAGGGCGGCCTTGGCGACTTTCGATACACCTTTTGCTTCGGCATCAAAAACTTCATTCTCTTTTCCTAAGACGAAACTCTGTTTTAAAATTTGCACTCCACCTTGGTATGTTGTCAAGTTTAGAGAGCGTACTTAGAGTGTGATAAATCTATGATGTATATTTCAGATAGGTTGTTACTATAATTACCAACTCTACGACAATATTATACAATGTGCGTGCCAAGATAAACTAGATGAGTCAGCAATTCTTGACATATGTGTCAGGTTAATTGTGGGCACGTGACTTTGGAGGGTTGAGCATTCTGTAATTGTAGTGTAGAGGTCATGACTAATGTGGGGTTGGTAACTAATGACTAAGACAGATGATGGAGACTAAAGTAAGCGAAAGACTGATAAGATAATCGGATCTTTAAGGTCACTTGTATACAGAAAACTTAACATGTCTTAGAGAAAGACGCTCGGGGTCTGATTTATATATAAGAGAAATTTCGATAAGAGAAAGAGCTCTTGTGCTAGCTATTTCTTAACAATTTTCATTATTCATCTATTTCCTTGGACCCTTACAGTATGCAGCAAAGCCGGCGCCGGCAGAGCTTTCGGAATGTTTCGACCCATCAGAGAGTAGCACTATGTCTTGCAGTGGAATGGTGCGCAAGAAGGAGATGAACTTTTCTTCAGCCTGGTCTCTTTTTTGTCCGGTCGGTCCTCTTACTCGAGCTTTAGCAGCTGCTTAGTCTTCGCGTGGTACCCATGGCGGAGTAGCGATCAAGTTATTTGTTCGGAGTCTGGGAGTGCCAGAGTTCGGTGAGCAAAGCGAAAGGTAGTCCGTCCTGAAGTGAGTACACGGATTGAGCGGCACATCAAAGGATGTCGAGGGTCAAGTCGCCGAAAGCGGACTGTTACGGCTAATGAATGTTGTTCGAGTGCTATTTCTGGTGAAGCTCAGCCTGATTCCCGATGTAGTCATGTAGATTATGTGGTAAGATAGAACTAGGTCCTGGCCCTGCGCTTCGCTCCGGGGTAGGGTTCCTCGCGTCGCTTCGGAAGTGGGCGGATGACTGTGGCTGGTAATGATATTGAGTTGTGATGTAGGTAGTGGGAGTAAGGTCTGTGGAGGTCTAAAGGTCTTTGTCACATGAAGCGGAGGCAGGAAATCAGTTATTAGATATTACGATAGCCAGCTTGCTTCAAATGAAAGGGGACATGGTGGTTGTTTTAAGTTACGGTTGTTAGTATGGTTCACATGATATGGAAGGAAAGACGTTGCCTTATGAAGTCAGATGAGAAGTGTGGAGTATGTAACTTCCATCTGGTACTTGGGAAAGGCGTATAAATTTTTTGAGCCAAAATTAAGTAAATGTTGGTTTATACTCATAAGGAATGACATAGATAAATCTTTGGGATCCATCCGAAGACATGTAGATGGGAAATTGGTTAGTAAATCTCGTCGCTTGGATATGTCAATCGAAGAGCATGGCTTCAATACATGTTTTACTATCTTCATGATAGCCGTTAGTTCTTCTCCATCAATGGAATGAAGTATTTCACCAAGTTAAGGGTTAGTACTAATCAGTTTACGTGAAGCAGAAGATAATTATTTCAGATTACGTTTTACTTGATTCACATGAGTTAGAAATGATGATGTTGCCTCTATGAGAGTCAGATGAGAAGCGTGGTGTTTCTAACTTCTATCTGTGACCTAGGAAGAGGCGTATATTTGTTAGGGCCAATCTTAGGTGGAAGCTGGGATGTTTTTCAAATAACGGCAGATAAGTATGTTCTGCCTGAATCCAGGTGATTTGTTCGTCACGGAACGGTGAGTCTATTCCCTGAACGTGAGATGTCAAGTGGAGGTCAAGATTACAGTTCGTGTTGCATGATGTTGAGGGCCATATGTTCTTTCCCGTACAGGTATTTTAAGCTGACGTTATGAGGTTTATGTTCAGGTCCTATATGTCGGATGCAGGCACAAATTGTCTGTCGAGGTGAAATAAAGAGGTATACTGTAGGATTGATTGATGTATGAGGAATATTAAGTAGCTCCTTGTGTTTTAGGAGGATAGAAAGAACCGGTAGGTTCGAGTGCTCGACATGCATCTGCAGCACATGGATCTCGAACTGATAAAGTGGAATTCCACAGACGTCTTCAAATCGGAAAAATGTTTATGATGTTCAAGTTTGTTAAGCAACAGTAGCTGTGACTGTACATCATGTGCCTCCAATAGTAGTGTTGTGACATAGCCATCTTAAAAACAGTTTTGGCAGAAGTTAGCTGAATGGTAGATGATCGTGGATGAAGAAGTTTCTTTTTGAAGACAACCCTGACGATACTGTTTTGTTTTCGTAGGACATTTTTCTTTCCATGTATGAAACTCTTTGCGTCCAATTATATCTCTTGTGGTGTGCGTCTAAAGTATTAATTCCAATAGCATGCACAGCTACGGCGTGTAGGATGAAGAGATAATTGTTATGATGTACGATAGAAAGGAAGAATGGCTCAGGCGGCAGTAAAGAAAACCTTAGTAAATTGCTGTAGCGAGGTGTCGACGCGATTGGATGTACGTGCGAGGGATCCTTCTTTTGTCCTACCTGGCCACCAGGTTTCGACAGCGTAATACATCACTGGGAGTACACATGATATAACAGCTTGAAGCAGTAAGTAGGGTGGAATTTCACGAGTTTTGTTACCGAGTGTCAGGATTCGGGATTTTGGATATAGGATCGTAGGAAGTTAACGCCTGAGGCTTACTTGTTGTTGTTGTTTGCCTTTTCTTTAATCTCGCTTAATGTTTTCTTTTCATGTACATAAGTATCCCCCCTTCGATTACTGGAAACCCTTATGCTTTGTTTTCCGTCTTAACCTGTCAGTCTTATAGGTAGACCTTCCAATCTACTCTCCTCATCTGACCTCTGCTCTCCTGTGACTGCTGTCACCTCTTGCTCTCGGCTCTTCGCCCTCTTGGTTCTCCTCTCCCCAAACCCGCGTCTCCCCAGACCGACGCCTGACACCGAGAGAGGAAAAGGCTTGACTGATTTTGAGCGACTTTGCAGCGAGCCATCGAGC
Organism: Podosphaera xanthii; assembly: GCA_028751805.1. Lineage (NCBI taxonomy): Eukaryota > Fungi > Ascomycota > Leotiomycetes > Helotiales > Erysiphaceae > Podosphaera > Podosphaera xanthii. Next base: position 1,531,943 of record JAPWIX010000010.1, read on the forward strand.
ATGCCACTTAAAAGTAAACTTTTTGTCTAAGAGAACTCCAAGCCAACAAACGTAAGGCTTGTCAGCATCCTCGGTGATATTAAAAGGATTTACTACAACGCTTGGGGTAGTCTTTGGATCTTGATCAGTGCGACGGCGCGAAAATTTTAGGGGTCCAAGTTTATCAGAGTCGAAGGTTTTTCTTTCTTCGCTGGCCCAATTTACAGCCTGGCTGAGGACCATGGCCAGGAGATTGGCATTTTCTTGCAGGGATTTAGATATTTGAAGAAAAGCGACATCATCAGCATAGCCAAACCTCTTGTCTGGAGATCCAAGGTAGAAGGGCGGGACAAGATACAGCATGAATGATATGGGAGAAAATGGCGATCCTTGAGGAAGTCCCTGCGGCACGTTAAATTCGGCTCCAGTTGTACCATTCAGCCGGATCATTGCGCGGCGTCTTGTAGTAAAGGATATGACCCAACTTATAAGATTATTGGGCCATCCTTGTTCTCTGAGACGGCGCGTTAGTCGATTAGGTAAACTTCCATCCAATGCTCCTTTCACGTCAAGGGTCAGGAGAGATGCTGTTTGATTGGCATTTATCGCTGTATCAACGTCGTGTTCTAAGCATGTGGTCGAGTCAGTAGCTGAGCGTAGAGGTAAAGCCCCAAATTATTTTTTAGTGAGAGCCCTATGATTGATAGAGATCCATGAAAGGCGTTTGGCAATAAGGCGTTCAAGTGCCTTGCCCATTACAGAAAGAAGAGAGATCGGACGGTAAGACCAGGGGCTTGCTTTATCTGGTTTGTTCGGTTTATTGAGCACGACATGAACTGCGGTTTTGAAGTATGCAGGATGGTGGCCTATCCTGAGGCAACTGCGGAAAAGCCTGAAGACTTTTTGTTGATTGATATGCCAGCCAACTTCAAGTATTGCTGTCGGGATTTCGTCATCGCCAGGCGCCGTGTTCCCGGCACGGAAGAAGCAATCCTTCAGCTCGAAGTCGGTGATTTCTGGGAACGGCAAGTTTTAGCAGCCAACTATAGGTGCGTCGAAAGCACCATCACCAGATGCCGCAGTCGAGAACAAAAAGATTTCTGGCTAAAACATCAGGTTTGGCTTCTAGAGAGACAGCAAGGGGGGCATCGGGGTTCTGCAAGTCTTTTAGGGGCGGTGTGCAAAATGAGCCGACAGAACGATGCCAGTTGACCATCTTGTAAATTTCTTTAGCCGTTGATGCATATCAGTAAAACTTGACATGCGTTACTATTCAAATGATTAGAAACTCGGTCACGTGACTTGTAAAAAAGGTATATTGATCAAGGTACGTTTCGGAGCACTGGCGCGTCTGATAGCTGTTGTAGGCTGAGCTAACCAGTGCGTCGCGAAACAAGGGAAAAAAATTTAATCTATTGTTAGATATATATCGTAAATTATTTACCATTTCTCTCTCTTCTAAATCATTCCTGTGTATGTAGGCTTGAGGATGATACGAATGACCTTTGTACGGTAAACATAGCGTTGACTAAACGTGACATGAAGGGCACCCACATCCAAACCTCATTTGAAGACAACTCAAAATTAGACGCCTTACTTCTCTTCTAACATCAACCATTTACATCTGCGGCAGGAACGCATCCGAGCCATTCACGGCAATCCAGTCTGCCATTGTCATAGTCCCAACTGAGAATAGGCGTGAAAGCTGGACAGATTCTTGTTAGATTCGAACTTGCTTTCGCCTTTCTCAAGTGGGACACTTGCCTCTACTACCCAGACTCTACTAAAAATAACGGCCCGGACAGGTCACCACTCCACCATCCGACCATCCGACCAAAGCGAATCTTTTGAATTTGAAATCAATCTTGCGTATGCGGTCTGTGGCTATGAAGCCAATGACTAAGTAAGATATATATATTTCGGAGAAAGACTCGGTAATAGGCTCAGAACACTTATTATTTGATTTTATTTGTATGTTTGTTTGTAGTGGTGTTTATTCGTGCTATGTTGAGTTCAAGAGTATTATTACAATTGGGCTCCTCTTTGACCTAGACCACACCTTCTAGAGTGCCCCTATCCCTTTTTACCTCGAGCCTAAGATGATCGATACATTGACCCATGACGGGTAGCCATTTAGCTCAGCAATTATCCGTAGAATTCAACCGCCTTTTCTACGGAACCTTCTGCTCAAAAAAAAAATTAAAAAAGAGCAGCCATAGAAACCGGTACGCGGGAAAAAGTCTCAAAAAACCTGCAACTCTAGCCAGGCGAGGCCTAGACACCAGAGCCACACGAGCTGCTTATCCCCATCTGTATCTCCCTAATATCCCATAGTCCAGATATCCTCCTTATACCGACACCACCAGCGCTCAGGTAGCGGTGCTCTTTCCTCGGGAGACAGTATAATGCCAGAATATCTGTAAATAGTGAGAATTCATCTTGGTAAAAAGGGCCAACTTAGTCTGATCCATCACCACCATGACGGGAGCTGGGTACGCCCCGGAAACTCATTTGGGTGACTTTCCTCAGTGACCAAGTAATGCGTGTTTCTGTTGACTCTGCAGATAAACTCCAGGTTTGTAGGGGACACCACGTACAGGTAGAAACGCCGTCTTCGTCCCCCTTTATTTGCATGTGTTATTACGAGAATAACGCCTTACAGCATGTGCCCTCATCCGTGAGTGCCAACCAGGGAGAATAGGGAAAAAACCCCATAGTTATCTGAATATGCAGTCGTCATCATACAAATACGAAATAACCTCGAGAGATGCGGGATGAGAGTCTTACTTGATTCGAAACATCATTATCTTATCTCGAGTGTTGAATGTGTCAAAACTATCCAAATTCTACTCCGGAGTATGGCCTGCACTGTATACCACCTTACCACTGTGACATCCCACCCAGCCCTAGCCATTTATGTGTACGGCTCATGAATTGATTGATTGTATAAATTCTGATCGTATCATAAACAAGTCCTGTACCCAATAGGCATCATACGGGTAGTCGGTCTCGAGATTCTAGCGACCCGAAACTACTTAATTTCCTATCTATTGCTAGCCAAAAGTAACTTTTAAAAATAAAAATACACAAGTGGCTAAGGTTCGACGCCCTGCATCACCCTCTTCCTCTCCGCCGCGAATGTCAACGCAATAAAGAGATTACCCAACAGTACATCGACTCGCGCCGAGTACCTTCGTCACGATCGGAGCCGCATGTCTCGCTTACAAAAAGGAAGCGAAGCCAGTATATAAAGTGGTGGCAGCACTTATTCGAACCGCAATGGTTGCACGCACAACCATCCCAAAGTTGAAAATCCTACACAACAATCAGAATTGCTATCCTGTGCGAGACTCTAACCCCCCCTCCGCGTTGCCAAACTATGCTCCCTTATCTATATCGTAAATCCCTACTCATTCCCAGCTACCCAGAAAATATCGTGAGTAGCTCTCCATTACTGTGACCTACGATTTTTATCCTCTGTTGGGTATCCATATCATCGTGAGCTTATAACTGGAGACCAAGAAAGGCAAGGCGAAAGTTCGCATATTCCCAGTCGGCGTGGTCACTCGTAGAAACCTATCATATCCCCCATACAACTACTCCACGATGCATTGTATGAGGTCAGACATCCAGAGGTGAAAGATGTCCCTATCTAAAGTTGCCGATGCCTCCGTTGGACTTTTGTAAAGTGATTTGGATCTTTAGCTAACCTCACTCGCGACCCGAGAAATGATCATGGCTGACCGACGCGCGCATCTGTACTATCGAGCCCCTTCGCAGTCTCTTGACGGTCCAATATCTTCATTCTAGTCGACGACATCTCGGCAGTTTGCTAATCCCTAGTGCGAGTAGGGGGCTATGTAGAAGCAAATGACCAACCTATCAGTCATTGCAAAAGACTACGGTCCAGGTACGAGTGGCAGAAGGATCAATTGCACCCAACCTTCCAGCTACCTAAGAGCTCTCCCTATTCGGCCAACCGCGTCTCGCCTTCCTGATGGTCAATCCACCTTAAACATACGCCGGCATTATAAAGTCATCAAGTGACTAAACAATCTTTTTATGCCTCTCTAGCTGCTTGACAGAACTTTAACGCGATTGAGTCATCCCCTCCCCCCCTCCAGATGCGCATCCCTGACCATCAACCCCAACTTATGAGATTGCCCCTAAAATCACCTAGTCTCGGAAGGACGAGGTATCCCCTCACCCGATCAGAATCAAGCCTGGAGTCCTAAATCTGGTTCTTTAACTAAGCAAGTCCCCATTTACTGACACCAGGGAATTAAGAAAAGGCTCCTGACAGCCCTGTCGTTAGTCTGAAAACCAGTCTAATATCAGGTGGTTTTTAACCACGTTTTCTGGTAACTAGCTGGTTTGACCCAGGGGGTACCGATTCTAACCAGGTCTACGTAATTATGTCAGTCTCTCAGAAGAGTCCAGTAACATCATGAGGAAGTCATAAAGTTTACCCTTTACTGCCATGTGGAACGGTAAAAAAGCTGCACGTTTATTTTATCAACTTCTTTTCCCAGTGAACCTGATTTGGTACCATCAAGACCATATTTAATATTTCGGTAATATGTATTTTACTTTAGCATGGCACTGTTTTTAAGATCAGATGATCCATTTTAATATTTCATTCCCAGAAACCACTAGATAGTACCATTACAGCATGTACTTTCATCTGTGAATACCCAAAGTATGAAAAAGCGAGCTAAATCCATGGTTATCTAGGTATGACCTCGTCATCCCGAAATTATAAGATCACCGCCTAAAATACATTTAGGAATGTCTGACTGGATCTGATTTATCTTTTGCGGGTCTCAATTTCAGTATGTGTCGAAGCTGCCAAGAGACTACTTGGAGGAACGGGCCAGACAGTATACAACTGCAGCATCTGACACTATCAACAAAGACTAAGATGAGTACAGAATTTTTTTTTGAATAACTGATAATAAAGATGCCTTAGCAATTTCAATAAAATTATAAGATACATAAAACTAATTCAGACTCCGCGAATGAACACATGAACTACTTACAGTTACGTACTTCAATCGGAATGTGAAAATTTTTAATTGAATTCAAATTTAAAATATGAACCTTCAAAACAAATGTGGGCGGATGCATCAACGAGAAAAATAAGATGATCATTATTGAGAATTTATAGGGTTGACAAGCAAGGATATTGAAGAGCTTCGGAATGTCTTTATTAATTGCATCAGCGGATCTAGTTGTGATCTTGACAGTAGAAGTGATCAACACGACTTCTCACTACCAATCAATTTCCTTCAAACTATGATCACAAACAAAAATCAAATTAGAATTTTACGATGAAAGAAAAGTTAGCAAAATAGATCCTCATAAGCTTTAAATTCGTCTAGAGGGGCTAGTCACGCATATTTGGCTACTCATGTTCATACTTCGACGTTATGATTGACATAACATTATTTGATTCGCATCTTAACTTAACATGCCTAGATATTCTCATCAATCTTTCCACCAGCCCCCCCCCCCCCTCAGGCTTGACCCCTCAGACTTGTCACTTGGGAATGGGCAGGCTCACAGTCCATTATGCCCCATTCATCGTGTCCCATTGCCATGACAAGTCTGGCATCCCCTCAGAACCCAGAGGTCACCAATCCGAATATGGATCTTGCCAACCCGAGCCAATGACCGGCACCTCTTCGACTGGGAAAGTATTTGTTGGAGAGAGGCTCCAGTCGGCAGGCGGGATTGCGTTGTTGTTGGGTGGGAAGTTTTCGACCTCCAGGTTCTGGAAATTGAAAAAATCGGAGGGATGATAGTGGGTCAAAGCCACAGGCTCTGAAGCTGCAGCCAGAGGGATCCCCATGACCTGATATGCAAATTCTAAGGTGTCAAATGGTTCACCATAGACACTTTCAAAATTAGTTAAATCGACAACTAAATGAAACATCTCGTGAAGGACTTACGGCTCAAGAGCTGGCCGGAAGTTTTGATCAAAAAATGGGAAAAAATCAGACGATGGAGTCGGCAGGAGATTTTGCCGAGACGAAGAAGGTTGAGGAGATGAGGGCGGAAAAGAGAGAGGAAGAGAAAGGCGCGAGAGAGGAAGGGTAGAGAGGGGGATAGAGGATGGAACAGAGGTTGGAAGAGGAAGAGAAGGAAGAGGTTGGTGGCGCTCTTCCCTTTTCTTTGTGATTTCCCCCTCCTGCTTCTTTCTCCCTGATGAATTTTAGCTATCACATCAATGAGTGAGAGTTATGAATAAAACTCACTATACTTCCTCTGCGCTAACCTATTTTGACACCTCCGTCGATCCTCACCGATCGGAAGCTTTGTCCAATCATCTTCGGGCTTTGCATCTTTGCCAAAGGCACTTATGGGGGGTAGCTTGGCCATTGTGAAAGTAAAACAACGAGAAGATTTTTGATGAATTGATGATGTTTATGGAGAGATTTATTTGAGAATGGAATACCGGTATTTATACAAGTTGAAAAGACTAGTGGAATGGATCACAGGATATTGTTGACGGTGGCAAATCAAAAAATTACCAATCAGCAGCAATTCGATGTGGAGAATTAGCGGAGCAAGTCAATGGTTGCAAAGCTCCATCAAAAGAGTGAGATGACAACTCCAAAACAACGCACCAATTGACTTGAAGAAAGACGTAGATCAATGGTCTAACTCAATCAAAGTAAAATTTTTCAGAAAGAACATGTCTCGATCAAAATTATCACTAGGGAACAAGATCTCTTTGATGGAACGATTGATCTAGACATTGATTACGCCAGCTACTCAATTTTGGATTCGGAGAGCTTTTATACATGTAAATTGGGATAATTTGAATCTCGAAAAACAGATGGAAGCTTTTTGGCAGGTTGACATCATTACTACGACTCCATATATCCAAATGGCGATGACGAATTGATGAAAATTATTTTCAACATCAAATGCAGAAGGCGAGGTCAGACGCCATTCGGTCATCATGAAAATTTTGCAATGATGACTAGACCAATCTAGAGGTCGATAGTTAAAGATCATTACCTGGATGGGATGAAGTTACCAGGTTAGCAAGCATCAAAACAACGGAAGACGCCAATGAGCTTCCAATAATGTCTGATATCATGGCATGCACATGTCATTTCGGAACATAAATGCTGTGTTAAACTACCTGGAGGAGTTTTAAACATTTAAGATGGGAAGGAGCGCTGTAGTCCTCGCAAAATCTCTGTTCACCAGAAAATTTGGTTCTGAGAATACCTGAACGATATTATCCTGATATAACGATACGTTATCATTTCTATTTATTAGGTTTAGCTTTACTAGAAAAAAAAGATAGAAAACTAATCAGAAAATAGCTACCAACGTTAAGCGAAAAACTTTGAAATCACTACCATAGGAACTGCAACTGGTTTAAAGAAAGAAAATCTGATTTATTAATTATAAAATTCTTACATCTGAATCTCGTTCATCTACCTGGATAAAATTTGATATAAAGTTTGAAAGGCACATGTCTTTAGGACACTGTTTTTATTGTCGAATAATTGTCGGGAAGTAGTATGATTCACGTATCCTTCTACCCATATCGATGACAATATAAAGAAATAAGTCACAACTGGCAAGTTCTTTTGACCACCTGATATATATCAATTGATATATATATGAATAAACATGATAGCGTTGAAACCTTCAAAATTATTTGCAATATTTAATTGCTTTTTCCATAATTTATAAAGAGTATCACATGTTTCAAATTTATATCAATATATTTATTTTTGGTAAAAGGGGATGAGCCAAATATGAACTTCATCCAGCGACCCCAACTTAACATTTAATGATTGAATGTTCTTGAATTTAGTATATCAATTCGCTCAAATACAGGATTAAAGATTATGATAATAGAGCTATTTTATACACTGCCTCGCCAATTTCAGTTTGAATAACAATTTGTCATCTGTTCAGTTGAATCAATCACTAAAATAGGCTTTACTCAGGTTGAATTTCTAATTCGTCCAAGTACCCAACAATTTACAGGAAATAATCGTTTTGAGACCAGCTGAAAATCTTTTCTGCAAAATTATTGATAAAGTCAATTTTTAAATACTCTACAAGACCCCGACTTGAATCTGGAAGGAAGCAGATTTCCTTACAGCAGAAACTGAAGCCACGGCCAGAATCTTGTCTGCCACTGATTTCAGTACCACAATTGAGCTTGATGCCTAATGCAATTAAGTATGTTGGACTGTTCAAGATACAGTGATACCACTATTTCTCACTCCAAGCATTCTGATCGTGCAGTGCCATAGTGGATTGATTAAGTAAGGCTCGCCGTCAAAAGATTGCTGGCTTACCCATATGAAGCCATTAGATCTAACCGTCGGGAGAATTCCGATGGGACTAGGAATGCAGCTTAATTATAAGATAAATTTTTCCGTAAAGGCAAAACAGCTTGATGACAACAGGCTGTCCACAATGCCTTTAATTCAAGCGATATCAGGAAGTTTGCTTGTTGGGTTCGAGGCTAATCTTCAGGTCACGTTAAACTACCTTTCCTCCGCGTTAATGATGTCTCCTATATATCATTCTAACGTAAGGTTCAGACATTCCGGGAGAAGTTCTTTTCTCATACAAATGCTAACCTTGAGAAACTCTAGACAAGAACAGACTCTTTCCACCAGTGAATTAGAAACGAAGAAAACGCCTGCTCAGCTTGCAATTCCCCAAACATGACTTTCGAAGAGGTCCTCCAGACCCTGAACGTAAAGTAAGCACTCTCATCGCCTGGGAGGGACGAAATACCCTACTAATTCCTTCTCGCGCTTGGAGCTTTATTAGTTAGCTCGCTTATAGCGATCGCGTAGGAATATTAGATCTTGGGTCACTTTCTTGACAAGTTCGAGAGGGCTCACAAAGTCATAGTCTATAAACCAGACAAAGGTTCTTATGAAGAAGTTAGTGCATGGCTTATAATCGCAATGCTACTGAAAATGTGGAAGATTATTCAATTTATCACTGCGAAGCGCCTTACTCCATGCGAAAACTCACCATCTGCATCAAACGGATTAGATGGGAAATCGCCCTTTTTGCACAACAGACAAAGCTATCAATCTACTTAGAGCAAAATCCAAATAATATAGGGCTCGAACAAATGTGTGACCTTTCTCCTTTCTCTGGATATTCATGGTGTGTTTGAATGGGTTAATCTCATTTGACAGCTTCACACACTTCTAGGCAACAGCATCCCTATCTGGCTTGTCCGTTAGATGTCATCTTTTCTCTCGTATCAGATAACTTTGCTAGCCGTCAGTGGAAATGAGTCGGAAACCTTTGCTATCAATCAAAGCGTTCCTCAAGGCCCTCCTTTGTCGCCGAAAGTATTCCTTTTTTAAAACACTGAATTGGTTCGTATTCGTTAGAGCCTGCAGATATGGATATCCAGTGTAGGTTATTCTGATGATCTTAATGGCCTCACTTACTCCAAATCGGAGGAATCAATATGTCAAAAGCTGGAGAGATTTTACACGGAATACCCATCATGTGCTAGGCGCCATGGAATGATGCTAGCCCCAAAGAAAATCTACCTAATTCATTTCCCGCGAGCCCGCTCCAAATTTAATCTTTCATCAATAATTTTTTATTGAAAAAATCGAGCTGCATTCAGAGACTGAGATTAGAGTACTTGAAGTTCTACTCGATCTGAAGCTTAATTTGTTGTGACGGCTTGTAAGCCGGATGGTCCTGTAGCCAACGATGACCATCGTTGGCGGCTAAATAACCTTGTTTCAGCTAAGGAAGCTAACTGAAACTTTGATTGATACAGAACTGACAGATGCTCAATGCAAGGAACACTGCCAGGAGTTACTGCGTAGATCATGTTAGGGAACATTGTGAGCCAGGACAAGGGTTCCTAAAACAACATTACTGTCAGAAGTTTCTAAGCCATTGTTAGGAAACGGTGTTACGGGACTTACCCGTCATTAGATACTGGCTACGCCAGTACTTACTCGATCTCGCGTGTGAAAGGATCAGGGATTAATGGGCGAAATTTACTACCCCTGTAGTAAACAAACTGCAGATTGTAATCTTATAAACATGTAGATATTGTCACGGTACTAACCTGGGGACAGACTCTGTATATTGCCTCAGGCATCTCTTGTACATATAATACTTCTCCTTACGTAGTTTTCGCCTTATGGAACAACAAAAGTTATTTCTCTGATCATATATTTGCCTCGTGACAGTTTGTACCATCTTACTTTCGGTTAGGCCGTTATATCGCCCTGAAATATCTGCCTGTTGAAAATCTATCTGTTGGAAAATCTGTCTAGTATCTGTCTGAATTATCCCCGAAACTTTTGAAATATGGCGAACCCTGATGACCCTATGTCCGAACAGCCAGATACCCCAAACAGCCAATTGTGTACGATTTTAAGACCTAACCATCCAGCAATTGCCCAAGTATTAGATACTCATGGGCTTAAGCAAATTCCTCATAACCTTCTGTCCTTTCTATCGACCGATCATTCTGACCCAGCCATGAAAGCCGTCGTTAGAGCCTTAAAAGGATTGTTGGGTATCCTTAAAAATTCGTTGACTGCCACAATCTAAGAAAGAGAACACTTTCGTTGCGAATTAAATGCAAGTCAAATACAACTTCACACGTCCAAGGCAACTTCTGAGGCAAATGCTGGTCAAGCAACCGATCTTCTAAGACAGCTAGAGCAGAAGTCAGCTCTAGCCAATACCCTAGCCTCAGCTCTCGCGAATGCCAGCCGCTCGCCGAAACCTACTCCCGCCCGCCTATCAAAAGATCCAGAAGAATTCGACGGAAAAGAGAAAGATATGCCTAAGAGGCAACAGCAGTATACTACCTGGAAATCCTTGATCCGCAACTGCTTTGCACAAGATTATGAAATTTTCAAATCGGAGAGAAAAAGGATCCTTCACATATATGGTTTGTTGACAGGCGCTGCATATAGTAATAACCGCATTTTTTTTGACACAATAATTGACAGTCTAAACGACAACACTAATTGGAACTGGAAATTGGCGTCAGACCTTCTCGCATCCCTGGACAAACAGTATGAGACTGTTAACTTGAAGTTGGATGCAAGCATCAAATTTGACGAACTTTTCCAACGTAAAACCCCATTCCCGAACTTTATAGCTACCTTCACAACTCTTGCCCATTAATGTGGTAAGACTAACGAACAAAAAGTGGAGGCTCTAAAAAAGAAAGTATCTGTAGAAATATCCGCTAAATTCTCCGGCTTGGACAATCCTCCAGCTTTTGACGATTTTGATTCTTGGGTTCAAAAGGGACAACGTTTCCATGAAAACTTCCTTGAATTTGATCATTTCCAGAAGAATAAGACGGGCTTTAGCCGTCCTTACATACAACCACAGTTGGACGTGTCCTCGACAACATCTCAGTCTACACATCTCCAAGGAGAACCAATGCAGCTGGATCAAATAAATCGTAAGTCTACCACCCTAGATTCCGCCACCCTTCACCCATGTGAAACCATAATTTCAATCCACAATAACTCCCCACCCATACTTACCATTATGAAATCTTCAGAGATCCGAATTCAAATTGCATTGAACGTCCTAAAAATCGGAAAATATAGCAATATTAGTGGGGCCGCGAGAGCAGAATATGTGCCCAGAACAACTCTTAGAGAAAGGTATAACGGTGAGGTTTCCCATGTATTAAGTGCGGAAATCCAACAAAATTTGAGTAACGAGCAGGAGAATTTGTTGGTGCAGTGGATAATGGATCTGGATCAGGCAGGACATGCCCCCTCATTCGCTAGCGTTAAAGCAATGACCTCCGTAATTCGATGTGGAAATTCTACAGATGCTTTACCTGGAAAGAATTGGATGACCAGGTTCATAAAACGACATTCTAGTATCACATCAAAGATCGGGATAAAGCTAGAAAGACAGAGAGCAAATTCTGTGACTGAAGAGGGAATTTTAGAATGGTTTCACCGACTAAAAGCCGTGATTGACAAACAATCAATCAAGTCGGATAATATGTGGAATGCTGATGAGCATGGTTTCGCTTTAGGCATTGGATCTAATGGCAGAGTTGTTGGATGTTCATCTTCAAGAACTACTGAGGTCAAGCAGCCTGGAAATAGGGAGTGGGTGACAGTTCTAGGGGGAATATCAGCCGCTGGACAGAGGATGAAACCTCTTGTCATATTTTAGGGGAAAAATCTCGGTTCTGGCTGGTTTCCGGCCACATCTACTCCAGACTGGGCTTATTGCTCTTCTCCAAATGCTTGGACGTTGAATGATATAGCACTCAAGTGACTAGAGCAGGTTTTCATCCCATCAACGCCAACTGAAAGATATCGACTACTCTTACTAGATGGGCATAAATCTCATGCCACACACGAGTTCATGTGGAAATGTAACACTGATAAGATTGTAATATTCTACTTGATACCCCATTTAAGTCATATACTTCAGCCACTTGATTTAACGTGTTTCTCATCCATTAAAGCCAAGTACAGAGCAAAAATCGCTGAGCTCAGCAGATTTGACGATGCTAGCGATATAAAGAAGCAAACATTTATCAAACTATACTCTAAAGCTAGCTACGAAAGTCTAGATAGTGCTCGTATTAAAAATGGATGGATGGCTGCAGGAACTCAGTCCTGGAATCCCGTTAAAGCGGCTCAATCCCGATTTGTCCTTGAGACGCCAAGTTTTGTACAAATTCAACCCCCGACACCCCCAAACAGAAAGCGCCGACTATCAGAGACTGAACTTATAGCCACGCCATGTATCCCACGCCAATTTCGTGACCTTTTTAGAACCGCTCAGAATGGTAGGAGCTCTTCGCGTACACAGCGCTTACTGTTCCAAAAAGCTTACAAGGGAATTGATAAGATCTCGTTCCAACTTCAACTTGAGAAGAAGAAAAAAAATGATTCCAAAGATATACAGCTTGAGCAGCTGAAGCGAAAGGGCCATAGAGGAGTAATAATTGATGCAAATCAGACATTTGCGAGACTCGAACAGGTTCACCTGGCGAAAGAGGCAGAATCTGCACGTGATGCTGCAGAAAGGGCCAGAATTGCTCATTTTGAAGCCAATCCTCCTGTAGCAAGTAGTGTAGGTTTCTCTCTGCAGGACCATTGTTTTGAATTTTCATTAGATCCATCTGTTAGATAATTATCGTAAATTTGATGATGTGGTCTCACTTTGGAAGGGTGGCGGAATCTAGAGTGGTAGACTTATGACTATTCAAGACCATCTGTTTTGTCAAAACAACAACCTTTGCTATTATTGTAACATTCAAGGCTGTTCAATTAATAACTGCCCTAGGAAATCTGCGGTAGATGCGAAAGACCTTAGTTTCGCCAGAGGTAACTCCGTGCGAGGTGGACTCCGTGGCTACCCTAACAGTAGGGGTGTGTTACAGGTCTGAAGCATGAGGTGTAGTAAGGCTGATGCCTGAGGTATCATAAGGTTAGGGAGGGGGCATATTAGCCAGGTGCTGGGTTCATAGTGAAGTAATGCCTGAGGCATTACAAAGTTTAGAAGAAGACTCAGAGGCCAGGCGCTGATGCTCATTTACGCTAGTGTTGCAAGGATAGGACTTCTGGAGGAGTAACTCTTGAACAGCATGAGAATTGTCATTTAAATTATATCAAGGTTGAGTAGGCGTTCGGATGCAAGGGGATTTAATATTGGATGGAAACATGTACATGAAGGATAGGGTAGATGTTCTTTGGTCTCTAGATTTATTATATTCTTTGATTTGATGCTCATTTTTATCTACTTTTAAGATATTTCAGCCTCGACTATTACAGGGTGTCCCTAACCGTCGAGGTCGCGGTGGCTTCAGTTCTTCAAGTAATAATTGTAATTTTTATCAACAACAATTGTTCCAGCCCCAATATCAGCCACAGCCCCAATCACAGTTTCAATCCCAATTTCCCCCCGCACAATGGCTTCTTTCCCCATCAAAGTCACCCTACAGACCAATTCGGACGACAACGAGCAATAGACCATGAATTCGTTGAAGGTGAGGTCTCCAATTTTAGTTATCTTCCATCCGAAAACGAGAATAGCGATATCTCTGCTCAGCAGTAGTCGGGAAAAGCGTAACCTCTGTTCATAGACGCGACCAGGGGTGTAAAGGAAATCAGAATATTGAGCCAGATTGGATTAATAAAATACTATTAGAGACTGCTCCGCTTCAGTTAAAATCAATAGGATATAGCAAATCCCTTCTCGTCTCTGCTTCAAGTTTTCCTGCGCATTTTGACTCTCCAATAAAGACCTCAGCGTTGGTCGATTGTGGTTGCTCTTCCATCGGCTTTGCTGATCGAACTTTTATACTAAAAAACCAGATAAAGACTTCTTCCCTGCCACAACCTCGTTCTGTAATATTGGCCGATGGCAGAACTGCAGACCAAGTGACGAGGTACTTTGTAACTTCAATCGTAATTGGCCATCACCAAGAAAAATGCCTTTTCTTTATTACTGACCTTGCACACGATAACCCTTTGATCTTAGGAATTCCGTGGCTACAACTGCATAATCCGTGTAAAGACTGGTCAGTAATGCAAATGTTCTTCTCATCTAATCACTGTACCCATAATTGCTTACCACAGGATATTCCTAAATTCCTAAGGTGTGCACCAACCAGTCCTGGGATGTCAAAAGCATCAAGTTTTCAAAATTGCTTATTCCCAATCAAACAAGCCCTATCCACAAACGAGAATAAAGTCCATAAAAATATCAAATCGAAAGAAAATTACATCACACCCTCAGTTGAAGACGAAAATGAAAATAACGGCGATAACCAAGATACTTCGTCACCAAAACTGGAAAGCAACCTCTTATCTCCTCGTATGGCTAGTATCGACCCACTTTTTCTAAACCGTGTTAGTGAAGATATAGATAAATTCCTCGCGGGAAAGCCTGAAGTGACAAAGGATGACATTCTTGGTCGACTCTCCAACTGGCTTCATGATATGAATGAAGCTTTTCTTCCTCAACTAGCCAACCAGCTTTCGCCCCATCGAGTGTGGGACCACAAAATCGAGCTGATTCCAGGGGGAGAACCACCGTACAACAAAAACCGGCCACTATAAATTCAGGAGCTTAAAGTCGTCAGAAAATGGCTCGATGAAAACTTATCCAAAGGATATATCCGCGAATCAAAGGCTCGTTGTGCAGCACCGTTGATGTTGGCAGCAAAACCTGGTGGGGGCGTAAGGACATGCCAAGATTACCGTGGCTTGAATAATGTAACAATTAAAAATCGATATCCGTTACCTTTGGTCCGCGAAACTCTTGACGTCCTCTGTCATGCTAAGTATTATACAAAGCTTGACATAATTGCAGCATTCAACAAGCTCCGAATTGCCGAAGGCCACGAGTGGAAAACAGCATTTATTACGCGATTTGGATTATTTGAGTCCCTAGTAATGCCGTTTGGCTTGTGCAACGCACCAGCATCTTTTCGAAATTTCATTAACCATACCCTATTTGATCTCCTAGATAAATCATGTACAGCCTACCTAGATGGCGTTTTGATTTTTTCGAACACTAAAGAACAGCATAGAAAAGATGTACGAAAAGTTGTCAAGCGACTGCGTGATGCCGGATTGCAAATCGGCATAAATAAATGCGAGTTCGAAACAAAACGTACAAAATATTTAGGATTAATTATAACCCCAAATGGCGTTGAGATGGACAACGAAAAAGTGGAAGCTATTGTTTCCTGGATAGCCCCATCTTGTATTCGTGATCTCCAAAAGTTTCTAGGCTTCGCCAACTTTTATCGTCGATTCATAAATAACTTCTCAGAGCTATGTCAACCCCTCAACAAACTCTTATGTAAAGGAGTTACCTGGTCCTGGGATACATCCCAACAGCAAGTCTTTAACCAACTAAAAACGGCTTTTACCTCGGCTCCAACTCTAGCTTACTTTGATTTTTCGAAGAAAAGTATATTGGAAACAGATGCCTCTGATTGGGTATCGGGTGGGGTTCTCTCCCAAATTGACGACCACGGGCAACTACGGCCAGTGGCTTGATTCTCATCAAAGCATTCTTCAGCAGAATGCAATTATGAAATATATGATAAAGAACTTTTGGCAATAATCAAATGTTTAGAAGAGTGGCGTCCCGAACTTCAAGGAACACCAGATAAATTTAATATCATCACTGATCATAAGAATCTAGAATATTTCACTACTACTAAATCTTTCACCCCACGGCAAGTACGATGGTCTGAATTTATTTCTCAATTCAATTTTCAGATTGTTTACCGTCCAGGATGTAGGGCAGTTCGCCCAGATGCATTGAGTAGAAAAAGAGAGCATCGACCAAACTTTAATTCTGATGATGAGAGACTTAAGTACAGGAAACAAGTACTATTAAGCCCATGTAAGTTTAAGCTACAGGCATTAAAAGATTTTTTAAATGTAGTAAGTGAAGAATACGGCCCTGAAAAAATGTTGGCGCCAGTTAATTTGGTTCTTTCTGCCTCTGAAAACCCGATTGACCAATTAATTGATGAAGCTTACTCGAGGTCAGAAATGACGAGAACAATGATCGCCTGCCTAACTGACAAAAATTGCCGATGTTGGCAACAAAAAATTAAAAAAGTCCTACACATTGCGATGGTAAACTGCAGGGCAGTCGCTAACAAGGTCTACTACCGAGATAAATTGTTCCTACCACCAGATGAAGCTTTACGTACACAAGTTATCTTTAGAGCCCATTCTTCCGGACCTGCAGGTCACCCAGGCCGTACCAAAACCTTAGATCTACTTAGCCGAACTTACTAGTGGCCACGCATGTCGCATGACGTAAAGGAATATGTCCGCCCCTGTGCTCTCTGTGTTCGAACAAAATTTCCTCGCTCTTCACCCCAGGGTTTCTTAAGGCCCCTACCTGTTCCATTTTGCGGATGGTCTGACATTTACGTTGACTATATCACCCCGTTACCCGTTTGTGAGCGTTATAACATTAAGTATAAGCATCTCTTAATAGTCGTTTGTCGTCTCACAAAAATGCAACACTTCATTCCCGTAGCTACTATCTCCGCCATCGAACTAGCAAATGCTTTTGTAAGTAGAGTTTATTGCCTGCATGGATGCCCTGATAATATTGTCTCCGATCGAGGCACACAATTCATCTCCAGCTTTTGGAGACAACTATCTTTCCGGCTGGGCATCACATTGAAGCCCTCATCTGCTTTTCATCCTGAGACTGATGGGCAGACTGAAAGAGTGAACTCAGGTGTGGAACAATACCTCTGTTACGGCGTGCAACAAGTTGAGTATAATCGCCGTCTGCGAGGTACGGATGACGTGGGGCGGTAGACTTAGGTCGGAACAAGACGAACGAAACAAGACAAATGGAACAAGACGAAAGGATGCAAGCAAGTAATGCAAGCAAGTAATGCAAGCAAGTAATGCAAGCAAGTAATGCAAGAAGATAGATTGAGAAGCTGGAGATCTAAGTCCCAGATCCAGCCTCATTATATATATACAGGTTACACCTAATTACATAGTCTTTCCGGAATCAAGATACAAGCTCAAACTAACCTAACACTGTAGCCTTCGTATCATCCGCATCTGACTCTTTCCGTGAGTCGCGTAAATAAGTCATGCCCGACTTTCCTAGTCAGTCGCGTAACTGCCTCGTGTCGTGGACCCTTGCCCCTAATATTGGACATCTGACTCTGAGCTCTTGGCGGCCATGACAACCTCCGCGCGTTTACCAATTTCCATTAGGATGATTGGGTAGACTGGATTCCATTCGCTGAATTTGCTGCAAATAATGTAGTTTCAGAAACCACTGGAGTTTCTTCATTTTTTGCCAACTATGGCTTCAACCCACGTCTTGGAATCGAACCAGCAGACCCATGTCCACCAAATATAACCCTGGTTCAAAAAGCTCAACATTTTAAGGCCAATACTATCGCAAATTGATTCGAACGGATCCTAAACCAGCTAAGAGCACTTACAAAACAGTCCAATCAAAGATACGAGGAAAATGCGAACTTGCACAGAGAAGACTCTCCGAAGTTTAAAGTTCATGATATGGTTTATATTGACACTAAAAATATGAAGACGAATCGCCCAATGAAAAAGATCGACGATAAATGGGATGGACCATATGAAGTTTTAGAAGTCTATCTTAGAGCTTGCCGTGTGAAATTACCAGATGGCGTTCGGATATTTCCTGTATTCCACAACCATTTGCTACGTAGACAAAACGAATCAAAAGGGATGCCGGGACAAGATTAAATAAACAAGGCCGAGTCACGAAACGTTAAAGGACGTGTACTAGAGCGTGAAGATAGAACAGAGGAGATAGTTCAGAAATGGGAGTTCGAAAAACTCCTCAATTGTCATGATGAAGATGGCCTTCACTACTTGGTTAAATGGAAACATCCACAACCATCTTGGCAGCCAGCTTCAGACTTAAAAGGGCAGGATCAAGTACTAATTGAATTTCATAATGAATATCCGCAGAAGCCTGGACCGCTAAGCTGGATCAAATCAAACAGCTCACAACTGGAAGCTGCATCTACCATACCGCGCCGCAGCAGCAGGCTTCGTCAAAAGAATAAGATCTAATACACAAAGAAATTGGGGGTTAATTTTTTTTTATTTATATCAAGGAATGAAATAAAAACTATGAATTATATTCTATTCGAGGTCGAACAGAAGTTTAGAAAGGGGGTACTGTCACGGTACTGACCTAGGCACAGACTCTGTATATTGCCTCAGGCATCTCTTGTATATATAATACTTCTCCTTCCGTAGTTTTCGCCTTATGGTACAACAAAAGTTATTTCTCTGATCATAAATTCGCTCCGTGACAGATATACTTAAACTATACAGCAATATGTAGACTTCTTTCCATAGATTTAGATAATTAAATGAATATATCTTGGACTTGCTCTGTTGTAACCAACATCAATTGATCCGGCAACAAACAGTAGTAGTATCTTGAAGGGAATCTTGTTGTGTATAAGCAGCTCGTTCACTCCATAGTTTATTTCTTCTATATAGTTGAATTATAAAATTGCCATCACTAATACAAATGTCTTTTGCTTTCTATAGTTGATCTGTCACATTTGTAAGCACATACATGATCGCTGTCGATCGGGCGTAAGCCCAAGCAGCTCTCTACAATCAGATCGTCAGATCTACTTGAGAGCCAACCTTCACCTTCTCTCGACAGCTGTACATCGCGATCGTTTGCGCTGGCCTATATAATGCTGTTCTTGCCTAGTCCAAGGCAAAGTCATCTTTGTTGGCCGCAAAAGCTGGAAATAATTCCAACAAATTTTCTAGGCGGAATTGCGGTCGCCCATAAAGCCACTCTAATCCATATTCTTCAATCAGAGACTCATATTCCTCCCCTGGACCTTAATTACCGCTATCGCACTGACGGCTATCAAAGCCGTCTCAAAAACTGTGAAGCACGGAGAAATTGTGAGCTCTGCTGCTTTTAGATCAAGTGACGAACAAAGCAAAGGCCACGAATACAAACTTCATCTCCAAGCTCCCTCGTGTCTATTGAATCCGAGACGGATCTTTGCGACCTTTGGCAATACAGTTGGAAAATTGAACAACTAGTCAGAGCCGCGAGGAATTGGTATGCTATCGTAGGTCTCCCCCGACAGCAATATTGTCCTCCTGCAAAATAATCAAAATAAAGCCAAAGGCTGAGCAACAATTCAGTTTTGCACGCGTCGTATTGGATTGGGGATGTTCTGAAAGTAATGGGTTATGTAAAAATGAGCTTGTATGCATCAGTGGTAAGAATCGTCCAATCATATCCCTCCACATTTCTATCTGTGTTTTTGTTTATGAAAGACCGCGTTTCTATGCCAACCCAACTAACGCCGTACATTAATTAGTATATTCCCTATTCCTTGCTCGCAAGCGCCCGACAACGCCTGCAAGAGTAATGACACAAACAAATCATGACAAGCAAACCGTAACAGAAAGGCAGCATAGATGACAGGATTCGGCAATGACAATTGCGTCGATAAAATTGAGGGGGAAAGTGTAAGGCATGTACTCCTGGATTGTCTGACCGATGGGTATTAGCATGGTTTGTTAGAATAGCTAATTCCAGATATATCAGACATCAGAGCTCTGTTCCGATTTCTGTCCGACTTCTCAAATAGTGACAAGAACTTTACGATAGACAGTGAGATTACAAAGACACAAACAGTATCGATAGGCAAATGTCTTACTACAGAATGACAGTAATTTCGACCAGTGACTTTCTGAATTGAACCACACTCTCCCTTCTTGGCCCTTATGTTCTATTTTTAAAATTAAAAATTATATTCTAGATTTCGAGTATTTTAGGGCCGTGAACTGTTTAGCAAGGTCGCTCTTTTGGTAGCTGGGTTTTCTGAGATGATACACTGATACTCTGCATGGCCTTATAAAGTCGAATAATGTGAGAGTAGGTTCGAAAATGGAAGCAGTATGGCTGATTGTAGGTGGGGACGTAGCTGTAATATTGGAAAGAGATACTATTCCAAGTGCGAAATCTACCGAGAAACAAATCCAACTCACGGGATTATGTTTATCCGGCTTAGATATACCTTACTACAAACGGCAAAGATCTGGTGGACTTCATAACAGAGTATAAAAATCATATTCTACATGCCATAAAAACTCAAGATTCAATTAATTGCACGGTTTTGGGAAAAATAAATCAGATATAATGAAAATAACTCCAGAATATTATATATTTAGCAGAGTCTGAGAAATCTAATTTAGACAAAAACAAAATTCTTTGTCAGAAGTAACAAATCTTTTCTGTTATTATCTATTTGGTATCAGTTTGCCAGGTGTGACGACTGCTGATCCGATATATGCCTGCAGTCTGCTATATTTATTGTAGGCATTTCTCACGGGCAAAAATGCCTTAAGATGTAGCAAACAGGCCGAGCTCCATGACCTGTGTGTTATTCAAAGGGCATTCTATGCACGGATGTAGCGGTATTTTTAGATTCTTTGGGAAGGGATTGAGGCTGTGCTGGTTAGTATTTGTAGATATCAGATATCTTGGGAGTAGATTTCTTTCCAATGGTAAAATTATTGATGGCCATTGTTGAAATTAGTGGTTCTATTTAGGCAAACAGTCAAAGTGCGATCTATCGTTAGTTATATAGATCAACCAGACCAGTCTAAAGGTACGCTTTGATGTCCAGCTGAAGATCACGTGGTTCAATGTAACACAATAGGCCTGTATATACTACTCTGCAAACCCAAATGACAATCATTCCATCACACTCATACCGTACCGCTCACGTCTTCCTATTATGATATTTCTACCAACCTTAACAACTTGACGCTTATATCCCTAGTATATATCAACAACCATCACCTATCTAAATGCTCACTGCTTTCAATACTTGATCTGTTACACTTGGATTCTCTGAGTTGATGGCAAAATGCTCGGCGATTTGAGTTCCAGCGCTATCTCATTTCTCTTAAATTTTCCGTTGCGCAAGTACATGGCTTTGTTTTGGGGTTCGTAAGTCTTCACGTATTAAAGGTTGTTTTTAGAATTAGACTTTTAATCTTGACAATCCCGATTATCGATCTCATGTCGCTGTATGGACCCGCCATCACCTCTGATTTTCCATCCCCTTCGAGTGCCTCTCATGTTCCTCTCTCCTCGCCCTTCCATCTAAACGCGCGCCAAATCTCCCTTGCCCTTACTTGCGAACACTCATCGCGTTCCTCTTTGCTGTCTTCAACCGCGGACGTCAGTCAGAACATCAGTCCTGCTTCCAGAGGAATCCGGACCTTACATACCTGCGTTTAGGATTGTTGTTCATGTTGAAGCATTCAATGCATACACTTATAGTTCTGATATATCACTTCGTGTTTTGCTGGCTCGGCTGAGATCATAAGGATCATCAGATGAGTGAAGGCTAGCGTCGCATTTGGCAATGGTGGAACACTGGAGAAATCAGTAGAGGCCTTGATCATAAAGAAACAAGTTGATACTAGAAGATTTGATGATCTAATTATGGAAAAAAGGGGCCAGTATGCTAATACACACCTCTTGTACATGAGGTATTTTTACCTCTTTTTATATCTTCAGATAGATTATCTAACCATCTCTCTCTCTCTCTTTATAGTACGCATTCAGTATTTATTCGACATCTATTCTCATCATCAGTATACACCATCCTCTGTGTACTGCAACAGATCCAGTATCCATCATCCCGTTCTCCGTCAGCTCATAACTATAACCCTTGGCCCATAGGAGACAAATAATGTATTGAAGCTTGTTGGAAATCAACTTTTATAATTTAATTAAAATTCATGCCAGAGGTGAAAACTATTGAAATGATGTCCTGACAAACAATTATTTAACAAATTTTTCAAAACGAAGAATTCATAGGTATGACCAACATTTTTCTATCTTACTGGTCAATTTTCTAGATTTTGTATGTAAATTTCTGTCCAAAAATCAATCAATAGCCTTTCAAATCTTTCGGAATTAAGTTTGCGAACTAGAACGGCGTAGTCTTAGTGAAATTTTGCATGTTTATTCAAGAAGCACTAAATTATTTCTCTGTTATTCTTGTAATATGATAGGGACATTCGTTATCACGACGAAAGGGTGGGTAAATTTGATGCTTAATGGTGTATAAATCATTGACAACAATCAGATCAACTATCCACCGTATTGATGTATATGACCACAAATTTAGAGAATATATCGATTGATAGCTCTGAAAATTGTTAGCTGGATATGGTAACATGATTTTGTCGATATTTATTTGTCTGCTATCTTGAATATTTGATATTCAATGGGAAAAATCTTTAGCGTCTGAAGATGTATTTGTTCACTCGAGAGAAAATTGAAGTTTAAAATTTAATCAACTATGTTTATATGTTGGTACCTATCATATTTCATGTTTATGAGTGAACTACTACTGTAAGGGTTCACAATCAATAATTCTTGACGAGAGTATTACGGGTTTTACCGGGTGTTGGGTTGCTAGGCTGCTCTGCGACCTAGCCTTGCGCAGTAGCCGACAGTTCATAATTAGGGCTGAGCTTTGGAAGGAATAACGGGGGCCACAGGAGGGTCAACGCTAGCATGGGTACATTCAGTAAATATAGGGGTACCTCTAAAGAGATCGACGGCGGTATACTTCAGGTCGACGTCTTCTTGAAATAGCTTCCTCCGTTCATAGAAAAATATAAATTATTTTGTGGCATTGTGTATGTGCAGTGACCGTAGCTTTTGCCCCGTAACTTATATTTTTCTATCACAACTTTCTTTTTACGAGTGTCTCCGTGGGGTGTAGCCCGGAGGATTCTCTATTGTTCATCCTGGTGTCCTAGCAAGTGAATCAAACTTTGTGCGCCAGATTCTGACACCTCTTCAAACGATTCTTTGCAAACATGCTACAGCGTTCCAGACCTATCCAAAGTGCCTGTTGATACCCCAACAATGGCAGACTCTAATCAGAGCAGTCATGATACTCCAATGTCTGATGTTTCTAACCGGGATCTACTGTCATCAGTGTCGCTAAGCGAAATTCAGGAGCTGCTCCGCATATGAGAGCAAAAAATAACCCAATCACTGCAATCTCAGCAAACAATCCCTGTACAAATTTGTCAGCCTTATCCGACTCAGCGCCAGTAAGAGTAGAGACTAACGTTCCTAAATGGAATGGGAAGTTAGAAGACTTTGGATTTTACACGAGGAGGTTAGAACTCAGGGTGAAGTGGGAGTTATGTCCCTATTCAGATTCGTGCAGAATATGATTGGATATGATTGACACGCTCCCAGAATCAAAGCAGGCCCGTGCGGCAGAGTGGTTCAACGAGAGCGAGCGGAAGTGACATTTTACTTGGCGCGAACTCGCATCGTTCTTCCGGAAACAGTTCGAAGATAAGTAGGCACGCCAAACCGCGGCATCAATGTTGAGTCGGATGGAGCAGGGGTACTATATAATCTTGAATATAAAGAAAAGATATCATGTAAATTATAATTCTGTTGCAATGATAAGTCGAATGGATAGAAATTGATCTGATTGTTCTTTTTCTCTATCTGATGTCCCCAATATATATACATTATATCGCTCGTAGTTGACCAAGTAGAAATCGTAAATAGACTGAAACACCAAGCATTCATGACAGAAAATATAAACCTGAGACATAAAAAATCTTGCCGTACTCAGTAGCTTTAAACACCAAGAAATACCAAAACCAGCAGAAACATCAACTAGAATCAAGAACACTAATATCAAAACCAATAACGATGACAAAATATAATCCCGTACCGTCTTGAGACATCAACTGTGACATCTTAACTAGTGTTCCGATAAATTTTGTATCTAGTCATGTAACTCTTTGACGACTACTAGTCAGGTAGCTAGTCATACACACCCCCTCAGGGAAAGTTCGATATATTATAACACAAAAATACGGATAGAACTGACCCTGTACTTCGTGATCTAGCTTTTATCTTCGTCAATCAATCGCTCCTTGATATCCATCATACCTAGTTGGTTAAGAAAAGCAGAGTGTTTTTGTGGTCCTAACTCTTTAGTGAAGCCATCGGCTACCATTTCATTGGTTGAGATCCATTCAACTTTGATCTTTCCAGCCTGAACCTCTTGACGTAGCCACATTTGGTGTATATCAATATGCTTAAGTTTTGTTACTAATCTTGGTGATTCGGACCTAATTAGCCGTATAGTTTGTTGGTTATCCAAGGAAATAATAGCGTCTTGGTTGAGGTCTAGTTGGATAAACTCAAATAATCTAATCCACCACAAATATTCTTTCACCATCATGGATACGGCGAGTAGTTCTGACTCCGTGCTCGAAGTGGTGATGGTTCGCTGTTTTGTTGACTTATAGTGAACTATGCCCCCAAATAAAACCAAGGCAAATCCACAAGAACTATGTCTTGTTTCAGTATCATCCGCAAATGAGGCGTCACTAAAAGACATGAATGCCCTCTTTGTAGCTCCAGAATCTCGATCTTTAAATCTACCATCATAACATATAGCTAATGTTGATGTACCCACAAGATATTGCAATAAATGATCTGCAGCTAGTAAGTGATTAGGACCTGGATTATTCAGATATCTTGCTAGTAAGGATACAGCTCTTGCAACATCAGCCCTAGTCGTCACTGCTGCGAAGTTAATTTTTCCAATCTTTTGTTGATAACCTTTGATTTGTGCCGCTGTTGCTGTACCGTCGTAAATCCAAAGAGGTGTACTAGGCAATGGTGTCTTTGGCGGATTAACCACCTTAGCTAGATTAAAAGTATTTTGAAATGAATTAATATATGCATCTTGTGAAATCCATAAACGCCTTGTTGTCCTATCCCTGACAATTCGAATGCCCAGAAAGTGAGTTGCAGGACCTAAAACTCTAATTTCGAAAGCTTTCATTAGTTCCTTCTCAAATATGTCCATCCTCCACTGGTCTTTATTATGATATATACCCATTATATCGTCAACATAAAATATTAGGGTCAACCAGTCGTTAGTTACCATGCAGTTTACTCCAGGCACTTGAAATAAGCCCTGCTCCATTAGGAATTGAATCAACTCATCATACCAATACAGTGCCGAAAATTTAAAGCCATATAAAGCTTTCTTGAGACTTAGTATCTGCTTAATGCCGTTTCGCTCTCGCTCAAATCCTCTGGGTGTTGGACAATATATCGTATCTCTTATGGGTGCATTAACAAATGCGTTAACTGCATCATATTGTCTTGTTTCCAAGTCATATGCCGCCGTAACAGCCATCATTGCTCTAAAACTCTGACTCGCTAATGTTGCTGCATAAGTATCATCTTCTGTATATTGAAGATCTCCTCTGGCGCAAAGTCGAGCCTTAAACTTGACTAGATATCCATCTACGTCGAATTTATAGTCAAATATCCAAATTAAGGGGATTAAGTTAGTATCCTTAATATCATCAATGTGTTCCCAGGTACCTTTCGACTCTAAAGTGCAGTATTCCTTTTCAGCTGCAGCTTGAAACTCCGCCGCAAACCTATGTCTTAACATTTGATTCCATCCTTTAGGTTGAGGTGGAAGATTATCTCGGTGATGTCGGATTCCAGTTTCCATTTTAGCAGTGTTGAATGAAAGAAAGTACTGGTGTAATGAATTTTGGGTCAGTTCAACAAACTGCCCTCCATGACGTGTCCTTCTTGTTCCTGATATGATATTTTCTGGGTTAATATCCTTACATATTCCAGTTTTTCTTTTGGTACTTTTACTTGTTGAATTTTTCGCTTCTCCTGCTTTATATACCTCGTCATCTGAAATTATCTGTTCCTTGTCCAAATCTATTGGTATATCAAATGATGTTAAGTCGTCAGCATTTAAATTTAAATAACGATTATTTTCTGCCGATTCCAAATTCCATTCTAGTGCCTGGACAGTTTCCTCGATTCCAGGTTCTTTGATAGCAATAGCATCTAGTTCATGCGGATCATAAAGATTACCCGAATCTATGAGTACATCTCTAGTGTTAATCACTTTATCCAGACTGGGAATCCAAACCTTATAAATATTGGTTGATTCCCATCCAACCAAGTATCCTATATGAGCTCGTGCAGTTAATTTATCAAGCTTTGGAATGTTGTGTTTAAGTGCGTAAACTTTACTTCCCAAAATATCTAAATGAGAGAAGATTGGTTTGTACCCATAAACACTTTCGAAAGGTGTTTTCCATCCTAACTTCTTGCTTGGAGTCCTGTTCATTATATACCCAACTGTCACTATAAGTTGAGGCCATAGACTCTGGGGTAAGTTTGCTTCAATAGCAAAGGCTCTTGCTTTTACAACCATCCATCGTCCGCTTATTTCAGCATGTCCGTTCTGAGCTGGGGTGTAAGGTGCTGTTCGTTCAACTTTAATCCCTTCGTGGAGTGCTAAGTTATCCAGCTCTTTCTGAAGTGATGTTTCTCCGTCCAAATGAAGAAATCTAATTCTAAACCCCATAGATTTTATGAGTTCTATCACCCTTTTTGTATTAGTTAATGAATCTGATTTATTGACCATGGTAAATATCATATTGAATTGAGTATATGGGCATTGAAAATGAATAATTTGAGAGTGTGAATTATACCCTCTCCTCATCGGTATTAAGTCCACAGTCACTCTCTCGAATGGTTTCGATGCTGGATGTTCTTTGTCTGAAGACCTAGAAATAATTTCATGTGATTTGGTTAGTGCACATGTTTGACAGTCTTTTGTTCTAGGAGCTTTATCACCCAAGACTTCAATATCTCCATCTCTTGCAGCCTCACTAATATGATCGATGACCTCCCGAGATGGGTGGCCAAGAGCCCTATGAAGAAATGACTTTGTGAATGCTCTCTTTGTTTTTCCTGTTTTTGAAGAAATCGACCCTTCGTTAGCCGACAAGACAGATTTGACGCATTCCTTCACTGGAGTTAAATTTGAGTTAAAAATAATATGTTTTCCGCTTTTGAATAACTTGCAGAATCCACTGCCATCTGCTCTTTCAAGTCTTAACGGAGACCTCGAAGACCAATGAACCCCTCCTTCTGTTATGAGTGGCAATGAGACCAGGTTAGTCATAAATCCTGGTACTAATGCAGTTCTTTTCAATATTATAGACGCATAGCCATCATCTGTAATTACTTTTATCTTTGTTGAACCCCATGCTTCAATTGGATACTCTGTTTTTCCTGCGATGATTGTATGTCCATTAGTTTCCTCTGATGTCCTAGTAAACTCATGTTTACTCTCATCATTGCAGACATGTATGTCTGTTCCTCCATCAAGCACCCAGAAGTCTTTTAGGTGATAAGACCTTGAGTCCACCATGAACGAAGCAGTTACTTCTTGGTGTTCCTTGGAGTGTAAAGCTATAAAAGTTCCCAACGTTGAATTATTCCGTCGACTAGTATCCTGGGAAGAACAGCCTGAATTTTTGGACAACGCCTCAGATGGTGTCGAATTCTTAGTATATCCAAATTTCTTTTCGACAAGTTTCCGAATATTCTGTCTATATGGCAGAGACAGAGTCTTGTTGATTTTATCGAATATTTCTTTCTTGTACACCCATCCATCTGGAGCTGGTCGGTTTTTAAAATTAATATAGAAACAGGCTTCAAAGTCGTGTTGTGCTCCACAGAGGCTAGTTCTTTTCCCATCAGGTGTCCTGTTTTTATGTGCCCCTGAAGAAGGCTCCTCCTCTTGATGACTTGCTGAAAATACACTTGAAGTGTTGCTTCCTCCAGTTGCCGTGGCTGATGCGGGAGTAAGTATCTCTGCCAATTCCAAGTTATGTCTAAACTTTTCAATCAGTTTATGTAGATCCGGCACAGCCCCCCCATCACTTATGGCTTCATCAATGATCACCAGTTTTGTAGTTGCCCATGCTAAATCAATTTGACGTATTGCATGTAAAAAATCCAACTGAGCTTGTGGCGAAATAACATGGGGTAAATTAAGTTCTTTGGCATCCGCGTAAACCAGTTCCCACTGATCTAACCAAGCGTAGGTACCTCTATCCGAAGGTCTCTCCTTCAATTTATTCCATTGCATGATCACCTGTTGTCTCCGAGCTTGATCCGAAGGCCGATATCTCTGATTCAGATATAATAAAATATCAGCAACCGTGCTTTTTCCTTTTAACTGGGGTAAAAGTTTTTCTGATATCGATCCTAAAACTTTTCCTTGAATCATATTTAATTCTCTCTCAATCTCGCCAAAATCTGCTTTAGCTTCTCTCCATGATAACATCATCATCTTATATTCTTCCATCTCCGGGCCAGCCGTTAACTGTGAAATTCTCTGAACGCCATCCCTAACATCGGATGGAAGTGGCATTCGAGGCGTAGATCCTATTGGTGTAGCGGCTATCTCTTGTGAAGTTCGGGCAGGATTAATATACTTCCATACCTTTCTCGATGCCATCTCTATGGTATATATCCATTCCAAATAGTTTTCGCTACCCTGTAGAATTATAACCCCACTAGATGGGTTTGCAGTTGTCGTTTGGTACATGGTAAATTGACAATATTTTAAAACCAAGAATTGTTATGTCAAGGTGTTGATGTTGAATAGAAAAATAATTGAAAGATTGAGACAAGTTGAAGGTAAACTTGTAGAATGATAATGATAATCAATAGCAGTACAAGCTAGACCGGGCTCATAACTATATAATCTTGAATATAAAGAAAAGATATCATGTAAATTATAATTCTGTTGCAATGATAAGTCGAATGGATAGAAATTGATCTGATTGTTCTTTTTCTCTATCTGATGTCCCCAATATATATACATTATATCGCTCGTAGTTGACCAAGTAGAAATCGTAAATAGACTGAAACACCAAGCATTCATGATAGAAAATATAAACCTGAGACATAAAAAATCTTGCCGTACTCAGTAGCTTTAAACACCAAGAAATACCAAAACCAGCAGAAACATCAACTAGAATCAAGAACACTAATATCAAAACCAATAACGATGACAAAATATAATCCCGTACCGTCTTGAGACATCAACTGTGACATCTTGACTAGTGTTCCGATAAATTTTGTATCTAGTCATGTAACTCTTTGACGACTACTAGTCAGGTAGCTAGTCATACAGGTACCATCAGTTTTCGATGATATTTTAACAGATTTCGAATATCGGGTCGCTCAAAGTGGAGGTAGTGAAGCCCACACCGACTTGGGTTAAACGCAAAAACTAAAAGATGTTGTTAATTCTCGTTTGTGTCTTCACCTCAATGGAGTGAAATTGCCCCCGCCCGAAGACTACCATGCCTGGTCTAAGAGTCGCTACTATGGACGATAATTGAATCCTTGGACGTGGACTTTGGCTGATGACTCTGACTGTAGACTATGGCTATGGACTGAGGGCGTGGACTGTGAAATCGATGGACAAGACAATGACAAGAACAATAACTATGACTCAAGATAAGATTATATTTAAACAATGATTAGATAACAAGACTCAGGTCTGAAGAACCTCTAGGTACAGAGGAAAGGCCACTATTTATACGAGCCTAACTCCAACTCTACAAGGGCCATCTGGCCAACGACCAGGCCGTATTAGAAATACATAGAATATTAAAGGATGCCTTAGAAGCCCATCGACCATTACAAGAGAGAGAATATCTCGCAGGATCAATTGGTGTTGGTAAACAACAGAGCAAGTCCGGTATAAAATCTATTGATTGTCAAAATCTAGGGAACACAGTTTAAGTCTATGCTATCTATATAAACACATGACTAATTTACCCCTATTCCAGTCTCAACAGTTTTGTGGATCTATAATCATGTGACTCTACATGGCACTGGAGCATCCAGTGCTTCTTTTAGGGTTCAACCCGTAACATCACCTCTAACTTTGCGTTCCCTTCGGGTGTCCCTCATATTCCTCTCTTCCCGCTCTTCCATCTGAACGCGGGCCATATCTGCCTTTTCCTTACTTGCGAACGATCATCGCGTTCCTCTTTGTTGTCTGCAACCTCAAACGTCATTCGGAACCTCTGTCCTACTTTCAGAGACCTGTTCGTTGCACACCTGGTTTAGGAGTGTTCTTCATTCTGAAGTATTCAACGCATTCACTTATAGTTCTCAAATATCAATTGGCCTATAGAAGACAAATCATCTATTGCAACTTGGAGGAAATCATTTTTGATAATTTAATATAATTTTTGGCCATGGGTGAAAAATATTGAAATGAAGTCCTAAAAAGCATTTATTTAACAATGTTTCAAAATAAAGCAATTAAAGGTATGACTAACATTTTTCTATCTTACCAGTAAAATCGCTATGTTTTATATGACAATCTCTTTCCAAAAATGAATAAAAAGCCTTCCAAATCTTTTGGAATAAATTTCCAAACTAAAATTGTTTAACCTTGGTGAAAGTTTTCAATTTTTATTGAAGCACTAAATTATTTCTCTGCTAGTGCTGTAATAAGCTATGAGTATTATTACAAGGAAAAGGTGTGCAAGTTTGATACTTAATAATGTATTAAATATCAATAACAATAATCATCAACTTTCAACTAAATAGATGTCTATAACCACGAATGTAGAGAATATATCGACGGATAGCTCTAAAGATTAATAGCTTGGTATTGCAACATCATTATGTCGATCTATTTATCTTCATTTAACATCTAATGGGCAGAGCTTCAATGTCTGAAGATGTAATTATTCAACCGAAACGAAATTAAAATCCGTATTTGAAACATTTTTGTTTTTATCTTAATAGCTGTCATATTTCATGTTTTTCAATGATGAGTAACTATCGGATGCGTTCACAATGGATAATTCTTAAATATGATAGCTTATAATATCCTTTAATGTCATTATTTACATTGGATTTCGAATTGACTTTTGTTCAAATTTTGAATCAAATTTTATTTTGATTTAATCTAAGTAAATGTCAGTATTGTATCAATATCCGTGGTATTGGTGCCAGAAAACTTTGGACGTAAGCTATTAAATATTTTTTTTTGAGTAGATTGCCTATTTTATTTTAGCAAACTTCATTCTCAGGCTGATTTTTTTTTTTTTTTAATTCATTAACCTTATATAGTGCCTGTGGTGGCCGATGCAGGAATCTATCAACTATTGTCTGTACAAAGGAGGAAACCTTTCGGTGAAAACCCCCTACTCCTGCCTGTCTTATTTCTTTATTTTTGACTAGTCAAAGACTTACCTTCAGAAAGCGCGGTGAATGCAGTGTAGTCGCATGTAGACCCCTATCCCACTCTCTTCAACCTTCTCCTCTTCTTTCCGGCCTCGTTTTCCTTGCTTCTATCGTGGCTTCAACGTCTGCCACCTGGCGGAATTGTTCGAGCCATCTTTCTTTGAGAATCCATTGCGTTATTCTGGCAATGTCTTTCGGGCTATTCATCATCGCCTTTAAAGGTCTATCTTTTGCTTTCCTCCATACTTCGCCCCTTCCGCTTGACCATCACGGGCAAGCCATTATCATATGCTTCACATTTTGAAAGGGATATCCACATGTAAAACTTGAGGCGTCTACTCCAGGTACTTTTCTTCGGTGAAGATAAGAATTGAGCCCAACATGTTCGCTTCTTATCTGTGAGGCTATGCTACTCTGGGCCCTTGTGAGGTGTCGGTGAAGTTCGCTTGGCGTGTCTTTGAAGTTTAGGCGCTTTTGGTTAGTATTATTCTGAGTGTAGATGTTGGCTACTTTCCAAGTTTCCGGGTCTGCCGACGTCAGACTGATATTATCAATTTTTTCATCTTTCTGTCGAATTAGCAAACAAAATTTATTTCTTTGAATCAATTTTAATTGATTTGATAAAGGAGAATACTGGAAGAATAACTGATTTCAGTATAAATATTATTGATTTTTGAGATTATTCATTAAATTTTGACTGTCCGAAAATCAAAGGAAATTTTCATCTGCACCGAGAATTCCCGAGAACTATATCGCTCTTTCCCTCCTTATATGTTTCAGACGCTCCAGGTAGTTCAAAACGGCATTTATTTTCCAATATGACATCTGAATGCTGTAATAATCCAACACTGTTGCAAGCTCAATTGCACCTTCCATATTTTTAATGCATGTTAAGCTGGAAACTTCATCCCATCCATCTAACGACCTTTAGCTATAGACCTCTTAGTCGGTCTGATCGTCAATGCAAAATTTTCATGCTGATCGAATGGCGTCTGACCTCGCCTTCTGCATTTGATGTTGAAAATAGTTTTCATCAATTCGTCATCGCCATTTGGATATATGGAGTCGTAGCAATGAAGTCAACCTGCAAAAATGATTCCATTTGTCATCCGAAATTCAAATTATCCCGATTCATATGTATAAAAGCTCTTCGAATCCAAATTGAGTAGCTGGCGTAATCAATGTCTAGATCAATCGTTCCATCAAAGAGATCTTGTTCCCTAGTGATAATTTTGATCGAGACATGTTCTTTCTGAAAAATTTTACTTTGATTGAGTTAGACCATTGATCTACGTCTTTCTTCAAGTCAATTGGTGCGTTGTCTTGGAGTTGTCGTCATCTCACTCTTTTGATGGAGCTTTGCAACCATTGACTTGCTCCGCTAATTCTCCACATCGAATTGCTGCTGATTGGTAATTTTTTGATTTGCCACCGTCCACAATATCCTGTGATCCATTCCACTAGTCTTTTCAACGTGTATAAATACTGGTATTCCATTCTCAGATCAATCTCTCCATAAACATCATCAATTCATCAAGAATCTTCTCGTTGTTTTACTTTCACGATGGCCAAGCTACCCCCAATAAGTGCATTTGGCAAAGATGCAAAGCCCGAAGATGATTGGACAAAGCTTCCGATCGGTGAGGATCGACGGAGGTGTCAAAATAGGTTAGCGCAGAGGAAGTATAGTGAGTTTTATTCATAACTCTCACTCATTGATGTGATAGCTAAAATTCATCAGGGAGAAAGAAGCAGGAGGGGGAAATCACAAAGAAAAGGGAAGAGCGCCACCAACCTCTTCCTTCTCTTCCTCTTCCTCTTGCACCTCCGACCTCTGTTCTTCCCTCTCCCACTCTCCCTTCGACGTCTTGGCAAAATCCACTGCCGACCCCCTCGATCGGTCTTTTCCAAGATTTCGATCAATACTTTCCACCCGCCGTTGAGCCGTAAGTGCTTCACGAGATGTTTCATTTAGTTGTCGATTTAACTAATTTTGAAAGAGTTTATGGTGAACCATTTGACACCTTAGAATTTTCATACAAGGTCATGGGGATCCCTCTGGCTGCAGCTTCAGAGCCTGTGGCTTCGACCCACTATCATCCCTCCGATTTTTCCAATTTCCAGAACCTGGAGGTCGAAAATTTCCCTCCCAACAACAACGCTAGCCCGCCTGCCGACTGGAGCCTCTCTCCAACAAACACTTTCCCAGTCGAAGAGGTGCCGGTCATTGGCTCAGGTTGGCAAGATCCACATTCGGATTGGTGGCCTCTGGGTTCTGAGGGGATGCCAGACTTGTCATGGCAATTGGACACGATGAATGGGGCATAATGGACTGTGAGCCTGCCCATTCCCAAGTGACAAGTCTGAGGGGTCAAGCCTGAGGGGGAGGGCTGGTGGAAAGATTGATGAGGATATCTAGGCATGTTATCTTAAGATGCGAATCAAATAATGTTATGTCAATCACAACGTCGAAGTATGAATATGAGTAGCCAAATGAGCGTGACCAGTCTCTCCTTACGTTATTAAATTTTATGAGGATCCCTTATGTCGGCTTCTCTTTCTTCATAAAACTGCAGTTTGAAATTTGTCCGTGATCATATGATGAAGGAAATCTATTTCTTGTGATTAGCTGTGATGACCGCTTCTACTGTCAAGAACGCATATTAATCAGCCGATGCATTTGATGAAGTCTTTCAAAGGCTCCCCAATGACCTTTCTTTGCAATCATTTGAAAAATCGATAATGACTCTTTGAATAGATTTCTTTGATTTAACAACATAAATATTAAGTTTAAGTTGCTTATTTATTCTTTTCTGTTTCACACATAATCCCCTCTAACTGTAGATTTACAAAATTCCTAGAAGTTTCGATTTCTAATTTGGTAACCCACGATCGATTTAGTAAGCTTTCAAATTTCACTAATATTGCAAAGTCATGAAATTTTATTAGCAACCTATTAATCTTGTTTCATTACCATTTTTATCTGTGATCCTTGGATCGGTTATTTCGATGGTATACTTTCCGGGCTATTACTTCAAGTAGCGCTTTGAAAGCATTTACACATCTCTTATTCGAGAACGGTGAGAGCTGTATCAGACCCAATCAGATGTTCACAACAATCTTCCTGGCAGTGATGATGAATTTGCGGGATTTCGAGATCGTATGAAGATAAAAATGAGTTTTTTTCGCTCTCCATTTTTTTGGATGTTCATAGACGAAGGTGCACGTTTTAATGGTCATACCTAGCGGTTTTTGGGAATGAAACATTTAAATAGATCTTCCGATCGTTATAATAATGCCGTACGATGCATAAAGCGACATATGAGTTGTGCCAAGTCCATGTACTAGTTGAGATGAGTAGTGTAAATTGGACTTGACGAGTTATGGGGAATGAGCCGCGTGGAACGAGTCGCATGGAACTGGTCATGTGGATAGTCCCGCGGATAGTTGCGTAGAACAATTCGCGTAAGACGAGTCATGTGATATGAATCGTATGAAACGACAAGACGCGTTTTGTTGATAGGATTAGTAGGAGTCTTTAACTGATTGAATAGACAGCTGTGAAGGTGACTCAGTACTTAACAGAAACCCAGTGAAGGATAGAGTTACAATTATAGGACTAGAACCACCCTCTCTGTATATAGGGAGGAAATCTCACATTTGGAGAAGGATAAGTTAAAATATTACTTATCTTTATTTTCATACTCATTCAGCATTACGTTCATGTTCATCGAATCATACAGGGGCTCAGGGGTAAGTGCAGGCAGTATGTCTTTACAGGGTTTTTAGTTACCGATTATCATACCAATATGGCGTTTTCCTTTGTTGATCTTTTCTAAGCGAGGACATATTAGGATAAGCTCAAACCCGAAATATCAATTTAATGTGAGAGATTTCTTGGCGACGAAAGTGAAGGCAGTATGTCACTCTTGGCTAAATATTAGATAGTGTCCTTAGAAATCCACATCAAGGATAATATCAAGGATTTCGATAGATCTATCTCCAGATTCTTGTATACAAAGTGTTCCTAATACGAAGTTGGACCCCCCTGAACTCTAGCTACCACTTCACATCTCTTTGACATGCTTAGAATGAGTTATCAAAGCTTATCCTTTGTTGAACAGTTGTACCAGACGTCTAGTATAATTTGGCGATTTTCTGCTTTACTCCGCTGCCTCCCCCGCTCAATCTCTGGATATACATTTTTAATGTATAGTTTCATCATACCCAACACATTCTCAATTGGATTTAGATCTGGGGAGTATGCTGGCCATGAAATAGGTTGAATTCCATGTGCCATGAGATAATCTCTTGCGGGAGGTGCTTTATATACTGGCGCATTATCGTGCATAAATAAATATGCACGACCTCCAGTTCACAACAAGGGGAAGGATGTGTTGGCGATAGCCTTCTGAGGTCATCTTGCCCCAGTCGGCTTCCAAAAAAACACAAGGACCTCTCTCGATTCCAGCGAAACAACCCCAAAACATCCAAGAATGATTCTTGAGGTATCTATCAACGACACATGTATTATCATAAGTCTCTCCTTTCTTCTTAGACTGTGAGTAATCAAAAAGCTTTTGGATTTATGTAGGAATTGCTTACCTTTCTAGTCACATAGCTGGGCATAATAGGTCCGTCATTAATCCAAATTTCGTCGCTCCAAAGTACTTGCGACCGCTCTTGTTCTTGTCATTGAAGGCGTTGTTCTGCCCATACTTTTCGTGCCATCATGTGATTCTCTGATAACGGCGGAGACCTTCTCCGAAGGGATCAAGAGTACCCTCTTCCCTTGAGTGCACTACGGATTGCACTTTCTCCGGCAGCCCATGGGGAGAAATGAACTGACAGTTCTAGATAGGAATATTGTCGAGCCTCGCGAGAACTGCAGATGAATTCTTCCAACTGATCGATTTGCTTAAATGAAAGTTTAGGAGGGCGTCCAGTCCTTAATTTAGGAGATGCACGACTAGATTGAATAGTGTTCTTGACTTGTGAATATGTTACTCTTAACTGAGTCGCAGTTTGTTTGTGCGTGAATCCCGTCCGATACAATGCAAGTATCTGGGGAAAATCAGTTCGTATCAGTGCCTAGTTCGGTACCAGAATTATACACATACTCAAGTCTTTGATCTCGACTAAGATATGAAGCACGAGTTTGACCTTGTAAAGTAGCTTGAGTATTCATGATTTGAGGATAGTAATTCTAATAAAGTAGATTCTCGGGAGGCTTGTGCTAAATTGCGAATGGCGATCGATAACTTTATCTTTTTCTAATATCTGTAAGATGTTTTAATTAACAATGATGCAGCCGTAAATATTTACGAACAAATATTAACAGTGGCTTTTCCGATGAAATGAAATCGGTGAGAAAGTGTTAAGCTATGAGATGCATAAAGGTTAAATTAAAGATGTGTAGAAGATATTATATACAGATGAGGGTCATGTGACATATAGGACAGACATTACACATTACACCCCCCCAGAACCTGAATGCTTTAGATCCATATTAATCATATTACAAAATGCGGTATGTTTAAGCCTTTGTAGCGCTTTTGTGAGGCCATCTGCTTTGCATTCATCAGTTGGAGTGTATTTAAGAGTGATAGATCCATCCTTGATCGATTCACGGATAGTTTCCTCTCTTATCAGGAAATGTCGATTACGAGCAGTGACATTATTAGAGTTAGCTGTTATAAGAGCTGACGTGTTGTCTGTTTCTGTTAAAATTGCTTCCTTTTTAACGCAAAATATTTCATTGTACAATGGTTGAATCCACTTTGCTGTAACTGCAAGCGCTGATAATGCTGTGTATTCTGCCTCGCATGAACTTTGAGCCGTTATTGTTTGCTTCTTGGTACACCATGAAATTGGTGTACCATTTATGAGAAAGAAGTTCCCGGTTGTGCCCTTGGAAGAATTTATATTTCCCCAACTACTATCCGAAGAAGCTTTGAGCTTGCCATCGCCCTTTCTAGAGAAAAATAATGCTGCTGATTTAGTGCGTGAGAGATACCGTAACAGATGTTTTAATGCAAGCACGGAATTTTGTGATGGACTACGCACATATCGCGATAGCCTGTTAACTGCGTATTGGATATCTGGTCTAGTCATGCCAGCAATATGTAGTAATGAACCAACAGCTGAACGATACTTTTCAGCTTCAGAGGAGGTGAAAAGATTGTGTGATTCTGAGTCGACAAGATTATCATCTGCTATAGGCACATTAGAGTCTTTGCAATGAAGTAATCCTAAATCGTCGCAAAGAGCTTCTATTTTATTTTGTTGATTGATACGTATTCCGTCTGATTTTCTATTAATGGTGATGCCTAGAAATTTGACCATTTCACCCAGGTCCTTGGTGCGAAAAACTTGTTTCAATGTTGTAATAGTGTCATGAATGTGAGATTTGGATGAAGATAGGATCATAAAATCATCAACATAAGTAGAAATAATGGTGTCTTTGCACCGGAACACGTTTGGATCATATTTGAGTTGTTTAAATCCTATTTCAAACAGAACATTGCGCAACTTTTGTTGCCATCGTCTTGGTGCTGTTTTAAGACCATAAATTGCTTTATTTAATTTACAAACTAAATTCCCTGGCTGTTCTTGACTGTGAGGTTGCTCAATATATATTGGAGTATCGAGATCTGCATGAAGAAATGCTGCGGTGATATCAACATGACGAATATGGAGGTTATTCCAAGCCGCGAGGGCAAGCAAAATTCGCATAGTGGCAGGAGGCATAACGTCAGCATAGGTGTCATTTGCGAAAGGCTCAGAAAACCCTCGAGCACACCATCTTGCTTTAAGTTTTCCATCTGCTTTTTCCGTTAAGGCCCATCTTCCGGTCATTAACTTTTCCTGGGCTACAGAGCGAGGAACTAAAGTCCAGACATTATTTTGTGCCATGTTTGCCATTTCGTCTTTGATAGCTATCATCCACTCCTTTGATCTAGTTCCAGATAAAGCGTTTTGTAGGATACGTCGATTATTTACGCGTAGAGCAAGAATTTGAGTTCGCAGTGGGAAGTTATTTTCGTGAACTTGAATATCCCTGCGAGTGATTATCCTACCAGTTTTCACATTGAGAATCAAATGACCTCCTGTAAATTCGGTGCCGACATAGACGCCTTCTAAAGCTTTTGATTCAATTTTATTTGAGCTAGGCTCAAGCCAAAAAGCACGACATCCAAAAGGATATAAATTTTGGATATTTGGCATTTTGTGATAAACCGCGTGATATGCCGAGCAATGAGCAACACTATTGGGTATAATGTTTAAAAGATTAATTGCTGCAGAAAGAATGACAGGCCATAAGCGCAAGGGTATGCCTGATTGCAGATGTAGAGCCCGCATCTTTTCGACCACCGTTCGAACATTTCTTTCAGCAATGCCATTTTGTTCTGGAGCATGAGATGAAGATTTGCGCCATTCAATGCCCTGGGAAAGGAGAATTTGTTGTAGTTCCGTATTGGAGAACTCGGTACCACTATCGGTATGAAGATATTTGGGAACTTTGCCAAACTTAGTGCGTAAGTGTAGAAGGAAATTATTGATGTATGTAGGTACTGTTTTCTTTGAATAGATAGGCCATGCCCACTTCCATGAAGTGTACTCGTCAACAGCAAGTAGAAACCATGTTGCTGTAGGAACTGAATTATTACTTGTTGTTGGTGCAAGAGACTTTTGTCTACCCACGAGGTCCAAGTGGATGGCCTCAGCAAATGCTGAGGAATGCCTCAACGAGCTATGGCCTTTTGATTTAGTGATCTTGGTCTTGGTACAAGTTTCGCAGTTGGACGGAGATTTATATCCCTTAATACCAGCCAATTTTAGTGTAGCATCTTGAGTTTTCTGTCCAGGATGGCCAAGTATTAAGTGCCAGTCCCGTTCGATAGAATATATCTTTGGACGAGCAAAGATAGCACTAATGCAAGGTTTCCAAAGTAAACGTCCAGATTCCCGACGGAATACGGCACAAAGCGAGCCATCAGGCCGTGTAAGTTCTACATCACGATATTGAGATGGCCACCGTATCGAGTAGCCTTGTGATTCTAGTTGGGCCGTGGAGAGAATGCGAGTCTTCTGGGATGGAATATGGACTGCACCTTTTAAAGTTTCTGTTTTACCATCAGATGTGGGAAAGATAAGGTCACCTCTACCTGCGGTCGATAGACGACCACCACCAGCTACAAAAACAATTTGCGAAGAAGCAGAACAAGCAGAGAAATCATCTTTATTTGGAGCAACGTGAAAATCAGCACCACTATCTAACTGGTATTCTAAATTCTCAGTTGATTTATTCAAAGAGAGAATATTCTTCTGATTCTTATTACTACCGGGTTTGCTACTGTTATTATCGTGCTTTTTCTTCCTGCATTCTAGTTCTCTGTGACCAGGTTTATTGCAATGGTTGCATGAGATTTTAATATTGTTTTTGCCGGAGTGTTTTGGTGCAATGGGTGACGACCATTGAAGACATTCAGAAATTGTTTCATCAAATCCTTAATTACGACATTTGTTGGCAAGCTCCGGTTGAATTCTCGAAAGATGCGAAAGGAGAAGAAATTGCATATGTGATTTCACCTCAGAGGTGATGGGCATGTGTTCCTTAAGCTCGTAGTACCTTTTCCGGTATTCTTTTATGAATGACGAGAGGGTTGTATTTTTATCAGGCTGAAATGTATAGAATCGATTAGTTATTCTGGTGATATTCCCATGCGCTGTAGATTGAGACGCTAGTACAATTTCAGATAGAATTGAGCGAGCAGAATCACTGGGAGCTGTGGAAATGTGTGGCGCAGTTTCTCGAAGTTTATTGATCCACCAACCCGACCATATGTAAATCGCTCTGTTTCGAAAAGGCAAAGGGTCGAGGAAGGCAGCTGACGTCTGCGAAAGAAAGATCAGTCGTGAAATGGATTCATACCATTGACACCAATTAGAGCCTTTAAGTATAGGAATCGGTGTCATTTTTTCCATACTCTCGAGACGGCTTGTAAGAGTCCAGATCTCGGTTTTCTTATTGGATTCTTTAATTGAATCATTAATGTCTTCGGCAGTAGCAAATTCAATGCCTGATCTGGAAATATTAGATTCAATTAATTCATCAAAAGGATCGTTGCCTCCCGGGTCGGCTTTATCTTTGTTTGGGTGCAAGTTCGACATCGTGAGAGTACGAGAATTGCGGATGGAAATAAAAGCAAAATTATTTTATTTCCGGAAAAGATGAGAGCACGAAAATCGATGTCGTTACGATTTACTAAGAACGGATGCTGCTGAACATAGTGGAAGTGACAAAGGGGTCATAACCTGTTAAGCTATGAGATGCATAAAGGTTAAATTAAAGATGTATAGAAAAGGAACATCTACAAACACAAATTTTGAAATCTTAAATTGAACAAATATTAAGCATCTTACGATAATGTCTATCAATCCTTTCGAGGATTCCAGTAGCAGAAACACTGGAAACGAGCGTGGTGACGTTGGTGGTGCGAAAAAGACATCAGCATACATTGAGGGAGCCTTGAAGAGATTCAAACAGGACATGAAAAATGACAGTCTAGCTCCCAGAGCAAATCAAAGAAACCTAGAGGAGGCTATTCAAATTATTGAAAGCCTCCAGAAAATGAAACTCCATCAAAATAGTCCCCATCAATCCCTAACAGACAATACTACAATGACTAAAATTCTTCAGGAGATCCAGGGATTAAAATCGAGCATCTCACAAAACCAATCG
Organism: Podosphaera xanthii; assembly: GCA_028751805.1. Lineage (NCBI taxonomy): Eukaryota > Fungi > Ascomycota > Leotiomycetes > Helotiales > Erysiphaceae > Podosphaera > Podosphaera xanthii. The sequence continues at coordinate 1,573,377 of JAPWIX010000010.1, forward strand.
CCCACCAACGCCCAAAGTCAATCATGGGCCAAGATAGCTAGCAAACCGAATGTAGTTGGAACAACGATTAGAATCCAAGACAAAGATGAAAAGAAAGCTCTTGCAAACCTCTCGAGCAAGGAACTAGTAGAAAAAATAGGAATGAAAGAGATCATCGGAGCACGACCGATTGTCAACGGACAAGTCAAAGTATACTACGCAGAAGCAGTCACCAAGCAGGTAATGGAACGACACAACGACTGGACCCGAAAACTGGCTACGACTGCACAAGTAGCCAGCGACAACTACCAAGTCCTAATCCATGGCATGCCATTCTCATTTCAGCCAGAGAACCCGGACCATGTAAAGGAACTACAAAACTCGAATGATGCCCACACCCCAGGAATAAAAATCAAAAGAGCCGTATGGCTAAAGAAGACTAAAGATACAGAAAAAAAAGCAGGTTCCTTGATTGTTTGGTTCGAAAAGTCTGAGCACGCTGATAAAGCAATCAGTAAAGGAATTATGTGGAAGTATGAGTTGAAAACGACGGAAATCTTTCGATCCGGATTCCGGACGACACAATGCTTCAATTGCCAACGTTTTGGTCACATCGCCAGGGCATGTACCCTAGGACCGAAGTGCAGTCAATGTGCAGGAGACCACAACACTAGAGAGTGTAAAGGTAAAACAGACGCCCGTTGCTGCAACTGCGGGAGAAAACACGCAGCATGGGACGTAAAGTGTCCAACTAAACTGGCTGCTAGAGCTAAAGCAGTTCAAAATCGAGGACAGGACTCTGGGAGATATTTAACTGACAGAGAGCAACCTAGGAGCGACGTCTCAGACTGGCAGATCGTAGGTAGTAAGAAAAGACGAACCGAGCCCACCTCACGCAGTTCAGTCGCTTTTACTGGAACGGTAGCCCCCCCTAGGGGCCCCGGAAGACCCCGCAAGAATCCTATTACGGCCACCACCACCACCCCATCAGCAAATCTCACCCCGGTAAATGAAACTAGCCGACCTACAGCTGCACGCCAACCCGAGTCTTCAAGCTCACAACCGGACATCGTTGAGATCGTTCAAAGCTCAGCGCCGCAGATTGAAATGTCTTCATGAAGGGCACCTCAATCCTGAACATAACGCAGTACAATGTCAACTGTAGTAAAAACCGAGTCCAGCAACACTTCCTTCAAATGCTTGACCCGTTGATGCATCACATCGTAGCCTTACAGGAGCCCTGGCGACACCCGACCGACAGCACCACCGTCCAACACCCCGCCTACCATCTGATATTCCCTGGAGGTCCCAAGAGCCGGACATGTATGTATATCAGCAAACACCTTGCGACTAACAAATGGAGAAAAGAAGAAGTCCCCGACGGACCTGAAGGAGACATCACATCAATCAGCTTAGAAACTGACGCGGGTAAAGTATGGATACATAACATCTACAACCCCCCACCCCTCTCCCATAGCAGTCGTGACATGAATACGCTAAAGTGGATTCCACAGCTTCTCGAGAAGGACGGCAATCATGTCTTAGTAGGATATTTTAATCTACACCACGCCAGCTGGGGAGGCACAACAATCACAGCACAACACAAAATCGCCACCCGACTCAACGAAATTTTAGGCGACCACAAGATGGAGCTCATCTTACCCCAAGGCACTATTACCTGGATGAGCAGAGGGAGTCAAAGCACACTGGACCTTACCTTTGTATCAAAAGAACTGGAGGGCTCGATTTTAGAGTGTCGACCAGTGGACGAGTTGGAAGCATCATCAGATCATGTTCCCATTGGTACAAAGCTTGATTTGAAGGCAGAAGAAGACGTAGCAAGACAACCTCGTTACCAGTGGAAAAGTGCCGATTGGGAGAAAACGAACGCGAAACTGGCAGTTAAGTTACGACAATTAGGGATCGGTAAGATCCAACCAGACAGCCACGACACCATCGACAAACAGGCCACCGCAATCACCCGCGCCATTTACGAAACGATGGAGGAAACCATCCCGAAGTCCAGACCTTCCCCATACGCCAAACCGTACTGGACAAAAGAGTGCTCAGAGGCAGTAAAAGAAGCACGGAAGGCACGGCGGAAGTGGACGAAGTATCGATCCGAAGAAAGCTGGATTGAATACCAAAAAGCCATGAATCGAAAGAAGAGCCAAATTAGGACAGCCAAGAATATCGGATGGAGAGCGGTGGTCTCGGAGGCAACAAACGACCCATCGAAACTGTGGAAGCTGACAAAGTGGGCCAAGAAAACCTCGGAAGAACGAAACAAAGCAAAGATAAAGGCAGACCATTTCTTCCCCACACCCGTCCAAGCCGACATCCGGGACATCGACGGCACAACCTATCCAACTGAAATTGACACCACCCCAACCACGGTGACCGAGCTCGAAGTCGAAGTAACCTTGGGGAAACTAGCCAACGAAAAAGCGCCAGGCCCCGACAGGATTCCGAATTGGATGTTGAAGAACTGTCGAAAGACGCTAGCCAAGGCCCTCACTGACTTATTCAATGGCTGTCTCTCCATAGGCTATCATCCGACAAGCTACAAAGAATCATTGACTTTCGTGCTCCGAAAGCCGCAGAAACCAACCTATGACACCCCAAAGTCTTACCGACCAATCGCACTTTTAAACACCATCGGTAAGCTTCTCGAGAAGCTCGTGGCCAACCGGATCTCCACGGCAACCGAACGGTATCGCCTCCTGCCAGATGAACAGATGGGGGCACGTCCTAACAGGTCAACAATCTCGGCGGTTGGGCTGTTGACAGAGCAGATTCACGCCATTTGGGGGAATGACAAGAAACGAGTGGCATCAATCCTGAGCCTCGATATCTCCGGCGCATTCGACAACGTGTCCCATGCACGACTCATACACAACATGAGAATGAAAGGATTACCGCAATGGATCACTAACTTTACACAATCATTCTTGGAAAAACGAACGACTTCGGTGGTGCTGGGATCGTTCCACGGAGAGAAAATCAACACCAAAACCGGAATCCCCCAAGGCTCCCCTCTCTCCCCCAACCTTTTTCTGTTTTTCGCGAGCACACTGCTCCCGATACTACAAACAGCGTCATCCTCAGCAGTGGGGTTTGTAGATGATACTAACATACTAACATTGTCAGACACAACTGAAGACAACTGCCGCCATCTGGAACAGCTACACGACAAATGTATGGTCTGAGCCAAAAGCCATGGGGTGAAATTCGCTCCGGAGAAATATCAGATGATGCACTTTTCCCGAGCTAGGAAAAGGCATAACCTCACCGCAACAATGACCATCCAAACACATGTAAAGAAACCTCAAGCTTCCCTCCGCATCCTTGGCATCCTATTCGACCCCAAACTCAACTGGAATTCACACGTCAACAGTGTTCATCTGAAGTCAGCAGTACAACTACAAGTTATGAACAGGCTCGTCCAGTCTACATGGGGGGGCAAATTTTATGAAGGCAAAAATGCTGTATAACTCACTAGTGAGACCGGCGCTCATGTATGGGGCCGCGATCTGGACCGAAGCCGGACCGAAAGGCAGTCTCCCTGAAAGGATAGTGAAACCCCTAAGAAGTATCCAAAGAAAATGTCTGAAGCTAGTCACAGGTTCATATAACTCTACTAGCAGCAGGGTATTAGAACACGAATCCTCTGTGCTACCCATCGAAATGAATCTGAGGCAAAGGAGGGTCCAACACGCCGGACTATCAGATAAAACTTCTGTTCAAGAGACAATATCTTCGGCATGTGCCAAGGTCAAGCTGCCCGCTAATGGGAGAGAAGAAAGGCATGCCTTGAACAGGATCAAAGATGTTGCCGAATGGACAGAAATTTGTAGTAAAGAGATGAATAGGGGTAGTCAGAAAGAGGCTGGTAGAGTAGCAGCTTTCCAGGAGTGGGCAAACTCTTGGGCAAACAACAGGGTGCAGCGTTCTGGTCGACGAGCGACTGCAGATCCCGAATTATGGAATGCAGCAAAGATAACCACCGACAAGGAAACAGGCAGAAAAAGACTCAACTTCAAGGGAACACCAGTAAATATCCACCAAAACCTGAGCAGGGTCCAAAGTAGTGTCGCCATTTAGCTGAGAAGTGAGCATATCGGGCTCAACTCTTACCTGTGCAGAAGAAAAGTCCCGGGAGTACACGACCCAAGATGTCAAGCACATGGTCTTGGCGTGTCCGCAGTGGGCAAGGGGAAGAGGCGAAGTCCTAAGACTAGCCAAAGATAGGTCTTTCGAAGCCATGATGAACAGCCCAGAAGATGTGGCTAGAATCACGCAGTGGATACTCACCCAAGGCTGGATAGAACAGTTTCGACTTGCAGGGGAAGTCGAAGCAGCAATGTCAGAAAAAATAAAGCGATCTGGCAAGGGATAGGACGGAATCTACACTGGCTGAACAGTGAAAATTGCACTTCCTGAAGGAAAACCTGGGTAAACCGGGTTAAATTGTGAAGATAAAACCAGACAGAATCGAGGGGTTTTCACCGGTAAGGTTTCCCCTCATGTATATATACAGTTATAGTTACCTGCATTGGCCATAAGAGCTCCCTATCAGGGTAATGAAATCAAATCAAATCAAATCAAAGATGTGTAGAAGATATTATATTCAGATGAGGGTCATGTGACATATAGGACAGACATTACACATTACAGAAAGATTAGATCACATGATCTCGTCTGACCTAGAAAATTGTATAGCATGGCTAGGATATATCCATGTTATGACCCCTGTATATAAAATTTCCAGCTGCCTTCACTTACATTGAGCCCCTGTAAGAGATAATAACGTAGACGCCGCTTCTCGGTCCATTACAGTTCTATAAAAAATGAGGAGAAATAAGTGATTATCTGAATGTACTTTTGTAGACCTGCGAAAACGATGTCAGCACGTTAGATATGTTATGAGGTTTTTACTTGTTTTAAGACATCAAACTCTTATCTAAGATGTGAAATAATATCTAGCTATCCAGATTCTACTCGAGAGTACGACCTGCACAGTGTACCACTCGCCATTCGACCCGACCCTGGCAATTCATCTGTACCGATAGAATGCAGCACGTTTATTATCTGCCCCTATCTAATCATTTAACGTGACTTGGCGCCATTAAGATCATTCGTATTTTATCGGTAATAAGTATACTATTTTAGAATGGCACTATTTTTACGATCGGAAGATACATTAATATTTTCAATCCCAAAAACCGCTAGGTATGACCATTACGGCGTGTACCTTCGTCTATGAATATCCAAAAACATGGAGCGAAAAAAACTCACATTTATCTTCATACGATCTCGAAATCCCGCAAATTCATCATCACTGCAAGGAAGATTGTTGTGAACATCTGATCGAGTCTGATACAGCTCTCGCCGTTCTTGAATATGAGATGTGTAAATGCTTTCAAAGCGCTACTTAAAGTAATAGCCCGAAAAGTATACCATCGAAATAACCGATCCAAGGATCACAGACAAAAATGGTAATGAAACAAGATTAATAGGTTGCTAATAAAATTACATGACTTTGCAATATAAGTAAAATTTAAAAGCTTACTAAATCGATCGTGGGTTACCAAATTAAAAATCGAAACTCCTAGGAATTTTGTAACTATACAGTTAATGAGGATTATGTGTGAAACAGAAAATAAGAAATAAGCAACTTAAACTGAATATTTATGTTGTTAAATCAAAGAAAGCTATTCAAAGAGTCATTATCGATTTTACAAATGATTGCAAAGAAAGGTCATTGGGGAGCTTTCGAAAATCTTCATCAAATGCATCAGCGAATTAATATGTGTTCTTGACAGTAGAAGCGATCATCACAGCTTCTCACAAGAAATAGATTTCCTTCATAATATGATCACGGACAAATATCAAACTACAGTTTTATGAAGAAAGAAGAGTCAACATAAGGGATCCTCATAAAATTCAATATCGTCAGGAGAGACTGGTCACGCACATTTGGCTACTCATATTCATACTTCGATGTTGTGATTGACATAACATTATTTGATTCGCATCTTAACATCACATGCCTAGATATCCTCATCAATCTTTCCACCAGCCCTCCCCCTTCAGGCTTGACCCCTCAGACTTGTCACTTGGGAATGGGCAGACTCACAGTCCATTATGCCCCATTCATCGTGTCCAATTGCCATGACAAGTCTGGCATCCCCTCAGAACCCAGAGGCCACCAATCCGAATGTGGATCTTGCCAACCTGAGCCAATGACCGGCACCTCTTCGACTGGGAAAGTGTTTGTTGGAGAGAGGCTCCAGTCGGCAGGCGGGCTAGCGTTGTTGTTGGGAGGGAAATTTTCGACCTCCAGGTTCTGGAAATTGGAAAAATCGGAGGGATGATAGTGGGTCGAAGCCACAGGCTCTGAAGCTGCAGCCAGAGGGATCCCCATGACCTTGTATGAAAATTCTAAGGTGTCAAATGGTTCACCAGGGACACTTTCAAAATTTGTTAAATCGACAACTAAATAAAACATCTCGTGAAGGACTTACGGCTCAACGGCGGGTGGAAAGTATTGATCGAAATCTTGGAAAAGACCGATCGAGGGGGTCGGCAGTGGATTTTGCCAAGACGTCGAAGGGAGAGAGGGAGAGGGAGGAACAGAAGTAGGTGGGGGAAGAGAAAGAGGAAGTGGAAGGGAAGGAAGAGGTCGGTGGCGCTCTTCCCTTTCCTTGGTAATTTTCTCCTCCTGCTTCTTCCTCCCTGATACAAATTAGCTATCACATCAACAAGCGAGAAAAAGCAATAAAACTCACTATACTTTCTCTGAGCTAACTTGTTTTGACACCTCCGTCGTTTATCACCGATCGGAAGCCTTGTCCAATTATCTTCAGGCTTAGCATCTCTGCCAAATGCACTTATGGGGGGTAGCTTGGCCATCGTGAAAGTAAAACAACGAGAAGATTTTTGATGAATTGATGATGTTTATGGAGAGATTTATTTGAGAATGGAATACCAGTATTTATACACGTTGAGAGGACTAGTGGAATGGATCACAGGATATTGTGGACGGTGGCAAAGAAAAAAAATACCAATCAGCAGCAATTCGATGTGGAGAATTAGCGGAGCAACTCAATGGTTGCAAAGCTCAATCAAAAGAGTGAGATGACGACAACTCCAAAACAACGCACCAATTGACTTGAAGAAAGACGCAGATCAATAGTCTAGCTCACTCAAAGTAAAATTTTTCAGAAAGAACATATCTCGATCAAAATTATCACTAGGGAACATGATTTCATTCATGGAACGATTGATCCAGACATTGATTACGCCAGCTATTCAATTTATAATGTGAGTATCACCAAGAACAATCAATTAGATGGATTTGAATTTCGAAAGACAGATGGAAGCTTTTTGGCAGGTTGACATCATTACTACGACTCCATACATCCAAATGGCGATGACGAATTGATGAAAATTATTTTCAACATCAAATGCAGAAGGCGAGGTCAGACGCCATTCGATCAGCATGAAAATTTTGCATTGACGATCAGACCGACTTAGAGGTCCACAGTTAAAGGACATTAGCTGGATGGGATGAAAATGCCAGCTTAACAAGCATCAAAAATATGGAAGGTGCAGTTGAGCTTGCAACAGTGTTGGATTATTACAACATTCAGATGTCATATTGGAAAATAAATGCTGTGTTGAACTACCTGGAGCGGCTCAAACATATAAGGATGGAAAGAGCGATGCAGCTCTTGTGAAATCTCTGCTCACCAGTAATTTGGTATGCGAGAATTTCCGATTGATATTATCCTGAATAACGAGACGTTATCTATTAAATTTCATATAGTTCAACTTTATTGAAAAAATAAAGATTAAAAAACCAGGTAGTAAAATAATTTTAGTTCAAGGCGACAGACTTCAGAATCTCTACTACTGGAACTGCAATTCGTTCAAAGAAAGAAAATTAGATATTTCAAACAGAAATTTTTTACAACTGAATCTCGATTTTCTCCCCAGACAAAATTTGTCATAATATTTGAAAGGAACATGTCTTCAGGACATTATATTGCTTACCGAATAATCGTCGGAGGTTGTTTGATTTGCGTATCATTATATTCGGATCAATTACAATATAAAGAAATAAGTTACAAGTGACAAATTCTATTGAACACTTGATATCATTTAAAAGATATATGTGGATAAATTTATTAGCGTTGATACCTTCAAATTTACTTGCAATATTCAATTGCTTTCTCACCACCCAATAAAGACTATTATTTGTTTTGAATCTATAAATTTAGATTTATTTTGATAAAAGGGGATGATCCAATTGTGTACTTCATCCAGCTGCTACAACTTAACATCCAATGATTCAATGTTTTGAATTTAGTATATCAATTCGCTCAAATACAGGATTCAAGATTTAGATGAAATACCTATATCATACACTGCCTCCCCTATTTCAGTTTGAATAACAAGTCGTTACCTGTTCAAATGATTCAATCACTAAATCAGGCTTTCCACGATGCCTTCATTTCAAGTGATATCAGGAAATTTGCTTGTTCGGTTCGAGGAAAATCTTCAGGTCACGTGAGAGTACCTACTCTCCGCGTTATTGATATCTCCCATATAACGTTTCAAGAAAAGGTTCAGACATTTCGGGAAAACTTCTTTCCTCATACAACTGCTAACCTCGAAGATTTTCCGGACAAGGATAGAATCTCTCTACGAGTGAATTTCATCTCATGAAAATGCCTGTCCAGCTTTTAATTTTCCCAATCATGACTTCCAAAGAAGTCTTCCAGACCCTGAATATAGAGGCGGAACTATCATCACCAAGAGGGGACGAAATACCTCACTACTTCCTTCGCGCGCTTGGAGCTTTATTAGTCAACTCACTAAGAGCGAACGAGCAGAGACGTTGGATCTCGAGTTACTTTCTTGACAAGTTCGAGAGGACTTGCAAAGTATTACTCTGTAAACAAGGTGAAAATACCTACCATAAACCTGGTGCCTGGTATACAATCGCAATGCTATCAAAAATGCGGAAGAGTGTTCAACTAATCACTGTGAAACATCCTACTTGACTTGCGGAGACTTACAATCTACTCACAATGCCTAAGAATGGAAATCGCCCTTTTTTCACAACTGATACAGCTCTTGATCTACTTACGAGCCAAATTTAAACAATATGAGTCTCGAAGAAACGTGTGATCTTCTTACTCTCTCTGCATATTGCTGGTGTGTTCGAATCAGTTGATCCGATTATACTACTTCACATACTTCGAAGCAATGGCACCTCTATGTGGCTCGTTCATCGGATGTCGTGTATTCTCTCGAATCAGATCAACTTGCTAGTCGTCAGTAGAAAAGAGTCGGGGACATTTGCTATCACTGAAGGCGTTTCCTAAGGCTCTCTTTTGTCGCCGACAGTATTTCTTTCTTGAAACACTGAATTGGTTGGTATTTGTGAGAGACTGCAGATTCGGATATCTGGTGTAGGTTTTGCTGATAATTTCAATGTCCTCACCTACTCCTAATCGACTGAAGCAATGTGCTGATAACTGGAGAAAGTTTGCTCGGAATACCGATCGTGGGCTAGGCGCCATGGAATGATATTAGTCCCAAAGAAAATCTACCTAATTCAAATCTCGCGATTCCGCTCCAAATTCAATACTTCATCAGAATTTTTTTATCGAGGAAATAGAGCTGCATCAAAAGACTCAGGTTAAAGTACCTGAAGTTCTTCCCAATTTCAAGCTTAATTTGTCAACACATGCAACATTTTTTTTCGATCAGATAGTAAGATCTACTTAAGGAACAACATTCAATTTCTCTTGACAACTGTACACTGTGATCACTTACCCTGGCCTATCTTATGCCGCACTTACATGGTCCAACGCAAAGTCATCTTTGCTGGCCACGAAGATGGAATTAATTCAAACTAAGTTTATGCGTGCAATTGCGGCCGCCTATAAAGACACTTTAATACATGTTTTTCAATTACAGAATCACATTCCTCCCCTGAATCTAGATTCCCGCCCTTGCACTGACAGCTATCAAAGCCGTCTCAAAAACACTGAAGTACAGAGAAATCATTGGCTCTACTGTTTTTGGATCATTTGACAAATAAAGCAAAGTCCACGATTACTAAGTCCAACTCCAAGCTTCCTCGTGTTTATTGAACCTGAGAAAGATCTTCATGGCTTTTGGCTACACAGTTGGGTAATTCAATAAGTAGTCGGAGCCACGAGAAATAGACATGCTCTCGCAGATCCACCCAATAGGAAAATTGTCCTTCTGCACAATAATTTAAAAAATGCCGAGGGTTAAGTAATTTTTCAGTTTCGCACGCGTTGTATTGGTCTAGGATATTTTGAAAGGGAGCAAAGGTGATAGATCTTGGCGATGACACTTGCATAGGTAATACTTAGAAGGAAATTGTATGGCATCTACTCCTAAACTATCTGACCGATTGGCATAAGCATGGTTTGTTAGAATAGCTAAGTCCAGATGTATTGGACAATAGAGTTATGATCTAATTTCTATCCGACTTCTCAAAGAGTGACAAGAAATATAAGATAGATAGTGAGATCAAATAGACACAAACAATTTCGATTAGCAAATATCTTACTCCAGAATGACAGTAATTTGGACGAGTAACTATGTGAATTCAACCACCCACTTCCTTTTTTGCCCTTAGTTTTATTTTGGAAATTAAAAATTGTATTCTAGATTTCGAATTTTTCAGGGCCGTGAACTTTTTGGACAAGGTATTTCTATATGAAAAAGGGTTTTCTGATATGATATTGTTGTTATCACTGCAATATATGCGCAGTTAAAGGAATTGTCATGTGGTATATGGTAACATGCCACTTTCTGGCTAGAGCGCGTAGATTTCCTTTCAAGTTATAGATTTGACAACTGGAGGTCAGATTCAGTTTTAGAAATAACAATTACAAGCACATCTATAGTTTATCATCATATTCGTATTTGAAAACTTCACCCAACAGATAAACTGATGAACTACAAGGCCCTATACAGTCAAATAATTTAAGGTTATAGTAGCAATATTCTACATGCAATGAACTATTAAGGTTCAATTAATTGTACGGTTTTGGGGAAAAAAATATAATATGTAATGAAAATAACTTCAGAATATTATATGCGTAGCTCTGTATGAGATATCCAATTTGGTCAAAAACACAATTCGTTGACAAAAGTAACAAACTTCTCTGTAATTATCTATTAGTTATCATTTTACCTGGATTCCCTGAGCTGGTAGCCAGCGGCTCAGCTATCTGAGTGCCAGCAAAACTTTATTTTGTTCAAAGTTTCCTTTATATAAGTACATAATTTTATTTTTGTGTTCGTGAATCTTCAAGTTTTGAATTCTATGTTTAGGATTAAATTTTTGTTCTTGACAATCCCGACTATCGATCTCTTGTCTCTATAATGAGTCGTTATCACCTCTGACTTTGAGTTCCCTTCGAGTGTCCCTCATATTCCTCTCTTCCCGCTCTTCCATCTGAACGCGGGCCATATCTCCCTTTTACTTACTTGCGAACGATTATCGCGTTCCTCTTTGTTGTCTGCAATCTCAAACGTCATTCGGAACCTCTGTCCTACATTCAGAGACCTGTTCGTTGCACACCTGGTTTAGGAGTGTTCTTCATTTTGAAGTTTTCAACGCATTCACTTATAGTTCTCAAATATCAATTGGCCTATAGAAGACAAATCATCTATTGCAACTTGGAGGAAATCATTTTTGATAAATTAATATAATTTTTGGCCATGGGTAAAAAATATTGAAATGAAGCCCCAAAAAGCATTTATTTAACAATGTTTCAAAATAAAGCAATTAAAGGTATGACTAACATTTTTCTATCTTACCAGTAAAATCGCTATCTTTTATATAACAATCTCTTTCCAAAAATGAATAAAAAGCCTTCCAAATCTTTTGGAATAAATTTCCAAACTAAAATTGTTTAACCTTGTTGAAAGTTTTCAATTTTTATTGAAGCACTAAATTATTTCTCTGTTAGTGCTGTAATATGCTATGAGTCTTATTACAAGGAAAAGGTGTGCAAGTTTGATACTTAATAATGTATTAAATATCAATAACAATAATCATCAACTTTCAACTAAATAGATGTCTATAGCCACGAATGTAGAGAATATATCGACAGATAGCTCTAAAGATTAATAGCTTGGTATTGCAACATCATTATGGCGATCTATTTATCTTCATTTAACATCTAATGGGCAGAGCTTCAATGTCTGAAGATGTAATTATTCAACCGAAACGAAATTAAAATCCGTATTTGAAACATTTTTGTTTTTATCTTAATAGCTGTCATATTTCATGTTTTTCAATGATGAGTAACTATCGGATGCGTTCACAATCGATAATTCTAAATTATGATAGCTTATAGTATCCTTTAATATCATTATTTACATTGGAATTCGAATTGACTATTGTTCAAATTTTTTTTTGATTCAATCTAAGTAAATGTTAGTATTGTATCAATATCCATGGTATTGGTGCCAGAAAACTTTGGACGTAAGGTATTAAGCATTTTTTTTGAGTAAATTGCCTATTTTATTTTAGCAAACTTCATTCTCAGACTGATATTATCAATCTTTTCATTTTTCTGTAATTTTAGCAAACAAAATTTATTTTTTTAATCTATTTTAATTGATTTGATAAAGGAGAAAACTGGAATAATAACTGATTTCAGTATAATTATTATTGATTTTTGAGATTATTCATTAAATTTTGACTGTCCGAAAACCAAAGGAAATTTTCATCTGCACCGAGAATTCCCGAGAACTGCATCGCTCTTTCCCTCCTTATATGTTTTAGCCGCTCCAGGTAGTTCAACACGGCATTTATTTTCCAAAATGACATCTGAATGCTGTAATAATTCAACACTGTTGCAAGCTCAATTGCACCTTCCATATTTTTGATGCTTGTTAAGCTGGCAACTTCATCCCATCCATCTAATGATCTTTAACTGTGGACCTCTGAATAGGTATGATCACTAACGCAAATTTTTCATGCTGATCAAATGGCGTCTGACCTTGCCTTCTCGATTTGATTTGGAAAATAATTTTCATTAATTCGTCATCGCCATTTGGATATATGGAGTCATAGCAATGATGTCAACCTGCCATAAAGCTTCCATTTGTCTTTCGAGATTCAAATTATCCCATTTATATGTATTAAAGCTCTCCGAATCCAAAATTGAATAGCTGGCGTAATCACTGTCTGGATTAATCGTTCCATGAATGAAATCATGTTCCCTAGTGATAATAATGATCGAGACATGTTCTTTCTGAAATATTTTACTTTGATTGAGTTAGACCATTGATCTACGTCTTTCTTCAAGTCAATTGGTGCGTTGTTTTGGAGTTGTCGTCATCTCACTCTTTTGATGGAGCTTTGCAACCATTGAGTTGCTCCGCTAATTCTCCACATCGAATTGCTGCTGATTGGTATTTTTTTTCTTTGCCACCGTCCACAATATCCTGTGATCCATTCCACTAGTCCTCTCAACGTGTATAAATACTGGTATTCCATTCTCAAATAAATCTCTCCATAAACATCATCAATTCATCAAAAATCTTCTCGTTGTTTTACTTTCACGATGGCCAAGCTACCCCCCATAAGTGCATTTGGCAGAGATGCTAAGCCTGAAGATAATTGGACAAGGCTTCCGATCGGTGATAAACGACGGAGGTGTCAAAACAAGTTAGCTCAGAGAAAGTATAGTGAGTTTTATTGCTTTTTCTCGCTTGTTGATGTGATAGCTAATTTGTATCAGGGAGGAAGAAGCAGGAGGAGAAAATTACCAAGGAAAGGGAAGAGCGCCACCGACCTCTTCCTTCCCTTCCACTTCCTCTTTCTCTTCCCCCACCTACTTCTGTTCCTCCCTCTCCCTCTCTCCCTTCGACGTCTTGGCAAAATCCACTGCCGACCCCCTCGATCGGTCTTTTCCAAGATTTCGATCAATACTTTCCACCCGCCGTTGAGCCGTAAGTCCTTCACGAGATGTTTTATTTAGTTGTCGATTTAACAAATTTTGAAAGTGTCCCTGGTGAACCATTTGACACCTTAGAATTTTCATACAAGGTCATGGGGATCCCTCTGGCTGCAGCTTCAGAGCCTGTGGCTTCGACCCACTATCATCCCTCCGATTTTTTCAATTTCCAGAACCTGGAGGTCGAAAATTTCCCTCCCAACAACAACGCTAGCCCGCCTGTCGACTGGAGCCTCTCTCCAACAAACACTTTACTAGTCGAAGAGGTGCCGGTCATTGGCTCGGGTTGGCAAGATCCATATTTGGATTGGTGGCCTCTGGGTTCTGAGGGGATGCCAGACTTGTCATGGCAATTGGACACGATGAATTGGGCATAATGGACTGTGAGCCTGCCCATTCCCAAGTGACAAGTCTGAGGGGTCAAGCCTGAGGGGGAGGGCTGGTGGAAAGATTGATGAGGATATCTAGGCATGTTATGGTAAGATGCGAATCAAATAATGTTATGTCAATCACAACATCGAAGTATGAATATGAGTAGCCAAATGTGCGTGACCAGTCTCTCCTGACGATATTGAATTATATGAGGATCCTATTTGTTGACTCTTCTTTCTTCATAAAACTGTAGTTTGATATTTGTCCGTGATCATATTATGAAGGAAATCTATTTCTTGTGAGAAGCTGTGTTGATCGCTTCTACTGTCAAGAACACATATTAATTCCCTGATGCATTTGATGAAGTCTTTCGAAAGCTCCCCAACGACCATCCTTTGCAATCATTTGTAAAATCGATAATGACTCTCTGAATAGCTCTCTTTGATTTAACAACATAAATATTCAGTTTTAGTTGCTTTTTTATTATTTTCTGTTTCACACATAATCCCCTCTAACTGTATAGTTACAATATTCCCAGGAGTTTCGATGTTGTATAAATTTATAATATTTTCTACAAACCACTTAGTTGGATTATTAGTTTAGATATGTGTAAGTTCCGCTTTTCTGTGGCGTTAGATATGAATACGTAAGAGCTTGTATTTGATTACGTAGAACAATATATCCTATATAAATATTTAGTAGAGAGGGACCCAATAGAATCAAAATCGTTTTACTTATTCTCATTCCACCTTTCTATCTGATTAGATACCAAGAACCAGCCTATCCAACATTGATCAATGGTTGATGGCAATATAACCGTTGACGTGGGAGATAGGAGAGACAGCGATACTTCAAGTTATTGACAATGACCCCTGTGGGAACGTTGTGCTACGACATCGCTTTTCACAACATTGTTAGATTACTAGTAACCTGTTGTAGGTATGCGAGAAAGGCAACTTCTGAAGGACCATAAAAGGCAATCCTAGGACTAAGGAAGAAGCAGGCGTCCCATCATGCCAACCACTTACTATCATCCTCACTTTACCAAGCTTATCTATTTTTCTCAATACACTATCATGGCTACCGATCCTCTTTCTGAACAAGATCTCTCCTATTTAGATGCTTCCAAAAAGTCAACTACTGCACGATATATGAAGGGAATCGATTTTGGCCCCGGCAACGAAGACTTTATCGAACTACCCTGATGGAGGACAGATCCCACCTCTAAATTCACATCTAACCACTTGGCTACCCCCGTTGCTAAAATGATGTCCGATACTACTGCTGAGCGACAATTCGATGATAATCTTTTCTATGCCTACCAAGAGGAATTCAAAAACTGGAATATAGATATATTTGCTACGCTTCGCCGAGCAGTCCATCGTCAGCTCAAAATATTTCTTCGCACTCGTGGCGTATTTACAGGAAGGAACAACGGTAAGACGGCTCCTCAATTGATGGAATTGACTACTCTTGAAGAATCGTGGCAGTGGATCCCTGAAGAGTTGGCACACACCGAATTCTTTCCAGGTTCCCGTCTTTGTAAAGACAAGAACGCAGTCAATTTGCAGGAAGCAAGGGTCAAACTGCAAACACCAGACCTACCAATCACACAGCCAGAAGCTGAAGCTCTAGGTGAAACCACTATTCGACAACCCACCATCCCTCTAAAACCAGAATCCATCTCCGACCCTTACATAAAAAGACCATATACCCAAACCCTTGAGCTATTGTCAGGTCGGAGTCCCTATCCTGTCCCGACCCCTTATGCTCCCCAATTATGCACTGAGTCGTATGATCCCTACAGCTCTCTTTCTCCTGTCCCAGTTCCAAATGAGCTTCTGGACCCGTCGACTATGTTACAATTCACCAAGATGTTCGATCGAGAAAAGAAGTACACCGGCAATCCGTACGATTTGTTGGACGACAAACTAAAAATATTTTTCAATGAATGCTTTCAAACACGGATTACCCCTAGCCAATTCTATGCTGTGTTTCCTCGGATTCTAACTGGACAGACTGAGCAATATTATCTTCACTACGTTAACCGAGAAGACGATTTTTACACATCCTACACGAAGATTAAAAATCATTTCGATACAGAGGTCAACCACAATTAATATTTCATCGATTGGACAACCACAAATTTCCTGAAAGCCCGACAAGAGAATCCTGAAAAAGACCTGCAAGAAGTTCTTCAGATCTTTCTTGAATAGTTGCAACTATGCCAGAGGGCTTTAGGGCCCGAGCACGCTGGGGAGGGTAACCTTCGAACTACAGTTATCAAGGCTTGCCGTGGCGTTCCAGAACTAGAATATGCTTTGTTTAAACCGGCTCGTATATCTGAGGAGCTATTTTCGGACCTACGCTCTTCCATTGAAACGGCCCTTAGTCGAAACACATCTCTTTCCTCACAACGCTTTTTATCTGATCAGGAGGATTTAGATGGCCAATATTGTCTCAACAGACGATACAACAGTAATAATAGCAACCAACGTAAAATTTTGTCACGCAACCATGGTCAAACAGACCGGCCCAACTACTGACAGCCATTCTCTAAGCCAGGAGCTCGTCAGTGGCGAAAGAAGTGTTTTGTCTGCCATAAGGAGGGCTGTTGGTCAACCAAGCACCCAGAGGAAGAACGTCGCCGCGCAAGAAGACAATATCTAACACACTGAGAGTTTACTGGTGATTCAACCGATGGTTTTGCTGCGTATCTAGTGGATTACGAAGGTCATGAAATGGACTTTAGGCTAGTCCAGGATAACGAGTTTCTTGACGGCAAGGACTACAATGAACAGGCGATTCAGTATTTGACTTACCAAGCCTTTCTTCACCACCTTACAGGGATCGATACCATCTGCCCATTAGAAAGATTAACCCCGGCAAATCAGTTTTTTATTGAAGGCCGATACTCACGTACATGCTTCCAGGGAATCCTAATTGATACCGAAGCAGCTCGAGTGTCTACGGCTGGTTTCGAACAGCTTAAAGCTCTTCAGAATGAAGATATTGAACTTACCCTAGATATTTCAATCAAGGGAAAAGCCTCTATCAAACTCCGAAAGGGTTCAGTCACAGATTCGATGGGCTCAGTTAACTTGGACACACCTATCGGCCAAGTCATGTTTCACGTTCTCGAGGCATTTACACCATTCTTGTTGTGCTTAGCCGATATGGACCGTCTGAATGTCTATTTTGACAATACAGCCAATCAATTAGTTCAAAATGGAAGAAAAATACTGGTCCTCCGACGATGGGGGCATCCATGGCTTGCAATTCCTCGAACCAAAAATTCTGCTTTTTTTCTGGCAGAGACAGAACTTAGACGACTGCACCGACGATTTGGCCACCCGGCGACAGACCGCCTGTACAAGCTTTTGTCCAAAGTAGGCCACGATGAGATCTCAAAATAAACTATAAATGAAATCTTTAAGTTTTGCCACCACTGTCAGATGCATGGCTCAGCACCTAAGCGACTCAAATTTTCGTTGAAAGATGGCAGAGAATTTAACTACGAAATATTGGCTGATATAATGTATCTGGAGAGCAAGCCAGTACTACACGTGGTTGATTCAGCTACCAATTTTCAAGCTGCTCAATTCCTGGATACAATAAGCGCGAAAGATACTTGGCAAACACTACGACTACTGTGGATTTATACCTATCAGTGATCCCCTGATGTCATCACCCACAACGCTGGTACTAGCTTTTCATCAATGGATTTCAGAAATGAAGCACGTATTCTAGGTATCACTTGTAAAGAAGTTCCTGTGGAGGCACATTGATCGATTGGCAAACTTGAAAGATATCATGCGCCCCTACGCCGTGCTTACAATATTCTTTCTATAGAACTCCGTGGAATCTACAGTACCAAAGCTATTCTTCAGATGGCTGTTAAGGCTGTCAATTATACTATTGGCCCTGACGGCTTGGTACCTACGCTACTTGTCTTTGGAGCTTACCCTAGGGTTAATCTGGACTCCCCTCTATATCCAAACACAGTGAAACGAGCTGAAGCTGCCAAAAGGTAATGAAAACTTTAAGAAAGATATCGGCTGAACGAAAGGTCCGAGATGCCATTAATACTCGAAATGGCCCTTCTGTAAGCGACGTCTTGGCTCTACCCTTACAGAGTGAGCTATGAGTGTGGAGGGAAAAGAAAGGCTGGCAAGGCCCATTCAAGATACTTTCAATAGCCGGCCAAACAGTAACTCTAGATCTTCCCCAGAGTCCCACAGAATTCCGATCGACGGTAGTTCAGCCCTACCACCGGAATTTAGAGACAAATCTCCAGGTTCAAAGACTATCAGGCTCTGATACTGATTCTGAGAATGATTCAGAAAAAGAAGGTTCCGAATACGAAGACCTGCCACCGCGCCCAAAACGTGGCCGAGGCCACTCTCCGGGCTCTAGTAATTTTTTTTTTTTAATTTATTTTAGGTCCTAGGCTAGCTAATTTGCTTTTCCCTATGTCCACTTTGGGTCCAGGACCGGCGGAGCCGGCAGGGATCACACTATAAGTGTGCCTTACTCGTTCGCACCATATCTACCGCTAAGGGTGTTATGTACAAAATAAGAAGAAAGGTTGAAGATATATTTGAGAAAGCTCACAAATTGGAAAAGAAAATAATTTTTAGAGTTAGGCCAGCATTTCCCACACTAGCTTTCGCCCTGTTATCTCAATAAAATAAAGGAAAATAAAAATAACGAGCTGTTAACTACCATTCTCGCGTCCAGCTAAGTTTGATTGTGCACTAAAGTTCCCGAAGCAACTATTAAGTCGTGCAAATTCTATAAACTTTTCAAGGCACTTTGGTCCAAGAAGTTGTCTTACGAAGTCGTCCATTCTCGCGCCTTCCCTAAGCTTGCGCATTTGAATAGCATATTTTCTGCAACGGATAAAGTGAGTTGGAGAAGTCTCCGTTCCACAGTCGCAAATTAAATTAGCGTCTTCATGATTAAATCGACGGTGATACGCCGCAAAATCTCCGTGGCCTGATCTTGCTGCTAGTAGTCCATGTAAGAGATGTCGTGGTAGAGCTAGTTCTGGAGGTTTTCGACGGCACATTTGTAGGTCCAAATCTTGATATCGAGATGGACAGGCAGTTAGCCACCATTCATTCAGTAGAGACTGCTGATGGTGATGCATAAGCCGACGAACATAAGCTAAGGTCATATTTTCTGGCGGGGTATCTCTTGTAAGAAGAAGCTGAAGTGCAGCGCGTGCTTCTAAGTCTGCTTCTTCATTTCCCTGAATTTTCGAGTGTCCAGGTACCCATCGAACTTCAGCCATAGCTCTATGGGCAACATTGTTAAAAGTGCTTGCCATCTTTAACATAGAGGAAGACTTTCCTGTTAATAGCGCTCCCACCGCTGCTTGATTGTCTAAGAGAACAAATATTTTTTGTCCCCTTTGTCTCGCGCCAAGTGCTGCATGAAGTGCCGCAGTGGCTCCAAATATTTCGGCATCGAATACCTCACCACCATGTAAGATGCCTCGTCCCTTTTCAAAGGTTCGGCCCCCGCGCTGAAGGACAAATCCCCAGGCTGAGCGTCCATGTCCTTCCGACGATCCATCTGAATACGCGCATATATCCGTGTGTGAGACTGATCTAATCCAGAGATGATAACTCTCAACTCCCTCTACCTTCGTTTTCTGGTATATTGGGTATGCGGGACCTGTTAGTGGTTCTGCACCCTCTGTCACTGGAAGCTGTCGGTACGTCCGTTGTAGGCGTGTCATCTGGGTCTCGGGTTGCTTTGATATTTTTGCTTTTAACTTGTATTTGAGAGTACCCACATTGGGACAAACACTCGCCCGACTCCGCAAAGGATGGCGATTGTCCAGGGTGCTAAGTCTCGCTGCGTAACGAAGGCGTATGTTTTCTAAGAGAATTCGAGCGGGTGGTATGCCACTTTCTCTGTGTAGAATCAGAATTGGTGTTGTCTTCCATACTGGAATGGCAGCTCTTAGTGCCAGACGCACAGCTTTATCAACAAGATTACAAAGATGTGTGGTTGCAGGAGTCACAGGGCCACGTGCTGTTAATCTCTTCAAACCTGGCCACCAAGCCTCCGCCCCAAATGTTGCTACAGATACAACACAAGCATCAACTGCCATAACAAGTGGTCTTGAAGCTGCCCCCCGTATGACAGGGTTCAGTCTTCGCATATGATTTGCTATTTTCAGTGCCTTACTGCACCATGTCTCAACGTGATGTTTAAAAGATAGCTTAGAATCCAAGTAGACTCCTAACCATCTAATATGTTCTGCTGGTTCAATTCTGATGTCATTGAGTAAGATCCCAACTGGGTATTCTCGACTACGCCCAGGAAATTGAACTACCTCCGATTTGTCTATGTCGAACGATACTGCATTTTCATTTGCCCAATTCAACAGACTATCTACTTCTCTCTGGGCCGCCGCTGCTGATTCAGTTACTGTCCGACCAATTCCTAGGATACCAACGTCATCTGCATAGCTAAATCGAGCCATGGTGTTCCCATTTCGCATTGGTTCAGCCATATAGAGTAGGAATAGTAAAGGGGATATAGGAGACCCTTGAGGAACTCCACACATTAATTTTTTTGGGCTAGTTATACCACCTGGATAGCGAACTTAAACGCTACGTCCAATTAAGAAGGAATTGGTCCATCGTAGAAAATAGTCAGGCCATCCTTGTGTTTGCATTCTCTGAAGTAGCCGGTTATGTAAGACAGCATCAAATGCACCCTGAACGTCCAAAGTCACAAAGGTTGAGGTCTATCCTTGACAGCGAGCCTCTTCAATATCATGTATTACGCAAGACACAAGATCGGTCGCTGATCTTTTCGGGAGTGCACCAAATTGCTGATGTCCTAGAATGTCCGATGTAATTGCAAGATGTGATACTCTTTTTGCTATTAGTCTTTCAAGTCCTTTTCCCAAACACGATAGTAGGGCAATAGGCCTCCAACCTTTCGCTGTAGATGGATCTCGACCTGATTTGGGTATGAACACAACTTCTGCTAATTTAAAGCATGTAGGGTGATAACCGAAGTATAGGCATGCCCGAAAGAGGTTTACAACGTGTGTTTCGATACTTTCCCAACAAGCCTTTAGTAACTCCACAGAAATTCCGTCAGCTCCTGGACAAGTATTACCACTCCCTATGGTGCATGTGCGTACTTCTGCCAGTGTAACTTCATTAGTCCAATTAATGCTGTTGCTTCCTAAGAGTGTGCAGGGAGGTAGGTCATCTGTGGGCTGGTATCGAGCTAGGAGGCTATCTCTCAGAATTACAGCACGTTCAGCTTGGTTTGCAATAAAACGCCCTTCGTGTATTAGAGGTGGGGGCACTCCGCTTCGATTAGAGGATCCCCAGCGCATGAGTCGGAAAGTATCAGAAGGAGAATGAATATTTTCTACCTGTTTCTTCCAATATTCTCTTTTCGCTGCTGCTATTACGGCTCTGTATTCTTTTGCTAGCAAGGATCGGTCAGAACTGTTATATGCCTCCTTGTAACTTTGTTGTGCTATTTTGCATTCAGGGGTCCACCAGGGCGCAGATTTACCTTTCCTACGAGATGGACGTTTACCGACAGCTTGAGCTGCCTCTTTCATTACCCTACAGAAATCTTGTGCAAGATTTTCAGTTTCTTCTACTGACTGGGGGGCGAGTACAGGGGGAAGCCACTTCGAGACAACATGCGCAAAGTGAGATAATTTATCCCTAGGAACACGTATTTGCCCTTGGGTAATGGAAGGTGATGACGTCCGACAGGGTACCGTCCCACAGATAGGAAGATGATCACTTGTCATACATTCTTCGCGTTCTACCCAAGCGCTAGTCCCACTGATGTTAGTCCATGCTAAGTCTAAAGTATTCCCAGCACGGTGAGTAGGCTCTCCAACAATTAAGCAAGTCATGTTGTGGTCTTCGGCCCACTTTAAAATTTCCTCACCCTGTCCATAAGAAGATGTAGCGCTAGGTTGCCAAGCCCAATAAACAGAATTGAAGTCTCCAATAGCAACTGACTGAGACGGTGGAGTCCAGCTTAAGAGTGGTTGGATAGCTAAGGAATTATGAGGAGCTTTGTAAACATTAAGGAATGTGATACCGTTGACAGTGACTCAACAGTAGTCAACAGTCGGTTGAGAAGATGGAAACAGCTGTGTTGCATTTAGTTTCGTTGAGTCTTTCCTAGTATAAGTGACGGCACGAGGGCGAGCATTGTCAAATACAAAAGGTATATGGCGATCGAAGAAAGGGTGAGACTTTGTACGTCCCGACCACCATGGTTCTTGAACAAGCAAGACATCTATTTTTAGCTCACACGCGCGAGATAAGGTGATGTCATGCGTTGTACCTCCTCTTCCTACATTGATTGACATGAACTTAAGTTGATGTAGGGAGGATTGACGACCCTGTGGGCCGCCCTTCATAATTCCATCGTTGAATCAGCCGTCAAGTTGACTGATCCTTGTTGAATATCTCCTTGTGTTTCTAGTGATTCTTGGCTTGGTTCTGGACTTTCAGGTACTCGTATCACTGTAGCATTACCGACTTCTACATCTTCGTCTATAATTCTTTCTGTGTCTCCGGCCTTCTCTGTTTCCAAGAAAGCCGCCTCCAGTTCAGACGCTTTCTGTTCGGCAGCTCTCGCTCTGATTGCAGCTTGAAATTCACGATCTCCGGCTTGTCGATAGATCTTCAATTGTTCCCTAGTTGGCGCACCATGGCGAGTTGGGCGGGCTAAACATTTTCGGCTTTCAGAGCGGTGGGTTCCTCCACAATTTCTGCACTTAGTAGCAGCCATGCATTTATCTTCGGCATGCATTTTTGAGCCGCAATTCCCGCAAGAGGGCGCCCGTGAGCATGATTTTGTAGAATGGTGTCCATTGCAGCATTTACAAAATTCTATTGGCTTCTGCTTCTAGAAAATTGAAGATAAGCCTGACTCATCAAAGACTCTGAATCCTGGTCGAGGAGCCTTAGTAAAAAGTGCAAGCCATGTTCGATATGGAGCTTCTGGCTTTTGGTTGCCATAGATTTTTAATGCTTCTGGACGAACTGAAGTTCCTCTTTCTATTTCATCTGCAAGCATTTGATTAGTAACTTCTTTATCTCCATCCGCAGTGTAAATTGATCTTGGGACAGTTGGAATTAGAAGAGGCACCCATTGTGTGGCTGGTTCTAGCTTAGCCTCTGATAGAAATAGTCCTCCCGCGGCCTTTAAAAGCTGCTCACGCGCTTCAGTGCTGCATGGACTCAGTGCAAATCCCGAGTTTACAGGTTTGATAAGCCCTATAGAAGCTGGAGATACTAGAAGGTGTTTGACGATAATTTCTCGGATGCCTACCGGAGAAAGCTTACGCCACTCATGTTCCGGAGAGATACGGATGAATAGTCTATTATCAACTTTATTGGGAATGTTCTTTTTGTTTTTATTAGTATTTCTATTTGAAGTTTGAGGGCTTGCTGGTTTGCGGGCATTAGGAGTTGTAGTATTTGACGTCGCAGTCTCAAACGATGCTAACACACGCGATTTTTTGTGTCCGTTGCGAGCAACCGTAACCCAAGAGTTTTGTTGCGTTTTGTTGGAACTAGGAGGCTTTTCAGTTGTGATCTTTTGAAACTGGGGAATTTTATAATTAGAAGATGGTAATGGGATATTCTCTGAGCCTTTCTTTTTGATTGTTTCCGTTCGCTGAAATAAGCCGTCGGCCTTAGATGGTTTTGATTGGAGTGGTATAACAGGAGGTTTTGGTATGAGTTCTGAGGCCGCCAACCGCGCAATTGCTTGCTGTAGATAATTTCTTATCAGATTGGCTTCTTCTTTTTCAACTTCATCCTTGTATATTGCGAGTGTACTATCAATGTTACAGATGACGCTCGTGCATATGGCTAGCCGTACATGCCATGCCCTTTCTCGACGTTGGCGTTGTTCCACGACCTCACGTATTTCTTGCGGTAGATAGGCAGGTAAATCTGGAGAAGAATCACTTGGTAAATGTAACACTCTATCAGTATTATTATCAGTTGCCCTCTTCGAAGGAGGAACTGGGTTTAAGATCGGTCGGAGGACTCGAGCTGTGCTGTCAGGATCGTTTACGGTGATGTGAGTGGATGGTGTGAAATTTGGGGAGGAAGCTTGTGCTGTAGGTGCTGGAGAGAGTATATTGGGAGGTTTCAGGCGCATATCCGTAGGTAGCGCAGAAGACTCTGTATCAAGATTCATTCTTCGATGACGATGTTGCTAGGATGTTGCTCTTGCTGGGCTCTAGTAATGATGTTACGGTTTGACCGTTTGACAAGACTTAGGCGATTACCTAAGCAATCATGTGACCACGCGTCGCGCGTCAGAGGTTATAACTTGTAATTTAGATCGTTGAATTCTTTTCTTCTCTACAGTAAAATAATCAATTGAATACATTATTTCCAGCTAGGAAACCTTAAAAAATAAACGGAGGCCCATTGCAGCGTACTTATCAAAAAAGGAAGAAAGTGATCGTCTACTGGCTATCAAGCTACGTAATGACGAAATCATCACTGCCATCGGAGCTCCGTTCGTAGAATCAGACGCCAAGGAGATAAACGATTTAATTGGACAAAACGTTTTCAGCTTTGAATTGTTTCTCGAGGCCCAACATGGAAAACACCGACTGTTCAAATCTAGGATGGTCCGAGAAATCAAAGGCAAATCGGACAAACCCATTGAAAAGTCCCGGGTGGTCATTTAAGGCTACAACGATTGTGAAAAGAACGAAATCCTCACCCAATCGCCTACAATTCAGAGTATGAGCCAGCGTCTGATTCTTGCCATAGCTCCTACACTCATGAAACGGGGCTTATATCTGGAACTACGGGACATCATCCAAGCCTATCCTCAATCGAAGACCGTCCTCAACCGTGTGATTCTGGCATCCTTACCAATTGAACTTCAATCTATGTACCCGAAAGGAACGATAATTCGAGTCATCCGGCCTCTTTATGGCAATCCCGAAGCAGGTGTCCACTGGTTTACAACCTACCAAAGTCATCTCAAGGACTAGTTGAAAATGCAACCGTCAACCTACGACCCCTGTCTATCGATTACTGAAGAGGGCTCATTTGCAAAGATAGGCATGCAAACAGACGACACGCTCATGCTAGTGACACCTAATTTTTCAACCAAAGAGGATAACGAATTGAAAAGAGCTGAATTCAGGGCTTAGAACAAGAATAAATTGACACCGAGCATGCCATTCGACTTCAATGATGCCAAACTTTCAGTGACGGAAGATGGTATCATTTTACTGGCACAAAAGGGACAAGGCTCTAAATTAGAACCTATTAATAAGAATGCACCTGATCGTGGTCAAAAATACTTGGAACAACGAACGCGTGGCGCCTACATACCCTCTATTTGCCAACCTGAGGCTTCCTTCAACCTATCGTCCGCAGCTCAAATTCAGAATTCAGAAACATTAGACTGTTAAAAGGTCAACCGTAGGATCCAATGGCAGAAAGAAAATACTGTCAGGGGAATTCGTTACATACCACTGGACTTGGGAAAAGCATAACTGTTCGTCTTTGCAGATGGATCTTTTGCGAATAACAAAGACCTTAGCTCTCAAATAGGCTTTGTGGTGGTACTTGGTAACGAAACAGTCCAAGGAAACAGCTTTATACTGCAGGGTAATATCGTCCATTGGTCGTCAACCAAATGCAAGAGAGTTACCGGAGTGTTCTTGCTTCCGAGATTTACGGAATGGTCAACGGATTTGATATCGGCATTTCTCTAATTACCACGATAAGAATGATCACAAGCCATCTCAATCTCCCACTGTCAACCTATTAGGGACCTGCATGTAAGGTTGTATAAGGCTGACCAGAATATGCAACCTATGCGGTCTAACTATGCAAGGGACTCACATGGGATCAAGCGAGGGCTATGTATATATAATATTATTTCCCTGCATTCATCTTGAGACTGTATGTATTCCTGTATTCCTGTTTGCCTGGTTATTATTAAAATTAGGTGACGCACTTTGCTGGACGAGGGGACAGCGAGATTAGTCGGGATATACTGTAGACATCAATGGGAGGTCGGGCGAACTTGTATTTAATGATACGTTAGACCCTTCAGGAAGGAGGCAATCAATTCTTTCTCTCCTCTATTAGAAATTTATCTAAGTCTAACACCCACTAATTCCTTTGGTCGCTTGCACTGATTCGTATTCGCTATACGAGTGCCTAGTCAAACTAGGTACTACCAAAGAAAAACTTTTGATGATCGACATCATGGCCCTACGACAATCCTGTGAACGAAGGGAAATTGCAGATGTGCGATGGATTCACGGAAATGATAACCCAGCTGATGCGAAGCCCTAGGCACTGCCCAACAATGCTTTTGAACGACTAATCGACGGTAACGAGGTGATGATTAAGATCGAAGGCTCTGTGGACTGGCCATCAGCAGAGGGTACATTGGACAAAGGCTGAAGAAAAGAAAAATTGCCAGTGTTGTGTGAATTTATATGTTTTCTACTTACCACTTATTTGGGTCATTAGTTTAGACATGTGTAAGTTACGTTTGTGAGTGGCGTTGGATATGATTACGCACAGTATGCAAAATGAAGTTCGTTTGTTAAGCCAACTTTTTACTCAAAAGTTCGTAGCTTCAGAACCACTCGATAGAATAAGTCAAAACCCTACATAGATGTAATTAAGTGTCCAATGAAGCATATTCTAAGTTTTTGAATCACAACTTAATCTATACAGAAAATGGTGGCTACGAGAAACTGACTAAGCTAGGCAAACTTCATTTTGCAAGCTATTTTAGTATCTAGTATTACCGCCATTTGCATCCACGACGGTCTCAATACATCGAACTAAACTCAGATAATTATTCGTAAGTGCTCTTCATGGTCAATCGCAACGTATTGGGCTAACTTTTGGTTGTAATTGAGTGTACAACAAAGCGATATGCATAGATAAAACATGACAACTCCAGACCAAATCATCCAGCGCCTCATAAAGGGAAAGTCATTCAGTTCTATCACGAGTGAGCTTAAGTGCTCCAAATCTACGGTTTCTAAGCTTCCGAAAACCCTTCCTGAAGAAAGTAGTGCCAGAAAAAGGGGGGGTGTAAGCAAGCTGACCCCTCGGGATAAGCGAAGAATTGTCAACAATAGAGCCAACGGGATTGTTAAGACACTAAAACAAGCGGTAGCAAGTCTACGGGCGTCTATGGGTATTAGCGTCAGCCCGCAAACCGTCAGAAATGTCCTTCTAGAGTCGGGCTTGAAGGCCAAAAAGAAGCCCAAAAAACCAGCCTTGGCGGCTCGGCACAGGAAAGCTCGTTTGGATTTCGCCCTAAGACACAAGGATTGGACGATAGAAGACTAGAAGAAAGTGGTTTGGTCTGACGAAACAAAAATCAATCGAATTTGTAGCGACGGAATCAATTATACCTGGCAGAAAGATAGACAACTGCCCAACAATAGTAATATAATCCAGACAGTCAAACTTGGAGGGGAGAACGTGATGATTTGGGCTTGTATGACATGGTCAGGGCCAGGCGCTATGGTTCAGGTAATGGGAAGGATGGACACACAACAGTACATCAATATTTTAGACCAAAGTTTGATCTGTAGTATGGAGACAACGTGCCTCTTGGGAGATATGTCTCCAGTCGACCAACTAATCTTTCAACAAGATAACGATCCCAAACACACTGCGCGAGCTACAAAGGCCCTTTTAAGATCGATATTGGCCTGCCCAATCTCCGGATCTGAATCCAATAGAGCATCTCTGGGGTGAGTTGAAGAGAAGATTGGGTAGGTACGACGAATATCCCAAGGGAGTAGGGGAATTATGGGAGCGTATCAAAAAAGAATGGTCGAAAATACCTTTAAGCAGCTGTCAGAATCTAATTGAATCTATGCTGAGACAAATTGAAGCTGTCGTGGCTGCGAAGGGCGTTAATTCTAGATACTAAAATAGCTTGCAAAATTAAGTTTGCCTCGCTTAGTCAGTTTCTCTCAGCCACCATTTTCTGCATAGATTAAGTCGTGATTCAAAAATTTAGAGTACGCTTCATTAGACACTTAATTACATCTATGTAGGTTTTTGACTTATTCTATCGAGTGGTTTTGAAGCTACGAGCTTTTGAGTAAAAAGTTGGCTGAACAAGCGAACTTCATTTTGCATAGTGTAAAGGTTAGTATTTGGTGACGTAGAACAATATATCCTATATAAATAGTTTAGGAGAGAGGGATCAAATAGAATCAAAATCGTTTTACGTATCCTTATTCCACCTTGCTATCTGATCAGATACCAAGAACCAGCCTATCCAACATTCGATTTCTAATTTGGTAACCCACGATCGATTTAGTAAGCTTTCAAATTTCACCAATATTGCAAAGTCATGCAATATTATTAGCAACCCATTAATCTTATTTCATTATGTATCTCATCAAAGGCTCCTCCATAACCTCAGAGAGAAAGGAATCCCTAGATGGTTAGTCAAACATATTGAGTCATCCCTCGAAGAGAGAACAACATCGATACAGCTAGGATCATTCAAAGGAGACCAGATAACGACTAGCACAGGTATACCCCAAGGCTCATTACTGTCTCCAATACTCTTCCTGTTCTTCGTCAGCACACTCCTACCGATGTTAAAAACCCCGTTCTCCACGGCAGTGGGATTCGTAGATGATGCTAACATCCTAACATGGTCAAACTCAACTGAGCAAAATTGCTTACAACTAGAACAACAGCATCAGATCTGTGAACAGTGGGCCAGAAAGCACGGCGTCAAATTCGCGCCAGAGAAGTATCAGCTGATGCACTTCACAAAAGCAAGAAAAAGACATAATCTCATGGCAACTGTCAACATACGAGGACATAGAACATTACCGCAAACCACTCTTCGAGTCCTTGGCATTTATTTTGACCCAAAGCTTAACTGGGGAGCCCATGTGAAGAACGTACAGCAGAAGGCAGAAACACATATACAGGCTTTTAGCAGGCTATCGCAGTCGATGTGGTGAGCACTCACGGAACTGTTGAAATGAGTTCTAACTATGAGATAAGATCTGCACAGGATGCAAAATCGTAGAGCCGAGGCAGCTTTGTTTGACATTCTGCGCTAAGACTGTTATGGTTGGTCATACACTAGTCCGTATTAACTCACAGTCACTAATTAAATCATTATAACATTCAATTATCCTATTTCGGCGTCCAAAGGCCCACGTAGGTATTTTCGGAAGATACGTATTCTTTGTTATAGAACGAATCAGTTTGACGTTTGGAACACTCATACTGAGATTTCATTTGCAGATACCACTACGAGAATAACGCCTTACGACATGTACACTCTTTCGTGAATACCCACCAAAGGAGAAACTATGAAAACACAGGGTTACCTGAGCATACTTTCGTCATCCTACGAATAAATTATC
The DNA here is from genome assembly GCA_028751805.1 of Podosphaera xanthii. Classification (NCBI taxonomy): domain Eukaryota; kingdom Fungi; phylum Ascomycota; class Leotiomycetes; order Helotiales; family Erysiphaceae; genus Podosphaera; species Podosphaera xanthii. Next base: position 1,603,191 of record JAPWIX010000010.1, read on the forward strand.
ACTGCGAGAGAAGTGGTAAGAGGGTCTTGCTGGATTCGAACAAGCTTTCTCCTGTCTCAAGTGGGGCATGTGTTCAAGCTACCCTGACTCTACTAATAAGAACGGCTCGAACTGTGTACCATTGTACCATCCTACCAACTAGCACTAAATGTACTAGTATATGTATGTTTATTGGGTTTCGGCAAACCCTTTTCTACGACATGAAATGGTGCATGTACGTTAAAAAAGCTTCACCCCAATAATGAAAATACTTGTACATGAAGTATCTAACAGTAGAGTGTTAGCTGGAAGCTTTCGTTTACATGTGCTTGAAAAAACTTGTGCAAGAGAACCTTAAGATATTAGGTCAATTATTGAAGTTTTTGAAGTAGCTACTACTACACAGTATAATCTACAATAAGCCAAGTCTTACGTATAGCTGCAAAATACTTGACTATTAAAAATATTTTGGCTCTTTATTATCAATATTTCCACCAAGGGTAATCTGAAAGACTTTCTTCTGACTTAAATCGTGCAGGGAACTCTCAGCCGCAAGATATAAGTCTTGGTTACGATTCGGAGGTTTCAGAATTGGATCAAAACATTCTTCACTGTCGCCTTAACCATCTTTCACAATGGAAAATGTTAAATATGAATGGTCAATTCCAGAAAAAGCTGTAGACTACGGAGAAGACCTGTAGCAAGGAATAATCAAGGAAAAAATAAAACTGTATGTAGGTAGCGACATTACAGTAATTGAAATATTAAATGTAGGAGAGGAATGATGTGACGAGCTTTTCAGCCCCAGTATCATTGTAATCAGTTTGATCAATGCGTTTCCGGCACTGATTCACGTCGTCTATCCATGGGAGCTCCAAATCTCCTATCCGATCATAGAGTGATTCAAGCTCTTGGTCTTAGTGAAAGCATCGACTTCGTCACTTGCATCATTTGGGGCGTTATTAATGCTGGACATGATGAATTTGGTAATTTTAGTTGTTAGATGAGTAAGTTAAAGCTCTTCTACTGATCCCATCAAAGCATTGAATTGTGGTTCAGTCGCTCGCCTGTAAGACTAGCAGCCGTTACTGTAGATTGGTTAGTCATCTAGTGGTGACATACGTTTAGCGTTCTGGTACCTTTCGTTTAGAATTTCCGTTGCCGATCCTCAATGTAAATGGCTATCACGTTACGAACCGCTGCCTATTCCTACACCGATAATAGCTGTGCGCGGACACTACAAACAGAATAAACACTGTCAATCATGAGGTCTGAATCTCACTTGACCAATATCAACACTCAAACTTTACGGTGGGATCGTTGCCCCCTTCGTGACCTGGCTGCAACAGTTTAAGTAACAGTCCGCCTGTATAACTTTACCGGAACGTCCATGTTTTTCATTTCTGGGCAGAAAAGGGTGGACGTCAAACCCCTTTGACGCAGGTTAAAAAGTCCGCATGGGATGTGACAGTCTTGAATGAGAATCTTGATATGATGGGTGAGATCCGCTGAGGTCACATCTGGCTTGTGCATAGATACTTACACTTCGTTCGATGTACTATTTGTCCCTTAGAAGTCAGTCCGAGGTCCAATTATTTGTTCAAACCGCCATCGCTTTTCTATGTGCCGTAAAGATATGACACCCCTTTCCAACACTCCACGTTTGTATCGATACTCTAATATCCTCTAGCTGTCCCTCTCAAGAACATGAGTTGTGAATCTCTGGCCATAGTGATACCCAGAAACCTTTACATCCGATACTGCTGACAGAAAGGCCTACTTTACATCACTTCCCTTATTTACTCATTGGGAACTAATTATTTTGAAATAATGAACTTTCAATTTTATCCGAATCATAGATGTACATGACTATCACCACAATTGGATTACATACTTTAAATTTTCATCAGTCGGCTTTCGCTATACCGGTTAAAGTGTTTTTGGGCATTCGATAGTGATGAGATCTAAAAGTACAAATAATTTATCGATTCGACGTACCAATGTCGAAATAGGTTGCGACTAAAAGTTTTATGTCATTTTTTGATTTCATAAGCCTGATTTATCATCTTATTGGCTGACGCAGGCTTTCTGAAACATACCGATGACTAGGAAAAAGTCGCTATTTTGAATTTATCAACACTTACTTAAGAATTTCTTTCCCGAAAATCGCTAGATATGACGAAAAGATTTTGTATCTTCTATAAATATAAAAAAGATTGATTAGCAAAAATAATTCATGATTATCTAGGCACGCTCTCGTCATTCCGCAAATGCATTGTTACCGCCAGGAATATTATATGTGAAACAAAAAAAAAAATAAGCAACTTAAACTGAATATTTATCTTGTTAAATCAAAGAAAGCTATTCAGAGAGTCATTATCGATTTTACAAATGATTGCAAAGAAATGTCATTGGGGAGCTTTCGAAAGACTTCATCAAATGCATCAACAGATTTATATGCGTTCTTGACAGTAGAAGCGGTCATCACGGCTTCTCACAAGAAATAGATTTCCTTCATAGTATGATCACGGACAAATTTCAAACTGCAATTTTATAAAGAAAGAGAAGTCGACAAAAGGGATCCTCATAAAATTCAATATCGTCAGGAGAGACTGGTCACGCACATTTGGCTACTCATATTCATACTTCGACATTGTGATTGACATAACATTATTTGATTCGCATCATAACATAACATGCCTAGATATCCTCATCAATCTTTCCACCAGCCCTACCCCTTCAGGCTTGACCCCTCAGACTTGTCACTTGGGAATGGGCAGGCTCACAGTCCATTATGCCCAATTCATCGCGTCCAATTGCCATGACAGGTCTGGCATCCCCTCAGAACCCAGAGGCCACCAATCCAAATATGGATCTTGCCAACCCGAGCCAATGACCGGCACCTCTTCGACTGGTACAGTGTTTGTTGGAGAGAGGCTACAGTCGGCAGGTGGGCTAGCGTTATTGCTGGATGGGAAATTTTCGACCTCTAGGTCCCAGAAATTGAAAATATTAGTGGGATGATCGAGGGTCGAAGCCACAGGCTCTGAAGCTGCAGCCAGAGGGATCCCCATTACCTTGTATGAAAATTCTAAGGTGTCAAATGGTTCACCATAGACACTTTCAAAATTAGTTAAATCGACAACTAAATGAAACATCTCGTGAAGAACTTACGGCTCAGCGGCGGGTTGAGAGTATTGATCGAATTCTGGGAAAAGACCGATCGAGGGAGTCGGCAGTGGATTCTGCCTAGACAGAGAAGAGTGAGGAGAGAGGGGGAGGCAGAGTGGGAGGGAGAGAAAGAGGGAGGGGAGAGAGGGAGAGAGAGGGAGTAGAAAGAAGAGGGAGTGATGGAAGAGGTCGGTGCCGCTCTTCGCTTTCCTTTGCAATTTTCTCCTCCTGCTTCTTTCTCCCTGATACAAATTAGCTATCAGATTAACAAGTGAGAAATAGGAATGAAACTCACTAAATTTTCTCTGGGCTAACTTGTTTTGATACCTCCGTCGTTCCTCACCGATCTGAAGCCTTGTCCAATTATCTTCAGGCTTAGCATCTTTGCCAAATGCACTTATGGGGGGTAGCTTGGCCATTGTGAGAGTAAAACAACGAGAAGGTTTTTGATGAATTGATGATGTATATCGAGAGATTCATTTGAGAATAGAATACCAGTATTTATATTCGTCGAGAAGACTAGTGGAATGAATCACAGGATATTGTGGACGGTGGCAAATCAAAAAATTACCAATCAGCAGCAATTTGATGTGGAGAATTAACGGAGCAAGTCAATGGTTGCAAAGCTTCATCAAAAGAGTGAGATGACGACAACTCCAAAATAAGGCACCAATTGACTTGAAGAAAGACGCAGATCAATGGTTTAAATAACTCAAAGTAAAATTTTTCAGAAAGAACATGTCTCGATCACAAGTATCACTAAGGATCATTTTTTCTTTCATTTAACGAATGATACAAACATTGATCTCGCCAGCTATTCAATTTATGATGTGAGGATCATCATGAACAATTAATTAGATGGATTTGAATCTCGAAAGACAAATGGAAGCTTTTTGGCAGGTTGACATCATTGCTACGACTCCATATATCCAAATGGCGATGACGAATTGATGAAAATTATTTTCAACATCAAATGCAGAAGGCGAGGTCAGACGCCATTCGATCAGCATGAAAATTTTGCATTGACGATCAGACCGACTTAGAGGTCCACAGTTAAAGATCATTAGCTGGATGGGATGAAGTTGTTAGCTTAACAAGCATCATAAAAATGGAAGGTGCAGTTGAGCTTGCAACAGTGTTGGATTATTACAGCATTCAGATGTCATATTGGAAAATAAATGCTGTGTTGAACTACCTAGAGCGGCTCAAACATTTAAGGAGGGAAGGAGCGATATAGTTCTCGGGAATTCTCTGTTCACTTGAAAATTTGTTTCCGAGAATATCCGAATAATACCATTCATGGATAACGAGATGTTATTTAATTCAATTTCAATTGTTTCAACTTAACTGCAAAAATCAAGATTAATGTTAAAAATTGAGTTTCAATTGAAAAAATTCGTCAAGTCAAAAAGTATTTCATTACATTCTTTTCTTCTTTATGTCATTCCCTATATATGTATCTAAAACCTTTCTTTCCAGAAAATACCAATTTCTACGTGTTTCCAAAAATGTACATGATGAAACAAATCATACAAACTTGAGACCAAGATATGTCATGCTGAAAAATTAACCTCTTGATAACCATATTCTAAGCGAAACATTACACCCCGAAACAGGTAAATCTAGACAATATAACAATCAAAAAAATGTTTCTGATAATTTGCATTTCTAGGTTTTATTTGTTCCAAACTGCCCATTGTTTGACAATTAAAAACCAGTCAGAAAAAAGCTTCCAACGTAAGGAAAGAATCTTCGAGGTCCCTGCGACTGGAACTGCAATTTGTTTAAAGAGGGAAATTTTGAATTTTCAATCACAAAATTCCAACCTCTGAATCTCGTTCACCAACCCAGATAAAATGTGCCAAAATATTTTGCAGATAAATGAATCAAAAACAATCTGTCTATTATCGAACAATTGTTGGAAAGTCGTATGTCTCGTGTATCAGTTTACCGATATCGAAGAAAACATAAAGGAGTTCAAACAGGCAAATTCTATTGACCACCTGAAATCTTTCAACTGATACATAAGAATAAATCTATAAGCGTTGGGACCTTCAAAATAATTGGCAATATTCTATGGCTTTTTTCATCAACTAATAAAGATTAGAATCATTTCGAATTTGAAGTATCAATCTTCAGTCTATGGATGGATGAAATAGTTTGGAAACAAAGTCAACCACGACCTGCCAGCTTACCTGTTTGTTTACGTTATAAGCCTAGATTCCTAGTTGTAAATAGTATGATAATAATGATAACAATAATAATACGTACTTTTTCCCAAGCTCCCTCAACAGAATATATAACGATATATAAATTATTTTGGTAAAAGGGGATGAGCCAAATGTGTGCTTCATTCAGCTGCTTCAACTCAACATCTAATGATCGATTGATTAATTGACTGACTGACTGACTGACTAACTGACTGATTGATTGATTGATTGAATTCATGATAGATCAGGCACAAGCCCTGCACTCAAGTGGCGTGATACGGGTAGCCGATCCCTAGGGATTTTAAGCTACCTAATTCCATGACTATTGCTAGCTAGTACTTGCTTAAAAAAATAAAAAATAAAAAATAGACACAAAAGTGCCAAAGGTTTGACGCCCTGCGTCTCCCCTTTCCTCTCCGCCGCGAACGACCACGCAACAAGGAGATTTCCTAACAGTACTTCGACTCGCGCCGAATACCGCCGTCACAACCTGAGCCGCATGAATCGCCTCCAAAAGAAAGCGCAGCCAGTTTATAAAGTAGTGGCAGCATTTAACCAACCCGAAAACCTCGAAACACACAACATTCCCAGAGTCAAAAATTCCATCGGCAATATCAGAAACTCTCCTTCAAAAATCACCCTGTCTCTTTCCCTAGCCAAACTCCCTATCCCTCCGTTTCTCGTACATTCCCTCCATAACTAACCTTTCAAAGCCATTACAACCTCTTCATATTTTTAACCTCCGACTTTCTTCCTCCATCGGGTATTCGTAGCATCGTGGGTCTGTAGATGGAGGCGCGCCGAAGTAACGCAAAAGATCGTAATAGTCCGATCTTCGAAGTTATCAGAAGGGTTTGTAGTTTGATACTTCGGGGGGTGGAGGGCGGCGGAAGGGTAAAAATGACCCCTTAGGATTGGGTTGACTGACGCCTTGGTGGACATTGACTATGGGAGATAAAGCGAATGCGTTGATTTCGATCTGATTGCGACACTTCTTGGCTATCTCAAATATGCAGCGAACACACTGAGCGATTACAGCCGGCACCGCGTGAAGATGAAGAGTTCGTCTTTGCCAGCCTAATATCCAATGATTGAATGTTCTTGAAGTTAGTATATCAAGTCGCTCAAATACAGGACTCAAGTTTGAGATAATAGACCCATATCATGCACTGCCTCGCCAATTTCGGTTTGAATATCAAGTTGTTACTTGTTCAGTTAAAGTAATCACAAAAATAGGCTACACTTAGATGATATTTTCAATTTCCCTAAGTAGCCAACAATTGCCAGGAAATAATCGCTTTAAGACTAGCTGAAAACCGTTTCGGCAAAAATATTGATGAAGTCAATTTTCCAAAGAATTTCAAGACCCTGATTAGAATATGGAATGAACTAGACTTCCTTAAAGCATTTAGTGAATCCACGGCCAGAATCTTGTCTACCCCTGCTTTCAGTCCCACGATTGAGTTTGATGCCTAATGCGATATATAATGTTGGATTGTTCAGGATACAGTGAGATCCACTATTTCTTACCCCAAGCATTCTGATCGTGCAGTGCAATTGCGGATCGATCAAATAAGGGTCGCCGTCAAAAAAGCGCGAGCTTTCCGATATAAATCCTGTAGATCTAACTGTCGGGGGAATTCCGATGGGACTAGGAACGCAGCTTGATTACGGGATAAAGTGTTACGTGAAGGCAAAACAGATTTATTACAATAGGCTGTCCATGATGCCTTCAATTCAATCGATCTCAGGAAGTTTGCTTGTTGGATTCGAGGCTAATCTTCAGGTCATTTCAGAGTACCTATTTTTCACGTCATTGATGTCTCCTACACAACGTTCCAACACAAAGTCAGACGTTCCGGGAAAAGTTCTATCCTCATATAACTGCTAAACTTGAGGATATTCAGGACAATAATAGACTCTTTTCACGGGTGGATTTGACCTCATGAAAACCCTGATCGGCTCTCAATTTATCCAACCATGATTTCTGAAGAAGTCATCTAGACCCTGAATGTAAAGGAGGCACTCTCATCGCCTGCAAGGGACAAAATATCCTACCACTACCTTCGCGTGCTTGGAGCTTTATTAGTTAACTCACTGATAGCGAACGCGCAGGCAAATTAGATCTTGGGTCACTTTCTTGACAAGTTCGAGTGGCCTCGTTCAGTATTTGTCCGAAAATCAGGCGAAAACACCTACGAAGAACATGGTGCCTGTCGTACATTCGAAATGATACCGAAAATGAGGAATATTGTTCAACAAATCACTGTCAACCGCTTTACTTGACTTGCGGAGACTCACAATCTACTCACAATGTCTCAGATTAGAAATTTCATTTTTCACTAAACAGACAAATCTCGAACTAATTGCGAGCAAAATCCTGATAATATGGGGCTCGAAGAGACGTTTGATCTTCCTAATTTCTCTGAATATTGCTGGTATTTTCGAATCAGTTGATCCCATTATACTATATCACATATTTCGAAGCAACGGCACCTCCATATGGCTCGTCCGTTAGATGTCATCTTTTTTCTCGAATCCAACAACTCTACTAGCCGTCAGTGGAAATAAGTCGGCAACCTTTGCCATCACTCAAGGCTCTCCTTTGTCGCCGAAACCATTTTTTTATCTTATAACACTGAATGGGTTGGTATTTGTGAGAGACTGTAGATTCGGATATCCGGTGTAGGTTTTGCTGATAATTTCAATGTCCTCTCCTACTCCAAATCGAATGAATCAATGGATCAAAATCTGGATAGAGTTTACATGGAATACCCATCGTGGGCTAGGTGCCATGGAATGATATTAATTCCAAAGAATATCTACCCACTTCAGATCACGCGATTCCGCTCCAAATTCAATCTTTCATCATTAATTTTTTATTGAGTAAATAGAGCTGCATCAAGAGACTCAGGTTAAAGTACTTGAAGTTCTACTAAATTTTAAGCTTAATTTGTCAACACATGCACAATACGTTTTCGATCGGGCTCAAGCCCAGGCAGCTCACTACAATCTAATCATCAGATCTACTTGAGGGACAACTTCCACCTCTACTCGACAGCCGTTCAATGCAATCTTTTGCCCTATCCTATCTAATGCCGCACTTACCTTGCCTAACGCAAAGTCATCTGTGCTGGCCGCGAAGCTGGAAATAATTCAAACTAAGTTTATACGCGCAATTGCGGTTGCTTATATAGCGACCTCAATCCATCTGATTCAATCAAAGACTCATATTCCTTCCCTGAACCTATATCCCGCTCTCACACTGACAGTTATCGAAGCTGTCTCAAAAATACTGAAACACGGAGAAATCGTGACCTTTACTGCTCTTGAATCTATTGATGTATACAGTAAAGGCCACTAGGGCAAAATTTATTTCCTGGTGCCCTCGCGCTCAACAAATCTGAGACGGATCTTCGCGATCTTTGTCTACATAGATGCGAAATCGAACAGTGAGAAAGAGCTACGAAGAATTGGTATCCTATCACAGGTCCCCCCGGCAATCATATTATTCCCTGCACAATAGATAAAAAAATCTTAGCGTTAAGCAAAATTTCAGTTTCGCGCGCGACGTATTAGGTTAGGGATGTTCTTATAGATAGCAAACATGATAGGATTCGGCGATGATACCTGCGATGATGATACTTGAAGAGAGAGTGCAGGAAATATACTCCTGGATTGTCCATCCGATGGCCATTAGCATGAATTGGTAGATTAGCTCAGTCCAGATATATCGTACAATAGCGCAAAGCTCCGATATCTATCTGACGTCTCAAATATTGTCAAGAGCTGCAAGAAAGATAGTGGGATTACAAAGGCACAAACATTTTCGATTTGCAAATGTTTTACTTCAGAATTAGAGAAATTTTGACGAGTAACTTTCTAAATTCAACACCTCTCTCCCTTCTTTGCCCTCATGATCTACTTTTTTAAATTTCAAAATTGTATTCTAGAAATCGAATTTTTCAGGGCCGTGAACCAAATGAGCATGGTATCTCTTTCTATAACATGTTTTTTCGGAGACTATAAACTGATGTACTATACAGATCCATATAGTTAAAGAACTTAAGAGTATAATGAAAATATTCTTCATGCAATGAATTATTAAGGTCCAATCAATTGTGCGGTTTTGGGAAATAAAATATAAAATATAATGAAAATAAATTCGTAATTTTAAGTCCAAGCACCACCCTTTCGGACACCTCCCCTTTCGGACACGTGCTTAAGAAGACTAGAAATTATTATTTGGTAATTATTCTACAACTACAACTATCTACAACACTATATTTCAAAATTATTAATACAATCTTCAAATGAATACACCCTGTTCTGATTATGTCCTTCCTGAGCCTCCCTTATGGCCCTTTTCTGATTTTCCTTTTCTCTAGCTTCAGCTTCCCTTGCTTGATCCTGCGCCCTTTTGATTGCTTGAATATTCCCAAATTGAGTGTTGGAATCAACTACTACCTTCTTCTTCCTGGAAACTGATAAGCGCTCAATTTCGAGGGCTTGGGCTTGATTTAAGAGCCTCTGTTCTGCGAGTTCTGCCTGGAGTCCCCCTATCGATTTTGCGGCTTTGTATATAGCCGTAGTAGACCGTCTTGTAAGTTCAGATTGAGCCCGGAGACTCTGAATACAGTCGTAAACATCAGAGGGCTTTCGAGGAGTATCTCTCTCATTAAATGGACGCTTCTTGGTTTGGTTCTCGGGTGTCTTTCGACGTTCTTGAACGGGGGGCAGAGCGAAGGGATTTCTGAGACCTTTGTGTCGATTGAAGGGAAACAAGCCTGCTGCTTGCCAGCCACCTTGTATCTGAACTTTCGTGAGACGCTCCTGGCGTGCTTCGTGATAGCACTTGATGAATTTTCGCTTTTTGATAGGTGCTGAGTCATCTAATACGGAGAGCTCACCAAGAAGCTGGCAATATCGTGCCTTTAATGGCGAAAAACACGACAAATCAAGCGGCTGAAGTATTTGAGAGGTATGAGGGGGCATATAGAGCAAGTGTATTTTATTCTGAAAACATCCCCATTGAAAATCAACATACGTGTGACTTCCATGGCCGTCGAGCAGTAGAATTCGCCACGATGATTCCTATAGAGGATTTGTTTCCGGTATAAATATGGATTTAAGCCATCCAAGTGCAAGCCGATTGGAGGTCCATCCATTAATTGATGTTGTATATATCCAATCAGGTACGTTTTCCTCAAACCAGCTGCTTTGTATGGAGGTACCTTTAAATATTACCAGAGGCCGGGTAACACGCGAGGTAGCGCTGACGGTCTCAATAATGGAGACCCACTGTCGATCCTGTGAGGACTTCTTATAAGTTGAATTTTTATTTGACTCCCCAAGAACTCGCTGATTAGCACAAACACCTTGTGCAAGCCCATGCTCATCCATATTCCACACATTTTCCTGGGTGACTTGAAATTCTTGTTGTATATTCTCAAAAAGCGTATAAAATTGACCAATCGCGTCTTGAGTCGAAGCTTCAACTTTTGAACGAGAATGTCGCGTGAGAAACTTGTTGACCCATCGCTTACCGAGCGGTTTTACATCGGCTCCAATCTCGAGTATCTTTGCAGCCATTTCTCGAAATCGAATATGTGAAGGAGCTTCTTTGGAACGGTCTAGCTGGACAATCAATCGGACCAAGTAGTCTTCCTGCTCCTTGGATAGGCGCTGTTGAGCTTCTGCAGCGGCGCGACGGGGGGATGATTTCTCAGTTACCCTATTGTTGAGGGTGGAGAGAGGGACATCAAATTCTGATGCTGCAGCTCTTTGAGAAGGTAATTTCTCATTTTTAAAAGCAGAAATAGCATTTTGGAGTTTTATTTCTGTAGTAGACATATTGTTTAATATGATGTCTTATGTTACAAGAGAATATTAGAACATATATTAGGGGTGTGGAGGCTGACAAAAAGTGTCTGAAAGGGGGGGTGTCCGAAAGGGGGGGTGCTTTGACTTATATGCTTAGCAATATGCGAAAAATCCAATTCAGACAAAAACACATTTCATTGACAAAAGTAAGAATTCCTTTCTGTAATTATATATTTGTTGTCATCTTATCTGGATTCCCTGAGCTGGTAGCCAGCGGCTCAGCTATCTGGGTGCCAGCACTATCTTATTTCGCTTAAAGTTTCCTTTGTATAAGTACATAGCTTTCTTTTGAGTTCGTGAATCTTCAAGTTTTGAATTCTGTGTTTAGGATTAGATTTTTGTTCTTGACAATCCCGACTATCGATCTCTTGTCTCTATAATTAGTCGCCATCACCTCTGACTTTGCGTTCCCTTCGGGTGTCCCTCATATTCCTCTCTTCCCGCTCTTCCATCTGAACGCGGGCCATATCTCCCTTTTCCTTACTTGCGAACGATTATCGCGTTCCTCTTTGGTGTCTGCAACCTCAAACGTCATTCGGAACCTCAGTCCTACTTTCAGAGACTCGTTCGTTGCACACCTGGTTTAGGTGTGTTCTTCATTTTGAAGTTTTCAACGCATTCACTTATAGTTTTCAAATATCAATTGGCCCATAGAAGACAAATAATCTATTGTGTCAGGCGCTATTCTTGGGAGCGCGGGGCGAAGTCTAACAATAACGACGCGGGGTATAGGAACACGATGAGGAACGCGACGGGCGTTCGGGACTGAAGGCGAATAGGGGATATGGAGGAGCACGAGGGGCACTCAGAGGATACAAATAGCAAGAGGTGACGGAAAGTCACTAGAGAGACAGGACGAAAGTCGGGTTTGTCAAGATTACAACTAATCCTAAAGACAGAAAACAAAGCGTGAAGCTTCCAGAGCTAAGGGGGCGAATTACTTAAATACATACATGAGAATCCGGAGCGAAATGAGGTGACATTAATATCTACGTCTGAGCCTGAGCCTGAGGCATCCAGTCTAGTCAGGAGAATCCTGACATATTGCAACTTGGAGGAAATCATTTTTGATAATTTAATAAAATTTTTGGCCTTGAGTAAAAAATATTGAAATGAAGTCCTAAAAAACAATTATTTAACAATGTTTCAAAATAAAGCAATTAAAGGTTTAACTAACATTTTTCTATCTTACCAGTCAATTCACTATATTTTGTACGTTAATCTCTGTCCAAAAATAAATAAATAGCCTTCCCAATCTTTTGGAATTAAATATGCGAACTAGAACGGCTTAGCATTAATGAAATTTTGAACATTTCTAAAAGAAAAAATAATTATTCTATTAGTCTTGTAACATGCTATGAAAATTAGTTATTACGAGGGAATGGAGTGAAAGTTTGATGCCTAATGATTTATATAACATCAATAACAATAATCATCAACCATCAAATAAATTGATGTCTTTAACCACGAATCTAAATTTATCGACAGATTGCTCTAAAAATTGGTAGCTCAGTATTGCAACATCATTATGTCGATATATTTGTATAATTTTTCCAAATATTTGATATCCAATAAGCAAAGCTTCAGTGTCTGGAGATGTAGTTATTCAACCGAAAAGAAATTAAAATCCGTATTTGAAACATTTTTGTTTTTATCCTAGAAGCTGTCATATTGAATATTATTCGATCATGAGTAACTATCAAATGTGTTCAAAGTCAATAATTCTTATTGATAACAGCTTATAATATCCATTCATTGCATTTTTTGCATTGAAATTCGAATTGACTTTTGTTCAAATTTTGAGTTGAATTTTCTTTTGATTCAATCTAAGAAAATGCCAATATTTTATCAATATCCTTGCTATTGGTACCAGAAGAATTTGCACGTTAAGTACTTAGTAATTTTCATGAGTAGATTGCATATTTTTCTTTAGCAAACTTCATTATCAAACTGTTATTACCAATCTTTCCATTTTTCGGTAGAATTGCAAACAAAATTTAGGTTTATAAATCATTTTTCACTAATTTGTTAAATGGGACAACTGGAGAAATAACAGATTTCAAAGTAATTTTTATTGATTTTTGAGAATATCAATAAATTTCGACTGTCCGAAAACCAAAGTAAATTTTCATCAGCACCGAAAATTCCCGAGAAATATATCGCTCCTTCCCTCCTTATTTGTTTGAGCCGATCCAAGTAGTTCAACACGGCATTTATTTTCCAAAATGACATCTGAATGCTGTAATAATCCAACACTGATGCAAGCTAAACTGCACCTTTCATATTTTTGATGCTTGTTAAACTGGCAACTTCATCCCATTCAGCTAATAATCTTTAACTGTGGACCTCTAAGTCGGTCTGATCGTCAATGCAAAATTTTCATGCTGATCGAATGGCGTCTGACCTCGCCTTCTGCATTTGATGTTGAAAATAATTTTCATCAATTCGTCATCGCCATTTGGATATATGGAGTCGTAGCAATGATGTCAACCTGCCAAAAAGCTTCCATTTGTCTTTCGAGATTCAAATCCATCTAATTAATTGTTCATGATGATCCTCACATCATAAATTGAATAGCTGGCGAGACCAATGTTTGTATCATTCGTTAAATAAAAGAAAACATGTTCCTTAGTGATACTTGTGATCGAGACATGTTCTTTCTGAAAAATTTTACTTTGATTGAGCTAGACCATTGATCTACGTCTTTCTTTAAGACCATTGGTGCGTTGTTTTGGAGTTGTCGTCATCACACTCTTTTGATGGAGCTTTGCAACCATTGACTTGCTCCGCTAATTCTCCACATCGAATTGCTGCTGATTGGTAATTTTTTGATTTGCCACCGTCCACAATATCCTGTGATCCATTCCACTAGTCTTTTCAACGTGTATAAATACTGGTATTCCATTCACAAATCAATCTCTCCATAAACATCATCAATTCATCAAGAATCTTCTCGTTGTTTTACTTTCACGATGGCCAAGCTACGCCCAATAAGTGCATTTGGCAAAGATGCGAAGCCCGAAGATGATTGGACAAAGCTTCCGATCGGTGAGGAACGACGGAGGTATCAAAACAAGTTAGCCCAGAGAAAGTTTAGTAAGTTTCATTCCTAATTCTCGCTTGTAGATCTGATAGCTAATTTGTATCAGGGAGAAAGAAGCAGGAGGAGAAAATGGCAAAGGAAAGCGAAGAGCGGCACCGACCTCTTCCTTCTCTTCCTCTTACTTTCCCTACCTCTGTTCCTCTCTCTCCTTCTTACCATCCTCTTCCTCCTCACTCTTCTCCGTCTAGGCAGAATCCACTGCCGACTCCCTCGATCGGTCTTTTCCCAGCTTTCGATCAATAATCTCAACCCGCCGCTGAGCCGTAAGTCCTTCACGAGATGTTTCATTTAGTTGTCGATTTAACTAATTTTGAAAGTGTCTATGGTGAACCATTTGACACCTTAGAATTTTCATACAAGGTCATGGGGATCCCTCTGGCTGCAGCTTCAGAGCCTGTGGCTTCGACTCTCTATCATCCCTCTAATATTTTCAATTTCCAGAACCTGGAGGTCGAAAATTTCCCACCCAACAATGACGCTAGCCCGCCTGCCAACTGGAGCCTCTCTCCAACAAACACTTTCCCAGTCGAAGAGGTGCCGGTTATTGGCTCGGGTTGGCAAGATCCACATTCGGATTGGTGGCCTCTGGGTTCTGAGGGGATGCCAGACTTGTTATGGCAATTTGACACGATGAATGGGGCATAATAGACTGTTAGCCTGCCCATTCCCAAGTGACAAGTCTGAGGGGTCAAGCCTGAGGCGGAGGGCTGGTGGAAAGATTGATGAGGATATCTAGGCATGTTGTTTTAAGATGCGAATCAAATAATGTTATTTCAATCACAATGTCGAAGTATGAATATGAGTAGCCAAATGAGCGTGACCAGCCTCTCCTGACGATATTAAATTTTATGAGGATCCCTTTTGTCGACTACTTTTTCTTCATAAAACTGCAGTTTGAAATTTGTCTGTGATTATATTTTGAAGGAAATCTATTACTTGTGAGAAGCCGTGTTGACCGCTTCTACTGTCAAGAACGCATATTAATTCGCTGATGCATTTGATGAAGATTTTCGAAAGCTCCCCAATGACCTTTCTTTGCAATCATTTGTAAAATCGATAATGACTCTTTGAATAGCTTTCTTTGATTTAACAACATAAATATTCAGTTTAAGTTGCTTATTTCTTATTTTCTGTTTCACACATAATCCTCATCAACTGTATAGTTACAAAATTCCAAGGAGTTTCGATTTTTAATTTGGTAACCCACGATCGATTTAGTAAGCTTTTAAATTTTACTAATATTGCAAAGTCATGTAATTTTATTAGCAACCTATTAATCTCGTTTCATTACCATTTTTGTCTATGATCCTTGGATCGGTTATTTCGATGGTATACTTTTCGGGCTATTACTTCATGTAGCGCTTTGAAAGCATTTACACATCTCATATTCGAGAAGGGCGATATCTGTATCAGACCCGATCATATGTCCACAACAATCTTCCTGGCAGTGATGATGAATTTGCGGGATTTCGAGATCGTATGAAGATAAAAATGAGTTTTTTTCGCTCTCCATGTTTTTGGATATTCATAGACGAAGGTGCACGCTGTAATGGTCATACCTAGCGGTTTTTGGGTTTGAAAATTAAATGGATTTTCTGATCGTTATAATAATGCCATTTGTTGCATAAAGCGACATACGAGTTGTGCCAAATCCATGTACTAGTTGAGATAAGTAGTGTAAATTGGACTTGACGAGTTATAGGGAATGAGCCGCGTGGAACGAGTCGCGTGGAACTATTCATGTGGATAGTCCCGCGGATAGTTGCGTAGAACAATTCGCGTAAGACGAGTCATGTGATATGAATCGTATGAAACGACAAGACGCGTTTTGTTGATAGGATTAGTAGGAGTATTTAACTGATTGAATAGACAGCTGTGAAGGTGACCCAGCACTTAACAGAAACTCAGTGAAGGATAGAGTTATAATTATAGTACTAGAACCACCCTCTTTGTATATAGGGAGGAAATCTCACATTTGGAGAAGGATAAGTTAAAATATTACTTATCTTTATTTTCATACTCATTCAGCATTACGTTCATGTTCATCGAATCATACAGGGGCTCAGGGGTAAGTGAAGGCAGTATGTCTTTACAGGGTTTTTAGTCACCAATTATCATACCAATATGGCGGTTTCCTTTGTTGATCTTTTCTAAGCGAGGACATATTAGGATAAGCTCAAACCCGAAATATCAATTTGATGTGAGAGATTTCTTGGCGACGAAAGTGAAGGCAGTATGTCACTCTTGGCTAAATATTGAATGGTGTCCTTAGAAATCCACATCAAGGATAATATCAAGGATTTCGGTAGATCCATCTCCAGATTCTTATATACAAAGTGTTCCTAATATGAAGATGGTCCCCCCTGAACTCTAACTACCACTTCATATCTCTTTGACATGCTTAGAATGTGTGATCAAAGCTTATCCTCTGTTGAACAGTTGTACCAGACGTCTAGTATAATTTTGCGTTTGTCTGCTTTACTCCGCTGCCTTCCCCGCTCAATCTCTGGATATACATTTTTAATGTAAAGTTTCATCATACCCAACACATTCTCAATTGGATTTAGATCTGGGGAGTATGCTGGCCATGAAATAGGTTGAATTCCATGTGCCATGAGATAATCTCTTGCGGGAGGTGCTTTATATACTGGCGCATTGTCGTGCATAAATAAATATGCACGACCTCCAGTTCACAACAAGGGGAAGGATGTGTTGGCGATAGCCTTCTGAGGTCATCTTGCCCCAGTCGGCTTCCAAAAAAACACAAGGACCTCTCTCGATTCCAGCGAAACAACCCCAAAACATCCAAGAATGATTCTTGCGGTATCTATCAACGACACATGTATTATCATAAGTCTCTCCTTTCTTCTTAGACTGTGAGTAATCAAAAAGCTTTTGGATTTATGTAGGAATTGCTTACCTTTCTAGTCACATAGCTGGGCATAATAGGTCCGTCATTAATCCAAATTTCGTCGCTCCAAAGTACTTGCGACCGCTCTTGTTCTTGTCATTAAAGGTGTTGTTCTGCCCATACTTTCCGTGCCATCATGCGATCCTCTGATAACGGCGGAGACCTTCTCCGAAGGGATCGAGAGTACCCTCTTCCCTTGAGTGCACTACGGATTGCACTTTCTCCGGCAGCCCATGGGGAGAAATGAACTGACAGTTCTAGATAGGAATATTGTCGTGCCTCGCGAGAACTGCAGATGAATTCTTCCAACTGATCGATTTAGTTGAGAGAAAGTTTAGGAGGGCGTACAGTTCTTAATTTAGGAGATGCATGACTAGATTGAATAGTGTTCTTGACTTGTGAATATGTTACTCTTAACTGAGTCGAAATTTGTTTGTGCGTGAATCCCGTCCGATACAATGCAAGTATCTGGGGAAAATCAGTTCGTATCAGTGCCTAGTTCGGTACCAGAATTATACACATACCTCAAGTCTATGATCTCGACTGAGATATGAATCACAAGTTTGGCCTTGTAAAGTAGCTTGAGTATTCATGACTTGAGGATAGTAATTCTAATAAAGTAGATTCTCGGGAAGGTTGTGCTAAATTGCGAATGGCGATCGATAACCTTATCTTTTTCTAATATCTGTAAGATGGTTTAATTAACAATGATGCAGCCGTAAATATTTACGAGCAAATATTTACAGTGGCTTTCTCGATGAAATGAAATCGGTGTGAAAGATTAGATCACATGATCTCGTCTAGCCTAGAAAATTGTATAGCATGGCTAGGATATATCCATATTATGAACCCTGTATATAAAATTTTCAGCAGCCTTCACTTAAACTGAGCCCCTGTAAGAGATAATAACGTAGACGCCGCTTCTCGGTCCATTACGGTTCTATGGAAAATGAGGAGAAATAAGTGATTATCTGAATGTACTTTTGTCGTCCTGCGAAAACAATGTCAGCGCGTTAGATATGTCATGAGGTTTTTGCTTGTTTTAAAACATCAAACTCTTATCTAAGATGTGAAATAATATCTAGCTATCCAGATTCTACTCGAGAGTACGACCTGCACAGTGTACCACTCGCCATTCGACCCAACCCTGGTAATTCATCTGTACCGATAGAAAGCAGCACGTTTATTATATTGCCCTATTTAATCATTGAACGTGACTTGGCGCCGTTAGTATCATTCATATTTTATCGGTAATAAGTATCTGACTTTAGAATAGCACTATTATTACGATCGGAAGATCCATTTATATTCCATTCCCAAAAACCGCTAGTTATTACCATTACAGCTTGTACCTTCTATGAATATCCAAAAAAATGGAGAGCGAAAAAAACTGATATTTATCTTCATACGATCTCGAAATCCCGCAAATTCATCATCACTGCCAGGAAGATTGTTTTGAACATCTGATTGGGTCTGATACAACTCTCACCGTGCTCGAATATGAGATGTGTTAATGCTTTCAAGGCGCTACTTGAAGTAATAGCCCGGAAAGTATACCATCGAAATAACCGATCCAACGATCACAGACAAAAATGGTAATGACACAAGATTAATAGGTTGCTAATAAAATTACATGACTTTGCAATATTAGTGAAATTTGAAAGCTTACTAAATCGATTGTGGGTTACCAAATTAGAAATCGAAACTCCTAGGGATTTTGTAAATCTACAGTTAGAGGGGATTATGTGTGAAACAGAAAATAATAAATAAGCAACTTAAACTGAATATTTATGTTGTTAAATCAAAGAAAGCTATTCAAAGAGTCATTATCGATTTTACAAATGATTGCAAAGAAAGGTCATTGGGGAGCTTTCGAAAATCTTCATCAAATGCATCAGCGAATTAATATGCGTTCTTGACAGTAGAAGCGGTCAACACGGCTTCTCACAAGTAATAGATTTCCTTCAAAATATAATCACAGACAAATTTCAAACTGCAGTTTTATGAAGAAAAAGTAGTCGACAAAAGGGATCCTCATAAAATTTAATATCGTCAGGAGAGGCTGGTCACGCTCATTTGGCTACTCATATTCATACTTCGACATTGTGATTGAAATAACATTATTTGATTCGCATCTTAAAACAACATGCCTAGATATCCTCATCAATCTTTCCACCAGCCCTCCGCCTCAGGCTTGACCCCTCAGACTTGTCACTTGGGAATGGGCAGGCTAACAGTCTATTATGCCCCATTCATCGTGTCAAATTGCCATAACAAGTCTGGCATCCCCTCAGAACCCAGAGGCCACCAATCCGAATGTGGATCTTGCCAACCCGAGCCAATAACCGGCACCTCTTCGACTGGGAAAGTGTTTGTTGGAGAGAGGCTCCAGTTGGCAGGCGGGCTAGCGTCATTGTTGGGTGGGAAATTTTCGACCTCCAGGTTCTGGAAATTGAAAATATTAGAGGGATGATAGAGAGTCGAAGCCACAGGCTCTGAAGCTGCAGCCAGAGGGATCCCCATGACCTTGTATGAAAATTCTAAGGTGTCAAATGGTTCACCATAGACACTTTCAAAATTAGTTAAATCGACAACTAAATGAAACATCTCGTGAAGGACTTACGGCTCAGCGGCGGGTTGAGATTATTGATCGAAAGCTGGGAAAAGACCGATCGAGGGAGTCGGCAGTGGATTCTGCCTAGACGGAGAAGAGTGAGGAGGAAGAGGATGGTAAGAAGGAGAGAGAGGAACAGAGGTAGGGAAAGTAAGAGGAAGAGAAGGAAGAGGTCGGTGCCGCTCTTCGCTTTCCTTTGCCATTTTCTCCTCCTGCTTCTTTCTCCCTGATACAAATTAGCTATCAGATCTACAAGCGAGAATTAGGAATGAAACTTACTAAACTTTCTCTGGGCTAACTTGTTTTGATACCTCCGTCGTTCCTCACCGATCGGAAGCTTTGTCCAATCATCTTCGGGCTTCGCATCTTTGCCAAATGCACTTATTGGGGGTAGCTTGGCCATCGTGAAAGTAAAACAACGTGAAGATTCTTGATGAATTGATGATGTTTATGGAGAGATTGATCTGAGAATGGAATACCAGTATTTATACACGTTGAAAATACTAGTGGAATGGATCACAGGATATTGTGGACGGTGGCAAATCAAAAAATTACCAATCAGCAGCAATTCAATCTGGAGAGTTAGCGGAGCAAGTCAATGGTTGCAAAGCTCCATCAAAAGAGTGAGATGACGACAACTCCAAAACAACGCACCAATGGTCTTAAAGAAAGACGTATATCAATGGTCTAGCTCAATCAAAGTAAAATTTTTCAGAAAGAACATGTCTCGATCACAAGTATCACTAAGGAACATGATTTCATTCATGGAACGATTAATCCAGACAGTGATAACGCCAGCTATTCAGTTTTGGATTCGCAGAGCTTTAATTCATATAAATAGGATAATTTGAATCTCGAAAGACAAATGGAAGCTTTATGGCAGGTTGACATCATTGCTACGACTCCATATATCCAAATGGCGATGACGAATTGATGAAAATTATTTTCAACATCAAATGCAGAAGGCGAGGTCAGACGCCATTTGATCATCATGAAAATTTTGCATTGACGATCAGACCGACTTAGAGGTCTACAGCTAAAGGTCATTTGATGGATGGGATGGAGTTGCGAGTTTAACAAGCATCAAAAATATGGAAGGTGCAATTGATATTGCAACAGAGTTGGATTATTACAGCATTCAGATGTCATTTTGGAAAATAAATGCCGTGTTGAACTACCTGGAGCGGCTCAAACAAATGAGGAGGGAAGGAGCGATATAGTTCTCGGGAATTCTCGGTGCTGATGAAAATTTACTTTGGTTTTCGGACAGTCAAAATTTATTGAATATTCTCAAAATTCAATAATAATTATACTGAAATCAGTTATTCTTCCAGTTTTCTCCTTCATCAAATCAATTAAAATAGATTAAAAAAATAAATTTTGTTTTCTAATATTACAGAAAAATGAAAAGATTGATAATATCACTCTGAGAATGAAGTTTGCTAAAATAAAATAGGCAATCTACTCAAATAAAATGCTTAATACCTTACGTCTAAAGTTTTCTGGCACCAATACTACGGATATTGATACAATACAGACATTTACTTAGATTGAATCAAAATAAAATTTGAACAATAGTCAATTCAAATTCCAATGTAAATAATGATATTAAAGGATACTATAAGCTATCATAATTTAGAATTATTGATTGTGAACGCTTCCGATAGTTACTCATCATTGAAAAACATGAAATATGACAGCTATTAAGATAAAAACAAAATTGTTTCAAATATGGATTTTAATTTCGTTTCGGTTGAATAATTATACCTCAGACATTGAAGCTCTGCCCATTAGATGTTAAATGAAGACAAATATATCGACATAATGATATTGCAATACCGAGCTATTAATCTTCAGAGCAATCTGTCGATATATTCTCTAAATTCGTGGTTATAGACATCTATTTTGTTGAAAGTTGATGATTATTATTATTGATGTTTAATACTTTATTATGTATCAAACTTACATACCTTTTCCTTGTAATAATGCTCATAGCATATTACATGACTAACAGAGATATAATTCAGTGCTTCTTCAATAAAATTGAAAACTTTCACTAAGGTTAAACAATTTTAGTTTTGAAATTTATTCCAAAAGATTTGGAAGGCTTTTTATTCATTTTTGGACAGAGATTGTCATATAAAACATAGCGATTTTACTGGTAAGATAGAAAAATGTTAGTCATACCTTTAATTGCTTTATTTTGAAACATTGTTAAATAATTGTTTTTTAGGACTTCATTTCAATATTTTTTAGTCATGGCCAAAAATTATATTAAATTATCAAAAATGATTTCCTCCAAGTTGCAATAGATGATTTGTCTTCTATGGGCCAATTGATATATGAGAACTATAAGTGAATGCGTTGAAAACTTCAAAATGAAGAACACTCCTAAACCAGGTGTGCAACGAACAGGTCTCTGAATGTAGGACAGAGGTTCCGAATGACGTTTGAGATTGCAGACAACAAAGAGGAACGCGATAATCGTTCGCAAGTAAGTAAAAGGGAGATATGGCCCGCGTTCAGATGGAAGAGCGGGAAGAGAGGAATATGAGGGACACTCGAAGGGAACTCAAAGTCAGAGGTGATAACGACTCATTATAGAGACAAGAGATCGATAGTCGGGATTGTCAAGAACAAAAATTTAATCCTAAACATAGAATTCAAAACTTGAAGATTCACGAACACAAAAATAAAATTATGTACTTATATAAAGGAAACTTTGAACAAAATAAAGTTTTGCTGGCACTCAGATAGCTGAGCCGCTGGCTACCAGCTCAGGGAATCCAGGTAAAATGATAACTAATAGATAATTACAGAGAAGTTTGTTACTTTTGTCAACGAATTGTGTTTTTGACCAAATTGGATATCTCATACAGAGCTACGCATATAATATTCTGAAGTTATTTTCATTACATATTATATTTTTTTCCCCAAAACCGTACAATTAATTGAACCTTAATAGTTCATTGCATGTAGAATATTGCTACTATAACCTTAAATTATTTGACTGTATAGGGCCTTGTAGTTCATCAGTTTATCTGTTGGGTGAAGTTTTCAAATACGAATATGATGATAAACTATAGATGTGCTTGTAATTGTTATTTCTAAAACTGAATCTGACCTCCAGTTGTCAAATCTATAACTTGAAAGGAAATCTACGCGCTCTAGCCAGAAAGTGGCATGTTACCATATACCACATGACAATTCCTTTAACTGCGCATATATTGCAGTGATAACAACAATATCATATCAGAAAACCCTTTTACATATAGAAATACCTTGCCCATAAAGTTCACGGCCCTGAAAAATTCGAAATCTAGAATACAATTTTTAATTTCCAAAATAGAACCCAAGGTCAAAAAAGGAAGTGGGTGGTTGCATTCACTTAGTTACTCGTCCAAATTACTATCATTCTGAAGTAAGATATTTGCTTATCGAAACTGTTTATGTCTTTTTAATCTCACTATCTTATAGTTCTAGTCATTCTTTGAGAAGTCGGTGTAACAGCTGGTGAGCTGGATTGTTCCTGTAGCCTATATGGCGCATAGGCGTGCATAGACCTTACAGGGATAAGAACGTGGGGCATGGGGCAATGTGCGTGGGGCAAAGTAAATGGGGCACGGTGCACAGGGCATAATCAGATATGAGATGGCGACTAGCCGAAACGAGAAGTACCCTTGATATGCGTAGGCTTGCTGTCACAGGGACCTTTTGATACACGAGGACTTCCAGGAACCTTTATTGATATCAGGGTTGGGGCGAGTCATTAGACTGCAGTGAGGGTTGTATATAGACTTGTTGAGTAGCGATATAGTTTACTTCCTTATAGAATTGAATATTTACTACCTCTACACACTTAGCTCCGCAGGCGCTCCTGTCTAGACCGTGACAGTAGGATAGAAATCAGATCATAACTCTGTTGTCTGATATATCTGGACTTAGCTTTCCTAACAAACTATGCTTATGCCCATCGGTCAGACGGTCTAGGAGTACATGCCATACAATTTTCTTCTCAGTATTACCTGCGCAAGTGTCATCGCCGAGATCTATCACCTTTGCTCCCTTTCAAAATATCCTTGACCAATACAACGCGTGCGAAACTGAAATATTGCTTAGCCCTCGGCATTTTTTAAATTATTGTGCAAGAGGACAATATTCCTATCGGGTGGATCTGCGAGAGCATATCTATTTCTCGTGGCTCCGACTACTTATTTAATTACCCAACTGTGTAGCCAAAAGCCATGAAGATTTGTCTCAGGTTCAATAAACACGAGGAAGCTTGGAGTTGGACTTAGTAATCGTGGACTTTGCTTTATTTGTCAAATGATCCAAAAACAGTAGAGCCCATGATTTCTCTGTACTTCAGTGTTTTTGAGACGGCTTTGATAGCTGTCAGTGCAAGGGCGGGAATCTAGATTCAGGGGAGGAATGTGATTCTGTAATTGAAAAACATGTATTAGAGTGTCTTTATAGGCGGCCGCAATTGCGCGCATAAACTTAGTTTGAATTAATTCCATCTTCGTGGCCAGCAAAGATGACTTTGCGTTGGACCATGTAAGTGCGGCAAAAGATAGGCCAGGGTAAGTGATCACAGTGTACAGTTGTCAAGAGAAATTGAAGGTTGTTCCTTAAGTAGATCTTACTGTAGAAATTTGGAAGGGATTAGCAACAGTTTGTTAAGACTGATTAGGCACTTATCACGATCTTGCAGATTTTGGAATGTAAGAGGCTGTTAATCGTTAGCTGTGGAGTTCTTTATTACTCCAGCTCAGAAAACAGATCGCTATATATATAATATCTATTTAAAGAAACAGAAAAATAGTGATTTATGTTAATACGGTTTAGCGTATTTACCAGCCTCACAACTTTATGGAAAGATTAGTACGTGCAGATCTACGTTAGTGCAAACGACTATCACATCCAAAGTTGGACGTTACTTGTTTCGAGATAGCAATCATTTCAACACTTACGACCCGATCGAAAACGAATGGTGCATGAGTTGACAAATTAAGCTTGAAATTGGGAAGAACTTCAGGTACTTTAACCTGAGTCTCTTGATGCAGCTCTATTTCTTCGATAAAAAATTCTTGATGAAAGATTGAATTTGGAGCGGAATCGCGTGATCTGAATTGGGTAGATTTTCTTTGAAATTCATATCATTCCATGGCACCTAGCCCACGATGGGTATTCCGTGTAAACTCTATCCAGATTTTGATCCATTGATTTATTCGATTTGGAGTAGGAGAGGACATTGAAATTATCAGCAAAACCTACACCGAAAATCCTAATCTGCAGTCTCTCACAAATACCAACCCATTCAGTGTTATAAGAAAAAAATACTTTAGGCGACAACGGAGAGCCTTGGGAATCGCTTTGGGTGATAGCAAAGATTCCCGACTCTTTTCTACTGACGACTAGCAAGTTGGTCTGATTCGAGAGAATACACGACATCCGATGAACGAGCCACATAGAGGTGCCAATGCTTCGAAGTATGTGAAGTAGTATAATCGGATCAACTGATTCGAACACACCAGCAATATGCAGAGAGAGTAAGAAGATCACACGTTTCTTCGAGACTCATATTGTTTAAATTTGGCTCGTAAGTAGATCAAGAGCTGTATCAGTTGTGAAAAAAGGGCGATTTCCATTCTTAGGCATTGTGAGTAGATTGTAAGTCTCCGCAAGTCAAGTAGGATGTTTCACAGTGATTAGTTGAACAATCTTCCGCATTTTTGATAGCATTGCGATTGTATACCAGGCACCAGGTTTATGGTAGGTACTTTCACCTTGTTTACAGAGTAATACTTTGCAAGTCCTCTCGAACTTGTCAAGAAAGTAACTCGATATCCAACATCTCTGCTCGTTCGCTCTTAGTGAGTTGACTAATAAAGCTCCAAGCGCGCGAAGGAAGTAGTGAGGTATTTCGTCCCCTCTTGGTGATGATAGTTCCGCCTCTATATTCAGGGTCTGGAAGACTTCTTTGGAAGTCATGGTTAGGGAAATCAAAAGCTGGACAGGCATTTTCATGAGATGAAATTCACTCGTAGAGAGATTCTATCCTTGTCCGGAAAATCCTCAAGGTTAGCAGTTGTATGAGGAAAGAGGTTTTCCCGAAATGTCTGAACCTTTTCTTGAAACGTTATATGGGAGATATCAATAACGCGGAGAGTAGGTACTCTCATTTGACGTGAAGATTTTCCTCGAACCGAACAAGCAAATTTCCTGATATCACTTGAAACGAAGGCATCGTGGAAAGCCTAATTTAGTGATTGAATCATTTGAACAGGTAACGACTTGTTATTCAAATTGAAATAGGGGAGGCAGTGTATGATATAGGTCTTTTATCTAAATCTTGAATCCTGTATTTGAGCGAATTGATATACTAAATTCAAAACATTGAATCATTGGATATTAAGTTGTAGCAGCTGGATGAAGTACACATTTGGATCATCCCCTTTTATCAAAAGAAATCTAAATTTATAGATTCAAAACAAATAATAGTCTTTATTGGGTGGTGAGAAAGCAATTGAATATTGCAAGTAAATTTGAAGGTATCAACGCTAATAAATTTATCCACATATATCTTTTGAATGATATCAAGTGTTCAATAGAATTTGTCACTTGTAACTTATTTCTTTATATTGTAATTGATCCGAATATAATGATACGCAAATCAAACAACCTCCGACGATTATTCGGTAAGCAATATAATGTCCTGAAGACATGTTCCTTTCAAATATTATGACAAATTTTGTCTGGGGAGAAAATCGAGATTCAGTTGTAAAAAATTTCTGTTTGAAATATCTAATTTTCTTTCTTTGAACGAATTGCAGTTCCAGTAGTAGAGATTCTGAAGTCTGTCGCCTTGAACTAAAATTATTTTACTACCTGGTTTTTTAATCTTTATTTTTTCAATAAAGCTGAACTATATGAAATTTAATAGATAACGTCTCGTTATTCAGGATAATATCAATCGGAAATTCTCGCATACCAAATTACTGGTGAGCAGAGATTTCACAAGAGCTGCATCGCTCTTTCCCTCCTTATATGTTTTAGCCGCTCCAGGTAGTTCAACACGGCATTTATTTTCCAAAATGACATCTGAATGCTGTAATAATCCAACATTGTTGCAAGCTCAATTGCACCTTCCATATTTTTGATGCTTGTTAAGCTGGCAACTTCATCCCATCCATCTAATGACCTTTAACTGTGGACCTCTGAATAGGTATGATCACTAACGCAAATTTTTCATGCTGATCAAATGGCGTCTGACCTTGCCTTCTCGATTTGATTTGGAAAATAATTTTCATCAATTCGTTATCGCCATTTGGATATATGGAGTCATAGCAATGATGTCAACCTGCCATAAAGCTTCCATTTGTCTTTCGAGATTCAAATTATCCCATTTATATGTATTAAAGCTCTCCGAATCCAAAATTGAATAGCTGGCGTAATCACTGTCTGGATTAATCGTTCCATGAATGAAATCATGTTCCCTAGTGATAATTTTGATCGAGAAATGTTCTTTCTGAAAAATTTTACTTTGATTGAGTTAGACCATTGATCTACGTCTTTCTTCAAGTCAATTGGTGCGTTGTTTTGGAGTTGTCGTCATCTCACTCTTTTGATGAAGCTTTGCAACCATTGACTTGCTCCGCTAATTCTCCACATTGAATTGCTGCTGATTGGTGATTTTTTGATTTGCCACCGTCCACAATATCCTGTGATCCATTCCACTAGTCTTTTCAACGTGTATAAATACTGGTATTCCATTCTCAGATCAATCTCTCCATAAACATCATCAATCATCAATAATCTTGTCGTTGTTTTACTTTCACGATGGCCAAGCTACCCCCAATAAGTGCCTTTGGCAAAGATGTGAAGCCCGAAGATGATTGGACAAAGCTTCCGATCGGTGATAAACGACGGAGGTGTCAAAATAAGTTAGCTCAGAGGAAGTATAGTGAGTTTCATTCCTTTTTCTCGCTTGTTGATGTGATAGCTAATTTGCATCAGGGAGGAAAAAGCAAGGGGAGAAAATTACCAAGGAAAGGGAAGAGCGCCACCGACGTCTTCCTTCCCTTCCTCTTCCTCTTCCTCTTCCCCCTCCTACCTCTGTTCCTCCCTCTCCCTCTCCCTCTCAACCTCTCCAAACTTCTCACCCTTCGACGTCTTGGCAAAATCCACTGCCGACCCCCTCGATCGGTCTTTTCCAAGATTTCGATCAATACTATCCACCCGCCATTGAGCCGTAAGTCCTTCACGAGATGTATCTTTTAGTTGTCGATTTAACTAATTTTGAAAGTGTCTATGGTGAACCATTTGACACCTTAGAATTTTCATACAAGGTCATGGGGATCCCTCTGGCTGCAGCTTCAGAGCCTGTGGCTTCGACTCTCTATCATCCCTCTAATATTTTCAATTTCCAGAACCTGGAGGTCGAAAATTTCCCAGCCAACAATGACGCTAGCCCGCCTGCCAACTGGAGCCTCTCTCCAACAAACACTTTCCCAGTCGAAGAGGTGCCGGTTATTGGCTCGGGTTGGCAAGATCCACATTCGGATTGGTGTCTTCTGGGTTCTGAGGGGATGCCAGACTTGTCATGGCAATTGGACACGATGAATGGGGCATAATGGACTGTGAGCCTGCCCACTCCCAAGTGACAAGTCTGAGGGGTCAAGCCTGAGGGGGGAGGGCTGGTTGAAAGATTGATGAGGATATCTAGGCATGTTATTTTAAGATGCGAATCAAATAATGTTATGTCAATCACAATGTCGAAGTATGAATATGAGTAGCCAAATGTGCGTGACCAGTCTCTCCTGACGATATTGAATTTTATGAGGATCCCTTTTGTCGACTCCTGTTTCTTCATAAAACTGCAGTTTGAAATTTGTCTGTGATCATAATTTGAAGGAAATCTATTTCTTATGAGAAGCTGTGTTGATCGCTTCTACTGTCAAGAACGTATATTAATCAGCCGATGCATTTGATGAAGTCTGTCGAAAGCTCCACAATGACCTTTCTTTGCCATCATTTGAAAAATCGATAATGACTCTCTGAATAAATTTCTTTGGTTTAAGAACATAAATATTCAGTTAAAATTACTTATTTATTCTTTTCTGTTTCACATATAATCTTCTTTAACTGTAGAGATGCATAAATCCCAGGAGTGCTGGTTTGTAATTTGATGTCATGATCGAATCATTAGGCTTTCAAATTTCATGTATATGGCAAAGTCATGCAATATTATCAGCAATCTGTGAACCATGTTTCATTATCATTTCAGTCTGTGATAATAGGATCGGTTGCTGCGATGGTTTACTTTCCGGGCTATTTCTCCAAGTCGCGCTTTGAAAGCTTTGATTCATATCGCAGTTATGCTGGTGAAATCTGGATCAGATCCCGATGAATGTTTATAATAATCTTTAAAGTGGTGATGATTTGTTAGCGGGATGATGAGAGCGTACATAGATATCTGTTAGAGTATACATGTCGTTTAGCCCAGGTTTAGTTGTGTTTTAGGTCGGCGTTTTGGTTTGGAGTTGTCTTTGTTATTTTATTCCTCTTATTCCGTCATTGTATCATGTATTGGACGAAACTGACGTTTTGGAAGTTCTCTGGTTAATCTTATGAATTGTAACAAACTACCTTGGATTGTTTTGGGATGTTATTTTGGATGTATATGTTAGGGCACTCGTTATTCGGTGAACTCTTTACGCTTAGTTTTCTGTCTTCTCGAGACTACAGAATTAAAGCCAATCACCTTCAGTCCCCCGTCTTCAGTACCCTTTAGTTTTTAGTACCCTTCAGTCTTCGGTTGTCAGGAATAGGCCATGATTCATTGCGGGACTGATATTAGGTAATATCAGGTGATATCATGTGTCAGGATTAGCGCTTACTGAATGCTGTCACGTGAATAATAATCAAGTCACGTGTTGTCGCTAATGGAGGTTTAGCCTTCTAGAATCTTCTGTACTTCCGTCTGAACACTAGGGATTTTGCGTTAGGGCTCTATAGGTTTCCATACTATTCTCTCTCTTGTAATGGTTGATGGGCTTCTACAGCATTCTTTAATATTCTATGTAATTCTAAGATGGCCTGGTTGTCGGCCAGATGGCCCTTGTAGAGATGGAGTTAGGCTTGTGTATAAATAGTGGCTTTCCCTCTGTCTCTAGATGCTCTTCAGACCTGAGTCTTGTTATCTACCGTTGTTCAATATAATCTTGTCTTGATTCACAGTCATTGTCATTGTCTAGATTCATAGCTATTGTTATTGTCTTGTCCACCGAGTTCATAGTCCTCGCCCGTAGTCCACAGCCACAGTCTACGCCAACAGTCCATAGCTTACAGTTCACGTCCAAGGGTTCTTTGATCACACCTAGCCACGCCTCTTACATTACTCAGGTCTCGCCAAAAAAAAAAAAAACTTCATATCTTCCGAGATGTCTGAGAGTTTAAACCAAGTCTTTGAGGAGTTGTCCCGTGTTACGGATCCTATGGAATTTTTAGAAGGGGTTCAGGGGAACCCAGGGATGGTATTGGGTGCAATCAAGGAGTTAATGAAACAACACAAAGATTTTGGAACGGCTACATCTATTGTCCATGCCGCTCAGTCACAGCTTTCAGAGAAAAACGCCGAGTTAAGCAGAGTTAATACGGAGTTGGAATCGGCACAAGCCAAGATAAAGCGACTGGAAAAGAAGGCATCATCTCCCTCGGACTCATCACGAATTGATACCACGCTGAGTAAATTTGTCGAAGTTCTAAGCAGGCAGCTACCCGTTCAACCTCGATCAGTTGACGTTAGTGGAGTATTTACTTTCTCGGGAGATAAGCAAAAGTTCGCGACTTGGAAGGAAAATATTCTTCTGAAGTTGAAGTCAAATTCGGACCATTTTCCTACTGAGGTGTCAAAAATGAATTTTGTATATTCTAAAATGAACGAAGAATGTCAAGCTCATCTCCATTCTTGGATTTCGGAAGGAGAACTTAAGTTTCCATCACTAGACTCCATGTTAACAGTTCTAGGCATCCTCTTTGACGACCCAAATCGCGTTCGTGACGCCAAAGTAAGGCTCCATTCGAATCCGCAACGCAATAAACCTTTTTCTGCTTGGATTGCAGAAATCAGGCGGGACGCAGCAATCTCTGGTTATGATAAACATCCTGAGCCGCTGAGAGATATCATTTTTCTGAACCTCAGCCTTGAGTTGAAGCAGGCAATAATTCACGAGAAGGATATTGAGGATTTAGAATTGGACCAAGCAATTGCTCGGCTTCAGGATATTGAGAATAAGCAAAAATCTTTCGCCGACTCTTGGGCAAAGTTGGGTCCTCGGAAACCTTTCTTTCCCATAAATTCCACGTTGAGCCGCCCAAACTCTATCGATAAGCTAACAACAACTCAGGGTGGTGACGCAATGGACTTATCAGCCTCACAGCTTCAACCTCATGGTCCGTTAAATCCGCAGGAGAGAGAGCGACGTCGAAAATTAGGTCTTTGCTATTACTGTGGGAATGGAAGGCATAAGGCTACCGAATGTAGGATAAAGATGAATCGATCTGCTGTCTCAGGTCATCTAGCTGAAGTTTCAACGTCGGAGGTTGTTGGTAGCTCGGAAAACGCCTGAGCTCTCCAGAAAGTCGCCTGGGGAGCTTAACTCAGACTTTGGTACTTTCAGTTTCTCAAATCCACGGAGATTATTATAATAGAATAGGGCATTTAGTTATAAATTGTACTCTTAGAAATCGAGATTTTCAAGCTATTAAATCTCTTGCCCTCATTGACAGCGGTGCCTCTGGCTGTGGATTTATTGATACCAAGTTTGCGCACGCACATAATTTTGACCTGATCCAACTTGATCATCCTCGCAGTCTTAAAGTATTTGACGGTACAGAATCAGTCTCTGGTCAAATAACTCATCTTGCCAAGACCTATCTTGAAATTGAAGGACATACGGAAGAGCTCCATTTTTATGTTACGAATCTGGGATACTTTGACATCGTACTGGGACTGCCATGGCTTCAACAGCACAACCCAAGGATTAATTGGACCGACGAATTGGTGATTTTTGATAATCCAAGCTGTTCTAGTCACTCAAAACCCTATGCCATTATTGTAAAGGCCATTCCACAGCATGAGGTGATTAAGTACAAAAATATGGTCGATAAAGCATTACGATCTAAGAAATTGTCTTTGATAAAATCCTGTGATTTGGATACTTTCGGGGAGCTAACAGCCAATGGTGACAATGCCATTATGTCGATCACGCTGAAAGATATAGAGGAGGCTTTGAAGGATAAGCCTAGAATAAATCCAGCAGAAAAACTTCCAAAGGAGTACCACGAGTTCCTTGCAGTATTTTCAAGAGACGAAGCCGATAAGTTACCACCACACAGACCAAGCGACCATC
This sequence comes from Podosphaera xanthii, assembly GCA_028751805.1. Lineage (NCBI taxonomy): Eukaryota > Fungi > Ascomycota > Leotiomycetes > Helotiales > Erysiphaceae > Podosphaera > Podosphaera xanthii. The sequence goes on from JAPWIX010000010.1 coordinate 1,635,478, forward strand.
AAATAATTCTCAAACCTGGTACTGAGCCCCCTTGGGGTCCATTGTATGGTATGTCAAAGGAAGAATTACAAGTTTTAAAGAAGTACATTAAAGAGAATCTGGAAAAGGGTTTCATAAGACCTAGTACATCACCAGCCGCATCTCCTGTTCTCTTTGTTAAAAAGCCTGGAGGTGGTCTCAGGTTTTGTGTTGACTATAGAGCCTTAAATGATATAACAGTCAAAAATCGCTATCCAATCCCACGAATCCACGAGACATTGTCACTTTTAGGGAAGGCAAGATTTTTCACAAAGCTAGACGTTATATCAGCTTTTCATCGAATGCGCATTGCTCAAGGACATGAGTATCTAACCGCATTCAGGACTCGTTTTGGCCTATATGAGTATCAAGTTATGCCCTTTGGACTAGCCAATGCACCAAGCTCATTCCAAAACTATATTAACGATGCATTAAAGGAGTATTTAGACGAATTTTGCACCGCTTATATCGACGACGTCCTTATCTTCAGCCAGTCCCTCGAAGAACATCGTCAGCATGTCAGGAAAGTTTTGGCTCGATTAGAAAAGGCAGGATTACAAATCGATATAAAAAAATGCGAGTTCCATGTGCAATCTGTGAAATTCCTCGGCTTAATAATATCAACTCATGGTATTAAAATGGACCCCACTAAGTTGGAAGCGATTGACGCTTGGCCGGAACCCAAAAACATCAAAGAAGTACAAAGGTTTATTGGTTTCATCAACTTTTATCGTCGCTTTATTAATAAGTTTGGAACTATTGTCTTACCCTTAACAGATTTGGTCAAAAAAGATCAACCTTTTGTATGGGGATCTAGTCAAGAGGAGGCTTTTCGGACTATCAAAGCAAAGTTTCGAGATGATATAGTCCTACAGCACTTCGACTGGGAGAAGCCTGCACGCCTAGAAACAGACGCTTCTGATCAGGGTACCGGGGGAGTATTGCTCCAACCAGATGACACCTCGACGTGGAGACCTGTAGCCTTCTTTTCTAGAAAAATGTCTCCAGCTGAATCTAATTATGAAATTTATGATAAAGAGTTACTGGCTATCGTTCAGGCCTTTGAGGAGTGGCGCCCTGAGCTTGAAGGGTCTTCAGATCCGGTCGAAGTTGTAACAGATCATAAGGCTCTGGAATATTTCATGAAGTCTAGACTACTGAGCCGTCGGCAGGCGAGGTGGAGTGAGTTTTTATCTCGCTTTAACTTCAGAATTGTGTACCGACCTGGTAATCAAAATGGTCCAGCTGATACGCTTTCTCGCCCATCTGGAATTCCTGACCCGGCTCTGAAAAAATTTCTGGAGCAACGACTTTTGAAACCACAGAATTTATCCCCTGGCATGAGTGATAATTTATTGTCAGCCAACAACCTTGTAGAAGAGGAAGCAGATGGCTTACCTGTTATGTGTAATCCACGGAGTACGCAAGACCTTTCTAAACCTTTGTCAATCGTAGAACGTATACGAAAAGCAATTCCTCAGGATGAATCCCTCGAACCTGTTATTCGAGCTATCCAAGGACAGAAAACATCGAGAGTAAAAAATTTTACTCTTTCGGAATGTAAATGGAACGATAATTTGCTATACTATCGAGGCAGCATTGTTGTCCCTCAATGTGATCATGACAAAGAGCTGCCCACAGATATTATTGATTCCTATCACAGTCCTCCAGCGTCGGGTCATCAGGGAGCAGCAGCCACTTATGCTACTCTTTCAAGGCAATTCTTTTGGCATGGAATGTTAACTCAAGTCAAGAGATTTGTAAGAAATTGTCATACTTGTGCACGAATCAAGCCATCACGAGAAGGAGCCCAGGGTCTCCTCAAGCCATTGCCCGTATCAACACAGAGGTGGCGGCATATTGCTATGGATTTCATTGTCGATCTACCAGCCAGTCAAAGTTGGGATGGGGTGGAGTACAAATCTATTCTTGTAGTAGTTGATCGGATGACTAAGCAGGCTCACATGATCCCTTGCAATGACATGACGTCAAAGCGAACGGCTTACCAATTCTACAAGGAGTGTTTTCGAATCCATGGTCTACCTGATTCAATTGTATCTGATAGAGGTTCTCAATTCACCGCCGAATTCTGGAAATGGCTTTGCAAATTGCTTCAAATCGATCACCATTTGTCAACGGCTTTTCATCCTCAGACAGATGGCCAGACGGAACGAATGAACTCTCGCATAGAACAGTATCTTCGGGCATATGTGAACTTTACTCAAAATGACTGGGTTCGTTATTTGCCATCTGCAGAATTTGCTTTGAATAACCATGATTCTCAAGTAACTGGAATTTCACCTTTTATGGCTGTATATGGTCTTCATCCAAGATCCGGCTCAGAACTCTCGGCTCCCCTCACCGGACCTCCTGTCCCAGCGTCTGTGCGTTTTGAACGTATGGACGCCGAAAATATTGTTAAACATGCTAAGAAAGTTGAAGAATTCATGGTCAACAACATAATGTACCACACGGGAGAGCAGGAGGAGCAAGCTTATAAGAAAAGAGTTGCTGCAAGAAACTTTCAGGTTGGAGATCTTGTGTGGTTAAACTTTAAAAATATAAAATCTCTAAGGCCTTGTAGAAAACTAGATTTCAAAAACGGAGGTCCTTTTAGGATACTTAAATCAGTGGGAAATTATGCCTACAAACTGGAGCTGCCGAAGTCGGTAAAAATCCACCCAGTATTTCATGTGTCGCTACTTTCTCCTGTAGCCGAAGATCCTCTACCTGGACAGACTCCCATACGCCCACCGGAGCTAGTCATTAATGATCAAAATCAAGACTATGAAGTTGAAAGAATTCTTGAGACCCACTGGAATAACGGAGAACTACACTACCTTATTCGATGGAAAGGTTATGGACCCGAAGATGATTGGAGCATTCCTTCGAGCCAGACAGATGGATTTAGTGATTTAGTGAAAGAATTCCACGCCCTCAATCCTTCTGAGCCATGCCCAAATACTCTTTTCTCGAAACCTGCGCCAAAGCTTGGAAAGAATTCTAAGAAGAAACCTGGCTCAGAGCCTCGCAGGAGCTCGGCTAGGTTGAGGGGGGGTAATGTCAGGAATAGGCCATGATTCATTGCGGCACTGATATTAGGTAATATCAGGTGATATCATGTGTCAGGATTAGCGCTTACTGAATGCTGTCACGTGAATAATAATCAATTCACGTGTTGTCGCTAATGGAGGTTTAGCCTTCTAGAATCTTCTGTACTTCCGTCTGAACACTAGGGATTTTGGGTTAGGGCTCTATAGGTTTCCATACTATTCTCTCTCTTGTAATGGTTGATGGGCTTCTACAGAATTCTTTAATATTCTATGTAATTCTAAGATGGCCTGGTTGTCGGCCAGATGGCCCTTGTAGAGATGGAGTTAGGCTTGTGTATAAATAGTGGCTTTCCCTCTGTCTCTAGATGCTCTTCAGACCTGAGTCTTGTTATCTACCGTTGTTCAATATAATCTTGTCTTGATTCACCGTCATTGTCATTGTCTAGATTCATAGCTATTGTTATTGTCTTGTCCACCGAGTTCATAGTCCTCGCCCGTAGTCCACAGCCACAGTCTACGCCAACAGTCCATAGCTTACAGTTCACGTCCAAGGGTTCTTTGATCACACCTAGCCACGCCTCTTACATCGGTCTCCTTCAGCTACTTATCTCCTATCCTTTCAGTTCTTTAGTTCTTACTTTTCGGTTGCCTTATAATCCTTTGACCTCAGCCTCGAGCTTCCGATCTTCCGATTCCCTGCCGTCTTACTCTTGCCTCTCGTCGTCGAGTCACGTGCAGGTCACCACTCTGACAATGTTCATGAGATTTTTTCGCTTTTTTATTTTTCGGGTATTCACGAAAGAAGTTTCATGTTGTTGAGGTTTTATGTAGCTGTTACTGGGTATGATATCCTTATATCTGTGTTCAAAACTTCGAAAGAGAAATCTTTCCCTAGGAATAGATTTATTTCGAAAAGCCTGCGTAGGCCAGTAAGGCGATGAATCAGTTTTATGAAATCAATAAAGCACATTAAACTATTAGCAGAGATATCTTTCCATACAGGTACGCCAAGGTGATTTATCATTAGTACCTCTAGATCTCACCACTATCGAATGCTCATAAACACTTTAACAGGTAAAGTGAAAGCCGACTGATGAAAATTTGAAGTTTGCAATTCAATGGTGGTGCTAGTCATGTGCATCATTGGTTCGGATAAAAACAATGGTCCATGATTCCTAAAATTTTAGAATCCAACAAGTAAGCAGGCAGAGGTGGTGATGCAAAGTAGGCCTTTCGTTAGCAGTATCGGATGTGAAAGTTCCCTGGGCAGTCCTATGGGCAGAGATTCACAACGCATGTTCTTGACATGGACTGCAAGAGGGGAATCGAGTTTCGAGACGAACGTGAATTGTTAAAAAGCGGTGTGATAGCTTTATGGCACATAGAAAAGAGATGGCGCTTTGGACAAATTATTATACCTTGGATTGACTCCTTGAGAACAAGTACATTGAACTAAGTGTAAGTATCTATGTGCAAGGCAGATGTGACTTCAGCAGATCCCACCCATCATATCAAAATTCTCATTCAAGACTGTCACATCCCATCCAAAGTATTTAACCTTCGTCAAAAATCTTCGACGTCCACCCTCTTCTGGCCAGAAATGAAAAATATGGTCGTTCCGGTAAATGATGCTGGTGGACTGTTGCTTAGGCTACCGCACCGAGGCCTCGAAGGGGGCGACGATCGCACCGTAAAATTTGAGTTTTGATATTGGTTAAGCAAGATTCAGCTCTCATGAGTAACAGTATTTGTTCAGTTTGCGGTGTTCGCGCACAGCTATTATTGATATGGAAACAGACGGTGGCTCGTAACACTGAAGTCATTATCACAGTGAATTTATTCTCTTCACAATAACCTTCAAAAGGTTAGTTCCTTTAAACTCATATCCAGTAAATTATACGACTCAGAAGTTGAGGTTGCGGTAAATCGTTATTCACGAATAGACTGATACACAATAAAAGTATTAAATTCTCTTGAGGACTAACTACCGTGACCTTTCTCATAAAATTCCATGACCAACACCTACTCCGATTATCTTTCTCCCAAGCAATCTTCCCAACATCATGACCTGTGTTTCCGAATCCCTGGTCTGGTCCTAGTAATGTCTCTCCCTAGCCCCTGTCTAGAAGGTCAGACGTTACCGTTTCTATACTCGCTTAGCGTGATGTTTCTTGACCAGGACGGGTTGCAAGGATCAACTCAGCCACAACCAATCGGGCCTAGCCCGTCACATAATGATAGAGTAAACTCAGGAGATGATCTGTGTAAAGGATATAATGTTTTTCTTCTCAAACGCACGGTCTTGTATATACAAAACAAAGGACCTCCAATCATTAGTCTCAACCCAATTTAGCCCTTACACTTGTGCCGTGATGTTTGTATGATGATATCCGAAGTGTTTGCTGTTATTATTGTTGTTATAGTTGTTGCCCGTGTCAGCTGACAACTGATGCCTCCGATATTATTTGTAGTCAATTAGCAGTAGCTAGGCTAAAATTAGACGTTCAATATGGGTGATATTGACAAGGACAAAGGCATATTCTCACACCTCTCCCTCAGACTGGACCAAATAATAAAGTCTATGTAAGTCTGGATAGCAAAACTCACATAAAGTCATCTCGTCCGCATTATCGCAGTACCACACAACAAAATATCAATACCCTATGTGGACGCTCTGCAACTCCATGACTGAAGAAGACGGCATAATGGATCATAATGACTCTTACGCGTCATCATACTCTAACTTTCATCCTGACTACTTTAACCCAAACAAATACCCACCTCCACCCTCTCTATGCCCAAACCCAAGCTTTCCAAACAATGCAATGGCCTCCACCAGCGCACCACAACCACCTACGCCCGCTAGAACAAGCGAAGGAATCCACCCAAGTCTTCTTGGCATTGCTGCCGCCAGGGAGAAATCAGAACGAGAACGAAAGCAGAGGATGGGCTTAGCTCAGGAATTTTCACAAAAAATCGACGCCTGGGCGAAATCCAACGCAGGAACAGAAGATGCGCCGCTACTAGCGCTGTTCATAGAAAAGATCCCACCCATCGTGACTGTGATTGGCATTGCTCAAGCACCCGAAGCACCCTGTAAAAATCCTCCCCCAAGATTGTAAGGGTAGTGGACTGGGGCGTAGACCGTGGACTCTGTGGACAAGAAAACATCAATAGCTGTGGATCAACTCAAGATTATATTTGAACATTGAATAGCTAACAAGACTCAGGTCTGATGAGCCTCTAGGTACAAAGGGAAGGCCACTATTTATACAAGTCTAACTCCATCCCCACAGGGGCCATCTGGCCAACACCCAGTCCATCATAGAAATACATAGAATACTTAAGAATGCTGTAGAAGTCCATCAAACATTACAAGGGAGAGAATAATGTGGAAACCTATAGAAACTTAACCCAAAACCCCTCGTGTTCAAACAGAAATACAGAAGTTTCTAGAAGAGCGGACCTAGCCACATGATATTACCTGAATGGATCATTACTCACGTGACGCTAGTAAACAACCGCTGTTCCTGATAAAGATCAAGCACAGTAACAGCTGTCACTAGGATGACAAAACCGGTGGAGGGTCCCAATCTGGCCCTCTCCAAAAGGCCGCAGGAGGTCAAGTCTCCTTGGGTCACAATAGCCAGGAAAGCAGCAAAACTTCCAACACCACCTGCTGCCATAACAATCCGTAAGCCTGTTATACAGAAAAAGTCGGCTATACAAGAAATGCCAAAAGAAGACAGATGCCTTTTTCATCAGCTGGGTCCAGAACACGAGTGGCGCAAGTTGTCACTAGTAAAAATCAAAAAGATAATCTCCGAACGGGCTGGAGTAGCGCCCTCGGCAATTACGGCAATTTCACAAGTCAGGTCCGGTCTGGCAATTGAGTGTGCGTCAGACGCGCTCAGAGAGTCAATCCTAGGGATGGCACCATCTTTTGAGAAAGATAACACGACCATTGAGGCGACGTTGGACTGGACATCCGTCATTGTGCCACACGTACCCCTCTACATTAAAACAATGGACTGCAGGTTGACCGTGACTAAAGAAATAGTGATAAAATAGTCTGAGTCTGCCTGCGGCGTGACACCAGTCCAGGTTCGACCTAACAACGTGAAAGAAGGCCAGTATACTACGAGCTGGATTATTTACTTCAAGCAAAAGCCAGTAAACCTGAAATTTAGGTTGTTCGAAGAGAGTGGACCAACCATACCATTCACACGACGTCGGCTTATAGAGCAGTGCCAAAGATGTTGGGGATTCCATACTACACAGGCATGCGTTAAAGGACAAAGATGTGCACGCTGCACAGGTGCTCACGTGACAACAGAGTGTCCGGTTAAGGTACCTAAATGTGAGAACTGCGCAGGACCTCACGAGTCGACCAACTTAAATTGTATGGCTCGTCCCAGGCGCCAGCACGGAGTACTCTATCCACGCACACCAGTGGAGCTCAAAGACATCCGAGAACGCGGACATCGAGATTTCCATGCTGCTCTAGCAGAGTCGGAAAAGAAGGGTAAAGGAGTAGAAGTCTCCAACACTCCGGACGTAACCATGTAAGTATAATGAGTAGTACACCAATACATTCTAACCAAACCGAGCAACCTAGCACCCTTCTATTTCACCAAGTGAACGTGGGAAAGGGTGGACCAAATATGGACATAGCGCTGCAACAGGCTTGGGACGCAGGGGCACACGTGATTATGGTTCAAGAACCATGGAAAATGCAGAAGGATGGGGTCTTTATTACAAAAACTCATCCTGGCTTTAACAAATATGAACCAATGGGAGTGACTGGAGCCCGCCCACGAGCAATCACCATTACTCATAAAGGCCTCTCTGCCTCGCAAATATTCCCGTCTTCCTCATATCAAAATTCGGACTACTGCTTTGTACAGGTATCTTGTACGATGTTCGTAAATGTTTATCGTGCACCCGGCCCAAGCGGAACCTTGGGCCCCTTGCTTCGATTCTCGCCTATAGGGCCTGCAATAGTTGGAGGCGATTTCAACTCGGTTTCAAGACATTGGCAACCTCAGGTTTCACGTCAATACGGAAATGGAGATCAAATCCTGGAGTAGGCAACAGCTCAGGACATGCATTTAGTCGCTACAGTTGGTGTATCAACGCATCGGGACGGGAATGTGCTTGACCTGGTATGGAGTAACACATTAGCTGAGGCATCAGTTTCAAGCGAGTACAACTGCACATCGGACCATATGACCATTGTAGGATCTGTCCAAGTGGCAAAAAGAGCAGATACCTCTGGAATATCATAGGATCTGAGGGTGCGCGATCAAGACCTCGATAAATTCGCTCAATACGTCAAAGCCTGGATCAAACCGGGCCCAATAAATTGCGTAGTGGATACCGAAAGACAGACGTGCGGCTTTTTAGAAGCACTTAAAGACGCAGTAAGGGCGATCGGTCGGAAGCCGTCAAAAACAAGTGCAAGTACAGCATCCTGGTGGAACGAAAACTGCAGGGTGAAATATCACGAGTTCAGAAGCTCCAGAAACTCCGGAGATTCCCCAGAATTGTTGGCACATGCTCTGAAAAAGCTCAGAGCCGCAGTAAAAGAGGCGAAAAGAGAGCACTGGAGGAAGCGGGTTGAAGATGCTGCCACCGATGCACAAATTTTCAAGGTAATGCGCTGGGCCAAGCCCAAGCCATGTCAAGAACCTCCTCCACTGAAGATCACGGAGAATATATGGGTTTCGGATCCACTGGAACGAGCAGAAACCTTACGAGATACGTTGATGGCTAGGTTTCATGCGGCCCATGACCTGCCCATCTGGGACTGCGAACAGCCAGAGTCAATACCGTGGAATCGAACACTATCACTAGACAATATTACTGTCAGGGTTACAACCTGTCAGGAAAGCCTCTACTGTATAATATATATATACATATATGGAGATTGCCAAATCATAGTGTTCTATGATTCTGGTCTGGCCATTTAGCCGAGTGGTGATGCATCTATCTCGTGTATCATGTAGGATGGCAACCTTTAGCCTGATACCCACCTCTTGATCCCCCTCTCTCTCCACGCTGTCTACATACCGCTTGTGACACAACCATTATGATTAATTCGGGCTTAGCGCCCTTGCTTACATCACCGTCTTTAGCGCTATCCGTTATCACGGCTGCTTTTGTTTAATTTACTTTATCGCTAATTATTATTCAATGTTCACCTTACCCGATTGGGTTACTAGCCGTACCCATTTTATGACGATCATTATTAAATATTAGAGAACATTCAAGAGTCTTCTATGGAGTACTGAAATGGTTTAATGGCATTCTGGGATATTGTGAATACTCCAGTATCTTCTATGGTTTATTATTTGTTCTAGTTCTAAGGCGTTCGATGGGATTCGGTGGGGACAGCTTGGGATAACTATATATGACTGTTCTTGTCTTGTGAATAATATTCACGCACTCCTTAGTTTATTAATTGAATCTTTAGATCTTTGAGTTATTCAAGACCAGCCTCTCACAACTGTGGCTACTAGGTGTTGAGACCGGGTAGAAGTGAGGCGGCCGCGGCGGTTGTAGGTATGGCCACGCCACCAAACCTCAGCGCCGTACAGAAGCACAGGGAGGGCCGCAGCCAGGGCTGCAGTGTGCAGAAAGGATGTGGGTACACCACGGTTGGTATTTCCAAGCTGCCGTATGTGGGCTCTGACCCGTTGCGTCTTGGCGCTCCATTCTTGCACATGTCTTTTAAAAGAGAGCTTCGTATCAAGGAAGACGTCTAGCCACCTCAAAGTTGGATTGGCGGTCATTAAGACGCCATTGATAGCTACCGGAGAAGGAGGCTGGCGGGATCTATGAAGATGCAGTAGCTCCGTCTTGCTTTCTGCCAGAGAGAGTCTATTCTGACCGCACCAGCGGATGATGCTCTCAATCCTATTGCCAGTCAAACGAGAAGTATCGACCAGAGATTTTGCGACCGAAAGGATCGCCACGTCGTCAACGTAACCAAAAGTAGGAAACCCGAGTTTGAATAAGGGCTCGAGTGTCACGGATCGCAGTATATAGGCTGAAGCAACTGTATACCTAATGGTAGTTTATATTCTATCTAAGGAAGAAATCTATGTTTGTAATTACAATTTGTATAAATGTTCAATGTCATGGTTTCTGGAATGTTCCTCAGACCACTGAAGTGTGTAGCCACAGATATAAATATACATACAGCATGCTCCACAATTCTAGAAAGCTCCATCAGGTTTAGTATTGTGGATTAGTCCCACTTATATATGTCTAAGCGCTACTACTCGCCTATGCTAGTCGGCATAGGCTACAGGGTTACTGCGGCTAAACAGCCGTCACATTGAGGAAGAGAAGAAAAAGTATAGGGGATGCGGGGGACCCTTGAGGTAGTCCGTGCGGAATATCCAAGAAGTCGCCGACATAGTCGTCCACTCTGAGGCAGGCTTTTCTATGAGAGGCGAAGGATGCGGCCCAATTAGCATATGCTGAAGGCCATCCCTGTTCGCGATGCCGGACGAAGAGGTGGCCAGGTTGGATACTATCGAAAGCACTTTGAATATCGAGGGTGGCGAGAGTGCACACCTGCTTTGCCTCCCATGCTTTTTCGACATCGTGGACTAGACATTCAACGAGATCCATGGCGGGCCTTCCAGGAAGCGCTCCAATTTGCGTTGGGGAGATAACTCGATTCGACAAGGCCCAGAAAGCAAGGCGTCTTGCGATGAGGCGTTCCAGCCCTTTGCCGAGAGCTGGGAGAAGCGAGATTAGTCTCCAGTTAGCGGAGTTGATGAGGTCATCCTTGTGTGGCTTAGGAATAATCATCACTTCGGCGCGGCGGAAGATACTGGGATGGTGACCATAAGCCAGATAGAGACTGTAAAGGTGGACAATCCACGAGCGCCATGAATCAACCCCCCAAACGAGGTGGAGAGCTGAGACCGATAATTGATCATGACCCGGGGTTGTTGATGAAACTACTAGAAGACAGTTACGTACCTAATCTTCACCTACGGAGAGAGGTGCGGGGATCGATCGCAGTGAGCATGTAGGGGTGTTCAAGGGGACATCCGGTTGGCTAGTTGCACGGGCAAGCTTAGTGCGAAAGAATATGTCTGCACGCTCAGTCGGGGTGCTGTATGTGACACTCTGAAAAAAATTGGAGGGGGACCAAAGCGACTAGATATCTTGCGCCAACCGACAACTTTATGGGCCTCCAGGATCGAAGACACGTTCTCTAATTTGGCTCGCATATGTTCCCGTTTGGCTTGTCTAACAGCTTTCCGGAAGTTTTTATGAGCCACGCTAATGAGGTCTTGGTCCCCGCTGTGGCGTGATTTGAGATATTGGCGGCGGTAGTCTGAGCATTCGTGATTCCAATAATCTTTGCATGGGACACACGCGGGCCTTGGCGGGTTAGCTGAAAGCAGGATTGCCGAGAGAGTGGCGATGCCTGATGTAGTCACAGTGTCTAAGAGCTGAGGTCAAGGGTCTTCAAGAGTAAAGCTGGGAGGTGCGGTAGTGGAGAGCGCCTGGCAAAATACCTCGGTATTCTCGCTGTTAAAGTTAGGCAGTTTTACCGGTGGATGGCGCCTTTGAGATGGCGAGAGCTGAACGAACCCGGCGATTGTCTCGTGGTCAGAAGTTGAATGTGCCTCCGAAGCTACACGGGCTGAGAGTCCTTCCATGTTCGTGAGTACAAGGTCAAGGACAAGGCCGGCACGATGGGTGGGAGCTCCGTAAGGCACTGCCGACCTCAGTGAATGAACGTCAATCCATTCGATGAGGGTGCTGACGCCGGACGAACGGGACACGTTGGACTCCCACAGTTCGTGGTGAAGATTGAAGCCTCCCACAATTATGGTGTTCGGTTTAACCGGCCATTGTAGGAGTGTGCATAGGCTCTCGGGCATGGGAGCTTGAGGCTGTCGGTAAACGTTGATGATCTCTATGAGGGGAGAGCTCTGGAGACGAAGGGCAAATATATCGGGCGAGAGACCAGAATCTAACTGAACAGATCGGAGGTTGGACTTTTTGCGGACATAAGTCAGAACGCGCGGGCGCGCATTTTTCCAGTCCCGGTTAGGAGGAGTGAAGGTGACGTATGCAGGATGAGACTTGGTCACATTCTTGAGATTTATTGTTTTTGTCCATAGCTCTTGAACAAAGATTACATCATGCTTTCCCTGAAATGCAGCTTGTAAGAGAATGAGGTGAGAAGATCCACCACGCCCAACGTTTGCTTGAAGGAAACGGAGACGAGGCGGGGGGGTGCTCCTGAAATAAGCTCTACTGCTCATGAGAAGTACTGTTGGAGGCTAGGCTGGTGACATGCTCGTCTAGGTCTATTTCCATAGATCCATCCGAAGCAGATGTTAATGACGTGAACCGGTTTTGGGTGGATGCAGGTGCACGTTGGGAAGAGGAGGAGGCTTCAGTGGAAGGAGTTGGCGCGCTGGAGCTGCCATCTAAGGTAGCGGTAGCAGTAGCGGCAGCGGCAGCAGCAGCGGCAGCAGCCTCTGCGCGGCGTTCCTTTCGGAGGTTAATACGGTTACGAGATCGGAGTTCCGCAATCGTCTTTTCTGAAGGATTGATGAGTTTGCCCTTGAAGGGGCGGGGGCGGAGAGGGCACTTATCGTCGTCTGCGGAATATGGCCCGAGGCAGTTGATGCATCGGCGTCGGTGGCAGCACTCACCACGGTGGCGAAGAGCGCCGCAAAGGGCGCACAAAGCTTGAGTGCGGCACCGAGAGGAAGGATGGAAGCCAAAGTACGCGTCGCACTGAACTACCTTTGGATCAGGAATGTAGCGTCGAGAAGGGGCGCTATCAACGATTCGAAAAGTCGGCACCTATTTTGGGAAGAAGATGACCGCTGTGTGCAGAGGATTATGACAATCTTCATGCAACGATCAGTGGGCGCCAGATGGAGCGACGCCTGTCTAAGCCTGAGCAATGCTTTTGACGTCAAGTGTAGTGGGGGCCACGTTGGAGACCGGGTTCCAGATAGTGCGCGGGATACGCTTGACAACGTACCCGATGCGGTTCTCAATTTGAATGAGGGATCAAGAGAGAGACGCCTTTATCGAGTCAGCGTTATCCAACGCCAGTTTCCGCGATGTGTCGGACGAAAATGAGATGATGAATCCATTTGAGCTGCGAGAAACGGAGACTATGCCGTCCTTGAGCCCAGGAACAATGCGAATGAAAGCAGCCTTGACTGAAGTTGCGTCTGCTCTGAGAGGTGGAGCTTCCTCCAAGAGACGAAAGATGGCTTTGAGGCCCGTAGTAGATGCAACTTGTTTAGGAGCTGGCGTGGAAGAAGGACGGTGTTTTGCATTGGGAGGGGCCGAGGACGACGCATGAGTAGGGAGATTGGTGGCAGGAGGGGCGGCGGCGGTCGCTGCCCAGCTTTGAGGTTGCTTTGGCATAGGAACGGGAGGTCATGATGGTAAATTTTGGCTGGGCTTGGGAAGGGGACTCGCCGTCTTGGGTTGTCTTGGAGTATCGTGTCGCATAGGGTGCCCAGAGGCAACCGCAAGTAGAAACGCGTCCATTTGCTCGCGCACGAAGATTTTGATGAGAGAATCAGCCTCTTCAACGGCTGACCAGAACTTGTTGTGAAAATTTTGAGCCTAGGTAGCTTGACCCTTTGCCACACGTTGGACAAGTTCGAGCTCATCAGCGACGCGCTGGGCCAAGGGAGGTGGGTGTTGCGATTTGGCCATCGCGAGCGCGATGTCCAAACAAAAATGCTCTTTATTGGTATCGAATTAGAAGGAGGGTTAAACGGAATAGGGACAACGTTATTGCTGCTGATGCGCGCAAAGTTGTGGGTTTGCAGTGATGATGGGACTTGCTAGGGTTTAGCAATAGGAATGTGATGATGATTATATTTTACGTCTTAAGTGATAGTCATGTGCCCAAGGACACGTAATATTCATCCCGTTCGGGATATAGGACACTAGAGACTAGGCACTAGAAACTATTTCTATCATAAGTGGTACATAGATTGCTGTGTTGCGTTGTTAGAAACTGCACACAGGGAACTGATAAGCGAAGCGCCGTTTGTTGTGAGAGACCTCCCCTGGCTCTGGACTGGTGACCAACCAATTACTCTCTCCCGTTCCGTCTTCTCGAGGAAACCACCAGTCTAAAAAGGAAAAATAAAATAAAAATAAAATAAAATAAAATAAAATAAAATAAAAGAAACTATTAAACGTGTCCCTTATCGAGGGCAGATTTCCTCGAAGAATCGAGTTCAGCTGAGCCATGTGGTTAAAATTTTTGCTCCTTCCGGTGTGCCAATTAGACTCGGGAGGAGTTTATTAATAGGCACAGAAGGGCGACTGCCTCGGCGGCGGAGAATACGGCAGAACATGAAATATGTAGGAGTCTTGGGAGACCCACAGTGACAGTTCAGATTGGCTTCTTCATGTTTGAAACAAATGTGGTAATCAGCAAAATCCCCGTGTCCGGTCCTTGCTAAAATTATTTGCCCGAGTTCCTTCCGGCATAGGTGGAGCTCTTTTGGGAAGCGGGGGGCAGCACTAATATTAAAATTTTGGTATGAGGATGGTATGTGGGAATGCCACCAGATATCTCGTGCTGTGTTGAGTTGCATTGTTTGCCATTTCTTGAGTGATGACGACGAATGTTCAAGACTAAGGGTTGTGAGCTCTTTTTCTGCTCCAATTTTGGCCAAACGGTGTGAATGTTCGTTTCCTCCGATCCCAACGTGTCCTGGCATCCAACGTATTTTAATCTCTCCCTCCATCGTATGGGGGAGTCTGGCACGTAATTTCTATGTCTTCAAAGCCTCTAGGTCGTCTAGGTAGACTGCTTGTGATGTGGTGGTGTCCGAAGTCGTCAAAAGTTTCCTTGCGACTTCCTGACTATCTAAAAATACCCAAATATTATTAGAGAATCGGGGTGAGGGGAGGGATATAGCTGCAAGTATCCCTTTAAGAGCGGAGTAGACCTCTGCATCTTCTACTTCTTTGTGTTTACCAAGTGGAAAGGCTCCTTCACGAACCTGTAAACCAAATTGAAAAATGACAAAACCTGCTCCTGTCCTACCATCTTCGAGCTTAGAGCCATCTGAATATACCAGGATATCACTCCTAGGGATATTATCCAGGTATTCTTTAAGTTTTTGAACTCTTATTTCAGGGGATTCTGAGGTTACACCAATTCTGGCAAGGGCATCTTTCCTTGACTCTTTTTCTACCCAGGGAGGGCTAATTGGAGGGTTGTACCTTTCTGACTGAGGGATACTTTGGATGGAGAGAGAGAAACGCAAAAGCGGAGGTTTTAAGGTAGATTTATGTGCACGGAGGTAAAGTGGATGTTGATCGTCAAGCCTACGCGTTCGTATAGCTGCTCGCCTGACTATGTAATTGTTGGAATTAGGCGAGATCAGAACATCCCCGGGTCACTCGCTTGGAACACCTCCCGACTTAGTTACCCGGATCAATATCCGCACCGTCCGCTCGGCATAAAAGCGACGTCATTCACTACGGCTAACTACCCGGTCCTTCCATCCGCTAACGTCCAGCTTTGGACCAATCGGATTATCACTGAGCCGATTATTTTACCTATATAACAATAATTAACAAATATTATTGTTAACCATTAGTGATCATTCCGGCATTCATCCGGAATCCTTCGAGATTTCTTTAAGCATGCGTCTACAGTCCTACGGGTAATATTTTGATATTCATCCGGTTGGAGGTTGAGACTTTGGGGGTTATAGATGCGAAGCTGAATGTTGAGAATTGGCACTTGTAGATATGTATATATATATATATACTGGTATCTTGTTGATAAAAAATTACTTCTTTAGATTTGATATGCTTAATGAAATATATTTTTCCTAAATTCAACAGTTATCTAGAGTTATTTCTGCGGTGGAAAGACCGGACTCTCTAAGAAGAGCAGGGATCGGGGTCGTGCAGCAAACTAGCAAAATAGCTCTCGCTGCCGAGGATTGTACTTTATCAAGCAACTTAGCGTGTGGGCCTACTCGATTGTTGATTATATTATAGCCTTTGGTTCTTGACTTTCCTGGCCACCAGGTCTCAGCCGCAAAATATGCTATCGGCAAGACACATGCAGCTACAGCCTGTTTAGGGAGCTGAGGGAGAACACTCCTAGTTGTCCTTCCCAAGCAGCGTAGTGCATTGGCCACTTTTAATGCTTTAGATGTTTGTATCCGTACATGGTATTTAAAATTAAGCCTCCTGTTAAAGTAAACCCCAAGCTATTTTAGATATAGCTGGGTTGGGTTTTCTCTGATAGCGGACGTGTTAGTAAATACTGGAGGGCTGATTACGAGATCCTTATGCCTATGGTAAAATGGAGCAAATCTGACTTTTCGGGTGCAAAGCTTATTCCTTCTGCGTTCCCCCAATGCCTCAGCTTGATTTATTGCCATTTTAATCTGTCGAGAGTTTTCTTCTAGCGATTAAGAGCTTTTGAGGATTGCGATATCGTCTGCGTATCCGAAAGTTCCTTTAAGAGAACCAAGTTTTAAAATCGGAGACATATATAACATGAATAAAATTTGGGAAACCAGAGAGCATTGTGGTAGCCCGCAATTGATACCGTTTGGGGGTCCAATTTGCCCATCTAATCGAATGCAGACTTCACGTCTAGTTGCGAAAGAAGCGACCCAATTGCTTAGGTGAGAAGGCCATCCTTGTTCCCTGAGACGATGCACTAGTCTCTCCGGCAGTACGGTATTAAAAGCTCCCTTTACATCTAATGTGGCGACTGTTGCTGTTAGACCTTTAGCTAAGATCGTCTCAACATCATCCGCAAGACAGGTAGTAAAGTCTGTTGACAAACGCAGAGATAGTGCTCCAAATTTTGGCTGGGCTAAGACTTTATATTTGATGGCTATCCATGAAATACGCCTTGCAATAACCCTTTCAAGAACTTTTCCTAGCCCTGATAATAGAGCTATCGGCCTGTAAGACCTAGGTGAAGACATGTCTGCTTTATTTAGCTTTGCAACTATAGCTATAATTGCAGTACGGAAAAAGCGTCGGTGGTGCCCAAGATTAACGCAAGCTTGAAATAAGTCCAAGATAATAGCAGAGATATAGAGCCGGGCTAGTCGTAGGACTGCAATGGGTATTCCATCTTTTCCTGGTGTTGTATTCCCGACTCCTTATGTCACGGGCTGCCGATTCTTCGGCCCGAACGTCTTGTCACGTGGCATTCTGGAACGCTTCCATGGGCTCTGACAGCTTCCACTGTCGTCCATGATCAGCACTAATGTTCCAAGCCCTTCCATTCATTTCTTTACAGCAGTGTTCCTGGGGTTTCTGACAGGATCAGGCGTTCTGGAGTATTCGGTTGGATTCCATAGGTGTCTAGGGAAACAGGAGGTCAGGGGTTCTGGAGATGTATATAATCACAAAGCTCTACAGAGTTATTTCAGCAGTTTCGAGTCTTGTACCTAGTTTTACTCATAGTTGGATCATTGATCGCCCTTTGTCATTGACGTTCAAGTTCAAGTCACGCTTACTTGCTATACCTCGCTCCCACGTCTCGCTACGTCCCGGCTGCCAGTTCTACTACCCAAACCACACTTCCCAGCCACGCCACGTCTGACACCTAATATCGCCTTGTAGACTTCAAAAGCTGTGAGTCCAGGAAACGGTAAGACATTTTCTGGTACTGGGGGAGCGTCCGAGGGGATATCTAGCGTTGACCATCGATTTAAAAGGTTTTCTTGAAGAATTTTTCTTTTTTCTTCCTAGGAGTTAGCTGGTGTCACGGTTCGGGATATAGAGGCAGAAGCACTGTATACCATAAAGTAGTTTATAATTATCTATAAAGAGAGAAGCTATAAATGTTACTGATCTCGCCTACATATATGTCTTGCCAACTGCTAGATACTTGACCCCTAACCTTTGAATCCTGTTTCAATATCTTTTAAAACATATTAATAGAGACTAGTTCCTGGGTGTCATACCAGGCCAGGTCTGAGCATCCGCCCCAGCCGATCGCTAGACGGTAGCTAGCATAAGGAAGCTGGGCTGCAAGGATTGTATTAAGAGCGTATGATTGCCATCATAAGCTCCAGAGATACATCGGCTTATCAGTGGTTAAAGCTGGGGGTTGTTCGGAGAGAGGGGATTCAGTAAAGCAGGTGAGCGGAAGTTTCCCTTTTATTTATGCTATTTCGCAATGTAAAAAGCGTCTTTAGCGTTACTAGCCTCATCTAGTTTTTTCCGGTAGAAGCTGCTCTTGGCTTTCTTTATAACTTTCCTAAATGCCTTTTTTTCCTCTAAGAACGGGCTTCTGGCGCGAGATATCTCTCGGTACACTTTTCGTGTATCTCTGCAGCTTTGATCCCACCAGGGCTTACCAATGCCATGTGGGAGAGATTTCTTTGCCGACCCCTCGTATGAGTTGTACAAAACTCGCATTATATTCGGCCCTTTTAGCAAGGCTAGAGGGAGAGGGATTACAGTGTGCTTCCAAATCTATTAGCTTTGTGCTAAGCAGAGATAAAAAGCGTTCTTTATCAAGAGTGGCAAAGCGGAGTTTCGGAGTTGCGCGCAACTTCTCTAGTCCTAAAGGAACGGTTGTGAGAAGAAGTAAATCATCGTATGTGAGATCAAGGTCTTTTTGAACAGTAGCTATGGTTCCTTTGCTAACTAGCGAGTCTGAGGCGAAGCAGAGGTCAAGTACATTCCCTCTGTTATGTGTTGGTATATCGATTCCGGAGATAAATGAGAGCCCTCTATTTTCAAGCCAGAGGGTGAGCAAACGAGATTGTGCGGAAGGAAAACCAGGTGTGATGCGCCGGTGTGTTAGGCGAGGTAAGAGGCACTACACACAGGTCGCTGGAGAGGCAGGAGAGAGCACGGACGGTACTCGAGGGTAGTTTAAGCGAGGTTAACGCGGATAGCGTTCAACGGATTGGGGAGCGAAGAGGTGACGGGAGGTCACTAGGATGACGGGACGAATGTGGAGAGGTCTTTAAGTTATTAACCTAATCGGTGGAGACAGAAAACAAAGCGTAGCGACTCTATGCTGACCGGAGTGAACTGCTTATACCCAAATTTATACTCCAAAAGAAAACATAAGGCTAGAAGAAAATTCAGAGACAAAAGAAAATATAAGCCCGAGACAATGAATTATGAAATCCTGACACCAGGGAATGAAGGATGCCAATCATGATGATGGAGATTAAAATCACCTGCTACCATTGTATTTGGAATAAAAAAAGCTTCGGTTAAAGATAAAAATAGCATCAACTCCGGCGCCTGGATTAATAGCTACAGGTGGACCGTTGTAAATATTAACTACTAGGACTTCTGATCCATTTGGAGCACTTAAGGAAAGAAATAAAATATCCCCGCTACCAGGGTTTATGGGCGTAAAAGGTCGATGTTGAGTAAGATTTAGCTCATTTTCTTTTTTGGAATATGTTAAAACACGTTGCCGGATGGACCAGTCATCAACTTGGGAAAAAAATTCAAACGAGGGGTGTGTGCGCGTTATTCTGCGTACTAAATCTTTATGAATATACGGTTCTTGCACCAGCAAGGGGTCCGTATGAGTGTTATAGGCGATTTGTAAGGTAATCTCGTGCGCTGACGAGGAACGGCCTACTTTGATGAAGAGGATTTTTATTTGCGAGGTTTTATTACTCATTGACTTGTGGTTAGTGAGCTAGTTGCGCGGTTTTCGCGGTTTTCGTTCGAAAGGGCTAAAGATCTATTGTCGTTCGGAATATCAGATTCCTCAAAAAGCTATCTTACCTCAGTAGGAGTGGTTGGGACAACCTCTTTGTTGTCAGGCGATTTGGTATTTGTTTGTGGGATGATGAAATTGCAGTGTACTGCCTTCAGTCTGAGTCTGGCAGCTGAGGCTACTTGCCGAATTTGGGCGATCTCTGTTTTTGTAGGCATTAACTAATCTTTTTTTGGGCGGATAAGACATTCCAAGGAATCGGCTGGATGAGGACCATGGCAGTTTACACATCTTGGAGGGCAAAGATGAGCTCTAGCTGGGTCACATGAGGTATGCTCACTCTCTTTATGCTGAGTTGAGCCGCATAGCCTGCAGCGAGGCAAGCGTCCGCAAGCACGTTCATTGTGCCACCCGTAGCATTTTCCACACTGAGGGATTTTAACTTCTTTTGAGAGTTTTTTGGCGTGGACTCGCACCCCAAAAAGTGGAAGGCTCCTGGCTAATGCGGATCCTTCAGGGTACAGAACTATCCAGTGTTTCTGGCTGTAGAATTCGGAGGCGTTGGAGCCTTATGGTTCAATAACCTTTGATGGCGCAACGTTGGTGAGTTCCAAGAGAGCCTCAGCCACATTTTCGGCAGTTATTTTTATCATTTCAATTGAAGTACCATTGAAACCGGTATAAGAGCGGGGGATTCCGGAAAGTAGATAAGCGGAAAGTTTTATAGGCTTTTCCACTTTACAAATGCCTTGCGTTGACAGAAATGCTTCTAGATCACTCATACGGGCTGCTAGAGTCTCTTGTTGTCACAATTGTGTCCGGCACAATTGTTAGGCTGGTCGGGGTGATCTCGGTTACGCGGTTCGCTAGGGGCGGAGGGGGATAGACGCGGTTTCGGGAGGACGCGGGGACGACAAGTGGGATGAGGATAGTGCGGATGCTAGTGGAGGCTAGCGGGCACGATGGGTAGTTCAAGGGTTTAGATTTTGACAGAAGACAAAGCGTGAGAAGCCTAATACCCAGCGCTCCTACTAACTATATACATCGCTCATTGTCATGACTCAGAATATACAAATAAGACTAGCCGTATCAGGTGTGAGAGAACGCGAAACCTGGGGGTGTGCTGATCAGTGAAGACATGAACAAAACGTAGAGATTATTCCCACTCGAGCAAGACAAGATTAAACCAAACTTAGATCAAACAGTAACAGTAACAATTATCCTCTGTCATGACATCTGAGAGACAGTCTCCTTACACTTGTGCTGTGTTAGAGAAGGGGCAGATTGCAAATCCAGTTTTGGTGTACTGAACTTCTTTAACGAGCTTTTCTTGTGGGAATTTGTTTAAATGTTGCATCACTGCATAAGGTGACATGCTTAGGACTGGATGATCAGTTAACACTCGAACTAGAAGACGAGTATCTTCTCGGATAGGTTTAGCCTGAGCTTTGGCAGGGAGTTTTGGAGGCTATTGATACTGCTACTTTTGTGGTGCCGAAATTGCAGCCGGAGCATAAGTGCGGGAATTCCGAGGCAGCGCAACCAACGGTGTTACTGTTGAGCAGTGAGATTTGGAAAGCTGAAGCTGTAAGGCTTTAGATTATATCACGTGATGAATCGATGTGAAGAGGAAGAGTCTGTAAATCCAGAGTGGAGAGATGTTAATTACTCCCACTGTAGATACAGAATGCTACATAAACTAATCTTCTAAATGACTACAACATAAGGAATGTGCGAAACATAATACACTTTGTTGAGCGTAAAGAAAAGAGGTTGGCATTACAGAGATTCAATTTTATGTATATCTGCATAGGATCAACCCACAGACTTTAATGCTAATGAAATTAATCATTACCAAATAACACTAATTTCAACAGTTGCAATAGGTACTTTTTTAGTACCAGGGGATGGAGCTACCTGGGAGGCAGTTTCAATAGACGAGTATGGCGGAGGGGGCCTGGGTGTGCCTCTGATGTGACACTTGAAGTGCCTGCGCGCCACCAGATTATGGTCTGCGATGAAGTTACAGAAGGGTTTTTGTAGGTGTTGAGGCAAGCTGTTGCCACAAATCGCATCGTCCAAAATGCATGCGATGTTATGGAAAAGAAGAGTAGCTTCTTCAGTCCTGGAGATGGCAGCGGAGGTTGTTGTGAGTAAGATCTCTAATAACGACTCCCCTCCGCCCATCCGAGTGGAGTGAGATGTGGGAGGGGAAGGTGGGTTTGTCATGAACGCGAATAGACAGTGGAATTAAATAGTATGATTGGTGCTCTATGCATATATTGTTAACATTTCACTTGCAGATAGCGATCTACAAAAACAGCAGACATATTAATTGACCTGTGTCAATGTTTAGGAATGTTAGGGGTGTAAAGGGCTCGTGATATTAGGGCTGATCTAACGGGAATTAGTTAGCCTGGACAGGGATGTGAAACGTGTACATACTCTGATACTACGGTATTAATCGTGTATAGGCGCTAAAATTCGACTTTACAGGGTATATAGGCTTTTACTAACTTGAATTAGCATGACGATAAGTAGATCTCCCACCTAAACTTTAAATTTGTATGGCAAAAATTTCACAACGAAATATTCGTTGGTTTTGCTTTTGTGGTCCATTATAGCCCTCTATTCACTTTTTAATTCATTAATACATTTCATAAATAAATTATACTTCTATCTAGCTAATAATTTACATATCCGCCTTCAGCTTCGTAAACGGCTCTGATTCTTCGGGGCATCGAATCTATCAGTTTCTCCAAGTCATCCCCATTAAACCCCAGATCCCACGCCTCGTTCACTATTTGACGAAGATGCCCTTGACTCCGCTGCCCCCCTTGATCCAACGCTGGATAAAGACGCTCCATGTACGCTTTCATATAACTCCACAAAGTTTCTATCGGATTTAAATCAGGAGAATATGGCGGCCACTCCATTAGAGAAATATTCCTCCTTTCAAACTCATGCATAGTTTGCCTCGACTTGTGAGGAGGGGCGTTGTCCTGCATCACATCTAGTCCTGGTTCCCGAAAGACCGCACTCTCTATGAGAGGCACTATCCTCTCGCAGTAACTGGCCGCAGTGATATGGCCCCACTCCTTCTCCCAAATCAGGCAAGGCCCCTTCTGTCGTCCAAAGAAAGATCCCCAGAACATCCACCCAACTCTCCTCCGCGTCTTGGCTAGGACACAGGTATCTTCGTACTCTTCCCCAATCTTTGACTTAAACTTAGCTCAAGGGAACTCTAAATCTTAGGAGCCTTTAAGGGACTACTGACCTTTCTTGTGACCCAACGATCACTTTGCCGACCATTCATAGCCCAAGTCTCGTCGGACCAGAGGACTCTCATCCAATGTTCCTTCCGCCAGTGGAGATGTATTCTGGCAAACTCATATCTCTTCAGTTTGTTGACTGAAGAGATAGGAGGTTTTAATCGTGCAATCCTGCGTGCATATCCCCTCTTTGCCAGCTCACGTCGGATCACATTCTCGCTCACACCAAAGTGCCGAAATATAAAATGTGCAAGTTGGAAAAATGACATCCGACGATTTTCCGATGATAAACAGACGAAAAATTCTATTTCATCGACCTGGGAACTACTTAGAATAGGTGGCCTACCACTGGAGTACTGAGGCTCGGTATTTTCAACGCTCATGGTGTATTGTACCTGTCGCCATGTAATCCCAAGGCGTTGAGAGATTTTGACGTAACTGTGTCCCTCACTGGCCAAGGTTCTAACCTGCACATGTTACTCTCTTAACCTTATCAATTTGTAGATTTCAGACTTACTTGAATACGTTGAGTTTGTGTTAGGCGTTTTGCATAAGTAGGAGATGCTGATGATGGAAAAGGTTGTTGAGGTGAATCCATCTTTGCGGCAATCTAGTACAGTAAATTAAAATCTTCTAAAGTAGTTGACTTAAGGTTCAGATGCACTCACATGAAGTAAAAATTAGATAGATGAATGAAATAAAAGTATGCCGTTGAGCAAAATAATAGTAAATAGCTGACAATGATTTAAACGAAACGACCTCAGGTGTGCGCGAGTGAAGAAAGGTGCAGGCATGAAGGTGGGCGTTGGACTTCATATACAGATGCATATCTCTTATGCCTTAGGCCATAAGATTTTAAAATTTGAAGCTAACAGGGATACTGTGGATCTATCGTGAGGTAACCTGGAATATCACCACTTTATCTCCACTTTATCCCCGCTTTAACCCCTGTACCCTATAAGAAGCGGATCAACGAACAATACCCTATCATGAGAGTACTCCGGCTCAACCGTAAATTTTATATCCATGTCTTATAGGTAGGGTTCTTTTGATGATCTTTGTACAGATGAGGTTGTTTGTGACAGATCTGAGCGTCAAATCAATTGTTTCTCGGACGTATTGGGTAATGAACCTCACTGGTAATCTTTCATTGCTTAGGGTTTTGGAGAAGGAAAGTCTTGGCTTCCTAGCTTTGATACCCTCGCAATTTCTTCTGATATTACTGTACTAGCACTGAAAAGGAAATTTCTGATGGTTTGGAGGCAATTAAATTTTTAATTAATCTTTTATTCTACGAATACGAATACAAGCTTTTGATGTAGAATCACAAATTCAAAGACTAATAACCTATTGGACCACTATCGGGGTCTATGACTGCCTGACATCTCGCTGGCATGCTCGTAATCAGGGTTTGAAGCTGATCCTGCGTTATAGACTCCTAAGCCTCCTCAACAATCTCACGGACCTGTAACAGACTACACTATCTCCCTTAACCAAGGTCAGGATATCGAACCTGTTTATGTGTTTTTATCAAACTCTATACAGCCTCTATCGAATTTAGATCCAGAGAGAAAGCCGGCCAAAAGATCATTCCAATTTCGTTAGATTCGAGGTATGCTATTGAGAGGGTGGCTTTGTGTGGTGGTGCGTTATCTTGCATGAATCTGATAGGGTGACTATCAGGTCCAGGATTTCTCCTAACCTGGTGCACAACTCGGGGAGTGTATGCCCGGTGTAGCTTTAGGCTGTTATCTTTCCCCATTGTCTTTTCCAGAATAGATTGTCCCCTTTTTGCGATCCAGAAAAGGAGCCCCAAAACATCCATAAATTATTTGGCCACTGCTTTTCTGTCACACATTTGTTATCATATTCTTCACCTATCTTAGATATTGTCAGTCTTTATGTATGAGACAGTAAATTTAATAGGCTGCCCTTCCGAGTGATGTATTGGGATAAAATCTTCGCATCATTGATCCAAGTTTCATCTCTCCATAGGATGAGCGACCAGTCTTCTTGAGATTAATGAAGATGAGCCTCAGCCCATGTCATACAGATACGCCTCTTTCCCTCCCATAGTGGGGGCTTGTTTCTGGAAGGCAGCCTGAATATGTCCTATTGGTAAGAACTCTCTTGTCGGCTTTTTCGTCCACATGCCAGTTGGGAAAGTTCGAGGCGAGCTCAAGGTATGACTTTTGTCTTGTCTGACGAGAAGAACAAACAAAGTCTTCGAGCTCATCTACTTGCGCAGAATTAAGTCTTGGACAAGCGCCTTAGCTAATTCTAGGGCTGATATGGCCGCTATGTATGGTATGTTTGACTTGTGCAAACGTAGTTCCGAAAAACTCTGCAATTTATTTTGAATTGTTTTGTTTGTTTGTAGTGGCGTTTATTCGTGCTATGTAGAGTCCAAGACTATTGTAACATTAGGGCTCCTCTCTGACCCAGGCAACACCTTTTACAGTGCTCCCATCTCCTTTTATCTCAAACCTAAGATCATTGATACATTGACCCATAACGGGCAGCCATTTAGCTCAGTAAATACCCGTAGAATTTAACTACCTTTTTTACGGAACCTTCTACTCAAAAAAAATTGAAAAAGAGCAGCCATGAAAGCCGGCACGCGGGAAAAAGTCTCAAAAACCCTGCAACTCCAGCCAGGCGAGGCCTAGACACCAGAGCCACACGAGGTGCGTATCCCCATCTGTATCTCCCTAATATCCTATAGTCCAGATATCCTCCTTATACCGACACCACCAGCGCTCAGGTAGCTGTGATCTTTCCTCGGGAGACAGTATAATGCCAGAATATCTGTAATCAGTGAGAGTTCATCTTCGTAAAAAGGGCCAACTTAGTCTGATCCATCACCACCATAACGGGAGCTGGGTACGCCCCGGAAACTCGTTTGGATGACTTTTCCTCCGTGACAAAATAATGCGTGTTTCTGTTGGTTCTGAAGATAAACTCCAGGTTCGTAGGGGACACCACGTACAGGTAGAAACGCCGTCTTCGTCCCCCAATTAACGGTTATAATCCTTACGATTTTCTACACTTTGATAGAGTATTTATGGTTTGATGATTCATACTGTGAAGATGATCAGTAAACGGGGAGAAGTTAAGATCACAACCTGCTTGGGTAAATTTGATAAAACTATTATCTAGTGGCTGTGCATCTACGATAAAAAATTGATTGCGTTAACTGAAGCGGGGTGGAATGGTGATAATGAAGTGCGAGTGGTAATTTCACGAACAACGTGAAATCTGATAGTTCAGCTGAGTACAATACTTAGAGCAGAAATCCTCTTGACTGGTCTAAAATATTATGTCAGCGTAATTAGTTCCTAAAATCGATAGGGTTAGGCCATGAGATCAGCGTTTACAAGGATATACTCTTAATCCTTGAGCCGGAGTATAGATGACTCTCAATCCTCATTTTATATGGTGATGCTTCTGTTAATATTCACAACTCCAACACCTTCTTCCCTATATTGTTGATCTATTACCAATGGCCCAACCTCTTAGCTTATCCCTTCTCGCCTTTATCCCTTTCAAGACAAGCCACACTGTACTTCAAGTTATTGGCTATCATCAAGACTCTGAGTTAGGATCTTGTAAACCTTAACATAAATGTTAAGTAGAAAGGTCCGGATCTATGATTAGAGGGCAGACCATTCAAGGCATTGGCGCGTAAGGTAGCTATTATAGGCTGAGCTAACCGTCCCGACGCGAAACAAAAAAAATGTTAATAAAGGAATGTTAACATCGTAAATTATATACCTTCTTTCTTCCTCTTAAATAAATCACACGTATGTAGGTGTTAAGTGCAGTCAGTAAGCCCTGTATACGAACTGCAAATTCCACAAACTGTGTAATTATATTCTTGTCAATATCTTAAATCTAAAGTGGTGATGGCTATTAGTTATAATTTTGGCGCGTCGTGTTGCGACGTTCTATCTGCTGAGCCACATCCCTTAGTAGCAGTAAGAGTCAGGCACAGCATGTCACATTAGGATTAAGGATACTCTCGAATGACCCTCGCACGGTAATCGTAGTGTTGACTAAACATGACATGAGGGGCAAAACTCAAAATCAGACGCTCTACTGCTTTTCAAACATCAAGCATTTACATCTGCGACATGAACGCATCTCAATCACCCGCAGCAATCCAATCTGCCTTCGGCAACGTCACACATAAGATTAGGCGTGATATGTGGATAGGTTTTTGCTGGATTCGAGCTAGATTTCTCCTGTCTCAAGTGATTAGTGGGTGTAAGCTACCAATACCCTACTCTATAGAACGGCCTATACAGTGTACCAATGAACCATCCGATCCAACCCTAGCCAATTATGTGTACCCGTAGAAAGCTACACGTTTAGTTTTTTCACCTATTTTATCAGTGAACCTGATATATCTAACTTTAGCATGACCCTATTTCTAAGATCGGAAGATTCATTTTCAGATTTCATTCCCAGAAACCACTCGATAATATCATTATAGCATGTACGTTCATCTGTGTATACTCAACATTTGAAAAAGCGAGCAAAACCCATGATTACTCAAGTATGACCTCGTCATTCCGCAAACACATTATCACCGCCAGAAAGATTGATGTATGTGTCTGACTGGATTGATTCATCTTTCACTGGTCTCAATTTCGGTATTTGTCGAAGTTGCCAGGGATCTACATAGTGGAACGGCCCGGACGATATACAACTACAGCATCCAACCTAAGTTACAGACACTAAGATAATATCGAAATGATGTTTTTTGAACAACTGATAATATGAATGCTTTTGCAATCTTAGGGAAGTTTCCAAATTCACAAAACGGAATTTCAAAATATATGCGGGCGGATGAATCAAAGAGAAATAATAACATTCTAGTTATCGATTATTCAAATGATTGCAAAGGAAGGTCATTGGGGAGCTTTGGACTGACTTCATCAATTTCATCAGCGGATTCATATGCGATCTTGACAGTAGAAGCGGTCAACACGGCTTCTCACAAGAAATAGATTTCCTTCAAAATATGATCACAGGCAAATTTCAAACTGCAATTTTATGAAGAAAGAGGAGTCGACAAAAGGGATCCTCATAAAATTCAATATCGTCAGGAGAGACTGGTCACGCACATTTGGCTACTCATATTCATACTTCGACATTGTGATTGACATAACATTATTTGATTCGCATCATAACATAACATGCCTAGATATCCTCATCAATCTTTCCACCAGCCCTACCCCTTCAGGCTTGACCCCTCAGACTTGTCACTTGGGAATGGGCAGGCTCACAGTCCATTATGCCCCATTCATCGTGTCAAATTGCCATGAAAAGTCTGGAATCCCCTCAGAACTCAGAGGCCACCAATCCGAATATGTATCTTGCCAACCCGAGCCAATGACCGGCACCTCTTCGACTGGTACAGTGTTTGTTGGAGAGAGGCTCCAGTCGGCAGGCGGGCTAGCGTCATTGTTGGGTGGTAAATTTTCGACCTCCAGGTTCTGGAAATTGAAAAAATTGGAGGGATGATCGTGGGTCGAAGCCACAGGCTCTGAAGCTGCAGCCAGAGGGATCCCCATGACCTTGTATGAAAATTCTAAGGTGTCAAATGGTTCACCATAGACACTTTCAAAATTAGTTAAATCGACAACTAAATGAAACATCTCGTGAAGGACTTACGGCTCAATGGCGGGTGGAAAGTATTGATCGAAATCTTGGAAAAGACCGATCGAGGGGGTCGGCAGTGGATTTTGCCCAGACGGAGGAGAGTGAGGAGGAAGGGGAGGGTAAGAGGGAGAGGGAGGAACAGAGGTAGGGAAAGGAAGAGGAAGAGGAAGAGAAGGAAGAGGTCGGTGCCGCTCTTCGCTTTCCTTGGTAATTTTCTCCTCTTGCTTCTTCCTCCCTGATGCAAATTAGCTATCACATCAACAAGCGAAAAAAAGGAATGAAACTTACTATACTTCCTCTGGGCTAACTTATTTTGACATCTCCGTCGTTTATCACCGATCGGAAGCCTTGTCCAATCATCTTCGGGCTTCGCATCTTTGCCAAATGCACTTATTGGGCGTAGCTTGGCCATCGTGAAAGTAAAACAACGAGAAGATTCTTGATGAATTGATGATGTTTATGGAGAGATTGATTTGTGAATGGAATACCAGTATTTATACACGTTGAAAAGACTAGTGGAATGGATCACAGGATATTGTGGACGGTGGCAAATCAAAAAATTACCAATCAGCAGCAATTCGATGTGGAGAATTAGCGGAGCAAGTCAATGGTTGCAAAGCTCCATCAAAAGAGTGTGATGACGACAACTCCAAAACAACGCACCAATGGTCTTAAAGAAAGACGTAGATCAATGGTCTAGCTCAATCAAAGTAAAATATTTCAGAAAGAACATGTCTCGATCACAAGTATCACCAAGGAACATGTTTTCTTTCATTTAACGAATGATACAAACATTGATCTCGCCAGCTATTCAATTTATGATGTGAGGATCATCAAGAAAATTCGATTAGATGGATTTGAATCTCGAAAGACAAGTGGAAGCTTTTTGGCAGGTCGACATCATTGCCATAACTTTAGATATCCAAATGGTGATGAGGAATTGATGAAAATTATTTTCCAAATTAAATGGGGAAGGCAAGGTCAGATGCCATTTGATCAGCATGAAAATTTTGCGTTAGTGATCAAACCTATCCAGAGGTCCACAGTTAAAGATCATTATCTGGATAGGGTGAAGTTACCAGGATAATAAGCATCAAAACTATGAAAGGCGCCAATGATCTTTCAATAGTGTTTGATAATTACGGCATTCACATGTCATTTTGGAACATAAATGCCGTGTTGAGATACTTGAAGGGGCTCAAAAATATGAGGAGGGAAGGAGCGATGTAGTTCTCGGGAATTCTCGGTGCAGATGAAAATTTCCTTTGGTTTTCGGACAGTTAAAATTTATTGATATTCTCAAAAATCAATAAAAATTATATTGAAATCTGTTATTTTTCCAGTTGTCTCCTTTATCAAATCAATGAGAAAAGATTAATAAACCTAAATTTTGTTTACAATTCGACCGAAAAATGGAAAGATTGATAATATCAGTTTGAGAATGAAGTTTGCTAAAGAAAAATAAGCAATCTACTCATAAAAATTACTAAGTACTTTACGTCCAAATTCTTCTGGCAACAACAGCACGGATATTGATAAAATACTTACATTTTCTTAGATTGAATCAAAAGAAAATTCAACTCAAAATTTGAACAAAAGTCAATTCGAATTTCAATGCAAAAAATTCAATGAATGGATATTATAAGCTGTTATCAATAAAAATTATTGACTTTGAACACATTTGATAGTTACTCATCATCGAAAAATATGAAATATGATAGCTTCTAAGATAAAAACAAAAATGTTTCAAATACCGATTTTAATTTCGTTTCTATTAAATAACTTCATCACCAGACACTGAAGCTTTGCTCATTGGATGTCAAATACTTGGAAAAAATATACAAATATATCGACATAATGATGTTGCAATACCGAGCTACCAATTTTCAGAGCCATCTGTAGATATATTCTCTTAATTCGTGGTTTAAGACATCAATTTAGTTGATGGTTGATGATTATTGTTATTGATGATATATAAATCATTAGGCATCAAGTTTACACTCCATTCCCTCGTAATAACTAATGTTCATAGAATGTTTTAAGACTAATAGAATAATTTTTTTTTTCTTTTAGAAATATTCAAAATTTCATTAATGCTAAGCCGTTCTAGTTCGCATATTTAATTCCAAAAGATTGGGAAGGCTATTTATTTATTTTTGGACAGAGATTAACGTACAAAATATAGTGAATTGACTGGTAAGATAGAAAAATGTTAGTTAAACCTTTAATTGCTTTATTTTGAAACATTGTTAAATAATTGTTTTTTAGGACTTCATTTCAATATTTTTTACTCAAGGCCAAAAATTTTATTAAATTATCAAAAATGATTTCCTCCAAGTTGCAATAGATTATTTGTCTTCTATGGGCCAATTGATATTTGAAAACTATAAGTAAATTCGTTGAAAACTTCAAAATGAAGAACACTCCTAAACCAGGTGTGCAACGAACGAGTCTCTGAAAGTAGGACTGAGGTTCCGAATGACGTTTAAGGTTGCAGACAACAAAGAGGAACGCGATAATCGTTCGCAAGTAAGTAAAAGGGAGATATGGCCCGCGTTCAGATGGAAGAGCGGGAAGAGAGGAATATGAGGGACACTCGAAGGGAACGCAAAGTCAGAGGTGATAACGACTCATTATAGAGACAAGAGATCGATAGTCGGGATTGTCAAGAACAAAAATTTAATCCTAAACACAGAATTCAAAACTTGAAGATTCACGAACACAAAAATAAAACTATGTACTTATATAAAGGAAACTTTGAACGAAATGAGATTTTGCTGGCACTCAAATAGCTGAGCTGCTGACTACCAGCTCAAGGAATCCAGGTAAGATGACAACAAATATATAATTACAGAAAGGAATTCTTACTTTTGTCAATGATACTGTTTTTGTCTGAATTAGATTTTTCGGACATTGCTAAGCATTTAAGATTCCGAAGTTATTTTCATTAAATTTTATATTTTTTTTTTCCCAAAATCGCACAATTAATTGAACCTTAATAATTCATTGCATGAAGAATGTTTTTATTATACTCTTAAGTTCTTTAACTATATGAATCTGTATAGTACATCAGTTTATAGTCTCCGAAAAAATATGTTATAGAAAGAAATACCATGCTCATTTAGTTCACGGCCCTGAAAAATTCGATTTCCAGAATACAATTTTAAATTTTAAAAAAGTAGATCATGAGGGCAAAGGAGGAAGGGAGGTGTTGCATTTAGAAAGTTACTCGTCAAAATTTCTCTGATTCTGGAGTAAAACATTTGCAAATCGAAAATGTTTGTGCCTTTGTAATCCCACTATCTTTCTTACAGCTCTTGACAATATTTGAGACGTCAGATAGATATCGGAGCTTTGCGCTATTGTACGATATATCTTGACTGAGCTAATCTACCAATTCATGCTAATGGCCATCGGTCGGACTATCTAGGAGTATATTTCCTGCACTCTCTCTTCAAGTATTACCATCGCAGGTGTCATCGCCGAATCCTATCATGTTTGCTCACTATAAGAACATCCCTAATCTAATACGTCGCGCGCGAAACTGAAATTTTGCTTAACGCTAAGATTTTTTTAAATATTGTGCAGGGAATAATATGATTGCCGAGGGGAACCTAAGATAGGATACCAATTCTTCGTAGCTCTTTCTCACTGTTTGATTTCGCATCTATGTAGACAAAGATCGTGAAGATCCGTCTCAGATTTGTCGAGCGCGAGGGCACCAGGAAATAAATTTTGCCCTAGTGGCCTTTACTGTATACATCAATAGATTCAAGAGCAGTAAAGATCACGATTTCTCCGTGTTTCAGTATTTTTGAGACAGCTTCGATAACTGTCAGTGTGAGAGCGGGATATAGGTTCAGGGAAGGAATATGAGTCTTTGATTGAATCAGATGGATTGAGGTCGCTTTATAAGCAACCGCAATTGCGCGTATAAACTTAGTTTGAATTATTTCCAGCTTCGCGGCCAGCACAGATGACTTTGCGTTAGGCAAGGTAAGTGCGGCATTAGATAGGATAGGGCAAAAGATTGCATTGAACGGCTGTCGAGTAGAGGTGGAAGTTGTCCCTCAAGTAGATCTGATGATTAGATTGTAGTGAGCTGCCTGGGCTTGAGCCCGATCGAAAGCGTATTGTGCATGTGTTGACAAATTAAGCTTAAAATTGAGTAGAACTTCAAGTACTTTAACCTGAGTCTCTTGATGCAGCTCTATTTACTCAATAAAAAATTAATGA
Organism: Podosphaera xanthii; assembly: GCA_028751805.1. NCBI lineage: Eukaryota > Fungi > Ascomycota > Leotiomycetes > Helotiales > Erysiphaceae > Podosphaera > Podosphaera xanthii. The sequence continues at coordinate 1,668,435 of JAPWIX010000010.1, forward strand.
TGAAAGATTGAATTTGGAGCGGAATCGCGTGATCTGAAGTGGGTAGATTTTCTTTGGAATTAATATCATTCCATGGCACCTAGCCCACGATGGGTATTCCGTAAAAACTCTCTCCAGATTTTGACCCATTGATTCATTCAATTTGGAGTAGGGGAGGACATTGAAATTATCAGCAAAACCTACACCGGATATCCGAATCTGCAGACTCTCACAAACACCAACCAGTTCAGTGTTATAAGAAAAAAAAAATAGTTTCGGCGACAAAGGAGAGCCTTGAGAATCGCCTTGAGTGATAGCAAAGGTTCCCGACTCATTTCCACTGACGGCTAGCAGAGTTGTCGGATTCGGGAGAAAATATGACATCTAACATCTAACGGACGAGCCACATAGAGGTGCCGTTGCTTCGAAATATGTGATATAGTATAATGGGATCAACTGATTCGAAAATACCAGCAATATTCAGAGAAATTAGGAAGATCAAACTTCTCTTCGAGCCCCAAATTATCAGGATTTTGCTTGCAATTAGTTTGAGATTTGTGTGTTTAGTGAAAAATGAAATTTCTAATCTGAGATATTGTGAGTAGATTGTGAGTCTCCGTAAGTCAAGTAAAGCGGTTCACAGTGATTAGTTGAACAATATTCCTCATTTTCGGTAGCATTGCAAATGTAGGACAGGCACCATGTTCTTCGAAGCTGTTTTCGCCTGGTTTTCGGACAAATACTGAACGAGGCCACTCGAACTTGTCAAGAAAGTGACCCAAGATCTAATTTGCCTGCGCGTTCGCTATCAGTGAGTTAACTAATAAAGCTCCAAGCACGCGAAGGTAGTGATAAAGTATTTTATCCCTTCCAGACGATGAGAGTGCCTTCTTTACATTCAGGGTCTAAATGACTTCTTCAGAAGTCATGGTTGGATAAATTGAAAGCCGATCAGGGTTTTCATGAGGTCAAATCCACCCGTGAAAAGAGTCTATTATTGTCCTGAATATCCTCAAGTTTAGCAGTTATATGAGGATAGAACTTTTCCCGGAACGTCTGACTTTGTGTTGGAACGTTGTGTAGGAGACATCAATGACGTGAAAAATAGGTACTCTGAAATGACCTGAAGATTAGCCTCGAATCCAACAAGCCAACTTCCTGAGATCGCTTGAATTGATGGCATCGTGGACAGCCTATTGTAATAAATCTGTTTTGCCTTCACGTAACACTTTATCCCGTAATCAAGCTGCGTTCCTAGTCCCATCGGAATTCCCCCGACAGTTAGATCTACAGGATTTATATCGGAAAGCTCGCGCTTTTTTGACGGCGACCCTTATTTGATCGATCCGCAATTGCACTGCACGATCAGAATGCTTGGGGTAAGAAATAGTGGATCTCACTGTATCCTGAACAATCCAACATAATATATCGCATTAGGCATCAAGCTCAATCGTGGGACTGAAAGCAGGGGTAGACAAGATTCTGGCCGTGGATTCACTAAATGCTTTAAGGAAGTCTAGTTCATTCCATATTCTAATCAGGGTCTTGAAATTCTTTGGAAAAATGACTTCATCAATATTTTTGCCGAAACGGTTTTCAGCTAGTCTTAAAGCGATTATTTCCTGGCAATTGTTGGCTACATAGGGAAATTGAAAATATCATCTAAGTGTAGCCTATTTTTGTGATTACTTTAACTGAACAAGTAACAACTTGATATTCAAACCGAAATTGGCGAGTCAGTGTATGATATGGGTCTATTATCTCAAACTTAAGTCCTGTATTTGAGCGACGTGATATACTAACTTCAAGAACATTCAATCATCGGATATTAGGCTGGCAAAGACGAACTCTTCATCTTCACGCGGTGCCGGCTGTAATCGCTCAGTGTGTTCGCTGCATATTTGAGATAGCCAAGAAGTGTCGCAATCAGATCGAAATCAACGCATACACTTTATCTCCCTTAGTCAATGTCCACCAAGGCGTCAGTCAACCCAATCCTAAGGGGTCATTCTTACCCTCCCGCCGCCCTCCACCCCCCGAAGTATCAAACTACAAACCCTTCTGATAACTTCGAAGACCGGACTATTACGATCTTCTGCGTTACCTCGGCGCGCCTCCATCTACAGACCCACGATGCTACGAATACCTGATGGAAGAAGAAAGTCGGAGGGTAAAAATATGGAGAGGTTGTAATGGCTTTGAAAGGTTAGTTATGGAGGGAATGTACGAGAAACGGAGGGATAGGGAGTTTGGCTAGGGAAAGAGACAGGGTGATTTTTGAGGGAGAGTTTCTGATATTGCCGATGGAATTTTTGACTCTGGGAATGTTGTGTGTTTCGAGGTTTTCGGGTTGGTTAAATGCTGCCACTACTTTATAAACTGGCTGCGCTTCCTTTTGGAGGCGATTCATGCGGCTCAGGTTGTGACGGCGGTATTCGGCGCGAGTCGAAGTACTGTTAGGAAATCTCCTTGTTGCGTGGTCGTTCGCGGCGGAGAGGAAAGGGGAGACGCAGGGCGTCAAACCTTTGGCACTTTTGTGTCTATTTTTTATTTTTTATTTTTTTAAGCAAGTACTAGCTAGCAATAGTCATGGAATTAGGTAGCTTGAAATCCCTAGGGATCGGCTACCCGTATCACGCCACTTGAGTGCAGGGCTTGTGCCTGATATGTCATGAATTCAATCAATCAATCAATCAATCAATCAATCAATCAATCAATCAATCAATCAATCAATCAATCAATCAGTCAATCAATCAGTCATTGGATGTTGAGTTAAAGCAGCTGAATGATGCACACATTTGGCTCATCCCCTTTTACCAAAATTATATATATATCGTTATATATTCTGTTGAGGGAGCTTGGGAGAAAGTACGTATTATTAATGTTATCATTATTATCATACTATTTACAAATAGGAATCTAGGCTTATAACGTAAACAAACAGGTAAGCTGGCAGGTCGTGGTTGTCTTTGTTACCAAACTATTTCATGCATCCATAGACTGAAGATTGGTACTTCAACAAATTCGAAATGATTCTAATCTTTATTAGTTGATGAAAAAAGCCAAAGAATATTGCCAATTATTTTGAAGGTCCCAACGCTAATAGATTTATTCTTATATATCAGTTGAAAGATATCAGGTGGTCAATAGAATTTGCCTGTTTGAACTCCTTTATGTTTTCTTCGATATCGGTAAATTGATACGCGAGGCATACGACTTTCCAACAATTTTTCGACAATAGATAGATTGTTTTGAATTCATTTATCTGCCAAATATTTTGGCACATTTTATCTGGGTGTGAAAGACCTCACTCGAATAGCTCAAAGTATAGGTTTAAGGAAATCTATTAATTAAGAAGTGTGTGAGGATTTCATGTACAGGAAGCAGCTCTATATAAGTCCTTCATTCGATTCCATAAGTTTCCAGAACTTATCCAACCCAAAGCCTTCACACCGATCTGTGCAATCTTTAGAATCAGCACGAAGCTACTGGAAAAGTCCATAATGCCTAAACACCATCCGACGTCTATCTATAAGTCCATCATAATCTCGCTACGCAGTTTCATAACTATGTGCAGCACTAAGCGAGATTAATAGTTTTGGCGCTAGCTGATAATATCAGATAGGATAAGTAAACAAGGGCCAGGGCCCGAGCTAGCTCATGAGGTTCTAACCTTTACACTGGGTTGATGAACGAGATTCAAGGGTTGGAATTTTGTGATTGAAACTTCGAAATTTCCCCCCTTAGACAAATTGCAGTTCCAGTCGCAGGGATCTCGAAGTTTCTTGCCTTACGTTGGAAGCATTTTTCTGACTGGTTTTTAATTGTCAAACAATGGGCAGTTTGGAACAAATAAAACCTAGCAATGCAAATTATCAGACACATTTTTTTGATTGTTATATTGTCTAGATTTACCTGTTTCGGGGTGTAATGTTTCGCTTAGAATATGGTTATCAAGAGGTCAATTTTTCAGCATGACATATCTTGGTCTCAGGTTTGTATGATTTGTTTCATCATGTACATTTTTGGAAACAAGTAGAAATTGATACTTTCTGGAAAGATAGGTTTTAGATACATATATAGGGAATGACATAAAGAAGAAAAGAATGTAATGAAATACTTTTTGACTTGACGAATTTTTTCAATTGAAACTCAATTTTTAACATTAATCTTGATTTTTGCAGTTAAGTTGAAACAATTGAAATTGAATTAAATAACATCTCGTTATCCATGAATGGTATTATTCGGATATTCTCGGAACCAAATTTTCAAGTGAACAGAGAATTCCCGAGAACTATATCGCTCCTTCCCTCCTTATATGTTTGAGCCGCTCCAGCTAGTTCAACACGGCATTTATTTTCCAAAGTGACATCTGAATGCTGTAATAATCCAACACTGTTGCAAGCTCAACTGCACCTTCCATATTTTTGATGCTTGTTAAGCTGGCAACTTCATCCCATCCAGCTAATGATCTTTAACTGTGGACCTCTAAGTCGGTCTGATCGTCAATGCAAAATTTTCATGCTGATCGAATGGCGTCTGACCTCGCCTTCTGCATTTGATGTTGAAAATAATATTCATCAATTCGTCATCGCCATTTGGATATTTGGAGTCGTAGCAATGAAGTCAACCTGCAAAAATGATTCCATTTGTCATCCGAGATTCAAATTATCCCAATTTATATGTATAAAAGCTCTTCGAATCCAAATTGAGTAGCTGGCGTAATCAAAGTCTGGATCAATCGTTCCATCAAAGAGATCTTGTTCCCTAGTGATAATTTTGATCGAGAAATGTTCTTTCTGAAAAATTTTACTTTGATTGAGTTAGACCATTGATCTACGTCTTTCTTCAAGTCAATTGGTGCGTTGTTTTGGAGTTGTCGTCATCTCACTCTTTTGATGAAGCTTTGCAACCATTGACTTGCTCCGCTAATTCTCCACATTGAATTGCTGCTGATTGGTAATTTTTTGATTTGCCACCGTCCACAATATCCTGTGATCCATTCCACTAGTATTTTCAACGTGTATAAATACTGGTATTCCATTCTCAAATAAATCTCTCGATATACATTATCAATTCATAAAGAATCTTCTCGTTGCTTTACTTTCACAATGGCCAAGCTACCCCCCATAAGTGCCTTTGGCAAAGATGCGAAGCCCGAAGATGATTGGACAAAGCTTCCGATCGGTGAGGAACGACGGAGGTATCAAAACAAGTTAGCCCAGAGAAAGTTTAGTAAGTTTCATTCCTAATTCTCGCTTGTTGATCTGATAGCTAATTTGTATCAGGGAGAAAGAAGCAGGAGGAGAAAATGGCAAAGGAAAGCGAAGAGCGGCACCGACCTCTTCCTTCTCTTCCTCTTCCTCTTCCTTTCCCTACCTCTGTTCCTCCCTCTTCCTCTTACCATCCTCTTCCTCCTCACTCTTCTCCGTCTGGGCAGAATCCACTGCCGACTCCCTCGATCGGTCTTTTCCCAGATTTCGATCAATACTTTCAACCCGCTGCTGAGCCGTAAGTCCTTCACGAGATGTTTCATTTAGTTGTCGATTTAACTAATTTTGAAAGTTTCTATGGTGAACCATTTGACACCTTAGAATTCGCATACAAGGTCATGGGGATCCCTCTGGCTGCAGCTTCAGAGCCTGTGGCTTCGACCCACGATCATCCCTCCAATTTTTTCAATTTCCAGAACCTGGAGGTCGAAAATTTACCACCCAACAATGACGCTAGCCCGCCTGCCGACTGGAGCCTCTCTCCAACAAACACTGTACCAGTCGAAGAGGTGCCGGTTATTGGCTCGGGTTGGCAAGATCCATATTTGGATTGGTGGCCTCTGGGTTCTGAGGGGATGCCAGACTTGTCATGGCAATTGGACACGATGAATGGGGCATAATGGACTGTGAGCCTGCCCATTCCCAAGTGACAAGTCTGAGGGGTCAAGCCTGAGGGGTCAAGCCTGAGGCGGAGGGCTGGTGGAAAGATTGATGAGGATATCTAGGCATGTTATGTTAAGATGCGAATCAAATAATGTTATGTCAATCACAATGTCGAAGTATAAATATGAGTAGCCAAATGTGCGTGACCAATCTCTCCTGACGATATTGAATTTTATGAGGATCCCTTTTGTCGACTCCTCTTTCTTCATAAAATTGCAGTTTGAAATTTGTCCGTGATCATATTTTGAAGGAAATCTATTTCTTGTGAGAAGCCGTGTTGACCGCTTCTACTGTCAAGAACGCATATTAATCTGCTGATGCATTTGATGAAGTCTTTCGAAACCTCCCCAATGTAAGAGGCGTGGCTAGGTGTGATCAAGAACCCTTGGACGTGAACTGTAAGCTATGGACTGTTGGCGTAGACTGTGGCTGTGGACTACGGGCGAGGACTATGAACTCGGTGAACAAGACAATAACAATAGCTATGAATCTAGACAATGACAATGACTGTGAATCATGACATAATCATAGAACAACTTTAAGGTCTAGCACTGGCACTATGTTATCCACTTTGTGTGTATTCAGTTCTGGCTTAGTAAGCAAGTATGGGTTTAGCTTACGGAGACTAGGCATATATATATTATAAGAGGGGTAATGTCAGGAATGCCTCTGTTGTATAATATATATATGGAGATAGCCAGAGCATAGTGTTCTATGATTTCTGGTCTGGTCTTTTAGCCAAGTGGTAATGCACCTATCTCGTGTATTATGTAGGACAGCATCCATAGCCTGACATCATGGATCTTGTTCTTGCTCTTGTCAGCTGTCTACATGCCGCTCATGACACCCAATGACCATCCTTTGCAATCATTTGTAAAATCGATAATGAATCTTTGAATAGCTTTCTTTGATTTAACAACATAAATATTCAGTTTAAGTTGCTTATTTATTCTTTTCTGTTTCACATATAATCTTCTTTAACTGTAGAGATGCATAAATCCCAGGAGTGCTGGTTTGTAATTTGATGTCATGATTGAATCATTAGGCTTTCAAATTTCATTTATATGGCAAAGTCATGCAATATTATCAGCAATCTATGAACCATGTTTCATTATCATTTCAGTCTGTGATAATGGGATCGGTTGCTGCGATTGTTTACTTTCCTGGCTATTCCTCCAAGTCGCGCTTTGAAAGCTTTGATTCATATCGCATTTAAGCTGGTGAAATCTGGATCAGATCCCGATGAATGTTTATAATAATCTTTAAAGTGATGATGATGTATTCCCGGGTTGACGAGAGCGAACATAGATAACCATGAGCTTTTTCGCTTTTTTATTTTTAGGGTATTCACGGAAGTAGTTTCATGTTGTTGAGGTTTTATCTAGCTATTACTGGGTCTGATATCCTTATATCTGTGTTCAAATCTTCGAAAGAGAAATCTTTCCCTAGGAATAGATTTATTTCAAAAAGCCTGCGTAGGCCAGTAAGGCGATGAATCAGTTTTATGAAATCAATAAAGCACATTAAACTATTAGCAGAGATATCTTTCCATACAGGTATGCCAAGGTGATTTATCATTAGTACCTCTAGATCTCACCACTATCGAATGCTCATAAACACTTTAACAGGTAAAGTGAAAGCCGACTGATGAAAATTTGAAGTTTGCAATTCAATGGTGGTGCTAGTCATGTGCATCATTGGTTCGGATAAAAACAATGGTCCATGATTCCTAAAATTTTAGAATCCAACAAGTAAGCAGGCAGAGGTGGTGATGCAAAGTAGGCCTTTCGTTAGCAGTATCGGATGTGAAAGTTCCCTGGGCAGTCCTATGGGCAGAGATTCACAACGCATGTTTATGACATGGACTGCAAGAGGGGAATCGAGTTTCGAGACGAACGTGAATTGTTAAAAAGCGGTGTGATAGCTTTATGGCAAATAGAAAAGAGATGGCGCTTTGGACAAATTATTGTACCTTGGATTGACTCCTTGAGAACAAGTACATTGAACTAAGTGTAAGTATCTATGTGCAAGGCAGATGTGACTTCAGTAGATCCCACCCATCATATCAAAATTCTCATTCAAGACTGTCACATCCCATCCAAAGTATTTAACCTTCGTCAAAAATCTTCAACATCCACCCTCTTTTGGCCAGAAATGAAAAATATGGTCGTTCCAGCAAATGATGCTGGTGAACTGTTGCTTAGGCTACCGCACCGAGGCCTCGAAGGGGACGACGATCGCACCGTAAAATTTGAGTGTTAATATTGGTCAAGCAAGTTTCAGCTCTCATGAGTGACAGTATTTGTTCAGTTTGCGGTGTTCGCGCACAGCTATTATTGATATGGAAACAGACGGTGGCTCGTAACACTGAAGTCATTATCACAGTGAATTTATTCTCTTCACAATAACCTTCAAAAGGTTAGTTCCTTTAAACTCATATCCAGTAAATTATAAGACTCAGAAGTTGAGGTTGCGGTAAATCGTTATTCACGAATAGACTGATACACAATTAAAGTCTTAAATTCTCTTGAGGACTAACTACCGTGACCTTTCTCATTAAATGCCATTACCAACACCTACTCCAATTATTCTTCTCCCAAGCAATCTTCCCAACATCATGACCTGTATTTCCGAATCCCTGGTCCGGTCCTAGTAATGTCTCTCCCTAGCCCCTGTCTAGAAGGTTGGACGTTACTGTTTCTATACTCGCTTAGCGTGATGTTTCTTGACCAGGACGGGTTGCAAGGATCAACTCAGCCACAACCAATCGGGCCTAGCCCGTCACATAATGATAGAGTAAACTCAGGAGATGATCTGTGTAAAGGATATAATGTTTTTCTTCTCAAACGCACGGTCTTGTATATACAAAACAAAGGACCTCCAATCATTAGTCTCAACCCAATTTAGCCCTTACACTTGTGCCGTGATGTTTGTATGATGATATCCGAAGTGTTTGCTGTTATTATTGTTGTTATAGTTGTTGCCCGTGTCAGCTGACAACTGATGCCTCCGATATTATTTGTAGTCAATTAGCAGTAGCTAGGCTAAAATTAGACGTTCAATATGGGTGATATTGACAAGGACAAAGGCATATTCTCACACCTCTCCCTCAGACTGGACCAAATAATAAAGTCTATGTAAGTCTGGATAGCAAAACTCACATAAAGTCATCTCGTCCGCATTATCGCAGTACCACACAACAAAATATCAATACCCTATGTGGACGCTCTGCAACTCCATGACTGAAGAAGACGGCATAATGGATCATAATGACTCTTACGCGTCATCATACTCTAACTTTCATCCTGACTACTTTAACCCAAACAAATACCCACCTCCACCCTCTCTATGCCCAAACCCAAGCTTTCCAAACAATGCAATGGCCTCCACCAGCGCACCACAACCACCTACGCCCGCTAGAACAAGCGAAGGAATCCACCCAAGTCTTCTTGGCATTGCTGCCGCCAGGGAGAAATCAGAACGAGAACGAAAGCAGAGGATGGGCCTAGCTCAGGAATTTTTGCAAAAAATCGTTGCCTGGGCGAAATCCAAGGCAGGAACGGAAGATGCGCCGCTACTAGCGCTGTTCATAGAAAGGATCGCACCCATCGTGATAGCGTTTGCGATTGGCATTGCTCAAGCACCCAAAGCACCCTGTAAAAATCCCCCCCCAAGATTGTAAGGGTAGTGGACTGGGGCGTAGACCGTGGACTCTGTGGACAAGAAAATATCAATAGCTGTGGATCAACTCAAGATTATATTTGAACAATGAATAGCTAACAAGACTCAGGTCTGATGAGCCTCTAGGTACAAAGAGAAGGCCACTATTTATACAAGTCTAACTCCATCCCCACAGGGGCCATCTGGCCAACACCCAGTCCATCATAGAAATACATAGAATACTTAAGAATGCTGTAGAAGTCCATCAAATATTACAAGGGAGAGAATAATGTGGAAACCTATAGAAACTTAACCCAAAACCCCTCGTGTTCAAACAGAAATACAGAAGTTTCTAGAAAAGCGGACCTATTCACATGATATTACCTGAATGGATCATTACTCACGTGACGCTAGTAAACAACCGCTGTTCCTGACAGCAGCTATGTCGACTGGATTGAAAATCATTCTTTAAGGTCGGCTTTACCGCATGGGGCCCCCACCCATCGCGCTGGCCACGTCCTTGACCTAGTTTTAACAAACATGGACGGTCTCTTGGCCCATCTGGACCCCGTGTCTCATTCGACTTTCAATCACGAGACAATATCTGGCCTAGTCCATCTCTCTTCAGCTCAAAGGCGCTACCCGTCAATGAGGGTGCCTAAACTTACCTCCGAAAATACAGAAGTATTCCGACAAGCACTATTAGCCACTTCTCCCCCCATTCTTCCCTCCGAGCACCCTACCCCCTAGCTCTTAGATGCGGCAGCCTCCTCTGGCATCGCCGCCTTATCAGCTATTCTACTTTCAGCTAACCCGCCGAGGCCTGCGGGTGCGCCATGTAAGGATTATTGGAACCAAGAATGCGCTGACCAACGCCGTCGGTATGTTATTGCCCGTATCAGTGGTGATCCAGACCTTATCAGTGAGGCACGCCGTAACTTCCGCAAAACCGTTAAGCGAACCAAACGAGAGTACCAGCGCTCTAAGCTGGATAGTGTGTCTTCGATTTTAGAGGCCCATAAAGTGGTTGGATGGCGAAAGTTCTCCAGTCACTTCGGCCCCCCTCCAATTCAATTTCAAGGAGTTACGTACAGTACCCTGACTGAGCGTGCTAACATCTTTTTCCGCTCGAAGCTTGCCCGTTTAATCAGGGAGCCGGATGTCTCTTTGTACACCCCTTCTTGTGCATTGCGAGAGATTTCTGTGCCGCCTTCCCTGGACGAAGATGAAGTGCGACACTGTCTTATTGATGCATCGTTCACAACCCCAGGTCATGATCATCTCTCGGTTGTTTCTCTTCGCCACGTCTGGGAAGTCAATACATGGCGCACGTGGATTGTAAACTTGTACAGTCTCTGCTTGACATTCGGACATCATCTAAGCGTTTTTCGCCGCGCTGAGATTGTGGTTATACCCAAGCCTTACAAGGAAAATCTAACTAACCCCGCCAATTGGCGACCAATCTCTCTCCTCCCTGTCCTTGGGAAAGGGCTGGAACGCCTCTTTGCGCGTCGTTTCGCATTCTGGGCGTTGTCGAGCTGCATTATCTCTCCAACGCAATTTGGAGCTCTTTCTGGAAGATCGGCCATGGACCTCGTTGAGTGTCTTGTCCACGATGTCGAAAGGCATGGGATATGAAACAAGTGTGCACTTTAGCTACTCTTGACGTCGAAAGCGCTTTCGATAGCATTCAGCCTGGCCGCATATCTGCACGGTTGCGCGAACAGGGATGGCTATTACCGTACGTTAACTGGGCTGCATCTTTTGCTTCAGACAGGAAAGCTCGCCTCCAAGTGGACGACTTTGTGGGCGAATTTTTGGACATTCCGCACGGTTTGCCTCAGGGATCCCCTGCTTCACCCATACTTTTCCTCCTCTTCTTTGAGCCTTTCTTCAAACTCGGCTTCCCCACTTATGGATACGTAGATGATTGTGACGGCTGATAAGCCAATATTTTCCTGTAGCATATGATGGTCATCACATGCACATACTAATGCAGCCTTATCCGAGTATGCTAGCTTCCCGTTAAGCGATCGGCAGGGTAGGACGCTTGGACTCATTTGCGGAACTCGCTTATGTTTCATGTTGCAAGGGGTATTATATGCCATGGTCTTATTATAGCATTGAGAGCCTGGTAGCGATTCATCGGAAGTGTTATAAGTAGACGCTACCTGGGCAGATGTAATTCCTCTCTTCATAGATAAATATAAACTACATTGAAGCATACCGTCGCTAATGCACTAATTGCCGAACCGTGACAATGATGTGGCGATCTTGTCGGTCGCTAAGAATCTAGTCGAATCCTCGCGCCTAACTGTTGCTAGGGTTGAAGCAGTCACCCAGTGGTGTAACAGGAATGATCTCTCGTTGGCCGAAAATAAGATGGAGATTCTGCATCTTCATAGGACCCGTCAGCTCTCTCCTTCTATAACCATCAACGGCATCGTAAGGGATGCAAACCCAACAGTTAAATGGCCAGGCGTTCTCCTCGACACCAAGCTTTCCTTCAAAGCGCATGTACAAGTATGGAGTGCTAAGACGCAACAAATCAGCACGCACATACGTCAGCTTGGCAACACTAATCGTGGTATACCCACTGCCTTTCTTCGCACTGCAGCCCTGGCTGCGGCGCTACCTGTACTTTTGTACGGTGTGGAGGTCTGGTGGCGCGGTCACACTTATCTCCGCTGAGGACGTCCAACTTCTACCCGATCTCATAAAATGGTAGACATGATCTCTCGAGCTCTAGTCACCCTGGCTCGATCAATTCTACCGGTATCCAAGACCACCCCTGCTGCAGCTCTTCTGAGAGAAGTGTGGCTCTAGCCCGCTCCTATATTACTTGAGGAAATGCGCCTCCGCTCTGCTCTTAGACTAGCTAACGCGGACATCTTTCACCCCACGGTTAAAAGAGCAATCGACTCCCGGGCACACACTCGCCTCACCGAAAAGCTAAAGCTTGTTCCGCACTTCCCTCGCCCCCAACTCTTAGTACCTTCCTACAAAGCCCCTTTTAACCGCTCTCGAGCAGACTTATCTGCTGAAGAATTCCTCGAGCGTATCAGAGCACTGCCACCATGGGACATTCTTGTCTTCTCAGACGGCTCAAAGCAAAAAGATGGGTCTGCGGGGGCAGGTGCCGCCGTTTTCCACGGGGACATCACCCATAGCTGAAGTGGGAGTGCCCATCGGGCCCGATTTCGAGGTCTATGATTCCGAAATTATTGGCGCCCTAGCAGGGCTTAAGGCAGCTGTAGCGGCTCCTTCAACGCACCTTGCAACTAACATCCACGTAATCTTAGACAATCAAGAAGCAGCACAACGCCTTCTGGATTTCTCACCGTCGAATTCCTCACAAAGGGAAATTTTGGAGTTTCGAGATCTCGCGCCTCGCTGGCCACCGAGGAGTATTCTCCCATTGGCGGCTCCAGGCAAAGTCAACGTAATGTTGTCTCCTGGTCATATGGGAATCCCAGGCAATGAGCCGGCTGATAAGCTGGCCGGTGAGGCTGCCTGCCAATCGGCCCCCTCTGCTGCATCTCTTGCCGGAGTTCGCGCAAAGATACAAAAACACATATGGGACTTGACTGCTGAATGATGGCAGACTCATGCACCCTCCACCTATTGCGAATTGTGAATGCCATTTCCCAAGAAGCTGCCCGAGGAGCTTCAACTATCTCGCCGTTATCTCGGGTATTTAATTCAATGTCAAACTGGACACGGTGACTTTCGCGCCTATCATAAAAGGTTCTATCATGAAAACGCCCTTACTACTTGTTCCTGCGGGGGTAACAAGTCAATCACTCACTTGGTTTTTTGTCCTCTCGTCCGAGAGAGATTGGTCTCTACCAGTTTCCGACAAAGTCTGGGGTCTCGATTTCCTTCTCGGCACCTCACATGGTGCTAAACGTTTCACCTCTATATTGGAGAAGACTAGATTTATATCTGAAATCTGCCCTATCCATGCCGCATGATCTTCACAAATGAGGCATCTGCTATATAGCGCTCACTACTTCTCATGGAAATTTCCAAGGCCCCTCGGCACCCAATTGTTAAGTAATGTAATTTTGTAGCAGTCACCATGTCCCCCCATGGATGGGGCTTTAGTTGTAACTAGCGCCCGGTAGACACTAAAAATAAATAAATAAATATCATCAGCAAGTATTGTTTGTCTCACGCTCTCATTCACTTTTTCTGATGCCGCCAACAAAGTCCAGAAAGCCTCGTGCGACTGCTTCTCAGTCTGCAAAGATTCACGCTTCGCGCGCCTCTAAACGTCTGAAACTCCGCTCTTCACTCCGTACTAACCAGGTGAGAATCGGAACTGAAGACCAAACACTCTCCAATGATACAGAAATGCAACTGTCGAAGGACGATATCGTCGTCGATTCCGACAATGAACACCAATTGAAGGTCTATAGAGACCCTCTATCAGACACCACTATATCTACAGCTAGCGATTGTATTTCACCCGCCCCTCGCAAAACACTGAGAACCAGTTCTCCCAAACCCCTGGCTAATGGTCTTGCGGAGTCGCTTCACGCACAACCCAGGACTCAAACCAAGTCTCCAACTCCCCGTACCCTTGATGCCTCGCGCGTATTCTTCCACATATTGTCAAAGGCCACCAATGACTACGCTGCCGCGCTGACCACGTGGCAGAATGCAGGCGCCCGTCATCTCCGAAGTCTTCCCCCAGCAATCGCAGCCGACTTACGAGCTATTACCACGCGAAGCGCAGCACGCGTAATTGCTGGCCTGCCAGTCTTTGACCACCCTCCCAGCAAGACTCCGTCATCAAGTGTTTCCAACTCTCAACGCCCAGACCAACAAGCGCTTGAGCTTAAAACCTCTTAAGCCTCAACTCCTCCTACCCCCCGTATCCTCATCTCCAGTAAAAGACTCGGACAATCCTCCAAACCCTCGTACGCGAAAGTAACTGCTGAACAAGCTCCTGCCTCATCCTCCCACGCAGTGACCGTTAGCAAAGGGATCCGAACCCCCAATTCAGCATCTATGTCCTCCAGCGCCCCCAGTTACACGCCAAACCCCGATTCTAGAGTCATTATACGCCTGCCAGCCGACTATTCTCTCCGCTCTGAAGACGCGCTCTTAGTGTGCACAAAGCTCCGGCAGCTTCTGAACAAACCAGAGCTCATAAAAGACATTCGGACAGTTCCCACTGGGATTGCCCTAGTAGCGTCAAACCCCACCTAGGCTGCAGAGCTCCTTGATGCTACCAAGGCGCTTCAACCACTAATAGGGGATTCTCCGGTTGAACGCCAAGAGAAGCGCCTGAACTACCTATTAGGGCCAGTTCTAAAATACGGTTACAATACGTTCGGGGTCCGCAAAGCCTTAACTTTCGACGAAATCTACCAAGAGCTCAGTACAGAGAAGGTCGACGTCAAATCTATCTTTGCTATGACATGGACACGTCGATCTAATAAGTCCCCTCAACCAGAGGGCACCCTTCGCTTGGTAATCTCAGCTAAGGCGGCGGTGAACCTCCCAAACAATATCCGTCTCTTCGCTAGAGCGGCCCGACTTAGACCAGTTGATAACCGCCCACAACTACCAAATTGTCCTAGATGTCACGGTTTCCACAACATTAATGCATGCACTAGACGAGCTCGCTGTGGTCTGTGCGCTGCTGATTCACACGTCGGCCCATCTGACAACCCAGAGAAATGCCTTAACTGCCATGGCCCTTACCCTTCGTCCTGGGAAAAATTCCCCGCCCGAGCTCGTCGGGAAAATGGAATCTATGTTCGCCCTGACAGGGTAAGGTTGCAGTCCATCCGTTGTGAAGGCCAAAAAGCCTGGTCTGCACGACACCCTTCAACTCCGCTCTCGTCGCTTAAAGACCATACTACAGCTCAGGCACAAGCCCCAGTACCAGCTTCTCAAGGAGCGTGACAAGTAACCCCGAGCTCTCCCATCCCATTTCTTCTACCGACCAGTTCGGACACCTCTACTGCCACTGAAGATCAATTGTAATGGTCTGAGGCCGAGGACACAATGAGCAGACAGCCCAAGGCCTCTGCATTTTCCAAGTTAACGTCGGTAAAAGTGGCTAAGCCCACGACGCCGCTCTTCAGCTCGCATTCCAATCTGGAGCTAATCTCATATTAATCCAAGAGCCGTGGATCTTCTCCGACTACTCCCGCCGGACCATAAAAACTCACCCAAGCTTCCTTGCATTTGCTCTCCTCCCTGACTGGTCAAATCGTCCACGAGTTATGACGTATACCCGCAAGGGTAGAGGGCTTTCTCCATTCCAACCAAGCACACACTCCCGTGATCTCATTCGGGTATGCATTCACCGACGGGGAAGACGTGTGATTGACTGTTGTAATATCTGTAACGCCCCAATAGGCTCCTGCAACCCTGGCGAAGGTCTCCAACAACTATTCGCCCTGGCAGAACGTCCAGATATCCTTGCCGTTGACTTCAATCTACACCACTCTGCTTGGAATCCTACTTCAAGAAGTGATGCACCTGATGGGAAAACTCTATTATCATGGATATCTGCTAAAGGGCTTTCCCTACTCAATCCTCCCGGGGTCCCAACACACGACGCTGGTGCCATTCTCGACCTGTGTTTCACCCGCCTCGGCCCAAATTCATGCAGTACAGTCCGCCAAGACTTGAATTGCGGAGTAGACCACCGGACATCAATCTCTCGGATCTCAGACAAAGGTCCCGAGGCTCCCGCCCAAGGTCGACTCATATACTCGGCCTACGACTAGGTGATATTTGGTAATACCCTCAAGGATCTGCTCGTAACCCCCTCTCTAACTAACCCGAACAATGAAGCTAAACTGCTCGCGAACTTTCTCTTGGGAGCCTTAAGAACAGCCTGTCCCAGATCACAGGAAAGATCAACAGGGGCCCCATGGTGGACACAAGAGTGCGCGAAGGCCCACAGGGAATTCTGTCGCACCCGCCGTCTCGGCCTCATTGCATTAGAAGAGCGACGGAATTTCGGTGGAACTGTGAAGAGAGCCAAGCGTGAATACTGGCACAAGAAAATCGAAGGTGTATCTACCGTAACAGAAGCCTATCAAATCACTGGCTGGCACAAAAATAAGTCACATTTTCATACCCCTCCTATTAAAGGACCTAACGGGCCTGTCATCACTCCCGGAGCGAAAGCACAACTCTTTCGCAACAATCTTCTTAGCAGACACCTAGGCCAACTCGATATCCCAACAGATGTACCAACTGTGGCTAAGCGCACTATCCCCTGGCCGAAACTTACAGATCAGGAGATATATCGCTCTTGCTGTCAGGTCACCTCCCCTGCACCTGGACCCGACGAGATAACAGTCATTGTTTTAAGAAACGCTTGTCCAATCATCGGCAACCGTATTGCCGCTCTTTTGCGCCAGTGTGATTTGCTTGGACACCACCCACTCTCCTTCAAAAAAGCTAGCGTTATCATACCCCCGAAGTCTGGGGATCGAAACTTCTCCCTTCCTAACTCGTACAGACCAATCGCCCTCCTTTCCTGCCTTGGTAAAGGGTTCGAGCGACCAATAGCTCGGCGGCTTTCCTACTTAGCTCTCCAACATAGAGTTCTCGCCAAGGATCAATACAGTGCAGTCCCGCGACGCTGCGCCACAGACCTCACCACTGCTTTGGTCTGTGATATACAGTCCGCCTGGGCCCAGAAAAAAATTGCGGGCATGGTCACTATCGACGTGAAGGACGCTTTCGATGGCATTTAAAAAGGGCGCCTTAGTCTATGCCTCCGAAGCCAAGGCTGGCCTCCAAATCTAGTTCGATGGGTCACCTCGTTCATGGAACAACGTGAGGCTAGAATCTCGATAGATGGTTCTAAGTCAACTCCGTTCCTAATCTCTTGCGGCCTCGCACAGGACTCTCCTGTCTCGCCGATCTTATTTCTTCTAGTAACTGAAGGTGTACTTCGCCTCTCACCGGGCCGTCTCGGGAACACCGACGACATCAACTTGTTGGCATCAGCACCCTCACTTGCCTGTTGTGCAAACCTCCTCCAAACCCAGTTAGACCGGACTTTCGAATGGGGACGGGAGAATGGCATCACCTTTGAAATTTCCAAAACTGAGCTCCAGTACTTCCACAGGAAACGTGGCTCACCTGTGGAGCCAAGTCTCTTTGCTGATGGAGTTAAAATTAGGCCTAACGACGTCACTCGTTGGCTGGGCGTTTTCTTCGACGGTGGCCTTAGATTCCAAAACCACATTAAGAAGGCCTGTGAAATGTGACGGCAGTTCAGCCGATTGTAAGCCTGTAGCCAACGATGGTTATCGCAGGCATGTACTATCATGCAGATCATGGGTACATAATGCAAGATCACTAATAATAGAGATTAGCGACTGCATTATGCAAGGGTCCTAGATTGTACAAGGGTCTATAATCAGGGTTTGGCTTGAACTGACTGATACTAATTATAAGTTTTATGCTTGATTTTCAATAAGAATTACTCTCGGGTGATGTTCGAAGCTGAACAATGGGAAGGAAACACAGAACTTGTATATAGAGGATTGTTCGGAATCTAAGTTAGCTTTTCTTCTTCATAGTGAATTATTAACAACCATTACTCATACAAGTGCTCATTGCCTCATATAGTTAATCTGTGACATGAAAGATCACTAGCAATAACCCGACACCTAAAGAGAATCTCTCTAACCACTTGTGGTATTCGCCCCTCTTACTCTGTCAAACTCTCCAAGGAGCAGCCTTTGCAACTGTTTTCTATGGAGCTGAGACTTGGTATTCCAATAATACGCCCAAGGATCTTCTTGCGCTAACTCAGCTACGAATAAACAATACCGCTCGGGCCGCCCTGCCCGTTTATCGCACAACGCCAGTCCCCGCTCTATTACGTGAGATTGGCTGGGGCCCAGCACGCGCATGGCGCGACCTAATACACGATCATATGACCATACGAACTGCTCCGGCAGACCCCCGACACCCACTCCGTAGACGTTGGAACTCTACACGTATGCTATGGGCTTGTCAAAAAATAAAACCCTGAACTCGCTGGAAACACCATTCCCCCACCTTGGTCCAGAAGTAGAGAGGAAAACCTCAGCGCCATCGGTGCCGTTGGGAGAGCAGCTAGCGCACGAGCGTTTAAAAACTGGCAAGCTACCTGCCCCCCCTTAGATCTCTTAGTTTTCTCAGATGGGGCACTAATAGAAGACTGGCCGATGCCGTATACAGTCGTCCCTCTCTAACTCGATAGTGGGTCCCGGTTTAAGTGTTGAAAAGATTCATTGTAACTGGGACTTTTATATTTGCAACACTTACCCTTGCAGGTCATTTTGCGCGCAGGGTTAAGTATTGCAAATGTAAATGGTTGAATTTCCATGAATATTTTCAACACTTATACCGGGACCCACTATCAAGTTAGAGAGGGACGACTGTACTCCATTTACTGGGGCCTGATGCAGAAGGTTGGACAAGGATCTCTACCCCTTGAATCTTCCGCAGAAGTATACAACGTAGAAGTAGCCGGAGCCACTGCGGGTCTCTCCGCAGCTCTCACCAATACTATGGCTTACTACGCCACCAACGTCACAGTCTGCCTCGATAACCAAGAAGCTGCCTGTCACAGGCCTGAGGCCCGACTTTTATTAGGCTAAGGCCTATTTACTAATGATTACTCATCAGCTATCCTTGCTTATAAATTTAATCACGAGACGCCAGGGTCACTAATTATAACACGTATAATGTGGGTCGGGCTGCTTGACTCATCTTAATGCGCACACTATAAATAGCAGGCTTGGACCATGACCTTAACGAACTTTATTAAGGGACAAACGTGAAGCATCTGTGGGATCGTCAAATGAGGTTTATTGATGATACTTATATGCAGCGAGATTATTCTCCAACTGATAACTAATCGAGTATAACGGCGCGGGTAAATGTGCATGAAGTTGAATTTACTGGAGGCTTGTCAAGAAGGAAAAGGCTCTCTGGACAAGAGTTAGGAGAATAATGTTGAATAAGGATATATTGGGAATTTGCCTCAGAAATAGCTCTTCACTTCAAGATCTTCTTTTGTATCTAGCTCTAGATATTCTGCGAATAGTACTTATCTTTCGACCCTTACACTGCCCTACACCTTCCTACAGACACCCCCACAGCAACAAGCTCCCCACGTATAGCTCTCTTTCGAGAGCTCGCATCATCCTGGACACAAAGATCCCGCAGCCAAAATACTCTCCCAGGATCGGTTAACGTTTGTCAGGATTTATGACTAAGCTTCGCTTACACTAGTGCCTCGTTATCACAGTCCTGTATATTGCTGCACACACACTGTAACTACTACAATATATTCCTTCATATCTTCGTATACACTTAACAGGTTCTGAGTCCCGGACGTTTCCCAAGTACCTCTTTATTTAGTTTATATTTACTATCCACACTCCGTCATGTCCTCTCAAGCCCATATCAATGACGGTATCAACAAGACCCAGTGGGGAAATGTAACAGTCTTAACAGGCGAAAATTACACCTTGTTTGAAGCTCAGGCTAAAAAGGCTCTCGCAACTGCAGGCTGCTGGGGTCTGATCGATGGAGCTGAGGAAGATGTTGGACAAGAGCCCGACGTCACCGAAGCAGTTCTATATAAGAAATGGGAAAGAAAGTTTGAAGCTTACAAAAAGAAAAGAGAAAACGCCATCAAGATTGGTTTTGTCACAGGCTAGTGCCTGACAAATTTTAGGCTGATGCCTAAGGCTTGAACAATGACTTCTGAGCGGTTCCATGTTGACACCTCCCCGGCTGACACGTCTCCCCATACATCAATAGATGACACGTCGCCCCATACATCAGCGGATGACATACAATGAGACTATGGTTTCGTACGTGAAAGAGATTGAGTCATCCTGAGAGATCGAATCTCAGCAGAAAGGACTCGGAAGCGGGATGGAGTTATGGAAACTAATGGAGGGAACAAAGACTACGCAACATTCACTTGGATCATGTGAAGCAAGACAGGGAAGTAAAACATGAGGAATAGATAAATGAAGTTTGCTCTCAGTCTCCTTTTGTTCTTTACTTCAAGATTTTCTATTGTATATAGCTCTGGATAGCTTGTGAATAACAATCATCTTAAGACCCTTACAGGTTTGACTTCAATAGATGATGCTTTGGTTGACGACGAGGTTGAAGCGGCACTCAGGGACGGAAATCCTCAAGACCTTTGGAATGCCCTATGCAAACATAATCAGAACAACAACCGTGTCTGGATATCCGCACAAAGGACAGCCTTTAACAACGAAAAGTTTGACCACAAGAACGAATCTTTACAAACCTTCTACGCCCGCCTGCTAAACTTTAAAGCTGCTCTCTCTGGAACATTGCGTCCGCTTCAGTCTGAAGATATCCTTGAGAAGATTCTAGAGTCGGTTCCTCAAGAGGATCTAAATTGGGCACCGGCACGACTTCATTGTCTCAATATGGATCTTCCTCTCCCTGATACAATTCTAGTTCTAGCTAATGTAGTCAGCACAAGTGCAGAAGTACAAGCTAACTTCACTAAGACGAAAGGCTCTGGGAACAACAAGCGTGGAAACAACAGGGGGAACAGAGTAAGAAACAACGATTCGCGCCAAAAGCCCTATCACAATCATCAAAGTGGCCTCAACAATCCTAACTTCAGAGGTGATAGATTTCGAAGAAGAGGTGGATATATGGGCAGAAATTTTAATCCTAATCACCACAAGATGTCTAGAGAAGATGGACACAATAATGGATCTAAAATATGCAAATTCTGTCAAGCTAAGGGACATGAAGAGTCTGGATGCTGGAAATACCACCGTTTTGCCCGAGAAGCCAGGGAAGAAGTCAGGGCCAATAAAGATGCTAGTAATAGCTCGGTAAACTTAGTTAAAGAATATAATGGTACCGCCTACTTCCCAGCTCCCTTAAGTGACAACAATTCTGTAATGTCGTATATTGCCACAGAAACAGCACTATTATCCACAAAATTATTAACCTTTTGGAAAGTCGACTCCGGAGCTTCACAACACTTCAGTGGGATTATGTCTGATTTTGATAGCTTCACCAAATTGAAACATGAGAAATTAGTTTCGACAGCAGATGGAAATGTAGTTAAATCTACAGGTTACGGCAACTGCAAAATTGGTTACTTTATTCTGCAAAACGTCTGGCTAGTGCCAAAATTCAGTGTTCGACTTATTTCGGTACGCCAACTCGGAAATATTGACATCGATGTCCTATTCAAGGGTAGTCGAGCCATAGCTACTAAAGGAGGTTCAGTAGTGTTCACTGCGAACTTAGTTGAGGGCCTATTCCAGGTATCCTCCCAATCAAACCAAGTAGAAGACTCTGCAAAAATGGTCCTGGAAAGGTCGAATTCTCAAACACCTTCTTTCCACAATACCTTAGTAATACAAAATCTCACTAATACATCACATCTGGAACATCATTCGTCTTCTCACGCACCATCTCCTGAATTTGCATCTAAAGCCCATCTTTGGCACTATTGCCTAGGACACGCGGGATATAAAGCAATTGAAAGATTAGGACGTGATGGAATCATAAGAGTAGAAAAGAAACCAGTTAACAAAGGGGACGAGGCATGTGTTCCTTGTCTAGCAGGAAAAATGAAGGAGTCATTCAACAAGAAAACTCATAACCGAACTCACATACTAGGACGACGACTTCATGCTGATATTTCGGGAATACTACCTGAATCATACCGAGGCTTCAAATACTTCCTTCTTGTAATAGACGATGCTTCGAGATGCAGTTGGCTTCGAATCCTCAAGAATAAAGATACAATCTCGATCCTTCCTCTCCTGAAAGAAATTATCCTTGAGGTTCAGAAAACGACTGGCGAATATGTGGCTTTTATTTCTGCAGACAATGGAACAGGTGAGTTCGGAAATCAATGGCAAACATGGCTCAAAGAACTGAGAATTCAATTTCAACCATCCGTTCCCTACAAACACTCTCAAAATGGCGTTGCTGAAAGAGCAATTGCAACCATATTTCATATCTCTAGGTCAATGGTCTATCATGCAAACTTCCAGTGGAAATTTTTTTGGTGCATAGCTGTCGAACATGCCAACTACATTCGAAATAGAACACCGACCACTGCTCTTCCCTTTGGACCAGAAGGCTCCTTGACCTCAAAATCATCTACACCAATCATGGCATACACAACAGAAAAAGTTCATTTGGAAAATCTTAAGATATTTGGATGTGCGGCCTTCCCAAAACGCCTCCACAAATTAGATGGCCCATCCAAACTAGAGCCAAATATAAAAGGATAAGAAGATTATCTATTCATTGGAATGCAAGGTGTCATAAGCAGCATGTAGACAGCGTGGGGAGTCACAGAGGACAAGAGGTGGGTGTCAGGCTAAAGGTTGCCATCCTACATGATACATGAGATAGATGCATCACCACTCGGCTAAAAGGCCAGACCAGAATCATAGAACACTATGACCTGGCAATCTCCATATATATATTATACAGTAAAGGCTTTCCTGACATTACCCCCCCTATAATATATATATGCCTAGACTCCGTAAGCTTAACCCATACTTGCTTACTAAGCAAGAACTGAATACACACTAAGTGGGTGACAAAGTGCCAGTGCTAGACCTTAAGAATGTTCTATGATTATGTCATAAGCGGTATTTAGACAGCGTGGGGAGACACTGAGGACAAGAGGTGAGTGTCAGGCTCAAGGTTGCCATCCTACATGATACACGAGATAGATGCATCACCACTCGGCTAAAAGGCCAGACCAGAATCATAGAACACTATGACCTGGCAATCTCCATATATATATATATATATATATATATATATATATATTATACAGTAGAGGCTTTCCTGACACAAGGCAACAGTATATTCAAGTTGATGCATCGTAAGTCTCTAAAGATGATTGTGTCTGCTGACTGCAAGTTTTCAGAATATCTCTTTAAAGGACTAGAGTTGAATAAGTCCAATCCTAGACCTGAAACAATCAATGATAGCCTTCCAAGTCTTGCAAACTCTTATAAAACTCAATCAAATAAACGAAAATTCAATGAGATTAAGAACACATTTAATGAGAGAAACTTGCAAAATCATCAATGTAATCCTTCAACCGAGGCAATTGGTAAGCCCTCACCTGGAGTCTTTGAAAATAGCCAAAATCATCAATGTAATCCTTCAACCGAGGCAATTGGTAAGCCCTCACCTGGAGTCTTTGAAAATAGCCAAAATCATCAATGTAATCCTTCAACCGAGGCGATTGGTAAGCCCTCACCAGAAGTTTTTGAAAGTACTGTCTATGACAGAAATCACTTGAATGTCCAAAGTAAGCCCTCACCTGGAGTTTTTGAAGAAAATCAATGTAATCCTCCAATCGAGGCGACCTGTACACCTCGCGCGCACCAACAGGATGTCTTGACACGGTTGGGAGGTAATAATCAAAAACCACTAGTTGTTACCAGGTTCGGTCGGACAGTGAAGCCCAAAGCGTTCTACGCAGAAAACACAGAACCGGTGTATGGGCATGAGATAATCAAACTGGCACAATCTCTATCTGCTGTATCAATTGAAGCAGAAGAATCTCAAAACCCAGTTGTAGACACATGCACACCTTTGTTTGAAAATATCGACGTCTCTGACGCAATAAGGGGTGATGATGCCGAACAATGGGAGCAGTCAATAAGAGAAGAGTTACAAGCACTCAAAGATACAAATACGTTCAAACTATGTAAGAGTAATATTCCTCTTGGAAAGAAGCTAATCTCCTCGAAATGGGTCTGCAAATACAAATGGAATCAAGATGGTTCAGTATCACGGCGGAAATCTCGGCTTGTTGCTAGAGGATTTGAGCAGTCCTATGGGAGTGATTATGTCAAAACTTTTGCGACTGTTGTTCGTCATTCAACTCTTCGAACTTTACTAGCTAAAGCTGCTGCTAAGGATCTAGAAATAGACCATGTAGACGTCAATACGGCTTTCCTGAATCCAACTGTAAAGCAAGAAATATTCATGAGAATCCCTAAATTATTCGACCTTATACTCCCAGCAATAAAAGGTCACGAGTACGAATACTACCTCAAACTAAATAAATCATTATATGGACTTAAGCAAGCTCTAAGAGAATGGCTGCTTGCAGTGACAAGCTTCTTTGAAGACTTGAAACTTGCCTCATCATCTTCAGATCCAAATCTTTTCTGCCAACAACAAAAGGGGGTATATGTGCTACTGTTTGTCGATGACATGATGATAATAGGCCCAAAGGAAGAAGTCGACGATATAAAAGCAAAGATTCTCAGAAGGTGGAAATGCAAAGATCTTAGCCCTGCCACTATATTTGTTGGATAGAAGATTGAGAGAAACAGATCTGAACGAAGCATCCTTATCCACCAAGAAATGTACGTTACTAAACTCTTAGAAAAGCTCCGAATGAATAACATGAATCCGACGCACCTACCAATCCCTGCTGGAACTGTTCTGAAAGATATCGGCCAAGATCTGGACTGTACATTTGAGGAAGCCAAAATATATAGACAGGTTGTTGGCTCGATGATATATCTGGCAAAAATACAAGGCCTGATATTAGCTACGCTGTGGGATAATTAGCTCGATTTATGGCTAACCCAAAGAAAAGTTTCCTTCGTCTATCAAAACATCTCCTGCGATACATCAATGGTACGCGTAAACTAGGAATTAGATACAAAGGAAATGGTCTGAACGTTGAATACAGTGTCTTCACGGACGCAACCTGGGGAACTGAAGACGACCGAAAATCATTTATGAGATATCTCGTCATGTACAATGGAGGCCCTGTCTCATGGCAAGCACAACGTCAAAAATCTACTGCTCAGAGTGCGCTAGAAGCTGAGATCATATCTGCGAACGAAGGTGCAAAAGAAATAGCCTATATGGAGAAGATCTGGAAAGACATTGGTCATCAGGATTATACACCGATCCTCTATTGTGATAATGATGCAGCTGTTCAGTTTGCGAAAGATTCCAAGTTCCACAACAAGGCTAAACACATCGACCTTCGCTATCTTTTCATACGGAATGATATGATGTCAAAAGGACGACTTCAAATACAGCATTTGGCTGGAAGAGACATGATTGCAGATATATTGACTAAACAGCTGGCCGAGCCGGATTTCCTTCGTCACCGGAATAGTATCGGACTAATAAACCACACAACCAATCCTGGAAAACGACGATACGAAATATTCAAGAATGATAGCGATGTTGGAATTGGCACTCAATGATTCCACAGCTTCAAATTATAGAAGGTTAATTGGAAGAGTGCACACTTTTGACGGGTTAAAGTTTACTGTGTTATTGTTGGCTCACTATTATGATTACATTAGTGCTTATGTATGCTAGCTTCTCGGCAGGGGGGATGTCAGGATTTATGACTAAGCTTCGCTTACACTAGTGCCTCGTTATCACAGTCCTGTTTATTGCTGCACACACACTGTAACTACTACAATATATTCCTTCATATCTTCGTATACACTTAATAACGTTAGATGGTGCCCTGGTCATGTCGGTATTCCTGGAAACGAAATTGCAGACGCCCTTGCGAAATCGGCCTGCACGACTAAATCCCCAATTCTCCCTACCCCTATCGCAAGGGCTAAGAGGGATGTAAGAGCACGATACCAGTCACACGTCAGCGCCTACTGGCAAGAAAACGCACCTACGAGATATAAGGACCTCGAGATCAACTTCAACGCTAAAATATCCCCAGAACTCGCCTCCCTCGACCACCGCACCCTCGGCCTGCTTATTGCAGCTCGCACAGGACATGGCGACTTTGCCGACTACCACCGGCGATTTCACCACGAGGACGCCTTACTAGAATGTACCTGTGGAGAAGAAAAAACCCCGGATCACTTCTTTTTCTGCCAGCTCGGCCGCCTCCGGGCGAGACTTGACGGACCTCGACATCCGCCGACAGGTATCCGTTGGATCTTTGGCTCGAAAGATGGCGCACTCGCCTTCGGAAAGTGGGTGAAGAAAACTCTCTTTTTCGACGAAATCCAACTTCGCCATTAAAACGATAGATTTGTAACCGATTATAGAGCCACCCTTTGGGTAATCTCCTCCCACCGTATCTATATCTTGTACTTTCATTGCCAAGTACTTATCCCCATGTAAATCCTGGAGATATTATCTACTAGATAAACTTAAAGTGACTCAGAGGAAGAGTTTGTTTCTTTGTAAAATAATTGTATAGTAAGGCGCTAGATGGATAGATCTAGGCCCCTTTAGAAATTGCTGGTTCTTTACAGACGCCAGCACGTCGGGTAGCTTTCGACGAGGCTGAGCTAACCGGCACGTGTTACTATGTATCACATGCTGCGCGCATGCACGACGCAAAGTAATACAAAAAAAATAAAAAAAAATATCATCAGCTCTTTGAAGCGGGGTGTGATATCTTTCAATCTCCCCAATGCTATGATAAGCTTCTACAGGTGCTTGATGAATTAGAATTTCCACAGATGTGGCATTTCGGCGAGATTCCGTCGAGGACAGATTTGTAGCGGCACCGTGGGCAACAAAGTCAGAAAGTCCTCAGCATACTTCAATCCAACAAGCCCCGAAAGCATCCCAAACACTTTGAGCAGTCAGATCAGGCAGAGATCTTCGGGCTTGATAGGCAGTGGCTTCATCGACCACGTGAAGGATATTTCTGCCGTCCAAATCTAGTAGGTCGATGATTCCTGGGTGAGTGAAGACATCTTTTTTGGGCAACCTGAATTTGAATCTACCCGGGGCTTTCCCATGAAGTTGGCATTGTCGACAAAGCTGGGTGAGCTTTTCAACGACCTTATTTTTGACATCGTGGCCCACTGGGCGTAAAACATCAGCCAATCTTTTAACAGACGGGTGTCCGAACCTTCTGCGTAATTGGCGTCATTCGATTTCTGCGAGCTGGCAATAGACTTTACTCTGTTCTCGGTTAAAAAGGATCCGAGGATGTCCAAATTTCATTATAATGGGGACAATATTTTGACCGTGAATTAAAACATTTCTTTAGTTATCAAGTTTCATACCCAGTCGTTTCATGTCTTGAATACATAGAAAAAAGGCGTTTTTTTTTTTTTTTTTAAAAATCATATTGTATTCAGCCATCTAGCTATGACAAGAGATTTAAATACATTTTTTAAAAAAAAAAAAGAAAAAGGATCTTCCTAACACCCTTAACTGCCCTTGGCACCAGTCTATAAGCTCATAACTTAGGGTTAGACTTTCCAACATTACTACGAATTCCAAATAAACCCTATATACAAGCTGAATCCCTGAAGTTGTGTTTTTTGTTTCCATTTTATTTTTCCTTAAATATGGCTTGTCATTTGGTGTCCTTTGGTTTCAACGTTTATCTGTTACATAGTTGTAGCTTCTTGTCCTACAATTTTAATTAGTTGTATGCATTTAGAATTCTCTAAGTATCTTAACAGTTTTTCTCTGCCAACTTTGGTTTTGAAAATAATTTGCAGATTTCTGGGCTCCAGACCTTCAAATTCCTTATCCCTCTCTGATGAGAATTGTGGACAGTGCAGGAGCAGATGCTCCATTGTCTGCTTCTCCCTATTACAGAAGTTGCAAATGTTACTATCTACTTTTCCTATCAGATAGAGGTGAGCCAGGGTGTTACCAATCCCTGTTCTTGCCTGAAAAAAGGAGGTCTGGGTTTGTCTGCTAAATTTTGTAAGATTAATTGCCTTAGTATTGAAGCTTGGTATAGAAATCCTTGCAGAAGTTCTATAAAACTTTCCAAGACCAATGGCTTTCCTGCCCTCTTCTTCCCTAAGTACTTGCTTAGTCCAGTCAGAGTCCCAGGCTTGTAAAATGTTTTTTCTTATACCTTCCACTAGGAAGGAATAAGAGGTATATTGATGCTTTTTCATAGCAGGTTGATCCAGGCTTTTTCTTGCCAGATTATCAGCAAGTTCATTGCCCTCAATCCCTTGATGACCTGGACACCAATGGATCTTGACATCCATTTTACTACTTAGTGATCTAAACTTAAAGGAAGAAAAATTGTTAGATTTAGAGATTCTTAAAATAGCAGCTTGACTATCAGAAAATATATAACAACATGCATTTTTTTGGGTTTGATTGATAAATAATAAAGCTTTGAATATAGCATAACTCTCTGCATCAGCTATGCCAATCCTGTCTCCAAGATTGTAAGATAGTGACTTGAGCTCTCTTGTGTAAGGAAAATATACTGTTATACCAATGCCACAACCCTTATCCTTGACTAGGTAGCCATCTGTGTAAACAATGAAATGTGAGGGAGGAATTGACTCCAGAAACTCCAGATGTTCTTCCTTTGCCTTTGACTTGTTTGATTTAGAAATTGAGATTGATAGATTGTCTTCCCTCCATGGTGGAGACCACTTGGCATTGACTATCTCTAGTTTTACATGTTTAGTTAGTGGCTTTAGTAATAATGCAATTCTCAGTAGCTGCCCACTAGGCTTCTCATCTAAGAATTCAAACATGCCAAGATCAACAGTTTCAGAAGGAAAGTCAAGCTCATCTTGCAGCTTGCTTGATAAGGCTTGATAAATAGGATGATTAACTTGAAGTTTAAGTATTCTAAGTGCATAAAAAGATGACTGTTTGAATTGCCTGACCCTTGTAGGAAGCAGTGCAGCTTCAACCTCCAAAGCTTTGATAGAACTACTTCTATAGGCACCTGTCATAATATGAAGAGCGTGTTTTTGTAGCTTGTCACACATCTTGGATAGCTTCTCTGTACCATATCTGTTATACCATAGCACTGAGCCATAGTCTAACACAGGGATGATACAAGTGAGATATAACTGTCTTAATGCATTAAAGCCAAGGCCCTTTGTTTTTGATGAAATTTGGAGGAGTCTCTGCATGGCCCCTTGAGCTAGATGCATCCTTTTCTCTACATGAATTTGAAATGACAGTCTATGTTGAAGCCAGATACCTAGCCACTTGACTGAAGTGCTAGGCTTTAAGGAAAAATTGTCTAGCTGTAAGGAATCTGTGTAGGGTATCTTCTTCTTGCTGAAGTGTACAAGTTCAGACTTGGACTTTTCAAAAACAATAGATAAAGAATCTGCCTTAGAAAAGAGTGCTTGCAGGTTTTCTTTGAGTGCAATTATATTTTTTTTAACAGATTTAGATGCCACAGAAATACAAATATCATCCACATAAGAGATTTCCAGAAATGAAGGCTTGGGGCACGATGAAAACAATTCACTAATTGAAAGTAAAAATAAAAAAGGAGAAATAGGACTTCCTTGAGGGGCCCCCATAACAGAAAAAGAATGACTTAGCTGGCCATTGAATAAGAGAGATATTCTTCTTCCTGTTAAAAATGATGAAACCCAAGAAATAAACATGGCTGGGAGCTTTTTCCTATGCAGGATTTGGAGCAGCTTTCTAGGTTGAAGTCTGTCAAAAGCTCCCATAATGTCTAGAAATACACAGGATACAACTTTGTTTTCTGCAACATTTTTGTCAGCAAATTGCTGGAGTAAGAGCACTGCGTCTATTGCCGACCTCTGTTTTCTCCCTCCCATCTGACTAGGATGGAGAAGGCTAGGTGAGACATTTGCTAGATAAGAAATTCTGAGTGAAAAGATTCTTTCTAATAGTTTCGATAGACATGAAATGAGTGAAATCGGCCTGTAAGCCTTAGGCATGAAATAATCAGGCTTACCCCTTTTAGGAATAATTATGCCAATGGCTTCTTTCCATGCTGATGGATGTTTGCCACATTGAAATAGAAATGAATAAGCTTTAAGAAAAAATTGGGGAAGACAGTTGATAGTTTTTTTGATCATGGACCAATCTATTCTATCCTTCCCAGGGGCTGTTTTCTTTTCAGGTACTGCCTGAAGAAGTTCATTAAGAGATAGTTCTGGCCACTCCCACTGGGAGCTTGCTAGTGAACTGTTATTTGTTGTAGGTGTGATGAAATCAGTAACAACAGAGTTAGGAAAAGAATCCTCATTTGTAATAGGGACTTCTAATGGAAACAAAGTGCTAACTAGGGCAGAACACTTGTCTGCAAAAGTTGATGCTACTCTATGATTGCCCATAGAGTCCTTGTAATTCAATGAAGGGATCAGTGAAGGTTGAAACAGCCTAGGGTTGGAGTAACTATAGGCTGTGAATAAACTTTTATCCTTAGCTCCAGATAGGAACTCCTCCCAGTGAGCCGCTTTAGTATAGTTGATTTTCCTAAAATAATTATTTCTAGAAGCTCTAGCTTCCTCATTGTCAGTAGTACACCAAGACTTCTTTGCTCTTCTCCTTTTAGAATGATATTCCTTTCTTAGACAAGTAAGTTCATCAGTCCACCAGGCTTTGGAGTGGCTAGATGGCTTACACTTAGGAATGGCATTCTGTGATGCTTGAAGAATTAAATCTTGAAGGAGACAGGCTACTTGGTCTGGCTCCCTGGCAGAAATCGCATAATTAAGCTGGGATAGAAAAGTGGGTTCAAGGGATTGTAAATTTTTAGTATAGGTTCCCCAGTTTGCCTTTCCTGTATTAAATCTTGGAGGTAGGCAGGGACCAGAACTTTTTTGACATGGAAGGGATGCTTCAAACAGAATAACCTCATGATCTGAGCCAGTACTTTCTCCATAATGCCAGTTATACCACTTAAGCTTCTGGAAGCCAGCAACAAAGGCTAGGTCTATGATAGATATACTCTTAGTGTTTGGTCTATGAAATGTCCCTCCATGCTCTTCTATTACTTGTGAGTCTACCAGGAGCATCGCCTTGTGACTTTCTAAGAATTGACAGAGATTAGAAGATGCTGAAGAAGGGTTGGTGATCAAGGGGTTCCACCATGGGTGGTGTAGGTTTAGATCACCTAAGAAGAGAAATGGTTTGGATATATTAAGATTAAGTTGAAAGAACCTTCGAAGGGTAGTGCTTTGTACCTCTGCCATTGGAGAAGACTTTTCATTGTAAATATGAAAGATAAAGAAGGTTTCAGAACATGAAGATACTTCAAAGACTTGCATATCAGTGTCAGATAAGAGATCAGTCCTAGCTGATATATCAACTGTGCTGTTTTTATTTATATAAGCAACTACCCTTGGTTTGACACCTGCACTTGACTTAGGTAGAACCATATGGTAGGCTGAATGAGACAGAGAAGTGAAAGCATGAATGGATGTGTTGAAATATACATAAGGTTCTTGAATGAAAACAATATCAGATTTATTAGAAAGGGCAACTTCAAAGAGGGATTGCGTAATTAACTTTCCTTTAGCAACATTGTGTTGGCAGACTTTGATTTTTTTTATCATAAAAGTGCCTTATAATATTCACAATCCTTTTTTTGAAGAGCAGTATGGGAAGAAGATTTGCAATTAACACATTGCGTTGAGTGGTGAGAGCAGTTATCAGAAGCCTTGCATTTGGAGCAACTATGCTCAGAGGATTTGTGGTCTTTCATGCAAATGGCACAAACTGGCTTTCTCTTGCACAGAAGCTGATGATGTCCATACTTGAGGCATGAACTGCAAAGAGTTTTTTCATTACTAGTTTTGTAATTAACTGCCCTCAGCAGCAGACCACCAATCAGTACTCCTGATTGGATTACTTGGGCTTTCTCAGCTTCTGAGCTAACTGTCATGACTATAGAGCCATGATCAGTCTTAGGTGGCCCAGTCAGCCATCTTGGCTGGCCTTGAACAGATATTTGTGGATTGAAAGAGGAAATTTCTTCTGGAATATCATTTAAAGAGAGGGAAGAAGGAACTCCACGGATGACCACATTAGGCCAGGTCTCAACTTTTTGTGCCTTACTTATAGGCCAGTCAGCAAAAACCTTTTCCCACTTGGGTTGTTGGTCTAGGAGTTCCTCTGGAGTAGAGTTAAAACAGGTTAAAACAATGTTGTTTCTTGGAGATGTATGAACTCGAGAAATAGCTATCTTACCCATAGCTTTGTTAACTTTATCCCTAATTTGGGTTGCTTGGTATGTTGGGACAGAAGCACCTTTGGTCAGGACTAAAGTAATGACTTTGTCGCCTTTGGAAGATATATCTTTTTCCAGCTGGGTTTGAACTTGGTGCTTTGGCTTGGGTTGATGACAAGCCACAGGTGGCTTGCTAGCCTTGGCTGGAGGCATAGGCTTAGAGCTTGGTGCTGTGGGCTTTTGAACTGCTTGAGCATAGCTAGGCTTGGGAAGACTACCATTGTTAGTACATTTTGTAGATCTAAAGGGGGAACTAAGTAGTGGGTTTAGGCCCTTAATGATATTTTGCCTAGAGATTTGTTCTAGGTCAGAAAGATGTAGATCAGTAGATAGATAATCATCACTGTTTGGTGGAATAGCTATTCCAACTTGATCCGCATATGGATATAATCTTCGAGTTGGAGTAGGGTTTGGAGGTGTTCTAACTGGGATTGCTAAGTTGTTATGCTTAATAAATCCTTGAATAGCATTATAGCCCTTCTCTGTATAGGCTCTGAACAAATTTAGGAAGTCTAGCATGAAAAAAGGCGTATTTAAAGGTATAACACGAAATATGATGTTGTCTGATGGTTTTTCTACTACGACTGTGCCTATTGAAGTAGTATCACCTTTTCCGAATCGTATCCTATGCTCTGCTGCTCGTGATTCATCAATTTTTTATGGATGGAACCATTCTTTAGAGAACTGTAGCTTGGGCATGTCCTGTCGTTGAAACATCAGCAGCTCTAGTATCAGGCATTATTTAATAAAATTTGGCATCTGAGTGTCTTGAAATTATGGAATTCTCCATTTCCCCCATTAAGCTTTTTGTTTAAAAAAAAATTTCATATTGTATTTAGCAATCTAGCTATGACAAGAGATTTAATTACATTTTTAAACATTTATCCGCTTCTCAACTCCTTTAACTCCCTTTGGCACCAGTCTATAAGCTCATCACTTAGGGTTAGACTGTCCAACATTACTAATAATACCAAACTGACCCCAAATCTAAACTTAAAGCCTTTAACTTGTTCTTTTAGAAATATATTTCATTTAGTATCCTTTTTATTTTTATGTTGCTTTCTGAGAGAATTGTAGCTTCTTGACCTTCTGTTTTCATCAGTTGCATACACTTAGACTTCTCTAAATATCTCAACAGTTTTTCTCTGCCAACTTTGGTTTTGAACATAATTTGTAGATTTTTAAGCTCCAGACCTTCAAATTCCTTATCCCTCACTGTAGAGAAATGTGGACAGTGTGAGAGCAAATGCTCCAATGTCTGCTTGTCCCTATTACAGAAGTTGCATATATTACTATCCACTTTTCTTATATTTAAGAGGCGAGCCAGGTTGTTTCCAGTGCCTCTTCTTGCCTGGAAAAAGGAAGTCTATGTTTGTCTACTAAATTTAAAAAGATTGATAGCCTTAGTTTTGAAACTTGGTATAGACCCCCGTTAAGCTTAGTTGAGTATTATGTTCTGACGTTGAATCTTGCTCTTTAAACTTAAATGAGTCCTCCTCAAACACCACACGCAACGTCGCTAGGTTGTTGAGGTACTCCTTCATTTCGAGCGGATTGATAGAGCCAAAATCAGTAAGATAATTTTCAAATGGTTGATAGTTAGTAGCATCACCAAAACCTTCTTCCGATTAACATTCTTCTAGAAACTGGCCAATTTCTTCATTTCCGCTGCTTGGAAAGCTCTCAACTTCTACCTATTCCGCTAGAAAAGCGTCTTAGTACGTCGCATTTCTTAGTTTTCCATGATTATTGGTTTGATTTCTAAATTTAGATAATCCCTGTTTCCTTTTATCAAGGGGGTTTGACGTGGACCAACAACCAGTCTTCCCACAAATGTAACACTTCATATGACGATTATTAGAGCTACATTTAGTGGGAGCTGAGCGATAACTTTGGCCACCTCTCCGAAAATTCCACCTGCTGTGGTTCCTCAAGTTATCTGGGGATCTTCCGCTGTTCTTGAGGATCTTACTCCCACCAATATACTTTCTTTCGGAGTAATTCTGATTAGAATCACACAATTCCGGGCAATCAGAGCTCATGAAATGTTGGCCTTAATATCGAGACTACTGTTCCCGAGGATGAAAGGCGTTTCTAATTTTTGATACAACTGTCTCGAAATTTTTCTCTGGGTTGTACAAAACTATCTCACATTCCTTTACACTTTGACATCCATTAAGTACTTGGTCTCTAATACTCTGATCGATCTAGCAAGAGCTCCATAAAACTTGTTAGATCTTTTGTAGAATTTCAACCATCATCTGAAAACAGTCAGATGTTTTGTTTTCAGGGTTTTTTAACTTTATCTTCCGGATAGTTGTCGTCCTTTAAAGTGTTAAATAATCTTGTTTTTTGGCCTCTGTTTCAAAATAAGAACTTTTTAACTTAACCATCTTCCAGAATTCATAGCCTTTGTTTACCATATGATCATAGTAAAATTGATTGACACGGTCTCTTAACATTGAAGAAAAAACACTGTGATTTTGCTCTTCTTTGAGCCCAAATTTTCCATAGAAATCGTAAAAAATTAAGTAGCTTTATAGACAAAATATCATAGAGTTCGCCGCCGAACTCAATATCTCTGTCAATGTATAGTTTTCCAAAATCTGTGAGCTGCCTTGCAAATCCTTATGGAGGGAGTGGAAAAACAGGATTTAGTAAAGATGCTTGAGTTATATTTTGGGACATTCCCATATTAGGAAGGGTTATTATTTGAGATGGAATTCCGTATAGATTACCTGTAGTGCTCTGTTTAGACTGAGACCTAACATATTGATTTTGAGTCGGAGGTGTTTGATCTGCACGCTTGAATTGCCGTTGTTGGCTTTCAATGTTGGTGAACTCGCTCTTTATATCCTGCAGTAGACTGATAACTGAATTTGATCGTGGGCTTGGGATGGTTGGATTATATTTAGAAGAAAAACCTGCTCCTATACTTTTTTGAATTTTCTAAATCTTGCTGGGTCCATTTGTGCGCCTCTTCTTCGTTGATAACCTCAAGTAATCTGATGACAAGTCTTGGGTTATCTTTTGGGACTATTACTCCATTCTTTATAAAGGAGTCTCTCAGGAGATACAGTATATCAACTTTGCATTTATTCATAATTTCTAATTTCCATTCACCGAAGTCCTCCCTATGTAACTTCCATAACCTGTAACGGCTGGCTAGCCGACAAGGATCCTGTAGACCACGGTTGCCAACGCGGTCCCTGTTACACGAAGATATTGACATGGCTAGCACTCCGAAATGTAGATCAACGTCCATTGGAACAAATGTTGGGTGCAGGGGGGCAGTCAATGGGTCTAGCCCAACGTCAAGATAATTACAATTTGAGGATATTGTAATGAGGATCGCCGTGAACTACGTCCACGGCGCCAAGTTGTTTGCTCTGTTTGCATGAGTGGAATCACATGGGCAGGGCAGGAGGAACCTATAAAAAGGCCGTCATGTGTACATAGATATCTCTTTCTTTCCTCATAGTGAATATAAACTTCTGATTTCGATCCTCTGAGCCAACTTAGAGACACTAACCGTGACATAGCCTTCCGGCTAGATATTCAATTTCCGCGTACCAAACTGTCTTTGGGCTATATAGGTATGCATTGTTTTTGAATTTGCATCTGGAGCAGTCGAATATAGTTCCCCAT
Source organism: Podosphaera xanthii (assembly GCA_028751805.1). Classification (NCBI taxonomy): domain Eukaryota; kingdom Fungi; phylum Ascomycota; class Leotiomycetes; order Helotiales; family Erysiphaceae; genus Podosphaera; species Podosphaera xanthii. The sequence continues at coordinate 1,704,651 of JAPWIX010000010.1, forward strand.
TATCTCATTTGTCTGCATCGATATATTTCTTGTACGTTAGAAGTGCTGAGGGCAATTCGACGGACGATACGTGACCAGACGTCTGGGGTGAAGAATCTTAAAAATGTATGAATTTGTTGGGCGAAAATTAAAACCTCAAGTAACACTGACCAATTAATTTGAAAACGATCATCGTGCGTAATTAACGTAGCTGAAGATAGTACAAAATCTATGAAGCTCGATTAGTTTATCGACATCTTGAGGGTCTCTAACATTACTGCGGGCGAGTAATTCCACTCTTCTTCGGGGACTCCGCTTGGTACAATTCGCTCAGATTCTCGATCAGACAAACCAACCTTCAAAGGAATTGCTTCATTTGTTTAACACCTAACATGTTTTACAAGTTAGCTGCTCTGTGTAAAATTACCACTGATCAGTGTTGGGGATACAGGGCGATCACTTCCTTGCGAAAATGGGTAAGCTAGTGGACCCAGAAGTTGCGCATTCATCTTGTAAGAGCTCTATCAGTTTATTTAGTAATTATCCCACCTTCCACATTATTACAATGTCTCAATGTGAATCTCTGATAAGAGTTGCTCTTCAGCATATAGAATCGGACCAAAATTTATCGATTCGGGCTGCTGCTAGTTTATACGGTATTCCTGAATCCACGCTAAGGCATCGCCAACGGGGTGGCACAAATCGGATGGTCAGTTACGAACTACAGCAGTGATTGTCTAATGAACAAGAGGAGTACCTTGTTCAATGGATATTTCAACAGAACTCTGAAGAATCTCCCCTATCTCACGCCCGCGCACGAGAAATGGCAATTCAAATCTGTCGAATGAATTCTGAACATACGCCATTAGGGGAAAAATGGCTGCCTACTTTTATGCGCCGTTATCCATAAGCTGTCACTTGCATGGGAAGAAGTATCGAAGCTGCAAGAGTCGATGAAACCCTTCCTGATCTTCTCTCTGAGTTTTACAGACGATTTCGCGAGCTTCAAAGTCGACATAACATTGATCAAAGAAGTTTCTGGAGCACAGACGAAAATGGCATCGCCCTTGGAGTTGGTACCACTTGACGGGTTCTTGCTTGCCCTGAGAAAAGACGTACATATGTTGAGTCTCCCGAATCGCGGGAATAGGTGTCAATTATTAAGACCATCAGCGCCTCGGGTAACTCTATTAGACTGTTAATAATCGTTAAGGACAGCACCCCACAATCAACTCGGTTTCCAGATAACTCTCCAGACTGGCAATACACTACGTCTGAAAATGGATTGACTAATAATAGTATCGCAATTAACTGGCTGAAATACATATTCATTCCAAAACCCCAACCAGTGTCGGGGAGGCATCGCATCCTAATTACGGATGGTCACGGTAGCCATATAAACACCGAATTTTTATGGACTTGTTAGCAACATGATATGGAGATTTTATTTTTACCTGCCCACTCAAGTCATGTTCTTCAACTTCTTGAATTGGGTGTCCTCGCTCTGCTAAAGTCTAAATTTCGCAGTCAGATCGTGAATCTAGCACAATTTAATGATGCGGTCACCGTCAAAAAAGAGAAGCTTGTTTCTTGCTGTCATCTTGCTCGCAATGCCACTTTCCACTCTCGTGTACTTCATTCCGGGTGGAAAGCTGCTGGTGTATTCCCATGGAATTTAGGAAAGGGCCTGAACTCATCACAGGTCCTCAACCCGACAGAAAGATCTTCAACGCTGCCATCTACATCTAATTCTAGGTTGAATGAATCGCTTCGAAGCTCTTGTAAAATGTATCAATCGATTCAATTAATTAGAAGGCGTCAGTTTGTTGATTCTCTGAAGGGAAGGAGTTACATCAGAAAGCTTCGCAAAGCGGGCCGCATCATTGATTCTCTCAACGTAGTGGTGGCAGATCTTCAGTCAGAAATTACTCGGCTGAAATCTCGGAGTCACTTTGATTTAAAACAGCGCCGTAGAAGAGTCCAAGTTGATCCTAATACTAAGTTTGCCCACATAGAATCAATTGTAGAGGCGGAACAGGCTGCGGCACTATTGGAGCGACAGAATAGACTTTTTTTTTAAAAAAAAATCATCCTTGTGTATGCACCCTTTAGGCTATGACACTTATGACACTGGTAGGGTACATGGAGCGATGACTCAACCTGATATGAGGGGCACTCACGCCTGAATATCATTTGAAGACATAACTCGAAGTCAGGCGTCTTACAGTCCTTTTAACCTTCAACCATTTATGTCTGCCGCAGATACGCATTCCAGCCACCCACGACTATCCAGCGTGCCTCCATCATCGTCACATACATGACCAGACGAGAAGAGTGGAAAGGATCTTGCCGGATTCGAACCAGCTTTCTCCTGTCTCAAGTGGGGCATGTGCCTAGACTCTACTTGAGAGCAGGGCCCAGACGGTGTACAACACCACCATCTGACCCCACAGAATAGATTTAGGGAGTCTGGATCACAAGCCGAGAATAATTTAGCTGAAATAATATCTCGTACATTTGAGGAACGAAATTTTTTTTATGGCAATTAAATGGTTATTGAACCGACACCTTAAAGGGTTTCAAAGCAACATGGCCATGCAGATAAGAAGCGAGCATATCGGCTTCCAATCTTGTCTGTACCGGAGAAAAGTACCCGGAGTCGACTCACCAAGTTGCCCTTGTGGATACCCCTCCCAAAATGTGGAGCACATGATGATGGCTTGCCCGCGATGGTCAAAAGGAAGATCTGATGTGTGGAGGAAAGCGAAAGATAGATTCTTCAAAGCTATGATGAATAGTGCAGAAGACATCGCCAGAATCACACAATGGATTCTCGAAGCAGGTTGGCTTGAACAGTTCCGGCTCGCGAGGAATATTGAAGCCACAATAGTAGCAAATAAACTAAGCCGGGAACGCAGAGGGGTAGGTTGAACAAAGGGGGAAAGGGATCCACAATGGGCATTGCAGATTTATCACACTTCCTGAAGGTAAGTCTATGACTAAAAACAAATAGAAACAATAAAGGTAGGTTTAGGGGGTTTTCACCGGAAGGTTTCCTCCTGTGTAAAAAAAAGAGTTAGTAAACCTGCGCGGGCCATTTAGGGTACCGAACCAGGGTAATGAAATCAAATCAAATGGTTATTGATTTGTAAATATAAAATATAATTCATGGTTTTGTAGCGAGTCGAGTGCGCAAGTTCTGGATCCTCTAACTTAGCCGAACTGTCAACGGGGATGAGCCCTGTGTACGGAATGAAGGGCGGCTCAATTAATCCTTTCGACAAAAGGAACGGGGTATCCCAGAGAATCTAGAAGGCTATTATGTAGTTAATAGCGTCGGATACCCTGTTTCGTGATTTTTTCTCATAGAAAATATAAATTATTTTGTGGCAATATTGTCTCAGAGCCTCCTCTCCAGTACTCACCAGATTTTGTGGCATTGCTTAGGTGCAGTGACCATTGCTCTCGCCCCATCACAATATCTCCCATCTGATCATAAAGTGATTCGAGCTTTTAGTCTTGAAATGAGCTAACGAGTTGGTCCCGAGTTTTAATTGAGGCGTCAATGTTGATGGATATATTAGGTATTGGAAATTTTTATTATGTAATTACTTTGAAGCTCATTGTCTGTTCTCAAGGATTTACTGAATTGATGTTCAGTCGCTCGCCTACCCGAGTGGCAACCACTACAATGATTTGATTAGTCATCTAGAGGTACCCTTCGTTTAGCATTTCCGACTGCGAAGATAGTTTAACGAGGAATGATAATCAACGATACTGCGTCTATAGTACAATCTCGCTATAACAGTATGGGGCAAAACTTAACCAAGGGTTCTTATTGGCCAATTCTATTGAATCCTCCAATCGGAAGCCTTGGTTAAGTTTTAACCCACATTGTTATAACGAGATTCTACTGTATTTTCATTGATCAGGTGTTTGTTTTACTGTGTACAGTGTCTCAGCTCTAAAGATTGTTAGTGGCTAATGTAAAGGGGGACAAGAGTACGTTAGCGAAGATTAGAGAATAAGTTATGAGCACTATATTTATATGTTTATAATATTGAAATAAACAGAATTTACTGCCTAACCTTCGTTAACTTACCCTTGTCCCCCTGTACTATGCTGCTAGGGTAAGAAGGGTACAGCGGGGCCAAATCTCGCTTCAGGGGTTAGCCCCTACTAGTGGGTAAACTAGACAGGGAGCTGATACTGCTGCCTGATAATTCAGAGTATCTGTGATTTCCAAACGATAACCTCCACAGAGCTCATCTCACTATCGATTTTGCGACAACCATCATTATCACATTTTCATTAATTTTGATCTTGAAAGCTCCATATTTATTTCGCTTATCTTACAAAGATTTTTTGTCAGTAAAATTAGAGGTATGTTAACATGCAGGCTGACGATTCAGTTGGCTGAGTTGTCTTTAAAATAGATGGATCAACCTCAAATACCCTCTTCCACGCCCTCACCCAAACGTTTAAGCAGAGATCAAAGCATAAAGGTTAATATTTAGGTAAGAGAATGATACAGAGATATTAAATTGTATAGATTAAAGCGCTTCACGACGCTGGCATAAATCAATCAAAAATTGCAGCCCAACTCAACATTTCGCGAAAGCAAGTTAGTTACTCTCTTCGCCACGGATCAGTGACGCCCAAGAAAGCTCGTGGTCGAAGTCTATCGCTTTCATCCGAAGATGTCGATAAGATTGAGGAATTTATCAAAGGATCTCCTGAAAACCGACAAATGACCTACTTTGAACTTGCAAATAGACCGTTCAAGCACTTGGACTTGAGTGAGAGAGTGATAAAGAGTGAACTTGAGAAAAGGGGTTTTAAGCGCTACACAGCGTTGAGTAAGCCTGCTACATCTCCTGAGATTAGAAGGAAGCGAAGAGAATGGGCAGAAGCCCGCATCGATTGGACCCTTGAGCAGTGGATGTCTATCCTTTGGTCAGATGAAACTTGGGTAACAGATGGCCATCATTCGAGACGCTGGGTTACCAGAAAGGTTAGTATCTTACTGTCCAGCTTGGATAACTCACCAAAACTAAAAACTTTATCAAGCCAGGGGAGGAACATGACATTAATTGTATTGTTGGGACAATCAAGAAGAAGATTGGTTTGATGTTTTGGGCGTCCTTTGCGGGGTCTGAAAAAGGTCCCACTCGGTTTTGGGAGAAGGATTGGGGGAATTTCACTTTCTCAAGCTATTCTGAGAGGATAGTACCTCTTTTAGACGGTATGGCTAGATTTAGATCCGGGCTTTCTGTCATGCAGGACAACGCTCCTCCCCACGTTGCCGCGAGGACGATGGAAGAGTTCGAGAAGAGGTCAATCACTCCTATTGATTGGCCCGCTTATTCGCCCGACCTCAACCCCATAGAACACGTCTGGAAAATCATGAAAGATAAGATCGAATACAAGTATCCGGATTTGAATGGGGGTAAGCGGCGGTCGACAGATCAAATTCGTGCGATCGTGAAGGAGGCGTGGGATTCTGTGTGTACACATGAACTCGCAGATCTTATCGAAAGCATGTATGGCAGATTTCAGGTCGTAATCGATGCCGACGGAGGCCCAACTAAGTATTAGTCTCCAGATTCTTTCTGCCATATTTGTAGATTTTGTAGTTAGATAATCAAAATGTTCAAAAGAGGCTAACTTCTAGGAGCTCGCTTAAATGTGCAAAATCAACCGTATGGTAAGATCACCATACAAATTGTCCTTGCCATTTCATTAAAGCGGGGCACGCCTTACTCAACTAGGACTAATGGACCCACTCAACACCCCTGTTTTGGACCCCATGTGCCAAATATACTCATGAAGCATAGTATGTTAAGACTAGCGACTGCAAGGTATAGACACACAAAATCAACATCATTATGGAACCCTAGTTCCATCCAATAAAGGGTCAGATGGTGCAGTGGTACACTGTCCGGGCCGTTCTCCCAAGTAGAGTCTGGGCAGCTTGGACACATGCCCCACTTGAGACAGGAGAAAGCTGGTTCGAATCCAGCAAGACCCTGACACCTTTTCTCTCGCGGTGATAACGTATTCGCAGGATGACGAAACCATGCTCAGATAATCATAGGCTTTTCTCGCTTTTCCCTGTGGTGGGTATTCACGAAAGAGGGTACATGTCGTAAGGCGTTACCACTCGTATTGGTATCTGCAAATGAAATCTGAGTATTAGTGTTCCAAACGTCAAACTGTGTCATTCTGCGAAATATACATAATCATGCGCGGCAAAGCTTCAGGCTGGGAACATCTTTAGTCTCCAACTCTGTAAATAGATCGATATATCTATCTTCTCGAACCCAAAACGCCTACAAAATAATCATTCACCCAATCAAACGACAATGGTCCCGCAGTTCTCTAACGGGACTGCCCAGCGGCCACCCCCATCTCCCCACGAAAGAGTGGCATCCCCGGATGTCATGATGGTCGACGCTCGACCAAGCCATCCAATTCAAACCAACCCAAACGACGCGTTCGGTACCAGCCGACCGCATAACTCTTTCGAAAAGAGCCTAACCGACCATATAGACGCGGAAGTTCAGAATTCCCACAAGCGTGTGGCCCAAGCCAAACTAGTCCTAAGCAGGTTCTGCATCCTGCTGGACGATATTGACCATGTTGAAATCCGCAGATACACGGAAATCGCAGCCGCTGGCCTCAGAGACCAGATCACAAACATCCTGTCAGGCCGGGCTACCAACCAGACCCTGGACAGCCGACCACCAATCTCACAAAGGGCTGATCGCAACAAGGTCCAGAAAACAGCGCCTGCCGTACCCCAGGTCTCCGGAGCTCACGCCCAGCGAAGGCCAACGGGCACACAACCACCTTCTCAACCACCAGCCGAAAGACAGGCTAAGGCCCAACTACACCCAAGCACAGCCCAGAAAACTGCGCCACCCACCATGTCTGGACCTCCACCGATAGAAGGCCCCTGGACAAAGGTATCACGAAGAAAGCCCTCCAAGGCTCCATCGGCACAGGTAGCTCAGACAGCCAGGACCGAACTACCCCAACCCCAGCCTGCCCCCAAGGCAAAGAAGCTTCCTACGCCACGGCCCTATGAAAGGCTATTCCTTAGAATTAAGGACATCCGTGGCGATCAATGTCACCCTACTTCGTGAAACTCAGCCTGGCTGCCAAACTCAGAGTCGCCAACTCAGCCATCCAACAGGTGACGGTGGTTAATTCAGGTTTTGCAATCACAGCTGCTAACGAAGCAGCCAGAAACCGCCTTCTTGAGGAGGTTCATCGCCTGCAAAGGGAAGAAAACGAGGTGGAAGGGGCACCCAAGGAAGACCTCAAGCTGGAAGCCGCATCAAAGTGGACATCAATACTTGCCACAAATGTCCCCGACTACCTACAAACGCTCGAGGACCTTCCTGAGCTAGGGGAATCAGGCAAAAGGACAAGGGTCCAGCTAGTAACAGTTCCAGTGACGATGGAAATGATTATCGAAGAAGCCACGCTCAAGACTGGCATGGCCCCGATTTCAGCACGGGCTCTCGCAACTAGCAAAGAACGACCAGCAACGGATTGGATCATACACTTTGCGACGGGCAAACCTAAACTGGGCGAGCGGCTTTTTGAGACAAGTGGCCGTTTGTCGGAATTTCAGCGCCAACCAAAAGTAACCCAATGCAACCGGTGCTGGGGCTACCACCCAACCCGTGTCTGCTCAAGAGGCGAAAGATGCAGGAAGTGTGGTTCCCTAGAGCACAAAGGCGAAAATTGCCCCGTGGCCATTATGCGATGCTCCAACTGCCACGGCCCCCATGCAGCGGATGAGCTACGCTGCATGGCACGCCCATCACGCCGCAACGGACAGACCGCCCAGAAGACACGCGAGCAACTCGAGGTAATCCGACAGCAGGGGCAACGAGACCGGAAAGCCTTGATACAGAGAAAAGAAGCGGAAAAGTCCGCCGAAGCAGCTACTGCAATGAACCCACCAACTACGACCCCCACATGTCAGTAAGGCCCCCAATAGAGAGCTCGACACAGACATACTCCTCGACAATCTCCTTTCTCTGCGCAAACCTGCGCAAAGGTGGTCCTGCTACGGACATCATTCTACAGGCTGCTTGGGAAGAAGGCACAGAGGTACTGCTACTACAAGAGCCATGAGCTTCCCAGAAAGACGGCACATAGCTCACAAAATCTCACCCGGGTTTTGACAAATTTGTGCCAGCTTCCACAGGCAAGGAATTAGCACGACCAAGGTCCCTTGTTTACACCCGCAAAGGCAGAAACGGCCGACAAAACTTTATCTGCGGGATCTCGCCTGACGCTGTCGCAGTAACGGTCGAGGGCATAACCTTCGCCTCAATATACCGGGCCCCGGGCTCAGATATCACACCTCTTCTCAGCTGGACACCCTCCGGACCTTCTATAGTTGCGGGGGATTTCAACGCGGTCCACCCCGAATGGCAACCCCTCGCGGATCGACTACATGGCGATGGGCAGACCATCGTAGAGTGGATGCAAGATAATAGCATGTCACTCGCATCACGCCCCGGCGTGCCCACACACGACCAGGGCAACACTCTGGACTTGGTATGGTCAAACACGGGAGCTCTTGCCGACCTGGCACCGTGGATGAAAACTACGTCAGACCACCGAACTCTAGTAGAGGATGTTCCAAAGACAAACACACGTGCATCAGCCGTAATTCGAATCTCTAGACCGATCTGTGTCCACGATAAGGCACTCGAAGAATTCCAAACCACCATGGCCGAGTGGAGCAGAGGACTAACACAACAGAGCCCACAGTCAGCACAGGGAGTGGACGAACTGGCAGACAATCTGGTACGTATAATTGGGGATGCCATCAGGGCAACAGGAAGGAGGGCTTTCTCCCAGACCAGGGAGCAGCGCACCATGGTGGACACAGGAATACCGCGAAGCACGAAATAATTTTCGAACACAAAGGGACCCGGAGAGCAGGAAGGCTTTCCGGAGAGCAGTCGCCTCAGCAAAACGACAATTCTGGTGACGCAAATTTGCCGAGGCTGAATCTGATACAGACATGTACAGGCTAGCTCGAGGGGCCAAAGGAGGGCAACAGATCAGAAATACCCCCCTTAGAACAGCCAACGGCGTAGAGACCGACCCAGAACGCCGGGCTTACCTCCTTAGGGACATGTTACTAGGTCGTTTCACGAACGAGAATGACATCGACGACGAAGGAGCCCCCGAAAACTTCCCGGCGATAGAACAGCTTCCATGGAATCCCGGGGTCACGGAATCAGAAGCAAGATGGGCCGCAACTGCGTGCAAAGATAAAGCACCAGGCGCTGACGGAATCACAACGCGACTACTCCGAGCCGCATGGCCATCGATAGGCCTCTCGGTCAGAGCTCTGTACGAAGGGTCGCTTCAAAGTAAATACTTCCCAGACATTTTCAAGTTAGCAGACGTCATCCTGCTTCCGAAGCCCGGCCGAGACCATAGCACGGCAAAAGGCTGGCGGCCTATAGCCCTGCTCTCCTGCTTGGGAAAGGGGTTAGAGATATTAGTATCTTAGAGATTGACCCACACGGCACTAGAAAGACAAGTCATACCTAGACAGCTGTTTGGTGCGCTTTCCAAAAGATCCGCCAACGACCTGGCAGCATGCGTCATCCACGGTATCGAACACACCCTCACCATGCGGCAAAAGGCAGTGTTGGTAACATTAGACGTCCAAGGCGCCTTCGACGCAGTACTTTTCGAGAGACACCTCAAGAGGATGAGGAAGATGGGATGGCCCGAGTACACAATTGAATGGACAAGATCCTTCCTTCGAGACCGATCCGCCCGGGTACGTTTCGACTCGGGCATCACGGAGCCAGGACAAATAGAGTGTGGCCTACCACAAGGATCACCACTGTCACCAATCCTCTTCATCTTCTATATGGCAGAACTAATAGCGGGCAGCAACTGGAGATTCGGCTATGCAGACGATGTGGCAATCCTCGAAATAGGCCCCACCCCGGCAGACGCAGCGGCGAGGGCTCAAGAATAGGTGGATAGAGTATTAGGATGGGCTAACGAAAATGCAGTCACTTTTGACCCCACGAAGGCCGAAGCCGTATACTTCCTCGGCAAGCGCTCCAGACACACAACACTTCCCGAAATTAGAATGGGTAACCACACGATCCAAGCAAGCGAGGAGATCCGCTGGCTGGGCATCTTCTTTGACAAAAGTCTCAACTTTCGCCGCCACGCCGCCGAGTGGGCATCCAAAGGAGTCAGACTCGCCCAGTACCTTCGACGCATCGCGTCGTGCACTATAGGACCGCCCCCAGGCCCAATGACAACAATCGTTCGCATGGTAATACTACCAACCGTTCTCCACGGCGCGGAAGTTTGATGGCCCGGCCGCACCCGCGCTACAAATACAAGTGAAACCAGAAACTCCTGCGGGAAGCAACTCGCTGCCATAGACAATGCTATCGTGACAGCCATTCCCACATGGAGGACTATGCCAACAGTGGCCTTACGAAGAGAGACCGGAATACCCCCGGCGCATGTTCTCCTAGAAGAAAAACGTCTCGCTAACAGCGCCAGAATCCGACGCCTCGATATCAACCACCCTCTCCGCCTCCGAACCAGGGAGAGTACTGAGGATGCACGTCGCAGACTCGGACTACGCACTTCAAATAGAGGCCGGCGCACAACGGATCATATTCACGACTCGCGCAACCAGCGATCATACCGGCTGCTCCCCGAGTCTGAAGATCCACCCCCCCTCCAAGGGCCAGGACCCAGCCCTCCTAGACTACCACACTTGGATAAAGAAAGGGCAGCAAGAGAAACCACAGAGTGGCTGGCTGGCCTAGCCGCAGACACTTTGTGCGCCTATAGCGACGGATCGCTCTCTTCCAGCGCAAAAGCCGGGTGGGGCTTCGTTACCTACCCAAGCGGCACGTCAGAATCCCCCGAGTCACACGACTCAGGCACGCTCAGCGGCGCACAAGTATACAACGCCGAAATCCACGGATTCATGGCAGCCCTAAAGGCCATCATAGCCTCCAAAGGACACCTCGATAGAACGACGATATATTTTCTGTTGGATAACCTAGAAGCTGTTCACGCTCTACAGACGGGGATCACCACCTCGTCGGCGTGGCGTGTACAAAGCTTCCAACACATGACTCGACAGATCACGACGTCAGTACAAGTCCGATGGGTTCCCGGGCACCAAGGCATTCGAGGCAACGAAGCAGCAGACCGACTCGCCAAGGCAGCCCTCGAGGCCGACACGGCTCCTGCGACCAACTCGGGGCTGGTGACGCTAGCTTCAATCAAGCGGATGGCACGCGATAGCTCAGACCAACTAACAACGGAGTGGTGGACATCAACCCGAACGACCAGATACGCCGAATTAGAGCTACGAATGAGACGGAAAAAGCCCCCAGAACTCGCTCTGCCCAGAGCACTCTACGCCCGCCTGCTAGACGCCCGAACGGGCCATGGAGATTTCGCGGCATATCACCGCCGCTGGAACCACGAATCCGCAAAACTCGTCTGCCCATGCGGGAGAGAAACATCAGTAGGACATTTAGTCGAGTGCCGGAGGGCCCTGGCCAATTGGCGCATCATCAGCGGACGCCGGAGAGCACCAGCTCTACACGAGCTGCTTGGCGAAGGAGGCTGGAAAACGTTTGCAGAATACGTGATAGCCAGCGGGATATACAAAAACTCAAGCATAGGCAGGACAGGAATCGGCTAGGAGGTGAAAACGTAGATGGCCAAACTGTAAGCCCACGGAGGAGAGGGTTAAATAAAATAAAATAAAATAAAATAAAATAAAATAAAATAAAATAAAATAAAATAAAATAAAATAAAATAAAATAAAATAAAATAAAATAAAATAAAATAAAATAAAATAAAATAAAATAAAATAAAATAAAATAAAATAAAATAAAATAAAATAAAATAAAATAAAATAAAATAAAATAAAATAAAATAAAATAAAATAAAATAAAATAAAATAAAATAAAATAAAATAAAATAAAATAAAATAAAATAAAATAAAATAAAATAAAATAAAATAAAATAAAATAAAATAAAATAAAATAAAATAAAATAAAATAAAATAAAATAAAATAAAATAAAATAAAATAAAATAAAATAAAATAAAATAAAATAAAATAAAATAAAATAAAATAAAATAAAATAAAATAAAATAAAATAAAATAAAAATAAAATAAAATAAAATAAAATAAAATAAAATAAAATAAAATAAAATAAAATAAAATAAAATAAAATAAAATAAAATAAAATAAAATAAAATAAAATAAAATAAAATAAAATAAAATAAAATAAAATAAAATAATTTTAGACTCGGGTGCGTGGAGGCCGAGGCGTAGCAGAGCGATAAGCAAAGCCCAGGGGCAAAAAACTTTCTTTTGTTTTCTCGGAAAGCAAGCTCGCCATGTTCAACACATGTTTTGTAGTAGTAGTCTTGTAGTTTCCGGTCATTAAAGTGGGACGAGGTTCTGGTAGCCGACCTGATCCAACCCGGCCCCACTCGCGTCGGACTCCTCCCCAGGAGTGTAGGGCTAGAAAACGGCCTGTCGCGTAATAATTATAAAAAAAATAAAAATAAAAAAAAGCCTCAGGCTGCATACGCAGAAATGATTTAATAAAAAAAACCCCCCCAACATCAGCCACTAACAATCTTTAGGGTCAAGACACTGTTCAGTAGAACCCCTCCTAGCTAATAGTAGGTCCCGGTATAATTACTGAAGAGATTCATAGAAATTTTACCGCTTATATTTGCAATACTTACCCCTGCACGCAAAATGAACTGTAAGGGTAAGTGTTGCCAATATAAACGTCCAAGTTACGCTGAATCTTTTCAACATTTATACCGGGACCCACTATCGCTATAGATGAGGTTTGACTGTAACAGAAACTCCGATGAAGTACAAGACAACCTAAATCACACCATTCTGACAAACTAGAAAACAAAAGAGTTGAGCTCAATTTCCACATACTCCACCCCACCCCGCGCATTCGATATGTTCCGGCACGCGTATCATTACGACTCGCGCATCCAGCGCGGGACAGGTGTGACGGCAGATTCCCGCAGCCTGTAATCCACGCAGATTCCAAGAACTTGTTGGGGCGGCTGGTCCTGAAAGTTGGCAGATACATAACACCAATGTCAAATTCTCATTCGGCTTGCGTGTTTGATTGGCGTAAGATGGACCCCTAACAAAATGGGACCATGACGTTCCCTGTCCGCACGAGCACTCAATATTCATTAAGTTATTCGCCAAGACTAGTGCCAAAGGAGGGCGGAGTTAGGGATATAGGGAAAAAGGTTAATAAAAAAAAATGTATTTAAATTTTTTGTCAGAGCTATGAGGCTGAATACAATATGATGTAAAAAAAAATGCTCAATTTTCGGATCTCCATGACGCGATCGATGGTAGGTTGCATAGTCTCAATGTCCTGTACTAGCCGCGAAGAGACTGTGTAGTAGTCACTGACTAGATGTATGACTATAACGTCGCGCTGTCTCAGACAAATGTCTAGGCATTACATTTTCTCTTTCACTTATTTCATGAGTACTTAGGTGTTGAATTTTTATCAAATTCATTTTATATTTAGCCTCAAAGCTATGACGGTTCAGAAAAATTTTGAGGAATTGACATCTACACCTACAGCCTTTGTGAGGCCCGCAGGATTCGAACATGCGCGGTTTCCCACTGCGATACTTAGGATAGTTCCTGAACACAGCGCCTTAACCACTCGGCCGGAACCCCGTGTCATAAGGCTGACATTGAATAATTATAAACTTTATAAATACACAGAAGATCGGTATCCCTACATGACAAGTATCGTTCACGTTTGTCATGCACAACGGACAAGTATTGCTACTATGGTATGTTTCATGTTTTGTATTTTTATTTCCATCTGTTTGGTTGAGCTATCGTTAGAATAGTTTGCCAAGAACTGAAGGAGGCTTGAAAAAAAAAGAAGACCATCAGGGCTGTACCAGCTTTGGCTTGAGCAGGAAAAGGGATAGGGATAGGCGTAAGGGTTACCCCAGCCTTGACCGCTTAAGATTACTAGCAAGGATAAGGAATGTAATTTTAAAATCATTGCTCGTCGCTGAAGTACTGATCGGGCTGGATCCATCAGGTTGTAGGATCTCCAGTTCCGCAATTTGTATTATACTTCACATCCTTCTGGTACTTGCCAGTTCTGTATCATTCCTTCGGATCTTATTCCCGTCCCAAGAGTTAACTACGTATTCTACCCTGGTTTATCTCGAAGACGGCATCTCGCACTCGTTGGTGACTCCCGCCGTAACAGAGACAGAGAGACTCACTCAACCTTCTAGTTCTATTCATTTTGATCAATTTCACCTCCAGAGACTATAGCTCTACATCTATTATTTTTAATACTTAAAGTCTGATTATTTCATCTCGCAAACGCTTTCATCACAAACTCCATCGTCCCAAGGAAAAACCGGCCATCTCCAGTCTCAGTACTGCTTACAAGTAAAGATTCAGTAAATCCATCGAATTTTCTCGTGAATTTTGGCTTGAGATCAAATTGAAACTAGTTTCAGGCATTTATTGCTATTTCTCGAACCTTAGATCGACGCATTCAAACCGAATTCCGTCGCGATATCTCGCTGATACTTCCAAGAAATCGGAAATATTGGCTATTCACGTGGCACACAAGTCGAATTTCGTGAGAATTCCAACGACTGTAGAATTTTGTAGGGAGTTGACATTGGTATTCTCCAACGGTGAAGGGGAACCTACGGAAACTTCAGATAGAGTTCTCCTTGCATGCAAGGTAGGTCGGACCCCAAAAGTGATAAATATCTTGACTCTCTTTTGGTGCTTCATGTACGAGAGTTGACTGAGTTTTTTCCTCTGCTCCTCTTACGTTCCGATTTGCTGGGTGAGTCCTCGTAGTTAGCCCTCACGCAACGGTCATCACTGTGTCAATTCTAGACAAGCAAACGTTAGATGTAGACAGTTAGCCTTCATGCCGATCTTGATAGAAGAGGATTCGAATTTGACCATTTGTTCCAATCAAGAGCTTCAGATTTCCGTTCCGTTTTCTCAAAGGCGTTGGAGGTCTCTCAGCATCGAGGCAAATATCCGGAGGCATCATACTTTCGTCTTGATGATCAATCATTAAAGATGGCTATCAGCGACGTTCGCGCAAATAGCTATTTACGCCTGTGGTGATATTCCCTAGAATTGATACATAAGACACTCCTGCAATCAACATCGTAGAATGCTTATCAAGTGGGCAAGTCTTCACAAGTACTCGACTTTTAACTGGAGATTTCTCAGATGAAAAGCATACTGTCCCTGATTGACATGATAGACCGAAATCGAGCTGAGTGCTGCACCTAGGTCTTGTTTACTTGATGGCAGACATAGCTACGTAAACGAGTTATCGTAGTAAAAGATTAAAGAGATGAACGGATCACCGTCTAGTCCAGAAAGATTCGCTGGGTTGATCTCAGTGGCTTTCCAAGATGCTAGATAGAGATGTTTTCTGCATTGGTCACAGATTTGACGTGTATGAGAAGAGTCGAATTCAAGCTATCTCCACAGCGAGAAATATTTTACAAATTTGATTTATTCTAAGTGCCGTTTTGCATTCAAGCCGCTGCTATTTTACCCCTCAGACCCATCAAATACAATCTCATATGAGTAAAGGTCATCGTCATGATAAAATTTTGGCCTTGGCTTTTTGATCTCCGGCTATTTATTTATGGTGATACATATATGTAGATATGCATGTACAACCAATGTCTCACAGCAAAATACTGGGGGGGCACGAGCCAAGGAAGAAGTATGAAGGGGTGAAGAAAGATAAATTTACAAGGAAAAATCATTCTTGAGCCTTGAAAAGCTACATCTGATATTCATTTGGTCGTTTAACTCTGGCGTAGCTGTTTGTGTCAAAAATTCGGCCTGATCACTCTCACTGCTTAGATTAGCTTTAATTTCTTTGGAGTTTCAGGATGCGACTCGTCATGACAAAAGGTCTCAGCACTAGTCGAGAAAATGATGCAAAATACATTGAATATCGTAAAATTGTAAAGACTTTGTGTAGGACACCAGATCCTTCATGTCTTCTTTATTTTTCCTTGTAACCCTAGCCACTCTGACATCCAATAACTCTGATAGTATTGAGTGTCAACGCCGTCGACGAGTACCATTATTCCTAGACGTAGGACATAAGCCTGGCATATCAACCAGTCAATTGATTCTTCAGTTCATCTTGTCACAGCAACAATTTGGATATAAATATCACAAAATTTAGGCAAAAGAAGCATCGGTCAGATCTCTTCTTTAACTTTGAGTATATGTAGATCATGGCGGTATGACCTTCACGACATATACTAATAATGCTATTCTTTTCCCCGAGTTGGTGATAGATCATTGTAAATCTCAGAGGATATAGGATTACGCGAACTACAAGTAGTAGATATATCAGCACACGTAACGGTAAATTCGAATTTGTCTCCTTTTGACGGGAGAAGTCGATCTGCTAGCTCCAGGGGTGTTGTATGTTAGCAATTTGAAAATGAGTGAGTTTTTTTAACACTTAGACCAGGTCTGGTAATAGATTTGGGCATAAGTCAGCAGATAAATATAATGCCTACATACATTTCATTGAACTCTAATAGACTGTCTCTTTTTTATGGATTAGCCAAAATAGGACAATAAAATCACAAAACTTGGAGTTTAATGGAGTATTCATTAGAGATTTGGCTACCTGGGGAGCAAGATAATAGGATGGTATCAGTTGCCACAATCGGCGTCCAAGATAAACATTTATTGATGTCATTGTAAAATACTCATCTGGTTAGAACTCGATGATTCTACCACAACGCCAACATAGTAAGTTACGAGATGGACTGTTGCATCTGACTTACGTCGGTAGTTTCGTGAGCTGTGAGTGATCTCACCCAATCCACTTAGAAGGCCGAGTCTTCGTCACTTCGTATTAAATTCGCAGTACAAGTAACGATAACTACCTCGTGGGAGCATCTGTTATGCTGCAATGCTGAGGAATATACACTCTTAAGATTTTTCGTTACTGTTATCCTCACAATCAAGTGAACAGAATTTACCGCATTTTGCGGTACGATAACTTCATGCGCCGCAAGAACAACTCGGCGACGCCCACCATTTGTGAAGTGGAGATATATTAGAGTCACATGCAATTAGTGTTGGCAGGTCCACATTTGCCAGTGACTCGGAGAAGAGCGCGGTTAATCTGAGCAATATTCAAGTACAAAAACGGCCGTCTCAATAGGTTGTCTAAACAGGATTCCCGGCATACAATTAATCACAACTAATCATGAATTTTAAGAGGTTTTCGTCAGTTGATTTAGTATATTTGAGCCACTATATAAAACATGCTCCTATTTGCTGCGCGCTAAATGATATCTCATGACTCAAGAGCATCGTCGCTCCGTCTGAATGAGTATTCTGAATCCCAAAGAGCTGAATCAAGCGGCATAAAAATTCACATTGTCAGTAAGAGCGGTGAAAATGTGAGACACCAACTTCAATACTCTGATACTACGGTATTAATCGTGTATAGGCGCTAAAATTCGACTTTTACAGGGTATATAGGCTTTTACTAACTTGAATTAGCATGACGATAAGTAGATCTCCCCACCTAAACTTTAAATTTGTATGGCAAAAATTTCACAACGAAATATTCGTTGGTTTTGCTTTTTTGGTCCATTATAGCCCTCTATTCACTTTTTAATTCATTAATACATTTCATAAATAAATTATACTTCTATCTAGCTAATAATTTACATATCCGCCTTCAGCTTCGTAAACGGCTCTGATTCTTCGGGGCATCGAATCTATCAGTTTCTCCAAGTCATCCCCATTAAACCCCAGATCCCACGCCTCGTTCACTATTTGACGAAGATGCCCTTGACTCCGCTGCCCCCCTTGATCCAACGCTGGATAAAGACGCTCCATGTACGCTTTCATATAACTCCACAAAGTTTCTATCGGATTTAAATCAGGAGAATATGGCGGCCACTCCATTAGAGAAATATTCCTCCTTTCAAACTCACGCATAGTTTGCCTCGACTTGTGAGGAGGGGCGTTGTCCTGCATCACATCTAGTCCTGGTTCCCGAAAGACCGCACTCTCTATGAGAGGCACTATCCTCTCGCAGTAACTGGCCGCAGTGATATGGCCCCACTTCTTCTCCCAAATCAGGCAAGGCCCCTTCTGTCGTCCAAAGAAAGATCCCCAGAACATCCACCCAACTCTCCTCCGCGTCTTGGCTAGGACACAGGTATCTTCGTACTCTTCCCCAATCTTTGACTTAAACTTAGCTCAAGGGAACTCTAAATCTTAGGAGCCTTTAAGGGACTACTGACCTTTCTTGTGACCCAACGATCACTTTGCCGACCATTCATAGCCCAAGTCTCGTCGGACCAGAGGACTCTCATCCAATGTTCCTTCCGCCAGTGGAGATGTATTCTGGCAAACTCATATCTCTTCAGTTTGTTGACTGAAGAGATAGGAGGTTTTAATCGTGCAATCCTGCGTGCATATCCCCTCTTTGCCAGTTCACGTCGGATCACATTCTCGCTCACACCAAAGTGCCGAAATATAAAATGTGCAAGTTGGAAAAATGACATCCGACGATTTTCCGATGATAAACAGACGAAAAATTCTATTTCATCGACCTGGGAACTACTTAGAATAGGTGGCCTACCACTGGAGTACTGAGGCTCGGTATTTTCAACGCTCATGGTGTATTGTACCTGTCGCCATGTAATCCCAAGGCGTTGAGAGATTTTGACGTAACTGTGTCCCTCACTGGCCAAGGTTCTAACCTGCACATGTTACTCTCTTAACCTTATCAATTTGTAGATTTCAGACTTACTTGAATACGTTGAGTTTGTGTTAGGCGTTTTGCATAAGTAGGAGATGCTGATGATGGAGAAGGTTGTTGAGGTGAATCCATCTTTGCGGCAATCTAGTACAGTAAATTAAAATCTTCTAAAGTAGTTGACTTAAGGTTCAGATGCACTCACATGAAGTAAAAATTAGATAGATGAATGAAATAAAAGTATGCCGTTGAGCAAAATAATAGTAAATAGCTGACAATGATTTAAACGAAACGACCTCAGGTGTGCGCGAGTGAAGAAAGGTGCAGGCATGAAGGTGGGCGTTGGACTTCATATACAGATGCATATCTCTTATGCCTTAGGCCATAAGATTTTAAAATTTGAAGCTAACAGGGATACTGTGGATCTATCGTGAGGTAACCTGGAATATCACCACTTTATCTCCACTTTATCCCCGCTTTAACCCCTGTACCCTATAAGAAGCGGATCAACGAACAATACCCTATCATGAGAGTAGTCTTGAAAATTCATGCATTATCCATAATTATGCGGCAATTATGGATCGAATACTGTATCAAAGGGGAAGTTAGACGGTATTGTGCTAACGATATACGGTTTTTTTCAGTTCAAAATCGCTGTTTCAACACTTCTACCCGGATTTCATGGTCGTAGGCATTAAATTCTTCATGCTGGTTGAGAATAACATGTTTGAGGTCGTCAGGATAGCGATAGAGCTACTTCAGTGCTATAGATTATCCGAGTAAAGTCGTTCATTCTCTCATCTTCAATCTATCTTGAATTCATGAATGTATTGCATGCGTCTTATGTTATAGGTACTAGACATGAAGGTTAAGTATTAGATAGCAGCGACTTTTCTTCATCAACTCTAAAAGAACTCTTCAAAACTATCAGCTGTACCCGTTCTCACCAAGGCAGCGCGAGGTATTGAGGCTGCCCTGGTCAAAGACTTGCGCGGGAAAGCGAAATTAATTAGAATAAGGACGAACTGGTTCATACGCGAGCTATAATCTCAGCAGCCAGATGAGAGCCTATCCTTGTATGTTGTATTCTCGCGAGAACTACTTTTTCCTTCCTAGTTGAGGGAAATTTCCGGACTCAAATTGCCTCACATGGCTTCGAGAGCATCCGGGAATAATGCTACACTGAAGGCTTTGCCGAGATATTCATATCTTTTTCGACGACTGGTGCGACAAATGGCTGCATCTCCGTGAGTCTTTAGTAAGATGCGCGCACACTGACAGCCATAATCTGGTAAAAATCGTTCCGCCTAACAGAAGCATGTTTCTCAGTAACACCAGTGGCTGAATAATTGGCCTGCTTTAGGTCTGACCTAGGTTTGGAGCGGGAGCCATAGTAGCCCGCGTGTAGGAGGTTCAGTACCAAGTTTAGCTGAGTATATGTTTGTCTAAAGAACAACTATTTCTGTAGCTACCATGACCCGAGAAAAATGCTCACAAGGCCTCTATGATGCACATTTAATTGATATCAATTGAGGACTCCAACGACGGGGAAAGATGCTTTAGATTTTACATCAAATCGCCCGTTAGAACAGGATTGAAAACAGAAACTTTGAATATTATAGAACCGTTGAGCTCTTCTGTACACAAAACACAGAGTCGTAGAATTTACCGTAGAGTCGTGCAAAGCAATTGTACATCGTCTTGAATCCCGGTTAGAAGTGGAGATAAATGTCTTTCCAATGGCTGGAGATAAAATCTTGGAGACCGCAAACAATTGCTGCAATTAGAGGCCTCGGGTATGTCATACAAAAATGACCGCTGCAGCATGAGAGTAGGGCTAGAATTGAAAGACTTTAGGTGGCCTGGGCAATCCCCACGAGGTCGACCAATTTTTGCGACTACCCAGGGCCACAATTGGAAGAACGAAAACTCTCAGCCGCTCATTCTGTCTTTGTAGCAACCATGATCACCACTCTCGTTGTTGTTGACCAACATCCCGACCTGGCTCGGGCTGTCCCAAGCACATGGGCACACCTCTCTTACCTTCACTCGGGTTGCCGGACCGGCCGACGCAATAAGAGCGCGCCTTGGTACGCGAAAATCACGTGGCTTGGAAGTTAGCGAGATAGGACGACGGACGGATGGGAGGGGAGGACGATCGCAGTGCCATCAATTCATCCACCGACGAGCCAAAAACCTTGCGACAATGCTTATTCCACGGATGGTAACGCGCGCTCTCTATCGAGCCACCGCTTCGCCCACCATCAAGCGAAGCTTGACCAGCTCCTTCATTTGCCGTACTACACCTCCCTACCCTTCTCGGGAAGCCAATTCCTCTAACCTGGGCGTAGGAGAAACACAGGCCTCGTCTGGGGGAAATGTGAGT
This sequence comes from Podosphaera xanthii, assembly GCA_028751805.1. NCBI lineage: Eukaryota > Fungi > Ascomycota > Leotiomycetes > Helotiales > Erysiphaceae > Podosphaera > Podosphaera xanthii. The sequence continues at coordinate 1,725,889 of JAPWIX010000010.1, forward strand.
GGCGCAAATAGCAAAAAGCTTAAAAAGTTCGAAGGTAGGAATAGACATCAATCTGGCTGGCCGGCGCTCGGAATTGAAAATGAAGGCGTGCCAGAGCTAATCTACCGGCAGAGATTAGAAGTATGGAAGACCTCTTACCGCCAGGAGCAGAGCCGGGTACGATTCCTAGTGATCTCGATCAAGCTGTTGGCTTGGAACGACTAGAAATATTGGGGAAAATGCAGGGCATCGATATCTTTGATATGAAACCTTTAGATGCCTCACGTCTTGGTAATCCTTTAACCCTAATTCTCATTTTGAGCTTATCGAGGTCACTAAATAGTGCTTACTTAGTGTCATTACAGGTACCTTGGACAATCCAATCATGGTGAAGTCTGCCGGGGAGGAGAACTATGCAGGCTGTACTGGTTTCCCAGCCGATTCACACAATGTTATTTGGCTCACGGTATGCGCATACATCTCGCATTTATCACAACAAACAGGAACCACTAACAGAAACTATAGGTCTCACGCTCAAGACCTATCGAAAGATGTCCTGAGTGTGGCAACGTCGTGAAAATGGAATATATCGGACCTGAAGATGATCCTCATTCTCATGGCCACCATGATCATCCTGCCTACGAGGAACCCAAAACATTTGCTGATTACATTCGTCCTGAATATCGGTACAGATAAAAGCTTGTCAACAAGTTTGACTTGATTCGCAGCCTTTGTAGAATAGAAAAGACTACGAATATATTGTAGCTCAACAGACATTACTATTTCTTAAGTACAAGCGGTGAGAGGCATTTGATGAAATCCTCTTCACTTAACAACACTTGTCCACAAACGGACGTCTTACTAATAGGCTATCTAAGCTACAACACAGACTCCATATTATTTCTAATTCCAGCAAATTGTTAGCTCGAACCTGTTAAGACAGAAATTAGAACTGGTAATGGTTACATACGGGTTATTACATTCGGACAGCTTTTATGGAGTTAGTCACTCGGACACGGTCCACAGCGACGACATTTGAAACAGGACTGGATTAGTGGTGTTATGGGTTGAAAAATCGATAAGTTTTCAAATCAAAGCTAGTTGTTTGACATCCGGGCTTCGGACCTTAAATATTATTTGCTGCTACATTAATCCGCAGAATCAGCAGTCTTTTTTTGAACTTGCGGGTTCTTATTTTCGTTAATTTTATTATCAAAATTGATAGATCTATCTGACTCAGATATAGATGAAGCGTCGTCACAATTTTGTACTGCTGGATTTTGACGCTTACTTTTGTCACTAGGAAGTAATGTAACTTCAGTTTCTGAAAGTTCACCAGGACTTCCCTCTGTGCTAGAACTTTCAGGACATTGTGTCGCGGATGCCTTGAGAGCCTGGGCTTTTGCTAGGGCGGCGGAGGCTTGCTCCAGCGCCCGCTCAGCACGGATCTGTTTTTTCCACATGTTGTAATATCGGCCTTTAAGGACGAGTAGATCATTATGATTACCGGATTCTACAACTTTCCCTGCGTGTAAAACCAGAATCTGGTGTGCAGAGGTAATGGTTGACAGGCGGTGCCTAAAATTTTGGTTATTTTATGAAAACACTAGATGGATGATACTTACGCGATAACCAACATAGTGCGACCTTCTGACAACTTTGTCAAAGACTCTTGAATATTTTGCTCGGTTTCGGAATCTAGAGCTGCCGTTGCCTCGTCTAGCATGATTATTCTAGGGTTCTTTATGATGGCTCTAGCGATCGCAACTCTTTGTTTTTCACCACCGCTGAGACGAAGACCCCGTTCACCAACTTTGGTGTTGTATCCATCCGGAAAAGCCAGAATCTTGTCGTGAATCGAAGCTGCGCGACACGCCGCAAAAACGTCTTCGTCTGTAGCATTTTGATTTGCGTATTTAAGGTTATACATCAGCGTTTCATTAAAGAGTACTGTGTCTTGAGGAACAACAGAGATATGTCTTCGGAGGGAATCGATAGTGACATCCTTAACATCATGACCATCTAATCTGATGGCTCCCTCGAGGGCATTATAAAATCTAAAGAGCAATCGAAAAACAGTAGATTTACCACCTCCAGACTCTCCAACTAGAGCTGTGGTTGTTCCAGGAAGACAAGTGAAAGAAAGGCCTTCTAACGCAGGCTTACGTTTATCGTATGAAAACTTGACGTTATCAAACTCGATGTGGCCCTCACAAGTAGGCAAATTGGTAGCGGTTGGCGAATCAATTACGGTGGGCATTTCTTTGAATAATTCCAAGAGACGCTCGCCACTAATCATCGCACTCTGTACACTACGGTAAAACGTTCCAAAGAAATTCAGAGGTTGCTGAAGTTGAGCCATGTATGTTAGAAGGGTGACAAAGTCTCCGACCTGACGAGAATGTGTTGTAACTTGATAAGCGGAGATGAAAGAAGTCATGAGTAGACCTGTCATGAATACCAAATTTTGTGATATATTTAGCACGTTGAGTGAGAGGTTAACCTTGTACTCCATCTTCTGGAACGCAATAACAGCCTTTCTGTAGCGGTTGAACTCGTACGACTCGGCATTGAAGTACTTAACGGTCTCATACGAAATTAGTGAATCATTCTTCACGGCATCTTCTTCCCTGCTAAGATTTGTCATTTGTCTTCGCTGGTGGGAGCGCCAGCGAGCCATCCGTACCGTTAAATATAAGTATGAGAAAGTTATGAAAGTGACGATGAGGGAGTAGTACGCATCGAATGCGATGCCAAAATAGACAATTGCAACGCCTAGATCAAATATCATAGGAGCCACTTGGAACGTAACCTGTTCCAGGAAGTTATTGATCGCGTTTCCCTTCCCCAGTGCTGATAGCACTTCACCTGTTCGCTTCGAAAGATGAAAGTCTAAGCTCAATCCGTGGACATGCTCAAATGAAGCTGTAGTTAACGCTTGATATGAGTACTGTGAAATAGGAATCCATAGTACTGAACGAGTTGCGCCAAGAAAACCAGAAGACCCTTGAAGAAGCTTGAAGAATATCAAGAGACTGATCGATTTCCATGGCATGCCAGATGTTGGATGATTTGGGTCTTTATTAGCAAGCTGATCAGTTACATTCCCTATTTGCAAGGGAACTGCAATATTGACAGCGCGTTGACCGATGAGGAGGAAAAAACAAACCACTACCACCACCTGTAGCCGTAGGGACTTGCTCGGCCATAGATACGGAAAAAATATCGAGTAACCTCTCAGATACTCCCACCAAGTTCGTTCGGGAAGCTTGGTCGGTTTATAAAATCCCGGTTCATCTTCATGATGACTAGATTGGGCGACGTCTTCACTAATCCCGAGCTGTGATGCATAGTCACTACCATTATCGGTGTCGTTCGTTTGGGTTTTTCCACCAGCATGACCATTAAGCAACGGAGCCGCCTCATATGGATCGCTGGATGTGCTATTCTTATTTTTGACGATGCGTTCCAAAGAGAATGAGGCGTAGAAAATGGCTAAAAACATTAAAATGAGAACTCGCACCCCATCAGCGACCAGCTCCACCGTCTCCCATGTATCAAGAGAGTGATACTTTCTCTGTCGATTACTAATTAAGGAATTGGTATCTTTGTGGGGGGACATATATCGGGATAGAGAAGTGGAGAAGAGGATTGACTCGACAATCGTGGCAATCACCCACGTAATTTGATGGGAGATATTCGGAGAAGGCGTCGAATCTGTGAGAGAGATGAGAATAATAGTGTACAGAAATGCTGAGCTACATATGTATATCTAGAGCGGCGTAGGTTAATCAATTGATACAAAGATACTAGAATTCTCAGGTCACTTACACCGGTCGCTTTACCACACCACCAGCCACCATTACTTAGAAGTGCATGTGTCACAATGTTGGCCCCGTTGGCAAAATAGGTAGCCACAAGTCCTATGGACATTATTTGAAAAATGAGTTTACGCGTGGGACTGAAGTCTAATCGTTTTTGCCTCTTCTCGCGCAGCTCTTTTGCTATCCTCGACGAGAGTGGCAAGGGCTTTCCGCCTGGACCTAGTTGAGCCAGCTTTTTGGCATCAGGCGATGGCTCAGATGAAAGAATAGTATTCATGACAAATGCTGTCGCAAAAATCACAGCTAGTATCCATGGTGAATGGAATAGGATGCTATTTGTTAAGGCTGTCGCAGAATCGATTGGTTCTACCGATGTACCCAAAACATTCTGTGATGATTTCGCTCCGACTGCCATGGTGACCCTTGAGTATCTGCCCTTTTTCAAATAATGACTAGATGCGTAGATCGAGCTGAAAGGCTCATCGCAGTTTAAAATTAAACGTACGGAGGTAGACTAGATAAAAGAGCGGTAAGCCTAGGTGCAGAATGGAATGAAAATAGATGGTACCACAAGAAACAGTGAAAAAGAATATTTAGTTTGTGTATGCGTGTTTGAGCGAGAGGGAGAGAGTATGCAATAGAGGATCTGAGAGCCTCGGGATTGATCGTATTGCCAATACCCTATCCTAATAAAATCAGAAGTGCGGGACCCCAATATTAGGGCGACAAGTGAAGGATGCGGCTAACACAATTGATGATTAATAGGACCGCAAACTAACAGTGAGTAATTTTTGTTCGCTGAATTACGACTTGACTCGCAGTTAATGATCAACGAATCCTTAGAGAATTAAACCAAGATTGGAATAGGTGATAAGAAGCCCATCGACCAAATTTTGATTCCGGATTGAATTAAGAACACCTTGACTGTCGTCGTCGTCGTCGTTTTCTCCTTCTTCCTCTTCTTCTTCTTCTTCTTCTTCTTCTTCTTCTCCTCTTCTTCTTCTTCTTCTTCTTCTTCTTCTTCGCCCGAATGAAAGACTTTGCGATCGGAGAAAAAATATAGAATGGTAAAATCAGACGGTCGAGGTTGTGTTGATGACTAGAGCTAAAAAATTAACCTGAGGCGAAGATTGACTAGCTAGACAGGGGCCCTGGAAGGTATAAGTGGACGAGCTTCTATCAAGCCCCGGACGATTATTCAAATTAATGTGAGTGGTTGGTTCATCTGTTTGGGGGGGGAGAGGGGGGCGTCAAATTTGTTCACCGCCCTACAGGGATGAAATTATGGGCAAGGAAAAAATAGGTCAGTGGTTTTCCACCACTAGAAGTAGCAGTAGAGTTACAATGGGAGCTCCCGAATTCGAATATGATTAACGTGTTTGTCAACTAGAGCAAGATGTCCTACTACAGTAGAACCTCTCATAGCTAATAGTGCGTCCCGGTATAAATATTGAATAGATACATTGTACAGTTGCGTCTAAAAGTGCGCAATGAAACCACCACGATGACTAAAATTTACTATAACTCTGCAACAACTTCTTCAAATTTAAAAATTCTTGGTTCAAATAAAATCCATGCCATTTCTCGAATAAGTCCAACTTTGTTTTGTAAAAATAATGATTAACTGTAAGGTTCGCGCTGGTCTTGGCACTTAATGTCTATTGCGCATCTTTAGACGCGTTATTCTAATACTTGGTATGACCCCTCTTTGCCTTCTGTACGGCCAGAACCCTTGACGGCATACTCTCAATTAATGTACGACATGAATCTTCAGGTATATTTTGCCAGACGTCGTCTACTCTTTTCATCAATTCGTGCATACTTTTCGGCATTTCCGGGTACTCTCCAAGTCGGCGTTTTACCAGACACCATAGGTGCTCAGTTGGGTTCAGGTCGGGCGATTGAGAGGGTCATTTCATGGTATTTATACCTGTGGTAGCTAGCCAATTCTTTGTGGCCCGAGAAGTATGCTTAGGATCGTTGTCTTGTTGAAAAATAACGTTGTTTCTGGCATTAGAAAAGAGCTTGCTTGCTATTTCGTCGACTGTTGGGACCAAACAAGTATTCAGAATGCCTATTAGCTGTTCCAATTTCATCCTTCCAACCACACGACTCATTCCACCGGCGCCAAACCAAGACATACAACCCCATATCATTACGCAACCGCCCCCGAACTTCAGTGTCTCTTCGACCACTTCTGTCGAATAGCTACTTGGATTCCTGGACCAGCCATATTTGATTCCGTCGCTATTGAGTCTATTTATCTTCGTCTCATCTGAGCAAATAACTCTTGTCCAATCTTCAATAGTCCAATTTTCATGTTCTAAAGCCCAATGCAACCGAGCTCTCTTATGCGCCTTTGACAGCATCGGTTTCTTCACCCTCTTACTAGCCCGGAGACCCTGTTCCCTCAGACCCAGCCTTACGGTACCGGGAGAAGCTTTGTCTTCTCGTTCAAGATTGATAATCTTCGTCACTTCTACCGCAGTATTGGTCCAGCCATTAGCCACCAAACGAGCTAGGGCTCGCTTGTCTCGACACGTTAACTTCCGTGGTCGTCCCTGCACAGGTTTTGATGTATCATGAGATGTCTTTTTTCGATACCTGGCTACTGTAGACCTATGACAGCCTATCATTTTTGCTATTCCTAGTTCTTTTTTACCATCATCGAGTAATGTAGTGATGGATGATATCTGGTGCTGTGAAAGTTTTCTCATTGTAAAAAAAACAGAGAATATTGAAATCACAATGGTTTGGGAATGATACCAAAGCATGTCGAATACTTATATAGATCAAAAAATTAAAGTTTACAGCATAGTTGTCTGTTAACGGAGGCTCTACCACGTGGTGAAATGATACGTCAAAAAGTGCGCAATAGACATTAAGTGCCAAGACCAGCGCGAACCTTACAGTTAATCATTATTTTTACAAAACAAAGTTGGACTTATTCGAGAAATGGCTTGGATTTTATTTGAACCAAGAATTTTTAAATTTGAAGAAGTTGTTGCAGAGTTATAGTAAATTTTAGTCATCGTGGTGGTTTCATTGCGCACTTTTAGACGCAACTGTACAATGTATCTATTCAATATTTATACCGGGACGCACTATTAGCTATGAGAGGTTCTACTATATACTCGTAGATAAAATCGTACATGTACCTCCCTTAATTTGTTTTGTCCTATACCAACACCGACATTGGAGTGTTTCACTTCTCCTTCTCCCGCTCCTCCTTTCCAACCCACTTCGTTTTTTTCATCTAATTAATCACATGAGTGAAAATGCATGTTTCCGAATATGCCGTTATTTCTCCTATCTTTTTGCTCGTCCCTTAAACAACATACTTCACAATTATTCTGTGGTGGATGACCGCAGCTGTTGCTATCCGCTCGCTGGTCGATGATCATTGAGCATACCTGCACATAGCTACACAACCTTGCAGCTTTGGCCAATAGCAATAATACCATAGTTGTACAGTCGTCCCTCTCTAACTTGATAGTGGGTCCCGGTATAAGTGTTGAGAATATTCATCGAAATTCAACCATTTACATTTGCAATACTTACCCCTGCGCGCAAAATGACCTGTAAGGGTAAGTGTTGCAAATATAAAAGTCCAAGTTACCATGAATCTTTTCAACACTTATACCGGGACCCACTATCGAGTTAGAGAGGGATGACTGTATGTACTATCCTACGCCCGCATAAATCCTAAACCTTAATATTATTGTGTGCGCTGGTGACACACAAACAAATCTTACGGCTCAGAACTATTGAGAGCATCGGATTGTGGATAGTATGTGTAATTCTTTTTGATACTTGTCCTCTCCATTGTACATGCATCTATTCCACGGCACTTCATTCAATTAGCTGTGCCACCTATCGCACATTAATTTTTGCCTGATCCTCCGTCAAGGTTGTCGGTTTAATTTAACTGTTGTATAGTCATTGGGAACTAAATATCGTAGCGGGATATGCGATCGAGGTCTTTTCTCTTGACGGGGGGGGGTGGGGTCGAACTCTTCGGAAGGGATGCCAAGCTGACCGAGATCCCGGGTCCAAGTGTTTCTAAGCATAACGGGTGCATGGATCTTCCTCTTTCTAGGGCGTTACCGAATGTATCAGCCACATTGTAGCCACATGACTGTAACGCCATGTTCACCTTTACAAGGATAGACATGTGCGGCATCGTACCGGAAATCGAAGACCCCTGTCATCCCTTTGTGTGATTATTTCTGTCCCTAATTCTATGAAAATTTATATCATACTAGGGACAAAAATAATAGCTGAAGGGGACTACAGGGAACTTTGACTCCCATCCCATTGTGTATGTATCTTTCTAAAAACTGGGGTACATGTCTGATGGAGATTTCATTCGCAGCTTCCCCACAGCTAGGTCAAAGCTTCTTGTCAAGGCTAGCTCACCTTTCAAACCCACCAAATGTTCTTCCGATGTGATACTTTCATGAATCACGGATTAATGTCATTACATACATTAAAATCTTAGATATTGCAGGCAAAAAAATAACTCGCCTAGCCAAACCAGAATGAATCGCTCGGTCTATGCACATCTGGGCGTAACGAGCATTATCACGTGATATTGAATCGATCACCGAGAAAGGGGACCAACGGGATTATCCGCCGATTACTTTTAGTCTGAACTTTACTTATTGGAAAGGTACTGAGACCATTCCAGCACATGTAGTGATCGTAGTATTAGCACATGTGCTTCTTGAAAGCTGGGCCTCCATGGTACAGGGGCTGAATGCTAATGCTAGTACAGTCGTCCCTCTCTAACTCGATAATGGGTCCCGGTATAAGTGTTGAAAAGATTCATGGTAACTTGGACTTTTATATTTGCAACACTTACCCTTACAGGTCATTTTGCACGCAGGGGTAAGTATTGCAAATGTAAATGTTTGAATTTCGATGAATATTCTCAACACTTATACCGGGACCCACTATCGAGTTAGAGAGGGACGACTGTAGTACTTGTACAAAAAAAAGAGCTGGAATGAGCTCCACTGTTGTTTTCCAACCCTTGGTTACGAGAACGATAAATAAAGCTGTCAGATTATCTTGGCTAATTGATTAATCAGCATTTACCTCGAGTATAAGTACACTCACACATACGCCAGCACATGTTGTATTTTGTCCCTGGTCCTAAACAAATTTGTGTAGAGCTAGGAAAAAAGTACATCCTTGTACAAGAGTGGTCTTTATTTTTTTAAGAAAAAAAAGCCAATCATGCTTGTGCAGCCCGAGGCTATGAGATAAAGTTTACGGAAGTACGTATATTTTGCAGACTAACTCAGTGTGACGATTGATACGCTCAAGCTCAAACTTCATGTACAGATCTCGTTTTAAAGTTAATCCTCACGGCGTATAGCTTCTTCTGTGAATACCCACTACAGGTCAAAGTAAGAAAAAACCAAGAGTTTCTACGTGTTTCTCTCAATTTTCAAAGACATCTAATACACCACGAAAGATTTTAATCTCAATTTCTTGCCAAATACGAGCTGTTTTGCCCTATCAAGATAGGGGTACTTGCTTAGGCTATGCAGGTCTACATAGGTGAACGGTTCAGAAGACATACAACTACACCATCCAGCCCCTCGGTACACCATGATGGGAATGAAAAATAGAATCTATTCTAAAACAATCTTGCGTATGCAGCCTGAGGATATGACGCGAGTGATTGCAGGCTATCAGGGATAATTGGTTTTACTTGCATGTAGTATTGTAGGCCTCAATATCGTTACTAATTAGCCCTAATTTTGTATTTCATTGCCCTTCTAATCACTGGCTCAATCTACAGAATTAACGCTAACTAGTCACAATATTTAGGGCTGCAATACTACATGCAAGTAAAACTAATTGCTACTGATAGCCTGTGAGGAAGATACGCACACTGACTCAGTTTCACTTTTGGAACCCTCATACTCAGATTTCATTTGCAGTTACCACTACGAGAATGATGCTTTACAACTTGTACCCTCTTCCGTGGATACTCATCATAGGAAAAATCGAGCAAACCCCATGGTAATTTTAGTATGTATTCGTCATCTCACGGAGACAACATTACCGTAAGAGTTATGGTACAGGGGGACAAGGGTAAGTTAATGAAGGTTAGAGAATAAGTTATGTGCACTATATTAATATGTTTATACTATCGGAATAAACAGAATTTACTGCCTAGCCTTCGTTAACTTTACCCTGTCCCCCTGTATGATGGTCTTGCCGGATTCGAACTATGGTGTCGGAACTTTGTTCCACGCCCTCATGAAAATGTCAAAACACCACATTTTAAAAAAAAAACAACCTCTACAAGCCTTCAATTACAAAGAGCTGGCGTGAATCGATAGATGACCAGTAGATGAACAAACAATTGCGGGGATTAAGCAATCAACGCGAGCGACGCGGACTTATTATTGTTACAAGTGGGACCTATTTTGGTGAGGGAAAAAATATTGGACCCCCCAGCGCCACAGTAGCGACACAAAAACGACACACGCGCCACACAGAGCAGCCAATGAGATCGCACCAAATATGGTTATGTAACCCCAAATTCTCACAGGTTGACAACGGCAAAATGTGCCATAAACATGATTAAAATGCCCTTCGCGCTATTACCTATCCTCCCCAACTGTGTAGGGCTTATGATGCGTGGTTCTGAGTTTCCACTCAGTCGAACCAAAATCAATCCCTTCTCGATACAACTTTATCTTTCTCATGCATCGTGGGAGATGATAGATTCAAGTCACGTTGACGATTGAATAGTGCTTTGATATTGAAAGACTTTGCAGCCTCAGACTGCAATTTTTTTGCATTTTTTCTAGCTCTCTTCCCAGCTGAACAAGATCCGTTGCCATAACTTCACCTCAAATGCTTGTTAGCATCTGCAGCCCGCGGCAGTGTTCTCTTCCCTTGAGTGTTCGTTTCGGTTTCAATCTCAACATCATCTGCACCGGCTTGCTAGACTTCTTTCAAGGCTTGCCGCTTGCGACTCATGATTTACTAGACATACCTTCATGGTCCATGTCCGAGACTCCACCCAAATCCTCAACTTCAGTGTCCGTATTGTATTCTTCGGCGTCAGAGTCCCAGAACCAGACTCCATTATTCTCTTCTCCTAGGGTTTGTCCACCAGAGTCTTCTCTAGTACTGCTGATGATTGAACTTTCTGGGTCTAAAAGGTGAGGAGGTGAGCTCTCAGAAGTGGTTGTCTGCGTTCTGACGTGACGGTTCGTGTCTTGTCCTTGACGAATACGCTTCATATGCGCTTTGCGTGCCCTTGATACCATGATGAGTTCTGCGTGGTTAATAAGTGTAGGTAGTTACAAGTAATGGAAGCTCTGCAACGGATGGGACCTGATATCACGGCTTGAAAAACTTATCGTGAGTAGCTATGTACTTAGACAGGTAGGTATCATATGATGATTGAACAAGAAAGATCGCGACAAACTCGAAACATCACGCCCCAGGCCGCGTCTATCAGACAGTGGGACTATAGGCAATTAACTATGAAATTCGGAATCATAGATGCTTCCCAGTTAAGACTAGCGTCTTCTAATCGGGACTAGTGCGGCCGCTAGCATCCACTAGCGCACATATTAAGCGAGGACTGAATGAACCCTGAGGGCGGGGAACAAAGTTCCGACACCATAGCTTTCTCATGTCTCATGTGTCCAAGCTACCCAAGAACTACATGGGAGGGAAGGCTTGGACGGTCTACCACTGCACTATTAGACCTATGATAATACATAAATTGTACTTTAGCACCAATTCGATTATCAAGTCGAGGGTAGTATTGTAAGCTACAAATTACGATTAGGCGAAGGTATTTTACAATACTTTCCTCTATATTATAGCCATACGCCATCAGATTCTCCACTATATTTCGAGCATAATCTGGACTAGTCTAACTTAAAGAGAATCCCGTGATAAAAACAATGCCACCAGATAATATCTAGATCTTGCCTCACGTTAAATTAGTTTATTGTTCGCTTGATTTGAAAGATGATTCTTCTGTGTTATAAGTAGAAATATATTACCCCGTACATGTTTGGCATCTGCTGACGCGCAGAACTGGTATGTGGTTCATACAGAAGGGACCATACTAGTACGTGTATTTCGCTACATACTGGTACAGTAGAGCCTCTCTTAGCTAATAGTGGGTCCCGGTATAATTACTGAGGAGATTCATGGAAATTTTACCGTTTATATTTGCAATACTTACCCCTGCGCGCAAAATGAACTGTAAGGGTGAGTGTTGCAAATATAAAAGTTCAAGTTACAATGAATCTTTTTAACATTTATACCGCGACCCACTATTAACTAAGAGGGGCTTTACTGTAATGCAGCCCTAAATATTGTTACTAATTATACAATATTAGCGCTTTTAGTAACAATATTTAGGTCTACAATATTGCATGATAGTAAAACTAATTGCCCCTCATAGCCTGTGTGTCACTTACAAGGAGTGATGATGAACGTAGTGCCCCACGTCTAGAGTAGATTGAGGCGCTAGACCTAATTTAATATGATACATTCATTTTTACTACGTTTTTTGGTCTCTCTCCCTTCCAAACACCAGAAAGATAGCCAGTAAACGATCTAGAGATATTCCAATGTCAGTTGGAAGGCTTCGGAAATACCTAACACAAGAACAACGAGTCCAGATCTTTACTCTACGCAATATTCCTGCATACAGCTATACACTGATCAGTAAAGCCCTCAATATCAATCGCTCCACAGTAATGAAAATACGAGAGTCTGGATGTATAAAACCGAAGAAGCTAAAAGGAAGACCTTATATGCATAACAAACCTCTTCCTCGCCGCCTCACCCGAAGAGCAATTCTTAACGCCTATCACAGGCGTCTTACCTATGAAGAGATTACAAGCCTTGAGGGTGTTGAAGCCTGCCGCCTTAGCCTCACAATAGCCTTTGAAGTGGAGCTATACTATCGCCGCATTGCCGTAAGAAAAACCACTCCTTACAGACGTTCATAAAGAAGTACGCCTTGCCTGGACTAGGACTCATGTTACTTGTATTGAAGAGACGTGGAAGCGTATCATCTGGACACACAAGACCTCAATAAAAACTGGGTTCTATGGTCAAGTCTTTATTCCTCGAAGGGTTAAAGAGAAGTATACGGAATCTTGCTGTACACCTAAGTTCAGGGGGGATTGTTATAGGTTGATGGGGAGTGGAATTGATTGGCGACTTGTCTAGTGATGGTGCTGCCCTTCGATGAAATAGTCAATGGTGTGAATGAATGGTAAGTACGATATAAATGGTTATACTGAATGCGTTTAGTGAATGGAATATCGCCTTGATGGTCACGATGGAGTCAATTGTTCTTGCTGCTCTGACTATGGCAGTATCTATATACATCTTTCCTCCAATATCAAATATCCGATGCCTACTATGAAACTACAATGCGAGTTCTATTATTGTATAAAAGGAGATGTTACACATGACTCATTAGTTTCAGCAATTCTGTCACTTGGCATGTTATCCATAAACTTCAAACTCCAGATATCCTTGAGTCATAACCGAGTCAGCACAACAGGTATCCTTCTTGGATGATTTGGGGTGCTATTTCAGGCGATTCTAAAGAGCCCCTTGTAGTTTTTGAGAAGCTTTGAGGCAGGATAGATGGCAAGTTCTGTGGGGAAGAGGTTGTTCCAGTAATACACCAGTCTAAAGTTGAGAGACAGGCTTAAACTGGCGTTGGTGCACCACCAATTATGGAGGACGAAACTCTAGTCCATACGGCGATAGCTACGCGAGATCTACACAAGCTAGGCCTGTTGCGCAAGAAGTAGCCCGCAAACTCACCCGATCTTAATCCTCTTGAGAATATATGGCGGCTCTGAAAGTACACAATTGGTGAAAGGTTTCCAAAAAACAGAAGAAAAAGTAAGGCAATATGCCCAGGAAGAACGGGAGAAAGTCTCAACCTTTAACATTGTAAAGTGCACCCGTAATATGAGAGAGAGATTTGAGGTTTTTATTACTGCCGATGATGGTCAAACAAGGTGGTGGAAGTCTAAAAACACAGTACAATCGAAGGTACCATTTCCAAAATTAGGCCTAGCGCCTCAATCTACGCTAGACGTGGGGCACTATGTTCATGACCACTCCTTGCACGTCAATGCACAATCTCTCGGGTCGGATGGTGCTTAGGGTTCACCGTGCGGGCCGTTCGCACAAGCACACGCAGAGTTTGGGTAGCTTGGACACAAGTCTCACTCGAAACAAGAGAAAGCTTGTTTGGATCCACTCAGACCCTAAACCTCGTAATCCGTCGCGATGACATCATACTCGTGGGATAGCGTAGGCAGAGTTGGCTATGCATAGATTTTTTCCAATCATCTCTTTGATAGGCATCCACGGCAAAGGTAACGGCGTCGTAAGGCATTGATTTCGAGTGGCATCCCTCAAAGATATCTGTATTTGAGGAGGCATGTGACTCGTATTTCCCGGTCGGCCCTCAGATCGAAATTTGATTCGCTGTCAAGCTACATTCGCTTACTAAAACGCTCGCCTGGCTAATCAAGCTCGAATCAAGCCAGTCCAAAAAGTTACGGTGAATGATGAATAACGTTCCTCGCCAAGTTGCTCGCAGATTCCTACGCAAATTTTACAGCAGATATAGCAGAGTCTGTGTAAACTCAAAATGGGCTCTAGCGTAATTATTGCTAGGATTTGTCGAACTTTTAACAATTATATTTGCAAAACTTACCCATACATACAAAATGTTTACTAGGGGTGAGTAATGCAAAAGTAAGAGACGAAATTTTCGCAAATATTAACCACAATGAAATCAGGACCCACTATCGGCTAACCCATGCTCGACTGTACTGTATACAATACTGCAGAGATTAAACTCGTTGTAAGTTGATATTAATTTTGTAACTTGTTCCCTTGCATCATCTCTTACGAACGTATTAAATTAAAATCAACTAGAAATACAAGTTCTATCCCTGCAGTACTGCATCTGTATTAGTGATATCCAATCAACTACATGTACGAATTCTATGATGACAACGTTCATAGTTCAACCTGATACCTGAGGTTTCAAAGCAGCATTGCAATGCCGATGAGAAGCGAGCAGATGGGGTTCACATCTTATCTGTAACAAAGAAATGCCCCTGGAGTTGACGATCCAAGCTGCAAGTGTGGATCTCCTTCGGAAGACGCCGAGCGCGTAGCGATGGCCTGCCAACCAAGGGCCAAAGGAGAGGCAGAGGTGTGGAGGTGAGCTTAGAACCGGTCTTCGAGGCCAAGATAAATAACCCAGAAGATCTTGTAAGAATAACGCAGTGAATCTTAGACCAAGGACAGTGAGAGCAGTTCCGTTTGGCCGTAGGAGCGGAGAGACGGATGCTGGAGAGGGAAGGGAGAGAGTATTTGACGTGAAAGGAATCCATGCCGTACGAAACGGTTTGAGCACACTTCCCGCGGGTAGAGCACAAGGATTCCAGAATTCTGCTAGTTGAAATAGGGGTTTTTATCGAGAGTTTTCCTCTGTAAATGAGAAGTTGATAGATTCTCTAGTGGACTATTGCAGGCGCCAAATTATGCCAATGAAATCAAACGCAAATTCAGTGTGATAAAGTGTTAGCCCTTCATCAGTCTCTAGTCAGGCCCGGCATCCATCAACCATTTTGTTGAGAGTGATTAGATTATAAGGGGTTACAGCATCCTATCCTCTCTTTACGATCCCACCAACTTTATCTGGCGACCACGGTCTTATCCATCTATTGAGAGATACTTGAGCTCAAATTTTGTTTTTAATTATATTCCAGATATGCGGAAAAGGGCTGATATCGGGAGAGAAAGCATGCCACATAATCGGAGTGATGGGCCTCTCTTGATACTCCGCTATCATCTTAGCCGGACTGTGGAGAGGAACATTATCCTGAATGGCTGATAGCAAAGGTCGAAGTCTAGCCATACCATATGGAAGAGGTAATACAGTCGTCTCTCCCTAACTCGATAGTGGGTCCCGGTATAAGTGTTGAAAATATTCATGGTAACTTGGACTTTTATATTTGCAACACTTACCCTTACAGGTCATTTTGCGTGCAGGGGTAAGTACTGCAAATGTAAATGGTTGAATTTCAATGAATATTTTTAACACTTATACCGGGACCCACTATCGAGTTAGAGAGGGACGACAGTAGTACTATTCTGTCACAGTAACTATAGGGGGTCAAGGTTAGGTAAAGCCGCCTGTCATTCACAGGGGTTTTTTTGCCGACATTTAACCAAACATAGTATTCTACCGTGACGATTACGATTAAGCGAGGCCGAATATGGTAAAGTTTAAAACTCTGTTCAAAAATAAGGTAAGAGAAATTGAGGTCGACAAAAGAGAAGTCGCCTGTCTCTCCCCACTTTGTTTCGCACTAAGCCTAAAAAATCGAGTTCGTACGTCATATTGAAACTTGCAATTCAGATTTTCTGTTTATACAGATTTTTAAGCCTAATGTGAAATAGGACCCCCGTTTGCATTCAGTACTTTCTCGCATCTTCTAGCCATACTCCCAATCAGTTGTGTGAGCTTTTGCTCTGTTGTACTATGGCACCATGTCTCTAGCACAATGGGTCGAATCTCCGCCCTGTTCCGCTGTCTCGTCCGCTCAAACTCCGGGTATCGTTCTTGTTTGTAATATTTCATCATACTCCATACATTCTCGATCGGATTTAAGTCAGGAGAGTTAGCAGGCCAGGGCATACATTCAACTCCATTGGCATCGAGAAGCTCCCTTGCCGGACGTTCCTTCTGAGCAGAGACGTTGTTGTGCATAAAGATATAATCAAGGCCCGTCTTTTCTCTCTTTTCTCTGATCCAATTACCTGTCCTTGTGAGGATATGTTCACTATATCCTTCAGAAGTCATACTTCCCCACTCCCGCTCCCAAAAGACACAAGGACCTCGTTCTGTTCCCGCGAAGCTTCCCCAGAACATCCAAGAGTTGTTCTTCTTGTAACGATCGATAAAACAAATGTCATCAAAGTCTTGGCCCCTCTTTTGACGATATTAGAGTCCGAGATATTTTTGAAAATGAATAAGATTAGACTAACCTTTCAGGTAACGTATCCAGACATTATTCGGCTATCGTTTATAAATATCTCGTCACTCCAAAGAACTCGTGGCCACTCATGACGTCAATGCAGATGCCGTTTGCTCCACCATATTTGGACCGCACGATGATTTTCAGAAAGGGGGGGAGAGCTACGTGAAATTCGCCGCTCGTGACCTCGTTTTCTGAGCGCATTCTGAATAGCGTATTCATCAGCACTCCAACGACGAAAGTGGAGAGCCAGTTCAAGAAACGACATTTGCCTAGTTTCCCGCGAAGAACAAACAAATACTTCCAGCTCATCAACTTGGGCTGAGCTTAAGAGCTGTGGACGTTCTGTCTGAGGTTGGAGAGAGGCACGACCAGATCTGACCGTATTCCGAACCTGAAGGTTTGTGACTCCAAGTTGATCTGCTATTTCTCTATTAGAGAGTCCGGCTCTGTGGAGTGTGAGTATCTAAATTTAGTTAATTTATAGGGAAAGTTTTCTTATAACTGAATTCCTGTAATCACCTGCCATGTTTGATCTCGAGTAAGATAGAGCGCACGTCTGCTAACGGGTGGAGTAATTTGAGTATTCATTCTGCTAAGATTTTTGTTAGCAATGAGGTATATTTATCTGTGTGATTGAAAATTACATATTTGTATTGAACGCATGAAACTCATTGTATTTTCTATCGCGCTAAAGATTTGGTAAAGTTTGTGTAATGAACGAAAATATTGATCCAGATGTCTAGAGAATACTGAGGTCAGCGAATATGAACAGATCAGAATATGGTCTACGGAGGTACAGCCCATAAGTATTATTCCATGTCGACCAGGGGGGGCCTGGCCACCACAACGCTTTCCTTAATTAGGCAACATCGCGAGAATGCACCTCGCACCCATCCCTACTGTGTTTTGTATGTATTCCGATGACAACAACATCAACGCAATGGATTGTTTACTATGTATTAGTTATTAAAAGAATAGGAATTATTTTGCATTTTGTATTATGAGTTGGTGTTGTGCTGACTCGGTTATGACTCAAGGATATCTGGAGTTTGAAGCTTATGGATAACGTGCCAAGTGACAGAGTTGCTGGAACTAATGAGTCATGTATAACATCTTCTTTTATACAATGATAGAACTCGCATTGTAGTTTCATAGTAGGCATCGGATATTTGATATTGGAGGAAAGATGTATATAGATACTGCCATCGTCAGAGGAGCAAGAACAATAGTCCCCATCGTGACCATCAAGGCGATATTCCATCCACTATACGCATTCAGTATAACCATTTTTATCGTACTTACCATTCATTCACACCATTGACTATTCCATCGAAGGACAGCTCAATCACTAGACAAGTCGCCAACCACTCCACATCCCCATTTAACTTTATAACAGTTGGGAATCATTGAATCAATGCTTTGATCATTAGAACTCATACAAAACACAGTAGGAATGGGTGCGAGGTGCATTCTCGCGATGTTGCCTAATTAAGGAAAGCGTTGTGGTGGCCAAGCCCCCCCTGGTCGACATGGAATAATACTTATGGGCTGTACCTCCGTAAACGAGTTAGAAGGGTACTTTGAAGGGAATGAAACTTGTCACAGAAAATTATGTGATTGTACTTTTTTTTTTTTAAATCATTTTGTATTCAGCCTAATAGCTATGACAAGTGATCTAAAAAAAAAATAAAAAAATATAACAAATTTCCCCAAGCATAGGTCATGATAATGTGATTGTACTGGGATGCCCTGTTTTAGGGACTTCACCGTGCCTTCACCGCCTGCTGTTTAAAGCTGACGAACCCCCTGCACGCCATTCCCTGTCGATTGAGCGAAGACTTCACTTACCCTTGACACCCTGTAGTAGAACTGTCGACCCAGTCGGGACTTACATACAAGGGTGCGCAAGGCTGACAAGGAGGTCCATGTAGCCTCTGCGTGCAAGGGCCTCACACGCGAATAGCCGAGTGCTAAACAATTTATCCCTCTATTAAATGTTGACTCCCCGTATCGCATCGCAATGGTTTGTAGCTATGTTAACATCTACAATGTGTAATTTGGTACTGGT
Organism: Podosphaera xanthii; assembly: GCA_028751805.1. Taxonomy (NCBI): domain Eukaryota; kingdom Fungi; phylum Ascomycota; class Leotiomycetes; order Helotiales; family Erysiphaceae; genus Podosphaera; species Podosphaera xanthii. The sequence continues at coordinate 1,744,848 of JAPWIX010000010.1, forward strand.
GCTGTTTGTCTCTGCGTGATTCTGTTTGGATTGCAGGCGCATATCAGGCTTTTTCTGTCATGCTTGAAATTAGATGATCAATTCTGTTTGTCTAATGGGATGCTGAGAACTCTGGGTCGAGAAGAGGGACCATTGACTGACGGAGGACGAGCGAACTAGGATTCAAGGATTAGGTAGATCCTTCAGAAAAGGCACAATCACATCGTCTTCTCTCTAAGAAATTCATCTCAGTCTCAATTTGTCTCACAAGAGCTAATGTTCCTTCGGACGTTCTCCCAAAAATGGAAACCTTTGTCAGGTCCTGCGAAGGTGCCCCAAAACATCCAACCAGTTATCGTCTACAACTTCTTGTCTGTGCAGGTAAAGACGCGTATTTCACCTGTCTTTAAGTCGTTCCTAGTTAACTACCGACTAAAACGTTCGCCATCTATGGCCCAAATTTCATCCAGCCGGAGTATGTACATGTACGTTGATTGATCATGGCCCACTCTTTGCGCTTCTTTCCGATCTCTGGTGATGTTGTCGGCTTCCTCAATCCTAGATGGTACTTGTAACTCCGTAGCTCAAGGATGCTCTTTATCCCCTTCTTACTCACACCCAGGTACCAAAGGCTGTGTATGCAAACTCGAATTAAGATGTCTACCGATTTTTAGCCGACAACTTGATAAAATCATCAATTCCATCGGGATCCTCTGCTAACCAAAGCCGTTTTCCACATCGAGTCTCCCTAACCCGGAAAATAATTTGTAAACTTCAAGTTCTTCGATATCCACAACATTAGTCCGCTCAGGTCGATTACAACGAGGATTGTTAGTGCTGAGAGGTTAGGCGGCATTGTTTTACTGGTGAACATGTCTACTAGTGGCTCGGATTTTTAGCCCATAGGTTCAAACCCCTACTAGTGCGCAAAATAGCCCAGGTGATAGCCCTGTATTGCAGATACAGTAATACTTCTCTAACACGATAGTGGGTCCCGGCATAAGTGTTGAAAATATTCATTGTAACTTGCACTTTTATATTTGCAACACTTACCCTTAAAGGTCATTTTTTGCAGGGATAAGTATTGCAAATATAAATGGATGAACTTCAATGAATATTTTCAACACTTATGCCGGGGCTCACTATCGTGTTAGAGAAGTTTTACTGTAGTAGCCCTGAAGCGAGGTCTGGCCCTACTGGACGTAGTTAGATGTAAGCTCACCCTACTCAAGCAGGATTTTCGATCCGGCTAGCAAAGACAATCTTTTCACCTTCACGCGGTGCCGGTTGTAAACGCCCAGTATGTTCGTACATCTGGGATCGCCAAGAAGAGACGCAATCGGATCCCGACCTGACGTATACGCTTCATCATCCTCAGTCGAATTTCACCAAGACGTCGTTCAATTCAGTCGGAAAAGATCACTCCTACTGATCCGCCGTCATCCACCAGCCGAAGTATCGACGACCAGTATCACGCCTCTTGTGTGCAGGGTTTGTGCCTGATACAGTACAATCTCGCTATAATAATGTGGGGCAAAACTTAACCAAGGCACCCGATTGGAGGATACAATTGAATTGGCCAATAAGAACCCTTGTTTAAGTTTTGCCCCAAATTGTTATAGCGAGATTGTACTGTACGTTCAGAATTCAATCAATCAAACAATCAAGATTTTCGATTCGAATGAGACCTAGCTATAGGGCTAACCCTAAATTAACTTCTCGTCGGCCGGGTAAACGCCCGAGCTGTAATGGAGTACAAGTTCTGTAAAAAGATATGTTCCACATTCTACAGGAAAAGTTGAACAGCCAGCCAAACTTCTTGAATGAGTATGTAGTTACGGACACATGTGCATGTTACTCACATTCGCCTTCTGCGGTAGAAGATAAAGTCTACGAACGCGAAAATTCCATCACCCTCGAGTGCCATAAACAAGTGTGTTCAAAGACTTTTCATCGCGAGTGATGGAAGATGCTAACATCACGCACAATTATGCACGTTCGTCCTAGTGATATGAGCTATGACCCTTGTAAAGGCGTTACCCGCTCAACAATCTCGTCGATCCTGTAGCAGCCGATAAGGAGTGCGATCCCGGTACCATGACACCGGGAATGACAAATCAGTCATATGTGACAGCTGATGTGGCAAACCCATCGTGACCTTATCATCGGCCCTCGATTCATGAGGGGCGGGCAAAGACGAACTTTTCACCTTCACGTGGTGCCTGCTGTAAACGCTCAATAGGTTCGCTGCATATGTGAGATAGCGAAGAAGAGAAGCACATCCAGGTCGCGGCGAGACAAGCATCACTCATTGTCAGGACCAAGCTGCCGTCTAGTTAATTTCTGTCATTGACGGCACAACTCTTCAAACGAATCACCCAACTGCCATCCTTCCGATCATTGTTCTTACCTGGTTAAATCGACTCACCTATTCAAAGATTATCCGCGCCTAATGGCTCCAACTATACGCCCTGGTTGCTATGGACACCCGACGGAGGATTGAAGGCCTGCGGCACAAAGTTGTGGAGGGTTCTCTTCATTGGTTGGGAAGTCAATTTACAGGAAGGGCAAACGAGTGATAGGAACATTGACAGAAAGACGGTCATGAGGGAGAAGAGGTGTGTCTGAAGAGGGAAGTTAGGCAAGACGGTCGCTGAGGTGTACGACTTTGGGACTTGTCCGCCAAGACTTGAACGAAAGATGGTGTTGTGATCCGCCATCTGGGGCATTTTTAACCAGTAATCTTTGCAGCCTGAACGCCTACTTTGATTAAAGGGTTAAAGATTGTGAGATCATACTTCGCGCGGTTGCGACGGGCAAGATAATGAAGCAAGCTGAAGAGTCTGAGGTTTTTACTTTGTTTTTTCCTTGGACAGGTATTCACGGTTGAGGGGAGAAGCAACGGGACGTAAGTTTTAACAAGTGTAACCCTGTAGTGGTACCGGCGAATGTGTCTTTGGTATGAGTGTTCAGCGATAAGGTTGTATCATCTTAGTTCTAGCGACTGAGGATAGCGTACGCTTTCCGAGGTCTTTCGTCCCAATAGGAAACTTTAGGGTGCATGTTTTCATGTCATCCGTAGACCTAATAAAAGTCTCATCATCATCGATTCATGAGACTCCGCTTACTCAGCGAGAAGGACGTATACATGTACACGGCCTGCGCATGTTCGGGTTGCCCCCCCAACAAGTATATCATTTTAGCGCGTTGTGATGATTGTTTGTTTGTTTGTTTGTTTGTTTGTATTATTTTACGTCTATCAAGCAAAGGCGTAAGCCTTTGCCGCGCTACATTCACCCGAAGGTAAAGGACGCTAGGGCTTACTGCCCTAGTGGCTGAGGCGCCCCGCTTCCCAAACAAAAGAAGTGGAGCCCGGTTTACTGGCGAGATTTGCCCTATGTTTAAACAAGAAGGCTAAAAACAAAGTCTAATGATAAATTACATGATTTAATAAAGGTAATGATGGTCATCTGCTACGCAAAGACTAGAGAACTGAATAATTGACCTCCAAAACGCCGGTGTGTGTTTTTTTTTTAACCTAATTAGAAAAGTGTTTGGCTGTCCTCTGAGAGGGGGAATCTGGGGCAGATTTCAGTGAAAAATTTTGTGGCTTCCAGCCATTTGGCCAATTTTTTAGCGCCTTTTAATGAGCCGAAGAAGTAGGAAGTTTTATTCGCATACATCCCCGGGATCTTTGGGAGCCTCTGGGGCGACAGTCTGCATTGTAGTACGTGGCTTGTAGATTTTTGGTCACCACAACTGCAATAGTTGTGCGCATTTTCGTGATTAAACCGCTCATGATACAAGGCAAAATCTCCGTGCCCTGAGCGAGCGGCATAAATATGAGAGACGAATGTCCTAGGTAGGTGCAACCCTCCGGGGCAGCTTTCAGAGATCCCAATGCAGAGATCCCGATATGACTGGGGTGCGTTTTGTTCCCAGTAGTTATTTACAGCAGTAGATATTTTCTTTTTAGCCCAGCGCTTCGCAGCGGCTAAAGATAGAGGGACAGGGGGAGGAGATGGCATTATCATCGCCTCTTTCGCGGCCTGATCTGCTAGATTATTTCCACGGATGCCGGCATGACTGGGAATCCATCGAACTTCGATTTTGCCCGGAATAGTGTGAGGAAGGCGTGCCCGTTGAGGCCAGGCAGCGGTCTTGTTAGTGAAGTCTAGAAAGAGCTTCTGCGAGGAGCAGACAGGGGATGACAGGAGACGACGGGCTACTTCTAGGTTGTCTGTAAGAATCCAGAGATTATTAGCAAATCTTGTTGATGGTAGTGACAAGGTTAGTTCCAGTGCATGTAGTACGGCGGTGGCTTCGGCGTCAAAAATTTCTAGTGAAGGGCTGAGAGGGATAAGTCTTCTGAGAATGACCCGGTCCGCTTGCATCACAACTACTCCGGCTCCTACTTGAGGACCAGAGTCTGAATCTGATCGGCTGCCGTCTGCATAAGCAACCAGATCTTGGAATGGAATTTCGCCGGAGCCTCGAAAGGGAGACCTGGTAACTCGCTTAATGCTAGCGCGCCAACCTTCTTGGTTGTGCCATGGGGGAAGAATAAGAGGATCTATGAACTCTACGTCAGGGAGGCTGAGGATTCCAACAGAAAAGCGAGATATACGCCTTCTATGTTGCAGGGTCCATTCCGCACGTCGGCGAAGAGGATGTCGGCGGTCTAGGCGATGGATACGAAGAGCAGCCTGACGTAGTCTTGCGTCCAGCTGAATTTCGGGGGGGAGGAGTCCGGACTCGCGAAATAGGGCAGGAGTTGGCGTCGTTCGGTAGACCGGCAGGATTGCTCTAGCGCTGGTAAGAGCTACTCGGCGCAGTAAGGATATATGTCCTTCCACTCGGTTTGAGACTATGGCTTTTTGTGGTGTTGATCTATGTCGTCCAGGCCACCAGGTTTCGGCGCCGTAATATGCGATAGGCATTACGCAGGCGGTTACCGCTTGGCGGAGCAGACTCGGTGTAGCCCCGCGGGTTGTATTACCTAGACTTCGGAGGGCGTTCGCTACCTTCATAGCCTTACTTGCGAGAATATTGGCATGCCATTTGAAGGTTAGTTTTTTGTCGAAATAGACACCAAGCCATCTTGTGTACGGGCGTGTGGTATCTTCGGCGATAGTGAATTCCTTGTAAGAGATACGTGGTGTGGAGGCAGGATCTTTGTCTGCGCGACGGCGCGAGAAGTGTTGGAGTTCGGTTTTGTTGGGGTCGAAAGTGATTCCCTCCTCCTGACCCCAAGTTAAGGCTTCCTTTAGCGCTTCCGTTAGTGAGATACAATTCTCTTGAAGCGACTTTCGGATCTCTAGTATTGCTACGTCGTCGGCGTATCCGAATCTGCGAGATATACTGCCCATCTTAAACAGCGGAGCGATGTAGAGCATGAACAGTATTGGAGAAATAGGTGAGCCTTGGGGGAGGCCACAGTTTATCTGTTGTGGAGGACCGGTTTCGCCATCCATCTTAATTTGCACGGATCTACCAGAAGCAAAGGAGCCTACCCATTTGACTATGTCATCAGGCCAGCCTTGTTCTCTCATTCATCTGATCAGTCTACCTGGGAGTACAGCGTCAAAAGCTCCTTTTACGTCTAGTGTGAGCATGCTAGCAGTATACCCTTCATTCAGAGCCCTTTCCACGTCATGTGTGAGGCAAGTGGTTAGGTCCACCGCGGATCTGCCTGGTAGAGCCCCGAATTGTTGGCTGGCAAGAACCTTGTGTTGGACTGCAATCCACGCCATGCGTTTTGCTAGAGCTCGTTCTAAGCCCTTCCCTAAAACAGAGAGTAGAGCGATTGGGCGGTATGAGCGGGGGCATGATAGGTTAGATTTGTTTGGCTTTTGACACATGAGCACAATAGCCTGGCGGAAACACTTTGGGTGGTAGCCTAGAGAAACACAGCCGCTGAAGAGGGAGTAAACATGGTCAGCGACTAGAGGCCAAGCATGTCGGAGGATGGCGGTCGGGATCTCGTCAATTCCAGGGGTACTATTGCCGACTCTGAGTACTGAGTCTTTGACTTCTTGACGGGTTAGCGGAGGAAAGGATATCGCGCGTGAGGGAGCTGTGGGAGCATCAAATGGTATATCAGCTACTTGAGCGAGGTTAGCCAGTAGATTGTCTGCAAGTACTGCTCTCTTCTCGGCCGCGCCGGTTGCAGGGGACTTTCCTGGAAATCTAGGGTCTTTGAGCGGCGGTGAGCGAAAGGAGCCCATAGTTTTATGCCATTTGGTCATGCCAAAGATTTCCTTGGCTGTACTAGCATTCCCAACCTTGTTCAAAAAGAATTCGTTCTTCGCTTTCTTGATGGCCTTCCGGTAAACTTTCCTTGCCTCTGCAAATTCTTCATCGGTTAGCGGATTCCTTTTGAGTGTCCTGTATCTCTGACGAGCGAGCTTGCAGGAGTTATCCCACCATGGGTTGCCTTTCCCGTGGCCGAGAGAGCGGCGAGCCGATCCAGAGTACGCCGACCGAATTGCGTCTGTAAGATCTAGTGCTAGTCTGTCAAGATCGTCTAGGTTTGGAGACTGAGGAATGGTGGCGACGTTTTTAACCGTGGTCGTTAGCAAGCGGTTGAATAGAGCAGGGTCCAAGGTGTCTAATCTGAGCCTTTGGTGAGGTATGGTGTCCTCTATCCAATCTATTGTGGTGAGCAGTGTGGCATGGTCTGACGTAGTGTCTAAGTGGTGTGCTATGACGCATTGCGACTTGGTGATTAGAGCGGGGGACCCAAAGGCTAAGTCAAGAACATTGCCACGTGCATGTGTAGCCTCGTCTATAGGAGAAAGAAGAGAGAGATCATTTCCCTCCGCCCAGTCCACAAAATTTTCTGCGCCCTGGGAAGGGCCACGGGGCCAAGATGGTTGCCATCTTTTGTGATGTAGATTCAGATCGCCCTGTAACAAAAAGTTCCCATGTAGGGGGAGCGAAAGAGAATAAAGGGTTTGTAGAGCGCAGCCACCACTTGAACCTGGAGGAGCGTTGTACATGTTTAGGATATGGAGCGATTTTCTACAGCGTGAGGTGATCTTGAGTAATAGTAGATCGCTGGAATTGGCGGTGTGGCCCTGTTCTGAATGGAGGCAGGCGCCTTTCCGGATGTATGACATCACCCGTGGACGGTTATCAGCCCAGTCGTTGATGGGCGAGTAGGTGATATAAGAGGTGTGGTTTTTAGTGATCCGCCTGGTAAGATCTCTGAAAATGTAAGGCTCCTGGATCAAGATGACATCTGCAGAGATTGAATGGGCTTCGTTTAGGGCAATCTCGTGTGCTACAGCACCTCTGCCAACGTTTGCTGATAAGATTTTTAATGGCTTTTTTGGGCTTCTTTGGCTTGTGTTGGTCATGAGGAATGGATGTGGTCGTTGCTCGGCTCCACTACGGCGAGAGCTCCGTAGGGATTGTGAGAACCAGTTGATTCTTGTGCTGGTTGCATGTTTGGCGCACTGCGGCCGTCTGCTGATTGTGAGGAAGAGGTAGTGCGCTTAACGCATCCTGCTTCTGCTTGTTTCCTCATACGAGCCTCTGCATTAATTCGGCGGATTTCGCCAACTTGGGTCTTAGTCTTTGGCAGGCCTGAGGTCTTGGGCCTGAGCTCACAGTTGTTGTCATCTGCAGGATGTGGCCCATGGCAATGGATGCAGCGGTTAGGACAGGAGTGCGCTCCGGTGGCCGCACAGAGATTTTCATGTTTGTCCTCCGAGTGGTAAGATGATCCACAGAGGCGACATCTTGGGTTAGATGCGCAGGTGCGGGCATTGTGCCAGAGCCAGCATCGGGTACATTGTACTGTTATACGGCGGCGGGGAAGGATCCTGGTCTGCGTGCGGTAGCCAAACAAGAAAAGGGTACGAGGCAGACGCTGGTGTTCTTCAGGAAAGCGGACGATCCAGGTTGTTTCAGAGGATAAAGGATTCGCCTCGTTGTCTCGCGATGCTACGATGGCCATTGGAGCCATTCCAGCTGCGGCGGTAAGAGCCTCCTGCATTACTGCGGCCGTAACGGGCTGGAGACAGTATTTCCACTCCTCGTTGATTTGTTTTAGTGCGCCATAAGACCGGGGAACATGCTTGATTCTATATGATGTCCATGGTGCCGAGTTTTCAATTGGAGCATCACCAAAGAAGCTGACGGAAGCAATTTTTTCTTTGAGCGTGTTTGTTTCTCCACCTTTTGGGCACAGAGCAAACCCAGTTTTTGTTGGCTGTACATTTGTGAGCAGTTGGCTGTCAGACCCGAGCTTGGCTTTGAGATGAGCTTGAATGGAATAGGCAGAAAGCTCTCGGATTTTATCTCCTTCCGGAATGCGCACAAACAATCGATCATCCGGGCGGTTGGATTTTGGTTGATGATGAGCTTTAGTAATGGGTTGCGAAGGGGGTTTATTTTGGGAGTGTTGGTTGACGGGGCCGCGTTTAGTTACGCTTGCATAAGTTTTTGGGGCTGTGCCGCATGTTTCCCGGCTTGACGTAGGAGCAAGATTGAATGTAGGTGCAGGTTTGTCACAGATGTAGGCGTCAAAATGGCGGCCTGCGACTTTCGCCAGATCCTGGCAGAAGTTTTTAAGGGCTGCGTATTGTTGTTCGGGCAGAGAGCCGCGGCTGGCAGCGCTGCATTGTTTGTCGAGTAGCATTGAGATACCTCCGAAAAGTGCTTCGGCTTCCTTCGCGCGGGCTGTCATTAAGTCGACACTCTTTGTTAGGGCTTCTTTAATCGGACCGGCGGGGGCAGGTTCAGTGAAAGGATCGTCTTCCGACCTGTCATCGTACTCGAGAGTATCGATGTCCATGCCGGGCTGCTGGCTATTTTCTGGAGAATCCCAATCTGCGATGAGAGGATTGAAGTTGGAGCCGATTTCAGGTGTGCGTCTCTGAATGGAGTGCACCATGTCAGAGTGTGCCCTCACCGAGGGCGGTGCCCGCGGAACTCGGTTTTGAACTGAAGAAGGCTTGCCAATGTGGGGAGGTCTTTGTTGCGTCTTTCGTGCTATCGTAAGAGACGATGCTTTATGGTTTGTATGGAGATTTCTAATGGGCGCCAGTGTGAAGGGTTTAAGATCACATTAACTTGTATTGACGGTTTAAGGTCGGTGTTGTGCCTAGGAGCATAGTTGTGATGATTGGTGAGCTAAAAAAGTACCAAGAGGCACCAGAGTGATACACTTGTCAGGGGGTAGCCCGGGCATGATGAGGCCTTGTAGCTATACCGATCGTCTCGCAGGTCGACCGGAGCTCATCGTGATCGTCGCCATTGACAAGGTCGCGTAGGTACCACTGCATCATAGCCCCCGCTGGTGCCGGCTCGCCGCATATCATGACCAGAGTTGCGCGGACCGATAGCGACACTCTATCTGACCCGCGCACTCGACCGTCGCATGAAGAGGCGAGGGCCAGACAGGTCCGCCTTAAATCCGTTGGGGCGGGTCGTTCGCGCGCTGCGCCTGACCCCATGCCGCAGTTAGATCATCCTTCAAGGCGTGCCAACGGGCTGCAGTCATATCTGGAGGAGATGGGATCTGTCAAAATCATCATTGCTGGCTCCGGTCGCACGATGGTTGTGTTAGTAATATGCCTAAGAACATCCAATCGGGCAAATACTCGGCAGCTAGTCGCGCTTTTCACACGGATCGCTCTTGCTTTACATGAGACACTGTAATTTACCTACATCCCATTCATCTTTCATGTTGATCACTGGCGCATGAGCTTAAATATTTGTTTGTTTGTTTCTCTTTATTTTACGTTTGACGGGTTGCGTACCAAGCACGAACCCTATATTCCATATTGGGACAAAGGACGGTCAAGAAAGACGCTACTGCAAGAGATAAGGTTTATAGAGTGACTGAAATGCATTCACATAGTTGCTCCAGGAGCACTTGTAGCGAATGATTTGCCAGCCCTCTTGTCTCACTCCAACCCCCCATCGAAATCAAAAATTTCCCCAGTGTGCCTCTCCAAGCTATTGAATCCTAGACTCCTCAATCCAAACTCTCTCAGTGATCTAATCTCTTTTTCCACTTATCCCATCAACCTACTTCTTTATTCCCCATCAAGTCCTCTTATGAATTCTTGCCCCTAGCGAGAAAAACGAGATCTTCAAGATTCTCCAATTTCGTACCCGCCAACTTAATTTTCCTTCGGGTATAAGCAGCACTGTGGGCGTACAAACGAAGTCCGTATTCGGCACCAGACAGGAGATTTGTACTTGCATAAAGAGACTCATCCGGATGTAACAAAGCTGAGATGAGTATATGGGGCGAAGGAAAAGGTGTTGAGCGGAAGAGGACTCGTTAAGAAGGATGAGGCGAGAATAAGCCTAAATGACTTCCAAGTGATGATGGTATGTTTATTACGTCTGACGGGTGGCGTGCTGAACACGGCCCAAAGATGCCCTGTCGGGTCAGAGGACGCCGAAAAGTAGGCTTTTCTCAGTCACTACAGAATAGATGATACAATTTTTACACAGAACACTCATACTGTAGGTGCATTCGCTGATACCACTACTGGGTCTCACACCTTGGGGACTTGCACCCCTTCCCTCAACCGTGAATACCCACCCAAGGAAAAATATAGATGTAAAAACCCTTGAGCTACCCCAGCATGCTTCATCACCAAGCTGCATCGACCGCGCGGAAAGGTAGTCTCGCAACGTCCATACTTGATGTCGTTGTAGGTGTTCATACAACATGAATTTTATATGAACATAACCCGGATGATGGACCACTACTTCATCCTTCGTTGGGTCCGTTCTTGGTCCTCTCAAACCTCGTCATCGTGAATCACCAGGCGAGTCCGGCATCTTTCTCCCTCCCTCCAGCACGCCTCATCTCCCTCCTCGCTACCCGTATGCTCTCTTCATACGCGTGCCATTCCGCGAACATGCTTCCCAAACATCTGAATCCTCCCTGTAACTTTGTGCCTCAGGTCTTCAATCCTCCGTCGAGTATTTATCACAACGTGAGCGTATCGTTGGAGCCGTGGGCGAGAAAGATTTCAGAGGATGGGTCGTTATGAGCGAGGGAAGGTCATGATCATAAAGGAGAGTGGCGGACAGGTGGATCGGTCGGAAAGGTATGATGTCGAGCAGCAGAAGTCGACTGGGTGGCAGGATCATCTTGACTTTGACTAGTGCTTGACTGTGACCATGACCCAAATACCCTTCTCCTCTTGGCTATCTTACATATACGAGTATACTAAGCGTTTACAGCCGGCACCGGGTGAAGGTGGGGGTTCGACTGTGCCAGCCAAATAAATCCCAGGTTTTTGCATGTCACGACGTGAATTCTGATTGTGATCACGCGAATGGAAGTCCGTACGGAAGCCAAGGTACGAAGACACATGAGTGATCGAATCATATTTTCTATGGAAGCGGCGACACCATTAGCATTTTGCCGAAGAGGTGGGCACGGATTTAACGAACAGGGATCTGATATATATGTGAGCTGATGCCGAACAAATTGATCTCGCGTCGCCCTTATCAGAAATGCTAAACGTACGGTTTCACAGTTGACTACTCAGGTCTACATATGTACATAGAGCATCGGTTGCCGCTCCACCAGGTGAGCGGTCAATTCTAAGCATTGTATGTGTATACAGTTGTTACACAAACATATAAATTCTCATCGAACTCAAACCATCTTGTTGGATAATTCTGTACATAGGATCTCTTATTCTCCTTTCTCTATCTCCTTCATCTATCTAATTCTAGAGTTATACGTAAAACTACAATGAACGTCCTAAGGAAATATTACTTAAGTGCTGCTAGCGTGAATTACGGGTGAGCACGTGATATATATCATGATACGGACAGTGTCAAGATCACATGACTCACTCGCTTGTTTAGTTAGCAGCTCGCTTACGTATAGTATAAGATAGGATGCACACACACAATATGATGATGATCCTTTTTTTCGTGGTTTTACATACATTACATACTTTCCCAGCATAACTATTACGATATTCATATCTTCTTTGTGCTCATATCTTTGACAGGTTATGAGACCGGAAAATCTACTAACAATGGAATCTAACCTGCAGAAAACTGACGTCAGAGTGAACGAGATTGGCCTTCCGATATGGTCGGCGGGTGTTCATGGAGACGTCGTCATTCTTACGACGGCGACGTTTGGACAGTGGAGCCTGACGGTGAAATCTGCTTTGTTATTAGCGGATTGTTTTGGAGCTGTCAATGGAAGCACAGTAACGACAGATCCTGACTATTCAAAGAAGATCAAGGATGCGTTACAAATCATTGGTAACTCAGTTAGCTTTGATTACAAAAATCTTGTTGAGTATTTGGAGAAATCCGACCCTAAGGGCCTTTGGGAAGCTCTTCAGGCTGTAAATCCCGTCAATGACCCGACAGTGATATCGTCTCTCAGGAGGGAATTTATGACAATGACTTTTGACCCTTCCAAAGAGGACATCCAGGCAGTTCTCACTCGGCTTAATAATATCAAAGTTAAGCTTCAAGATACCGAGCAGCTGTTCACTGATGCGAACGTAAGAGAAACGATCTTACAGTCAATTCCAACAGTTAATCCACTCTGGAACATGGCCAAAATGAACGGTGAGCGTGACAAAAAGAGCCTGATCGAAACAGTGACAACTCTCAAGTCACTGGAGGCAAACATAAAGTTCTCTCAACAAACCCCACCGGCAATTGCAAATGCTGCGCAAAATAATGGGGAACACAGAAATTATCGTGGTCAAAAGGGTGGTCGAGGTCGAGGTCGAGGCGGAGCGCAGAAACGAGGCAGAAACATCAGCAAGAATGATGATGATGAAATTCGCCCAGGAAAGAAACGGGGCAGATGCCATGCCTGTGGAAAGCTAGGCCATTGGAAACGAGACTGCAGGACAAGACAGAATGAGAGAAATGGGAAGAATACTGTAGCTGGAGCAAACACAGTTAGAGTAGAGTATTCATATGATTCTGACGCCAATGTTGAGTTCCAAAAAGTGACACAAAAAGACAACTGCGTTTCCAGATCAATAAAACAATTATTACCACAAGACAAATCGTATTCTGCTCTCACCACCTACGCCTTTCTTTCTAAGGATGCCAGTATTGTTACTCTCATAGACTCTGGTGCGTCGCAGCACTTCAGTGGTGTCAGACAGGACTTTGAGTCGCTAAAGAGATGGGGCTCTCCAAGGTCAATTCGGGTCGCAGATGGAAAGGTTATATATTGTGAAGGTCAGGGCACGATTAGGCTAAAGTCAAAAGGCCAAATCATTGCTCTGGACAATGTATGGTTTGAACCTGAGTTTGGCAAACTTCGTTTACTCTCTGTTCACCAATTTAACAGATGGGGAGTGGACGTCTTGTTTGTGAACCAACGCTGCAGGGTTGAGCGCGATGGAAAGCTACTTCTTGAAGCGGTATCTGAAGACGGTGTTTTCAAAGTCAAGGAGTCATTCAAGATCGGAGAAAAGGCATTTAATGCAGAATCGTCAAGACAGGTTCAAACTAACCCTCGCCAGTTTAAATCCCCAGCTATAGAGACAGAGTGGGACATTCTACACAGGAGACTTGGCCACATAAATTTCAAAGACGTTGACGCTGTACTTAAGAATGGCGACACAGGTATCACCCCACCAATCACCAAAAGAGCAGCACTTCTCGGGGAGACAAGTTGTGAATCCTGCTCTGCTGGAAGACTCAGAGAACATTTCAACAAAAGAACAGACAATCGAAGTACGGTTAAGCTGAGGCGTGTACATTGCGATATTTCAGGAATACAAGCATTATCTGTGAGAGGGTACAGATATTTCCTACTCGTAGTTGATGATGCTACCCGGTACTGTTGGATTAAATTACTCAAGAGTAAAGAAATGAGAGAAGTATTGCTGGCATTCAGAGAGATCAAATCCATTCCAGAACTCAAGAGCAACCAAAAGATCATACATATTAGAGCGGACAATGGTAAAAGTGAATTTGGCACAGGGTTTCAAAGTTACTGTAAAGAGGTCGGAATACAGTTAGAGCCAAGCCCACCCTACAAGCATTCGATGAATGGCGTCGTAGAAAGGTGGATGGGATCCACGGAAACAATTGCCAGGTCAATACTTTATGAAGCTTGTCTTCCTCACCAGCTCTGGGATTATGCGATCGAGCATGCAGTGTGGATAAAGAATCGAGTGCCGACTGCAGCACTACCTTTTGAACAAATTCAGGAAAGAACACCGTTTGAAGCATATTATAATAAGACGCCGTCACTCAAGAATTTGAGAGTCTTCGGCTGCAAAGCAGATATTCTTTACCCACCCGATCTAAATCCTTAAACTTGGTTTCCTCGTATCCGGGAAGGGAAATTTATAATGATAGGTATGCAATCATCGAAAATATGGAAATTGCTCGACACCCTCTCCCTGAAAGAAGCAGTCTCTGCAGATGTCAAGTTTAATGAATATAGCTTCAGGAATATTGATGCCGCAAGTTTTTCTAATAGAAGTGCCGAAGAGGTTTTGACACCCAAAGCATTGGGGGAGAGAATGGCAATTAGCGGTAGGCCAAAAGGGGTAAAACAAAAGGGTAAGGTATATACTCCGATGTATCCAACGGAGAACGTGAATGATACCCCTAGTACTGTGAATGCTCCTTCTGAGAGCATAGGCGGCCAACTAAGAGTTGAGCGACGCAGCAGACTGGATGATACCCCTAGCACTGTGAATGCTCCTTCTGAGAGTATAGACGGCCAACCAAGAGTTGAGCGACGCAGCAGTTCAGATCTACATAATGATAAAATTGGAAGTATTCAGGCTGAAACTGAAATTAAAAGCACTCAGGTCAATGAGTCGCTTGATCAAGGAAATACAGAAAGTGTATCAGAAAAATATAGTTCAAAAGTTTCTGATAATACCTCCTCAAGCAAATCTGAACAAAGATCTCGGTATGGTAGACTGATTAGAGATAGAGCTTACTCAGTATTCTCTAGGGATATTGCAGTGGCTGCAACATCGTCCCAGATAGTTCATATTAACCAAAATGATTCCTCGTTGATACAGGTACCCACACCACCATTTGAATCCATCACGATTGAGCAAGCCATGGTGGAAGACAAAAAGCTCTGGACAGAGGCCATCTTCTCTGAATTGAAATCTCTCGAAAAGACTGGGACATTCACGATAATGAAAGGACAACTACCGAAAGGTCGAAAGGTGATCTCCAGTAAAACAGTGCTACGAAAGAAACTCAAGTCTGATGGAACACTGGCATGTCGCAAAGCAAGAATAGTTGTGAGAGGATTTGAGCAAGAATATGGCACAGATTACTTCGAAACTTTTGCCTCTGTAGTAAGATACAATACACTCAGGATACTCTTGGCGAAGGCTGCTGCGGAAGATCTAGAAATTGAGGCTTTAGATGTTGAAACAGCATTCCTCAATCCGAAACTCGAAGAAGAAATATACATGGAGGTTCCTCAGTTTTTTTCGAATTGCTGCACCCAGAGGTTAATCCAGATACGCATTATCTCAAGTTGAACAAGTCGCTTTATGGCTTAAAACAAGCACCACTGGCTTGGTTTAATGAAGTTAAAGCACACTTTGCAAAAATTGGCTTGAAAGGGGGCGAGGCTGATCCAAACCTATTTATCGGCCGGGGTGTCCATGTGTTACTGTACGTTGATGACATGCTGATCATAGGGATGAAGCGATTAGTAGAGACTGTAAAGAAAGACATCAAGAACAGATGGAAGTGCAAGCTACTTGGTCCTGTTGATACTTTTGTCGGTCTACAAGTTAAACGCAATAGATCTAACCAATCACTTCGAATTCATCAATCAGCATATACCAAAAAGCTTTTAATGCGTATGAAAATGAATAACTGCAATCCCAAGCAAATGCCTCTGCCAGCAAAAATAATCCTCAAGAGAACTAAAGAAGAAGATACTTGGCGAGTTCTATGTAGCGATGAAGCTGGTTTATATCGGCAGATAGTTGGAGCGATTCTATACCTATCGAATAGCACAAGACCGGATATCTCCTATGCAGCTGGGCAATTGGCCAGATTTATGACAGCTCCCAACTCTCACCATCTAGAAATGGCCAAGCACCTCTTAAGATATCTAAACGGGACCCATGAACTTGGTATCACATACCAAGCCCAGGGAGCCCAGGAAACAGAATGGTCCGCTTGGACTGACGCTACCTGGGGTACAGAGGAAGATATGAAGTCATTTCAAGGTTACGCTGTTATATGGTATGGTGGAGCAATCTCATGATGTGCTAATAGACAGAAGAGCACAGCACTAAGCTCGATGGAGGCCGAGATTATGGCTGCTAGTGAAGGAGCTAAAGATTTAGCTTGGATGGAGAAAATTGCGGTGGATTTAGGGCATAAATTTAATAGACCACCTCCGCTCTATGTCAATAACCAACCTGCAATCGAACTATCTAAAACAACAAAGTTTCATAGCAAGGCGAAGCATATTCGAATACGGTATTTCTTTGTCAGGAATGATATGGTTTGGGAAAATAGGATCAGGATTGAACACAAAGCTGGAACAGAACAAATTGCGGACTTACTGACGAAAGCATTACCAAAAGACAAATTCGAAAAGATAATTGTGGGATTTGGAATGAAGGACAAGCTCTAATCGAATTTCTGGAACTAAATATAGGCACAGTTTGTGACTATTGGATAGGTACTCTTGTACCGCAACATTGTTTTCATGCTTTGGAGAGCTGAACTTCCACAGGGAGATGTAGGCTTCTACAGACCCCTCAGGTGGCGAGTGGGTGCTGTTGCGGGAGTTAACGAGGCCTAAATTGGTGATCATCGGTTGCTGTGATTATGAGATAATTCAGCATGGGGGCGTGTCAAGATCACATGACTCACTCGCTTGTTTAGTTAGCAGCTCGCTTACGTATATAGTATAAGATAGGATGCACACACACAATATTATGATGATCCTTTTTTTTGTGGTTTTACATACATTACATACTTTCCCAGCATAACTATTACGATATTCATATCTTTTTTGTGCTCATATCTTTGACAGACAGGTACACTAGTCACATTTCGGTTACAATATTCCACCTTTTCTGACATACCCCCCCAGATTTTACACTAAAGTAAAACCTGAATAACTAAGGATATCATAGTTAGAAGAAGCGAAGCACCAGTCGCATAGTATTTCCATCTCAATCGCTGGCGACTATTCTACTCTTTATGTCAGCCATGTTTAACTGACGGAGAAAATTTTGATGCTTCTGCTTCGGTAGGAGTTTTGTGAGGCCATCGGCTGGCATTCGATCTGTTTCGATCCATTCAAGTTTGATAGTACCCTTCTTTTCTAAAGTTGTATATTCTAAATGAGCTGCAGTTTCAAATCCCTCTCGATGAGGATGATATTGAAGTTGATTCCAGTTTTCAGGCGCTGGTGGAAGGTTACTTTTGTGTAATCTAGATTTCATCGTGTTACAGTCTAGATTAAACGCAGCGTGAAAAGCTGATTGTTGGTCAAGGTTATTATGGACTTCGAGGTGAAGCTGAACTTTGGGCTTTCTGGATTTCTTCCCTGGAATGATATTTCTCTCGTCATTTGGATCACCGAAAATTTCTTGCGTTGGCTTTCCGTCATTTTCATCGTTAGGCTGAATGTATCCTTTCCATTTTGATTTTCTTGATCCATCTACTTTAGTTGTTTGGTCTTGAATTTTGTTCAGAGGGTTCAGACTGTTTTCGTCCACCGCTACTTCCTTGTTTGTTTCGATTGCTTCTTGTATGCTGATATCTTCTGAAGAGCTTATTTCCAGTTGCGGTACTTGAAGGATTTCAATAACATCTTTCGGGATTGGTTTTACTAGATTATTCGGTGAATATCCTTTTGAGGGATCAAATGTTACATCTCTAGTTGCTATGACAATATTTCTGGACGGTATCCAAATCCGGAATATGTTTGTCTGTGAGGGCTTACGATACTTGTCCGCACAAGTATAAAGTAAACGTCAAGATAAATTAATATTTATCTTCATGAAGAACCGGTGTACTGGCGCTACCCCCTAATAATATAGACGTTACCCCCCTGCCACGCTAATGCACCTAATGCCCTCCTCCCCCTTAGCCCTGTACCTATATATCTCCCGTTCCCCTGCTGATCCTTGCCTGTTGCCCCGGCCCGGTATATCCAGCATTTGGTAAACCTCTTCCGTCCCAGCGGAATCGGGATAGTCCTCGCGACTAACCCCAACACGGGCGCAGCCCCTAACATTACTTCCCTTCCCCCGCCGACACGGCTTCCGCACTAGGCTGGTATCCCCCTGCCGTAAGTCTTTAGCCTGGCGTTTTTTTCTAACCTGGCGAGCGCCTTCCTCCTCGCCCACCCCGTCTCCTTTGCCGTATTTGCTTTCAAAGACATCAAACGTCTTTACGTCGTCCAACTCTGACCTATCCTCCCAAGTAGGTTCTGCGAAATTTTTCCACTTTACTAGAAGCCTTCTTATCCACCCTCTGCCTTGTTGATGTTTTTCCGCTCGAAGAATTCTTTCAACTATCTGCTCTGGCGGGGCCTGTGGACGCTCTTTGTCCATTATGGGTTCAGACTGTTGATCGTCCTGTACTTGAGAGGGCAAAGGATCTTCACTTGCCTTTTGTAGTAAGTCCACATGAAACCTAGGCCAGATCTTTGACGGCACATCCAATTCCACCAAATGTGGAGAAATAACCTTTGTGACATTATACCTGGCATTCACCCATGCCAATTTCTTTTTTGGTTGTGGGGCTGTAATATTCTTCAAGTTGAGCCACACTTTGTCCCTCACTCTGTACATAAATGCTGGGGCTCTATTTCGATTTGCATGGTCTTCCATGGTCTGCTCTGCCGCCGCCATTGCTGCCACCGCGAATTCCTGGGCTTCTAGCAGCCGATCCATGAATCTATCTGCTTTCTTAGTATTCATCGACCTAGGTAAATCCTCACTATCCGTGTTCATTTTTATCGGTTCAGCGTGATATCCGTGCGTGAGGTAGAACGGGCTCATGTTGGAAACTGAGCTGTCCCTGTTGTTAATCGCTAGTTGTGCAGTAGGTAGCATCGTTGCCCATTCCCACTGAGAGAATGAAATAAACGCTCTCAGGTACGCTAGCACCTCCTGGTTCATCCTCTCAGTAGCCCCGTCCGTCTCCGGATGGAATGCTGTTGACAAACGTTGCTCTATACCCGTGACTTTGCATAGTCTGGCCCAAAAATCCCCAACCCAATTTGATCCCCTATCTGATGTTATGGCTTTAGGGAAACCATGGAAACGGTAGTAGCATTGTAAAAATCGGTCTGCACACTCCTCCGCATTCATGGACGTCATGACTTCCAGAGTTACTCCTTTCAACAGACGATCGGTTATTACCATAAGGTACTTTGGGTCATCTTTACCTCTTGCTGGAAGTTCCGCCATGAAATCTATTGATAACTCACTGTGAAAACGATCTGGAACCGGCAGAGGAAGCAACAAGCCTTGTCTTTTGGAGCGCCACACCTTCGACCGTCCACGGACGTCGCAATTTTTACAAAATCTTCGCGCCATGCTAGTCATTCCCGACCAGAAGAAAGTCCTTGCTAGTATCGCTATGGTGCCGTTCCGTCCTGGATGTCCCGTTAGGTGAGAGTCGTGAGATCTTTGCACTATAGCTGTTCTCAACGGTTCATACTCCGGTATCCACAGCCTGCCGCGGTAGCAAAGGGCCCCCCTTCTATCGATGGTGCATTCTGCTCTTGAAACTTTTAGCTGCAATGCCGTTGCAAATTGAGCATTATCTTCTCACAGGGCTCTGTAAATTTTCAAAAATACCTTATCCAATTGTATCCCTTTATTCCAAAGATTTTGAAGCTCCTCCTCTTCGAATATCTTATCTCCCATTGGTATTTGCCCGCCTTTTAAGCCTAAAAGTTGTAGAGTATTCACCCCTGTACCACCATCATTCCCCACCCAATCCTCCCGTATCAGCTAAAACTCCCTCTCCTTGACTCGGGGATCCTCCATTGAGTTTGGTATATCTTGGGGTCTTCTCGAGAGGGCATCCGGCCGCCCTGCCAATTTTCCCGCTCTAAACGTTAACTTGAAGCTGTACTGCGATAACAATTATGACCATCTGACCTGTCGCTCTGAAAATCTCTTAGAGGTCATGAAATACTTTAAGTTTTGATGATCCGTAAGTATAAGGAATGGATTTGCTACCCCCAATAACTCGCTTCGCCACTAGTGAAGACACCTAATGATGGCCAGTAGCTCTTTATCATGGATATCATAGTTGCACTCCGCCGGCGACAACTTTTTAGAATAGTATGCGATAGGCTTCAAAATACCATCTTGCTGTTCCTGCAACAGGCAGCCTCCCATCGCCCACCCTGACGAATCCGTTTCCAAAACTGTAGATTTGTTTCCATCCCACATTGCCAGAATTGGGGCCGTGACGAACAGCGATTTTAATTCTTCGAATGAATGTTGCTGCTCCTTCCCCCATTGAAACTTGCAACCCTTTGTTGTCAGTGATTGGAGGGGCGCAGACACTCCCGCGAAATCTTTTACGAAAGATCGGTAGAAGTTGGCAAACCCAAGAAAACTGCGTACTGCTTTGACGTCTTTGGGTGTTTCCCACGATTCTATTGCCTAGATCTTTTCTGGGTCTACCTTAACCCCGTCTTCAACGTTGACTATGAAACCGAGGTATTTTCTTTCCTTTTTAGCGAACTCGCACTTCCTCGGATCCAACTTCAATCCCGCCTTTTGTAGTCTTAGGAGAACCTTCACTACCTTATTCCAATTATTATTCAGATCCCCGTTGGTGAAAATGACCACATCATCTACATATGCCGAGCATGTCACGCTTAGTAACTCACCTAACTTCTTGTTGATCCACCGTTAAAATCCTGCCGGTGCTCCCGCCAGTCCAAAGGGGGTAACTAACCACTCGAACGAACCGAACCTAGTCCTGAAAGCCGTTTTCCATTCGTCGCCGTCTGCTATTCTCAGCCTATGGAAGGCCGCCCTGACATCGACCTTTGTTAACCATTTAGCTCCTGCTAACATTTGCATTGTTTCTCGAATAAGAGGTAAGGGATATCTATCCCGTTCCGTAACTGCATTCAACGCGCGGTAGTCTACGCAAAATCTCAGTCCCCCTCCCGGTTTCTATATGAACAGTACTGGGGCCCCTCCCGAGGAACTGCTGGCTCTTATCCATCCTTTGGCCAGTAATTCGGTGAGTGTCTTTTTTAACACCAAGAGCTCCTCCTTGGACATGCCGTACAGCGCCCCCCAAGGTACCTCCATGTCCAGGCCTTGGCTTGTCTTTTGCATTACTATTTTGGTATCCACTCCAGCCCGATGAGGTGGTGACTTGTCTCCTTTGCCAACCCCGTCTTCCAGAAACAAGTCTGCAAATTTAACTATTTCTTTCGGCAGCGCACCCTCGACCTCCTTCTTAGACAGGGGAGTTTGGACCTCCAGTGCTTTATTGAGATCGGTAATTGAGATTGCACCCGCCAACACACAAGTCGCTAAATCAATGGTATAATCCGAGGTGAAGACACCACCCCCCGTCTCCCCCATATCCCCAACTTCCTCCCTCAGGGTTTCTATTTCCTCAACCCGCGCATTGCACTCTTGGTCCTCGCTGCTTGTTTTTACTATCCGCTCCCCATTTCCCGATTTTATTATCAACATTTTTCACCCGCTGCATATACCACCCTATGCCTTTCCATCCATGGTTTTCCTAGGATTATTGGGTAGGCCAGATTAGGCATAATATAACTCCACATTAGTTCTCTATGACCTTTAATGTTCATATGAAATTTAGCTACCCGCGTGATCCTTATCGTCTTACTACCATCTGCTAGTCTTAAGATTTTAGGACAAATTTCTTTTATTGAAATCTGGTACTTGCGCACAAGGGAATCATCAATCACTGCGAAACATAGGCATCCTGTATCAACCATAGCTTTGAATAACGTTGTGGAATTAATGAGGACGTCTAAAAGCAAAGCTTCAGTACAGGCAATTATCGATGAAATTCCCCCGTTCCCCCCGAAGGCGACTTTCCTCAGGGCATCCCATTTCCCTGCTCACCCTCCGCGATGACCGCCGCACCGGGACCCCTTTGCTCATGCCTGCGCCGATACCGCGGACATGCTTTGGCAAAATGCCCCCGTCCCGCACATCGAACACACAACCTCTCGCTAATTAGACGCCGAATTTCTTCAGGTGAGCGCCACGGTGCGATTGGTCGTGTCGGCCCCGCCCCCTCGTTGCTCATTGCATTTACACCCTACGCTGAACTCCGACCCTCGGTTGCCGTCCCTGAACTCTCCCCCTCCCCAGCAATCTCCCTTCCCTGCCGTTCCTCCGCTGCCAGCGCGAGCCTCTGAAGATTTGCCAGCAAGGCATTGGTACCACTCATCTTCGTATCTCCCTCGGCGTCCACGACGGGATTGCGTGTTGTAAAAAGCCGGGCGGTACCACTCTTTGGCGCTCCGATTTTAGTCGTAGTGCCCCCCTGAGCGGTAGTCTGCCCAACTTTCTATCTCCATTACGATGTCCCTGACCTCCTGTACCCAATCCTGGTACCTTCCCGGGTCTGGCAGTCGTAATCCAATTAGGGCCGCCTTGAGTTTTTGTGTTTTCCCCACCTCTGTGTACACCGCGTCTCCTCCACTCAAAGCCAGTTGGTGCTCGAAGTCTTGGAAAAATTCCCCAAAGAACTGACACTCCCCCTGTTCCATCCGATCCAACACCTCGGAGGCCGACTGTTGAGCTTGACGATCCGCGAACGTATCCTTGAAATACTGAATAAATTCGGCGTAGCTGAATGTTCCCGACACACGCCTCGTTTCAAACCAATTTGACACCCTGCCCTTGAGATTATCAGGTAGAGTGTCGAACATGTCAAAGCAGATGGACCTTTCATCGAAGTATGGCGCGAAATCCGACTCGATCCTCATTTCTAATCGTGAAATATAAAAATTGAAATCCAGAATTTGACCACTCTATTTTGGCAACGCCACGTCTCTTCTCGCCCGCCGGTTGGGCACTGTCACATTCACCGGTTGCTGCCTCCTTTCCGCCACCAGCTGCAACAAATCCCTCAGATCCTGCGCGCTTAGACTGACACCGGTTGTATCAAAACCTGACCCGTCTGTCCCCGCCATTGGAGCGTCCACGGGTTGCTGACTGTCCGCCATACCTTCCGTCGAGAAAAAAAATGTGGAAGAATCAGTGTCGGAATCCGGCACCCCAATAATAATAAAATAAAATAAAATAAAATAAAATAAAATAAAATAAAATAAAATAAAATAAAATAAAATAAAATAAAATAAAATAAAATAAAATAAAATAAAATAAAATAAAATAAAATAAAATAAAATAAAATAAAATAAAATAAAATAAAATAAAATAAAATAAAATAAAATAAAATAAAATAAAATAAAATAAAAATAAAATAAAATAAAATAAAATAAAATAAAATAAAATAAAATAAAATAAAATAAAATAAAATAAAATAAAATAAAATAAAATAAAATAAAATAAAATAAAAATAAAATAAAATAAAATAAAATAAAATAAAATAAAATAAAATAAAATAAAATAAAAATAAAATAAAAGATAAGATAAAATAAAGATAAAATAAAGATAAGATAAAATAAAGATAAAATAAAGATAAAATAAAGATAAGATAAGATAAAGATAAAATAAAATAAAGATAAAATAAAATAAGATAAAGATAAGATAAAATAAAATAAGATAAAATAAGATAAAATAAAATAAAATAAAATAAAATAAAATAAAATAAAATAAAATAAAATAAAATAAAATAAAATAAAATAAAATAAAATAAAATAAAATAAAATAAAATAAAATAAAATAAAATAAAATAAAATAAAATAAAATAAAATAAAATAAAATAAAATAAAATAAAATAAAATAAAATAAAATAAAATAAAATAAAATAAAATAAAATAAAAGATGAAGATAAATATATGTGAGGGCTTGCGGTACTTGTCCGCACAAGTATAAAGTAAACGTCAAGATAAATTAATATTTATCTTCATGAAGAACCGGTGTACTGGCGCTACCCCCTAATAATATACACGTTACCCCCCTGCCACGCTAATGCACCTAATGCCCTCCTCCCCCTTAGCCCTGTACCTATATATCTCCCGTTCCCCTGCTGATCCTTGCCTGTCGCCCCGGCCCGGTATATCCAGCATTTGGTGAACCTCTTCCGTCCCAGCGGAATCGGGATAGTCCTCGCGACTAACCCCAACACGGACGCAGCCCCTAACATCGTCGACTCATAGCCCACTAGATAACTAATCTCTGCACGAGGAACTAGCTTGTCAAGTTTTGGCCTATTCTTAATCAAGGAAAATGCCTTACAACCATACGGTTGCAGGTGTGCGACCGATGGTTCTGGGTTGGGCATTCCCAAGTATTCCTTGAGGAAACCAATTGGGGTTTTATACCCAAGAGATCGAGTGGGTGATCTGTTTAAAATATATCCAGCTGTTGGAAATATTTCTCTCCACAATGTTTCTGGTAGACCAAAGGTAGCTTTCAATTCAGTGCCTACGATTTGCAATACCCCCCCAGATTTCTCTACGCCCCCATTCTGCTCTTGAGTCTCAGGGCTATAAGTTTCGATCTCGTAACCATGACTATTTATCCAGACAGTCCATTTTGAGCCTGGAGATCTTTCACCATCACCCTTCCATGTCACCACGTCGAATCCCCAGTGTCGTTTGATATACTCAACAAAAGAGATGAACGTATTGATCAATGTGTCTTGCATTTTGTTCGGCAAAATGTATACAAAATGCATCCGAGTGTGATCACAAATAAAATGCAACAGGTAAACTTCACCATCTAGACCAGGACGCATTTGAATAATGTCCTAATTAACTCGCCAAAATGGACGAGTTGCTCTGATTCTTGGCATTCTTGAGACGATTCTCTTGGCGTTGGAGAATCGACATATGTCACAAACTGGTTTCGCAGGCTTAGTTGTTATCATGTTACAGCCTTTAGTGACAAGCGGGAGCTTCGGCAGCGCCTCTTTGTACAGATGTCCCATTCTTATCTGCCACTCATCGTAGGTTCCGATTTGGGTTTTTGGTGCTCTTGAAGAGTTTCCATGGGGCTGTTGTTTTTGGCTATTTGCTGAAGTTTCTTGCGTTGCGGAGTAAACATGCTAGCTAGATGATACAACGGGTTTGTATTCCAAAACCCATTGGTTAAAAATCATCGGAGTATCCGCAAAATGTCGACCGTTGAGCTTTAGTATGGACAACTCAGTGTCCCAGTGAACACCAGCTGCATTGAGAAGGCGAAGGCTGGTTACGCTAGTATGTAACGATGGAACAAAGGCAACATTCTTTAGAGTGAGAGGTCTTCCATAAGGATATTTTCCTGTTTTAAGGTATATGATGACTTTTCCATACCCTTGTATTTTGATCTGTGTATCTCCTGCCCACAGGACTTCTTCTGTATTGTCGGCGGGCTGAAAATCAGGAAACCTTGAGAGATCGTCACAAACGTGCACTGTTGCACCCGAGTCAAGGATCCAGCTCCGCTCTAGGTCGTAAACGGGTTTTATAGTCGAATCCGATACTTGAAAGGTCGATTCAGCGGTGTTAAAGGCACTCATTTTACCCGTTGAAGCCATTGCAACAATAGGAGGTGTTGTAGGACGTTGATCAAGTATAGGGTCTTGAGAGATTGCGTTGTTCTTTTCTTTGGGTGGCTTGTAATCTCTTCTCCATTTGTTAACCTGGCTTCTAAATTCTTCGTCATTTCTCAACTTTTCTTCAACGTTCTTTGCTTTGGTCGGGTCCAATTTCTGATTCCAGTGCTTTGCTGCTTCAGGTATGAGATAAGCACAGTATTTCATGGTTCTTCCAAAATTATGCTTAGAACCGCATGAGCACTTTTTCTTGGGTTTAGACGAATCACCTTGTGAATTTCTATGTTCACCATTTTCATTCATGCCCTGAAGAACTGGAAATGCACCATGTTGAGACTGATTTTTGAGTAGATTCGTAGAATTACGACGGTAATTACGGAATATTATTAGTAGCTCTGGAAAGTTGTTTTCTCACCCATGGAAAGCTTCAACATCCAACTGGTTGTAAATTGAGTATCCAAGGTATTTACGGAGTTTAGGAACTTGTACACAGGCTTTAATTCTTGAATATCAGGAGACTTTATTCTTGCCATTTTGTTATACGTAACTTCCCATTGGTGTAGCCATTAGTCAAAATCGACACCTTTTGACCAACTGGTATGCAAGCTCTGCCATTCCAACTCTATTTCTTGTTTGCGAATCTCGTCGGTGGGTGAGAACTGAGCAGCTAAGTTCTTTAACATTTGATGGACAGTGTCGCAGTCATATGTGAAAGTGATGTTGGAAGTATGTATTGACTCCTGGATTTTTATTCTGAGATCAGTAAGAGCTTCGCATTGTTGTTCATACTTTTTTGTATGCCTAATATACTCCTCTTTCAGAAAGCTGTACTCCTCTTTTTCGTCAGACGTTAATTCAGATAACCTAGTAGTTGTTGCACCGCTCGCTGGCGCTCTAACAACTGTTGGGGATGGTCTTATAGGTTCTTCTAGGATTGGTATTTCTGAATCATTGTCAGGGTTGACAAATTTCCAAACGTCGTGCTTCAGTGCTGAAGTCTTGATCAACTCGATCCAAGTATCCCATTCAGCTTTGGTGTGAAGAATAACTGCTTGCTTGTTGATTGTCATCTTCAGAAAAGTTGTAGTATCCGCCGATTTGTTGAAGGTTTATTCAGATATAAGTATCAGGGTAAGATGATCCTGAATTATCAGGTGTAAGGTGTAAGCAATTTGCAAGTGCAAACTGGACTCAAAACTGTTGGATAATTCTGTATATAGGATCTCTTATTCTCATTTCTCTATCTCCTTCATCTATCTAATTCTAGAGTTATACGTAAAACTACAATGAACGTCATAAGGAAATATTACATAAGTGCTGCTAGCGTGAATTACGGGTGAGCACGTGATATATATCATGATACAGACAGGTACACTAGTCACATTTCGGTTACAATATTCCACCTTTTCTGACACATCTACACACAAGCAATGCAGATTCTAAGAGCCATCATATCTACCCCCAATGAACGCCCGGCTGATGCTCGAGATGATTTTCAGAGACGCTTGAAGATAACAATCTATGATTCTTGTACGACCAGATGGAAGATATAGGATTTGAATGGATAGACGACGCGAATCTGTACCTCGGGTCTTGCATTCCTGGCTCTTATAAGCTGTCGAGATATATAGGGGATATGGCTTCTTCTTGAGGAAAGTATTGATTCTTTTTTTGCCTAAATATGTAAGGCTATTCACAATCTGGATGACGAGTGGAAGGCATTCAGGTTAAGTACTAGGATTTTTACTACTAATCGAGGACGCCTATTCATGATCATACAGTAATTTGGTGTCTACAAAAGTTACTAGAGTTATCTGTCATAGTAATATGTACAAGTAGTACCTGCATGCCAACCAGTGACCGAGCCATGATCTTTGTCTTCAAACTACTGGGAATATTAGATTTCTGATTCGTCGCGTAGACAAGAAGATCTACTCTACGGTATAGACTTAATGGACTGTACATATACATGTTGGAATTGGTACATCCAACTTTGGATAAGATAGCTGTGTGCACTCAACGAGATCTACACATACTAATCTTCCTATAAGTTGCGAGGTTGGTAAAATACGCTAAACCGTATTAATACAAATCACTAGATTTCCTTTTACTTTAGATAGATATTATAAGTAGCTGTGTCTAAGTGGGAGTAATCAACAACTCCTCACTTACGATTAACAGACTCCTTTTTGTGCCAATCTGTCTTCTCTGTGAAATTATCTCTCTCAAGTCTTACCACTTGCTGCTACCACTACTATTCCAAATAACACTTTCTCAAATACCCCACTCATAATCTTTGGTCTGAACACCGTTAAGACAATTGAAGTGGTGGGCAGTAGGGGGAATGAAAACAAAAATACGAGTAGATGGGGCTGCCCAGGTCAATGCGTGTGTACCTAGCATAATGGAGCTTAATCCCTCTCGTAGTAAATTTAATCTTAATAAACAAATTTTAACCTTCAATGGAAAAGTAGCTGTACCTGCCCACAGATCACACAAATAACCTCTACTAGTAGATGTCCCTGGCATCTACCATGGAGATGTAAATTTCATCGAAGCTCCAATCAATTCTCACGACGTTATATGAGGGCTGCCATGGCTGGAAAGTGTCAATCCTGATATAGAGTGGGTATCAAAGGCCATACGACATAGATCACCCGATTACAGATCACCTATTGACAGCCAAACAAGAGATACAACAATTTTTACCGAAACACTCAAAAATCACAATAACTATCAGCCTTCATTTCTTCCCGACATCGCAAGCAATTCTGATGAATTTGCAGCTAATCTACCATTTCCAAACCCGGAAAACCTCACAGCTGAATTCTACATTAACACCCTCGTATGTGAAGATGCACAAGCAGAAGATATAAATGCCGAGATCCCTGAGAACCTCAAATTCCTCAAAGAAGCTTTCTCCAAGGAGAACGCGGCTCGACTTCCCCCACCTCGCCAAGGCATCGACATGACAATTGACATCCCAAGCGGAAAACTTCCACGCATTATTCCCATGTCTCGACTTTCCGAAAGAGAAAAATCAGAAGCGAAGAATCAAGTAGACGAGCTTATTACCAAAGGATGGATTCGTAGATGCAAAGCACAAGCTCCAGCAATGGTTTTGTTTGTTAAAAAACCTTATTCAAAAGAACTGAGGATATGCATGGATTACAGAAATCTGAACGCTATCACTACTAAGGATAAGTACCCCGTCCCAAATATTAACGACCTTCTCGACAAACTTCTTGGAGCCAAATACTTTACCCGTTTGGACATCATCTCTGCATACAATATGATTCGTATAACACCAGGTCACGAATGGAAAACTGCCTTTCTCACCCCTGATGGATGCTTCGAGTGGCTAGTCATGCCATTTGGTCTTGTTAATTCACCACCAACATGGCAGGCTTTCATCGATTCAGTATTTCGTGACATGAATGATGGTGTAGTCTCGTACGTAGACAACTTTCTAATATTTGCCCAGACAAAAGATGAACTATATCAGAAAACAATAAACGTACTACGTAGGCTGATCGAAAATAAATTATACTGTAAACTTTCAAAGTGCGTCTTCGAGCTAGAAAAGTCGGCTTTCTTGGATTCGTTGTAGGAGTAGGCGGGCTCAAAAGTAGTCCTAAAAGAATTGACACAATCACAGAATGGCCCATACCAAAAACATTACAGCAACTACAACAATTATTAGGCTTCACAAATTTTTATCGACGATTTATTTCGCAGTTTCCAAAATCAGCGCAGGAATGTCTAACCTATTGAAAAAAGAAGCAACGCAAAAACCATCCAATTTCGATGCCAATGCACTCAATTCATTCGAAAAAATCAAAGATAGTTTCGCTTCCTCACCTATACTCCAACAGTGGGATCCTACCTTACAAGGAAAACTACAAACTGATGCATCAGGAGGAGGAATCTCTGGTTTACTGTCTTCAAAAAATAACGGCGTTAAAAAACCTGTTGCCTTTTGGAGCAGAAAACTTCAACCCGAGGAAACCAGATATGGAACACCTGATCAAGAGCTCCTCGCCGTGGTAGACGCTCTGATTCATTTTAGAGTTTATCTGGAAGGCGCACAACATAAAATCATTATCTATAGTGATCATGCTGTGAAGGGACCAAAGGGCGAGGTACACGCGAGTCAATGGTTACAAGCTGTTAATTATTTTATTCTAAAGAGCTAAACTGTAGAAGGTCCATCTTAGTTGATATACATGTTTTATGACGCTAGTACCATTAAGCAAACCTCGTGACCAGACTAGTGTCAGCAACGCGTCGACATAATCCCAATAGGCACTAGCCTGTTACACATGCTAATCTAAGATATTTTAAGTCGACAGTTCGTCCAAATCGCCGTCAAGCGGGCTACCTTGAAAAACTAGCCGCTTATGACTTTGAAATTTATCATTGCGAGGGTAATAAAAATCCCGCTGACGCACCATCCAGAAGGCCCGACTCTATGAATAAAAGTGACTTCGAAGACAAAGACTGGGGACTCAACTTAAAAGAAAACTGCGACAATTCAATTGATATCAGTGCAATCGTCGCCCTTGAATTCAAGAATATCATGAAAGAAACTCTTCAATCAGATGAATTCGCCAATCACCTTCTCCTAAACGAACTCCCAGATAAATGGCATTTAGAAGATGGCGCCTTATGGTACGAAATCAATCGCCTGTACATCCCCGAATCGCTTCGTATGAAAGCGAAAGAACTCAGTCATGATAGTCCTATCACTGGACATTGAGGCACTGCTCGCACAATAGAATTAGCACAACGAAATTACTATTGGCCAAATATGACACGTGACATTCGTGATTATGTCGCTGGGTGTCAGCTGTGCGCTCGCAATAAGCCCAAAACACATAAACAACACGGAAAACTTAATCCACTGCGAATTCCCGAAGGAAAATAGACCAGGGTTGCTATGGATTTCATTACGGACTTACCAAAGACTAAAAACGGAAATACTGCAATCTTGACCTGCATTGATGCTGCGACAAGACGTGGCCGATCTATGGCATGCAAACTTGCAGGTCTCACAGCCGAGAAAACAGCTAACCTTGTTTGTAAAAGCGTAATCAGACAACATGGCATACCTAAGCTGTTTATCACAGATCGTGGCAAACAGTTCTGTTAGATTCCTGAGGATATTTTGGATCGGCGTTGGAAGTTGTTTGTTTTTGGAAAATAGTAATTTCGGCTAGAAGTCCATTTTGGGAGTTTTAAAGTTTTCATTGTATATATAAGACGACAAGCCTCCGTATGAGGCTCACCATGTCAAGTCTTTTGTCGTAAGTCGAATATCTAATTTTCCTCCTTAAACTCTTACCTCACACCGCCGCCGCCACCGCCACCATCACCATCAACCACACCACCACAGTCATCGGATACCGTAATCACCATCCTTACCGTAGCCGTCACCACCATCCAATAAAGTAATCGTTATCATAATCTCTACCTTAACAATCACTATCGAAAACAACGTAACCACCGTCTGAACCTATAGTTACTGTAATCACTGCTACGAAGCCCAAGGTCAACCTGACAAGTTCATAAATAAATTCTGGAAGCAGCTAGGAGAATCCATGGGTTTTGAGCAAACACCAACTAGAACTGCTCACCAACAAGGAAATAGGCTTGCCGAGAGAATAAATCAGTCTTTAGAATCCTATCTGCGATCCTATGTTAATTTTGAACAAAACGACTGGGATGAATACCTGGATCTATTCGAATTCTGTTGGAATAACTCAAAACACGCTGCAACAGGAATGGCACCTTTCTACGCAGACCAAGGTTATTTGCCAAACTTTTAGATAAAATTCAAAGAGCCTGGTGACCCAATAACAGCTGAAGGTGCAGCCAAATACGCCAAAAAAATCAAGGATATCATGACTGAACTAATAAATATTATGCAATCAGGAAATGAAAAAATGAAGCTATATTATGACAAAAACATAAAGACATTACATTCAATATCGGCGAAAAAGTCATGCTAAAAACTGATCACATAAGGACAAGAAGAACATTGTCACAATCGAGGCCGGCTCGGTAGCTTGGAGAATGATATTTTCGAGAATTACTAAGAAAGCAAGAGGCGGCGTGAGATTGGGTCTACAGCTGGGAGTAAAAAGGCGAAGAAGGAAGTAAGGATAAAGGACTGGGACTAGGAATAGCTGAAATAAGGATCTAGAACTAGAGGGTCTAGGGTAACTAGGTTCTGGGACTCTAGGGTTCTAGAAGAGACAAAAGACAAAGCGTAAAGAGCTATCCTCTGAAGGCCGAAGGTACTTATATACATTATTTGACCAGAGATCATATCAAACCAAATCAAACAAAATAAAATATATTAGTATCGTGAAGCGTATAGATCCATGGCGAAGCGCGACTCGGCATTATGGATGAAACAAGACACATGTCAACCTCCGAAAGGAGGTACGCCGAGATAGAAAATTGTCCGAAGCTAGACAAAACGAAGCGAACCGAAATGCAACCCGAGACAACCAAGGTAGTCTTATTAGGACTTTTCAAACAAATAAAGGACAGGCATTACAAGGTCAGACGAAATCTGACAAACATGCAAAAAGCTTTCCGAAAAACAAATAGGTCCATTTAAAATTGTGGACAAAATTACGAATCAAACATACAAACTCGATTTAAAATGCCTAGTCGGTAAGATCCATGACGTTTTTCATGTAAATAAACTTGAAAACTACCTGGACTCACAAGAAGGTCAGCAGAATTATAGTACAGAATGGTTCATTGATGATGAGGATACCTTCAAAACGCTGAAAGACATAATAAACTCCCGACTCAAAAAAGGAGTTTTTGAGTTCGAAGTCTGCTGGAGTGACGGTTCAAAAGACTGGATTGCCAAAGACGAACTCGAATATGACGAAATCGAAATTGAAGCATTTCACATTCGTCACCCAGATAAACTATTCCCAAACAATAAACTCTTAGAAAGAAGTTCAAGATCACGAAACCCTACTTTGCGATATACTGAATAAGTGATCGGGACGATCACTTGAAGGAGGGAGGACTGTTAAGTGACGAAGTGTACATGTAGTAGTCTATTCTGGAGTTAGATAATGATACCCCTGGAGGCCCGGCGTTACAAAGGCATTACGTTACAATTCTTTAATTTCGCTTAGGAAAACACACATGTAAATATCCTCGTAGATATTGCGTTAAACTTTAGCTTTCTTACCATTTCCAAGTTGAGTTCTTGCTTACCATCTCTGTGTCTTAACAGAAATAAGTCAGATCAGTGACAGGAGATTACTAACAATCTTCCTCTCGGATAATATTATCTGATTTTTCTCGTTTAAATTAGATAATTACCGATTTCGTACTAGCTGGCCCGAATTATGGAGGTTCAAGATGCTAATCACGATGCTTCAGAGCAGCAATTCAATTTACGATTACATGTGTATGTAGCACTCAAGCTCAGGCCGAATTCAGATACTTCTGACATTCGAACATCTATCAAATCTTCATCGAAGCATTGCGGGATGCCGACTTGCAGGTTGCGTTCACTTATGAGCAACTAGCACGAAATCGTATGTCCTCGACCAACTCATAGCGTTCACTGCACATCGAGATAGTCTCAAAGCATCATAGCATCTCTGGATAGACCAGGTGATACTTTTCACCAAAGGGAGGTCCTAGGTCTTTCGTGCTTTGGAGGTTTCAAGTTCACAGGGATATGTCGCAGGTATGATAGCTGATCCCGAAGTAATAATTCGCTATCTTAATACCTTACCACTGAGCTTTGAAAATGAAAGATCTTTCGGTTGCCAAAAAATATGTTAAAAGTGGAAGAATGATATCAATCAGTTTTATTCAAGGGAGGTTCCAACACTCAATCGAATTTGATTCGTTTACGTTGATGTTGTCTATTTGAGCTGAATCTGTAGGTGGGAGTGAGAATTAACTGAACGCAGAAGAGTGGCTCCAATCAAAACATTTAAATGACGATGTCATTTCCTTTATAAACAAGAGCTTAAGCCAACGAAGTATAATCTACGACCTCCTAATCACGTATCCAACAAATTCAATCAATGTCGTGACTTTAAATTGATACAACTTCGGCATTTCCAATAAGAAATGCCCGCAAGATTTTACTTCAGGACGCTACTAGATATTCCAATTAGCATTCTTCTACAACACAAAGGAATGCTACAAAATACTACGAAATGCGATTTTTTTTCCGAGAAGAAGGCATCCTAGTTTCCAAAACTCTGGATATCTCATTTGCATCATCAAAATTTGTACTTTGAATTAAGGAAGTTCTCAGTAATCTGGGCTTTAGAAGGAGATACAGATAATTACCGATTAGTTTGCGCTCGAATCTGAGAATAATCGAACAACATCCTTGCATCGAAGAGGAATTACGATTGCCACGGAAAAAATTAGGTAGCAAGTCTCGGCGCGATAAAAACGTTATATTTCTCGTCAGTAGGAAGACCGAAACTAGTGCGAGTAGGATAGCAATATTTGTAGATCTGAAAGGCCTTTAAAGTATAAATACCTGTGATCGACGACGTGTTTTTACTCATGAAATACAGAATCTACATGCAACTTAAGTTGCCCTGGGACTCTACTCGAGCTCTGAAGCCTGTGAAGACTCTTAGAAATCAGATTACACTTCGAAATCACCGAAAGGTCAGAAACAGACTTGATTTATCCCGGCGATCTGACCTGCTTCCATAAAACTATAATTTCTAGTGGCGAAGAGGTTAAAACTCCTGAAAATCTATGGTATCATGAGCATAAAAGCGTGATTTTTTCTAAGACCCCAACAAATCAATGGGTATCAGATATAATCGATATTTAGTGGGTCTACCAGATCTTTAAAACCGGACTCGTTCTTTTGACAAGAAAAAGGATCGTGATCTCAACTTATCCGATGTACAAGAAGCATTGATATAATTTAACTTGCTACTGTACTCATCTTATTTCTGACACTGTTGGACTTCGACCTGTCGTAAGCTGATATTAAGATAACGCGCTCAGATCTATAATATTAGACTATAACAATGCAGCCCCAACAGAGAATAAACTTTCATCTAGTTCAGTCACCTGGCTTAGGGGAAAGAGCGTTGAAAATGACCCATTCCGTTAGATTGGAATGCTAAGCCCCTTAACCTTCTCAACTTAAGATGGATTCTCCCTTTTTGCATTCAACTAATACATCACTCGGGCTTGGAACAAACTCAATCAACCTTTTACATTAAATTTCCAAAGCGGGAGATAGCCCCAAATATAAATACCAGCTCATGATTCAGTGATTGGAAAATATATCTTGCGAAGGGTCTCCATTTCACACTTCGCCTTCAGAAAAGAAAGTAAGGAGGTGTATCTGGCCTTAACACATACAACAATAATTTGAACGCAGAAATAGATCAACTGAAATATCGATGGTCTCGGCAAAGCTCACGTATATCAAAATTAGCGAGTTGCTTTGATGAAAGAGATGGAGATTTTTCAGTTAAAACGCGGGTTAGAATAAGCCCATGGCTTAAGTAATTTAAGTGACGGGTGGCCTCATTTAGATCTTTAGAGGCTCCAAAATACAAAGTTAGACAATTTATCGAATGATTTCTAAGTACAGATATCTATCAATCCTTGCTGTAAGTACAATCTCTACCCCTCTAAACCCACCATTCGCACATATTACGATATAGCCTCGTCTATCTCAGAACCCCAGGAAGACTCGTCAGACAATTATATCTTGAACCTCAACCAAAAAAGATACGAATCCCCACTACTAACAACACCACGACGCGTATATTTTGTACTAAGAACAGCACCAACCCTTTTCTAGTCATACACATCTTTCTATTCTCTATCGACTCCATCACCTCGCGCTCCAAAATCTCCCGCTCGATCGACTCAGCGTCTCATCCATCGCCGAACAAGTCGTCAGATCTCCCTCAACAACTCACGTTGACAGACCCTCTGGCCCCACTTTACTCTCGCTAAGGACTCGGCTTCCGACGTCTCCTATTCCCTATCTACTCGGTACACTTCAGACACACTGGGACGAGTTGAACCATGCTATATCACTCGTTCACGGGTGACTCGACGCCCCTCACGAGCTGCGAGACATGTGAATCGTTGCATCTGAAGGGGAGACTGCTTATTCTGGTCTCTCAGGGGCAGGTAGGACTTGTGATCGATCCAAAGCTTCGGAGGTCGGAAAGTCTCCGTGATAACGAACCGATCCAAAAGGTTCGTCGGCTTTTCTCTGGCCTCTTTACCCCAATGTTCGCTTGTCGGAAGGAGAGAGGGCGTGTCTCTCGGGAGTTTTGACTTGGAGAGGGCGGAGATATTTTTTTTCGACTCTTAGTTTCGAGGGAGATCAGATCTAGTCAATTAGACTGATCTGGTGAGATTAGATGGTATTTCCTAGGATACAAGATGCTTTAATATCCTTTATGTACAGTGACCAGCAAAACTGTTCGAATGTTTTGTAACTTTCGCTTGTAAGCCTCATAAAATTTTATCTGCTTGACCAATTCACAAAATTTTTACATTAATAAAAAATTCCAATTCTGTGGTTTCTTTTGATATAAATTAGATGATGTGAATCGAAAATTTGGTGGAGTAACCGCGATTGAAAGGGCGTTGGTCATTCGAACAGTTTTGCAGGGGGGGTATGGGGAAATTTTTGAACTGGTAATTTAGTACTTTACATGCCCACCTTTCGCCTTAATCACTGCATCTATGCGCCTAGGAAGACTCTCTATCAGCTTCTGACATTCCTCTGCAGGAATCTTTGCCCATTCATCCTGAACTCTGTCCCAAAGCTCCAGGATCCCATTTGGCGGTTGGGGGTAATCCTTGAGTCTTTTCTTGATGTAATTCCAGAGATGCTCGATGGGATTAAGATCAGGGGAGTTTTCTGGCCAAGGGAGAACGGCAAGAGAATGATCTCTGAGGAATTGTCTGGCCTTCTTCGAGGTATGCTTTGGATCATTGTCCTGCATGAAGATAACGGATTCGGGGGTTTTACCGTATTCCACCAGCGTTTGTAGGAGATCCTCCTCCAATATCTCAGTGTATAGATGCTGGTCCATCAACCCATCAATCTTACACATATTTCCCGTCCCCTCCCACAGCATACAGCCCTAGATCATAATATGACCGCCACCAAATTTGAGGGTCTCCTCTACCTCTCTCTCTATCAACCCTCGTCCTCGCCTTTTCCAGGTCCAAGATCTTCCATCTGACTGCAAGCGATTTATCTTCGTCTCGTCTGACCAAACTACACGCTTCCAATCATCTGTAGTCCAGTACTTATGGGCCATAGCAAAGTCAAGACGGTCCTTCTTTTGCTTTGCTGTTAGTTTTGGCTTTTTCTTTTTCACAACAGCTTTTAACCCTGCTTTTTTGAGGGTCCGTCGGACTGTATCAACAGAGATAGAGCAATTTTTCATGTCCCTGATGTTTTGGGCAACTTCGGCAGCGGTATCGGCCTTACCGAATGTTATGGTACGGACGGCATGACGAGTGTCATGCTCGCTGAGCAAACAAGGTCGCCCTCCTAAGTTCACCTGAAGATCTGGACGGTGTCTCTTGCGAATACATGAAACGGTAGAAACTGAGACATTGCATTCTCGAGCTGTTGAACGGATGGAAAGTCCATGGTCAAGGTGGTGAAGAATGACATCAATTTTTGATTGAGATAGAGGCCTCATGATAAAAAAAGATTCGAGTAACAGTAGAAAGTGATTATGTGCTGTAAATGATTACAAACTCAACCTTTTATGAAGACCTACAGTGCTCCTGATGCCTAGTTATACTTTCCCCACATCCCCCCTGCAAAACTGTTCGAATGACCAACGCCCTTTCAATCGCGATTACTCCACCAAATTTTCGATTCACATCATCTAATTTATATCAAAA
Source organism: Podosphaera xanthii (assembly GCA_028751805.1). Lineage (NCBI taxonomy): Eukaryota > Fungi > Ascomycota > Leotiomycetes > Helotiales > Erysiphaceae > Podosphaera > Podosphaera xanthii. Next base: position 1,782,441 of record JAPWIX010000010.1, read on the forward strand.
GAAACCACAGAATTGGAATTTTTTATTAATGTAAAAATTTTGTGAATTGGTCAAGCAGATAAAATTTTATGAGGCTTACAAGCGAAAGTTACAAAACATTCGAACAGTTTTGCTGGTCACTGTATTCGACTCAAAATTTTGAGGATATCCCACTTTTCATGAATATTTATTTTTGATTCAAGGCCCTTGTAATTTTTCAACGTCGTTCGACAATTTGCTCAAATTAAATTTCTTTGAGATGAGTTGTGGAGAGAAGATAATGAGTCTCCTGTGAGCATTAACAAAAAAAAGAAATTCTCCTATCACGATCATTAGGTTTTCCTACGCAAGAATATTTCTCTACAAAGGTTCTGCTTTCAACTTTTAAGTGGTCATTTTCTTCCATATACATAACTGATTCTGAGTAGAGCATTGCCGAATTAGGAAGAGATTTCACCCGAATCAGAAGTTTGTTAGCCCGTTTGAACCATACAGCAATAGGGCAGGAAGCACGGTTGCAGTATTTTGAGGGTCGTAAGGATGTCTGAGAAGATGGGGCTCAGTTTGAAATGCCCGGAAATTGTGGTTTGAAGGCTGTTCGGAGGAGGATTCGTAAATGATTGAGATGGCTATGTGGGCGAGGTTCCAGTACTTGAAGATATGGGCTCTTGTTACTTTATTCCTATTGCCTAAGATGTAACGGACTAACATTTTTGTTGTAAGTCAGGATTAATCAGGCTATTGTTTGCGGTTCTCTTCACTCGAAGAAGCATTTTGTGAATAATATTTGCAGCCTATTTTTTGATTAGATCAATATCAAGCGATATTCATCGACCACAGGTCTATTTCGGGCTCAGTCCAACAGAAAAATGTCATTATTAGCTTCATCAACTATCCAAACGCCTTGGTTCGATAGCATGGCGCGTAGATAAGAGAGTGTTCTTGGATCTGTAAAGTATGTTTTAATCAAGTTTCTATTGGCACAGGACTAAATATTTTGGCGGAAGTGGCCCAAGCTGATGGGGGTTTTTTAATTACTTAAGCGTCGTGCCCGCGCACAGCAGCGTGAAACTATGCAACAAATTTCGGTGAGCCCAGCCTAAAAAAGCTACCCGACGATTCAGTGTCTAGATGACCTAAAATGAATAGAGTGACCTAGGCCTTCCTGCCTAGCATCCCGAGTATTAATTACAAAGTTAAGAGCACCTTCCAGCTAGGTCTCTTTTAGGATACTACTTCTAATGGGAGGGCCTACTACGAGGAGTGGGGGAAGATTTGGCCAGATGCGCAAGCAGCTAGGGGGATGTAGATGGTCTTATTGAATAATGTAATTTGATATCGCAAAAAAATATCTTTATTCTTGTCTATATCAGAGCTCTATATGTACTAACCTACTCTGTTATTCTACAATCACATATTGTGAGAATATACTAATATCAGATGTAACACTACTTGAAACATTATTTGATCAGCGCTCGTGATACCCGAGTACATACTTCAAACTGACAGCGCATAAAGGCATGAGACAATATCGTTAGACTGAAGTCCGATGTACTAACAACTTCCGAAACGTCTAATGTCGTATTTACAACAGGTCTGTATCAGTTATTGGTTGATAGCTTCGCTGAATTTCGACGAAGAAGAGGGTAGTCATCAGCTACTTTCCAAATGCGGCGGTGCCATCTGTAGAGCCCAATGCCCATCGGATTCCAGTCGATAAGTGCCTAGTGCCACCTGGAAGACGAACTCTTTGTCTTTCGAATCGATAGAAAAATAAGTGGTCAGGAAATTTTTTGTCTCCACACGTACAAGTTAGGAGCGCGCTGTCATAATGAAACTTTCAGTAATCTTTTGCGAAATCATCATGCCCAGAGCGAGCAGCGAAGAGAGAACCGAGAGCTCGTCTATTCAGACGAGTGAGTTCGAAAGATTTGTGGGCGTTTGGGCCGATCCCAAGTTTTTTGTATCGTTCAGGGGCGTTCTATGCCCAGTATGTAGCGACAGAGGCTTCGCATTGTTTTCTTATCTGCCTCTTATCTCGAGCAATAGAAGGCGAGATAGTTGGGGTTGAGGCTACACGAGCCGATTTTACCAAAGCGTCGGCAGATTCATTGCCAGTGATGCCCATATAGCCTGGGCACCAGCGAATGTCAACTAACTCTGAGTTAGTCATTTGACTACGCTGCCTATCTTTCCAGGAAAGAGCAAGTTTCCGAAAAATAGCAATACGTGATGAGCTCGTCGCTGTGAGAGGTCCAGAGAGAAGACGTAGAGCAGCCCCTTGATTATGGAGACAGACAGTGATGTTGGTAGCATAATATGCCATACGATTGCGGAGCGGGGCAGACAAGCCCTCGGTTGCTCCGACGACTTCGGGGTCGTATAAATCACCAGAGAGACCTAGGGGAAGGAATCCTCGAAAAGTCTCCTGTGTACAGCCGCGGTAGATAGAATACCCAGCCCCAGCTCACTCATCTATTAGAGCACCGTCTGAGAAGACGAAAATATCTAGCGGCGGGCGAGAAGCGTGCCAGTTTTTACACGCTTGACGACCGGTTGCTCTTCTGACGGCACCGATAGCCGCAAAATTCTTTTCCCGGCTGTTGAACTGAGGGGGGGACTGTGGTATCAGTTGAGAGTTCAGGGAAGATTCTTCGGCGAGTCCAGTACGTGTGGAGAGTGTTCCAACGCCTGCAGAGAGGATGTCGAGGATCTGCTGAAGCGACCCAGACTGCAAGACGGTCATGAATTGTTGTGCTGGCTCGGCTGAGGTGCTGGTATCAGTAATGATAATTGTGCTTGGAAGAGATGGAAGTACATGGAACCTCATTGAAGTCAGCAGAAGCATCGACTCTGTTCTATAGAGAACACAAGTAGATGCTAGAAGATTCCAGAGGTCATGATCAGGAGTAATGGGACTGTGTGCAACTATAATCTTAATGTATATAAGACATATCTTTCTCTCATCATATTATTAGGCAGATTATCAGATCATTCATTATAATACGCATACAGTATTCATTCTATATCTATTCTCACCATCAGTATACACCATCCTCTGTGTATACTGCAACAGATTCAGTAGCCAACATTCTGTCCTCCATAAGCTCATAATTATAACATGAATCCGTTCGAGTCATGTGAGTGCAGGCCCCGAGCCAATCTCACGGAGGGCAGAGACAGGAGTGGTACGGTATACTGAAAGCACCGCACGAGCGGCTTCGTTCATTCTTAATTGAATCCGTGCGATGGAGTCTTTTGACGTTTTCTTTGAGAACTAAGTTTCGGCTCCGTGTATAAGTATAGTAAAGGCCGCTCTTTGTAGGGATTGCCTGAGTAGAAGAAGGCGAATACCACGGGTAGTGAGTGAATGTCTCTTGAGGTGACTCTAAATTTCGAGAGATCTGGAGCAGGCCTTGGTAATGTCGTAGGGGAATTGGAGAGCTCGGTCAAAGAACATCCCAAGCCAGCTAGTAAAATTGTTTGGGATAATTTCGGCTTCTTCTACAAAGAATAGGGCTCTATAGGTGATCCGTGTTTCCTGTGGAAATATTGAAGTTCTGTTTTTGATATTTTGAAGGAATTTCCGTTTTAGCATCCCTGTGCTGGTGTATAATCTAGTTGTTTCTGTAGTATTTCCGAGCAAAAGGTTTGGGAGGGTGCGGAGGCGAAGATGCTAATATCATTGGGGTAGCCCAGGTGGCCTGCTGAGATGTGGGTACGCCATCAATGGCAAAAAGAAATAGAACAGGGGAGATCGGGCCAGGCTGACGGTTGACTAAAGGAGCTCTGGCCTTGCATTTTTCATATCACGTGTTGATGAATGCAGCTAGTACCTTAATAGAAGCATTAGCTGCGTCAAAAGATTGGAATATATGGTGTGCCGGCTCGACTGAGGTAGTAGCATCACCATTGACGGTTATTCTAAAAATTAATGCAGCCGCATGTAACCTCAAGGAAGTCATCAGTAGTGTCGGCCCCATTCTATAGTGGACACAAGTCGATGCTGGAACGTTCCAGAGTATGTGAATATAAATAGGAGAATAGTACACGTGTGGAATCTTCTTATATATGAGGTACTTCTTCCTCTTATCAGGTGGATAAGTCGACATCTTCAGACATAATCTGAGTTCAGTATTTATGTTCAATTCTGACCATTGAGATGCCAAACCTTGTGTAACTGCGGGCAAGCTTTAGTTTCCAACATCCCGTCTTCCATAAGCTCATAATTATGACAGTAAATTCAATATCGCTATTTTTCCTCTTAGCGGTGGAGTATTTTCCATTAAAGGCTGCGGCTGAAATTATTTAGAGTCATCGCTGCCTTTGTTGTCCATTTTGCTGCTAGCGTTTACAAGTTATGAAGACCTACTTGAGAAGGATCCAAGGTATTTCCAGACAGCTTTTCGAAGAGATTTAGTAAAATTGATAAGTTGTTCTTAGATTCCTGTCGTCATTTGTCAGAACGTATGTTACTTGAAGTCACGAGGTTACCTAGTAACCTGATTTAAGGGAAGATAGATGTAAAGAGAGAGGATGATAATGGTGTTAGACAAGTAGGGATGAGAAGAGATGGATATAAATGAATATAGACGATAAAATGCGATAATGATGATCTAGTAAAGATGGAGATCTGTATTTCCTTCCCCTCAAATGTGTGGTCATATATATACATGATAAAGGATCACTAATTACAACTGTCAACCTAATTCAATTCTTAGATTTGTACAGTGTTGTACTCAGCTACTTCGTGCCGTGATGTTTGTATGGTAATGTCAGAGATGTTTGTAGCTGTTGTTGTTAACCATGACGTGGTTGGTCTGAAAGATGATGCTATGCTTCATGGGTAGATTTGGCACAGTGGGTCCAAATCAGGGGCATTTAGTGGGATCGTTAGTCCTAGTTGAGAAAGGCGTGCCCCGCTTTAATGAAACGGCAAGGATAATTTGTATGGTGGTTTTACCATACGGTTGATTTTGCACATTTAAGCGAGCTCCTAGAACTTAGCCTCTTTTGAACATTTTGATTATCTAACTACAAAATCTACAAATATGGCAGAAAGAATCTGGAGACTAATACTTAGTTGGGCCTCCGTCGGCGTCGATTACGGCCTGACATCTGTCATGCGTGCTTTCGATGAGATCTGCAAGTTCATGTGTACACACAGAATCCCACGCCTCCTTCACGATCGCACGAATTTGATCTGTCGACCGCCGCTTACCCCCATTCAAATCCGGATACTTGTATTCGATCTTATCTTTCATGATTTTCCAGACGTGTTCTATGGGGTTGAGGTCGGGCGAATAAGCGGGCCAATCAATAGGAGTGATTGACCTCTTCTCGAACTCTTCCATCGTCCTCGCGGCAACGTGGGGAGGAGCGTTGTCCTGTATGACAGAAAACCCGAGTCTAAATCTAGTCATACCGTCTGAAGGAGGTACTATCCTTTTAGAATAGCTTAAGGAAGTGATATTCCTCCAATCCTCCTCCCAAAACTGAGAGTGGCCTTTACCAGACCCCGCAAAGGACGCCCAAAACTTCCAACTAATCTTCTTCTTGATTGTCCCAACAATACAATTAATGTCATGTTCCTCCCCTGGCTTGATAAAGTTTTTAGTTTTGGTGAGTTATCCAGGCTGGACAGTAAGATACTAACCTTTCTGGTAACCCAGCGTCTCGAATGATGGCCATCTGTTACCCAAGTTTCATCTGACCAAAGGATAGACATCCACTGCTCAAGGGTCCAATCGATGCGGGCTTCTGCCCATTCTCTTCGCTTCCTTCTAATCTCAGGAGATGTAGCAGGCTTACTCAACGCTGTGTAGCGCTTAAAACCCCTTTTCTCAAGTTCACTCTTTATCACTCTCTCACTCAAGTCCAAGTGCTTGAACGGTCTATTTGCAAGTTCAAAGTAGGTCATTTGTCGGTTTTCAGGAGATCCTTTGATAAATTCCTCAATCTTATCGACATCTTCGGATGAAAGCGATAGACTTCGACCACGAGCTTTCTTGGGCGTCACTGATCCGTGGCGAAGAGAGTAACCAACTTGCTTTCGCGAAATTTTGAGTTGGGCTGCAATTTTTGATTGATTTATGCCAGCGTCGTGAAGCGCTTTAATCTATGCTAATTTAATATCTCTGTATCATTCTCTTACCTAAATACTAACCTTTATGCACTGATCTCTGCTTAAACATTTGGGTCAGGGCGTGGAAGGGGGTATTTGAGGTTGATCCATCTATTTTTATAAAAAATCAAGTAGCAGATCCAAGATTTAATTAGATATGGTGGAAGCGTATGCATTTATTGGGAGAAATAACTTGTGTTTAAAAGTGTGTAATTTTCTAACCAAGAAATATTGTGGTTGAATAATTTTGTAGATTGGGTAAGATATATATTTTGGGCTTTTTTCATTGTTATTTTCATCAGGGGAAAACTTCCTCTATTTATACATGAAGCCATTAACTAGTCCCAAAATAACTTAGTTTCTAATCCCTCTAAAATGTTCTAAGATATTTTGACTAAGAGAGAAAACTCTTTGACATAGGTGTTGAGATGGTCTGTGCTGTATTAATTTAGAACCCATGCACAGACTAGTGCTAATACTTCTTGTACTTTTGAATTGAATTCATTTAACCCGATCAGGCACCCTGTTGGGCCCATGCAGGTGACTATAACTCTCTTATTTACATAGGAGGAAACCTTTCAGTGAAAACCCCCTAACCTACCTGGTAAATTTCTGCCGTTTTCATGCTTACCTTCAGGAAGTGCGATGTACCGTTCTGTCCAGTACGGATATCCTCACGTCAAACTCCTACCCCTCGCCTCATTTTTTCTCCTCTCGCTCCTTCATCTGTCTTTCCACTTCCCCAACCAATCGAAATTGCTCTAACCATCCCTGGTCTAAGATCCACTGCGTTATTCTTCCTAAGTCTTCCGGGTTGTTCATCATTTCTTCGAATGATCGGCTCTTGGACTTTCTCCATACCTCCGCCCTTCCTTTGGCCCATAGGGGGCAGGCCATGATCGCATGTTTGACATTTTGCGAATGATATCCGCACGGGCAGTTTGGGCTATCAACTCCAGGGACTTTTCTTCGGTGCAGATAAGAATTGAGCCCGATGTGCTCGCTTCTTATCTGCATGGCAATGCTGCTCTGGGCCCTCTTCAGGCTTTGGTGAATGTGAATTGGGGTTCCCTTGAGGCTTAATTTTTCCTTTCCTGATTTGTCTGTGTAAATTTTGGCTGCATTCCAGACTTCGGGATCGGCTGTGGGTCTTTTCCTTAGGTTCACATTTCGACTTTGGTGTGGCCAGGAGTTTTTCCACTCTCGGAATGCCGCGATCTTTCCCAGCTCTTTCTGTCCCTTGATGGACACTTCTCCGCAGCAGATCCTAGACCACTCCTCTCTATCCCTTTCCTTGGATAGAGACCCTCGACTGCTTTTTCCTCCCGCCTGTTGCCTGATCATCCGGCAGGTCTTTTCTATGGCCACTTGGACCGGTAAGTTGCGAGTGAGCCCGGCGTGCTGCACCCTTCTATTCTTTAAATAGATCTCCATCGGTAAGATGGAGGTCTCATGTTCCAACACTCTCGTGCTGGAGGACTTGTATGCTCCTGTGATTCTGAGTAAGCATTTTCTCTGAATTGACTTCAGAGGTTTCACTATCCTTTCAGGTATTTTACCCGCTGGCCCGGCCTTGGCCCATATCGAGGACCCATACGTGAGGGCCGGTCTCACTAGCGTGCTGTACAACAGCTTAGTCTTCATGAATGTGGCACCCCAAGTCGATTGTGCCAGACTACTCATAGCCTGTACTTGGGTGTGCGATTTCTCCTGCACCCTTTTGATGTGAGAACCCCAATTGAGCTTGGGGTCGAAATAGATTCCCAGGACCCGGAGAGAAGGCTGTGGTCCGGTAACGTTCCCTTGTATATTAACCGTCGCTTCGAGGTTGTATCTTTTCTTCCTTGCTCGTGTGAAGTGCATGAGCTGGTACTTCTCCGGCGCAAACTTCACCCCATGGGTTTTTGCCCATGTCTCACAGATCGCATGTTGTTCTTCGAGCTTTCTGCAGTTTTCTTCTGTTGTATTTGACCATGTTAATATATTCGTGTCGTCCACGAATCCTACGGCTGCAGTAGATCGACTCTGTAGCGTTGGCAAGAGCGTGCTAACAAAAAACAGGAAAAGAACAGGAGATAGAGATGACCCTTGAGGTATGCCTGTGTTAGTAGGAATTTGGTTGCCTTTGAATGCTCCAAGAACTATCGAAGTCGTTCTTTCTTCTAGGAACGATTCGACAAACCGGCTAATCCACCTTGGGATTCCCTTTTCTCTTAGGTTGTGAATAAGTCTTGCGTGCGAGACGTTGTCAAATGCTCCAGAGATATCAAGGCTGAGTAGTGACGCGACCTGCTTTTTATCTTTTCCCCATATGGTGTGAATCTGTTCTGTTAGGAGCTCGACTGCCGAGATCGTAGACCTCTTAGGCCGAGCCCCCATCTGCTCTTCGGGAAGAAGGTTAAAATCTTCGGCAGCTTTGGAGATACGGTTAGCCACTAGCTTCTCGAGAAGTTTACCCATCGTATTTAGAAGTGCTATCGGTCGATATGATTTTGGGGTGTCATATCTCGGCTTCTGTGGTTTCCTAAGAACGATTGTTATTGATTCTTTAAACCCTTTTGGGTGGTACCCGAGAGAGAGGCAAGCGTTGAACAGCTCTGCAAGGTCTTTGCTGAGAGTTACTTTGCATTCCTTGAGAAGTCGATTTGGAATCCCGTCTGGACCCGGAGCTTTGTCGCTAGGTAGCCTTCCGAGAGTCTCTTCCACTTCCGAGTGAGAAATACGGCTGGATATACTATTTAGCTCTTCGGGGTAGGACGTTCCTGCGATATCTTTGGTATCTGCAGCGACGGGTTGAGGGAAGAGTACTTCTTGTACTATTAATTTTAATAATATTGATCTGCATTATAAGTTTGCCGATCTTAGTCTTGTTAACTCTTGTGGTAGTAATTTATTTATTTATACCCAATTTATTTAATTGTATAATTTGTATATATATGTATAATTTGTGTATAAAGATAATTAATGTATAATTTATATGTATGTATAATTTATGTTTATATTCTATATTTGTGTTATTTGTGTATATGTATACTCTATAGTACAACAGTGATTATTGTATTTTATGTTGATTTATATTCTTGAGTGTTATTCTTATTGTAGCTCCGTTTATAATTATTTTCGGCTAACATTATTTTATATTCTTACAAGATCCCTCTACAGACAGTCATCGGAAATCAAACGGTTATTGATAGCATTTGATAATTACATCGAGTCCGAAAGCTCCTGGTACTTCACAATGGTCGATTAAAGCTTGATAGGTAATTATAAAGGAGCCACTGTCTGTACAACAAGAATGATGGAATGAGAAAAATTGTAGGTCTTCCAGAAGCAATCAGTTTTAGATCTCTTGAACTAAGAGCAATTAGTGGGCGTATTGCGCACAATAATCTTCTTTCAATAGATATCTCTGATTTACATCTGTATGCGTCATTTCATCTTCGCTTTAACTACACATATAAAGTTGGTCAGTGTTGTCATTTTGAAAATGTAAATTAAAGGCGACACAGTTGTTGTATCGGGTCGGATGATGGTATGTTACACCGTCATGGGTACACTCTCGTATTGATTCTGGACAGTTTGGACACATGGCCCACTTAAAGCATGATATTTATTTATTTATTTGATTGATTGATATTTCATTTTTTCCTAATAAGGTGCCTAAGGCCCATATAGGTGTCTATGAGTCTGCTATTGTACACAGAGGGAAAACCTTTCGGTGAAAAACCCTCAAATCTTTATGTGAATACTGGTCGTATGATGTTAAATCCTTCAGGAAGTGCATACACTGTACTAGCCAGTGCGGGTTCCGTCTTATCCTTCTCCCATCCTCCTCTCCTCCATCACTGCCTCCACCGTTCGCGTTAGTCGAAATTGCTCTATCCATCCTTCCTGTTGTATCCACCGCGTTATTCGTCCAACATCTTCTGGGTTGTCCATCATTGCTTCAAACGACCGATTGTGCGCTTGTCGTAACACTCCTCCTCTTCCCTGCGCCCAATGAGGACACACCATGACCATATGTTTGGCGTTTTGAGACGGATACCCACATTGGCATCTCGGGTCTTCAACTCCGGGGACTTTTCTTCGGTGCAGATAAGCGTTGAGCCCGATGTGCTCGCTTCTTATCTGTGTGGCAATACTACTTTGGGCCCTCTTCAGGTTCTGGTGGATGGCAGATGGAGTTCCCTTCAAGTTCATTCGTAGTCTACCCGTCTTTTGGTCTATGGTTATGTTGGCTGCTTTCCACGTTTCTGGGTCCGCAGGTGCACGGTGGCGCAAGTGCTGCTTTGGCGTGTGATTCCTCCACAATATTTCCCACTGCTGAAATGCCGCAATATTCAGCATCTCTTTCTGTCTTCTTTTGTCGTTTTCGTTTCCGCAAATTTCCTTCCACTCCGCCAAGTCACCTCGTTTGAGCCTACTCCGGATATTCTCTCTTCCGCAAGCGGACAGCTGTATCCTCTCCAACGCCGATTCTACTGCTTCTTTGGCCGGTTGCTTCTCACTAAATCCGGCGTACTGGATCTTCTTTTGCTTCAGGTAGAGCTCGATGGCCAAAACCGAGGTTTCGTGCTCCAGCACCCTGCAACTGGTCGAGTTATATGCACCTGTGATTAGCTTCAGACATTTTCTTTGGATACTTCTTAGGGGTTTCACTATCCTTTCAGGGAGACTGCCTTTCGGTCCGGCTTCGGCCCAGATCGCGGCCCCATACATGAGCGCCGGTCTTACTAGTGAGCTATACAGCATTTTTGCCTTCATAAAATTTGCCCCCCATGTAGACTGGACGAGCCTGTTCATAACTTGTAGCTGTACTGCTGACTTCAGATGAACACTGTTGACGTGTGAATTCCAGTTGAGCTTGGGGTCGAATAGGATGCCAAGGATGCGGAGGGAAGCTTGAGGTTTCTTTACATGTGTTTGGATGGTCATTGTTGCGGTGAGGTTATGCCTTTTCCTAGCTCGGGAAAAGTGCATCATCTGATATTTCTCCGGAGCGAATTTAACCCCATGGCTTTTGGCCCAGACCATACATTTGTCGTGTAGCTGTTCCAGATGGCGGTAGTTGTCTTTAGTTGTGTCTGACCATGTTAGTATGTTAGTATCATCTACAAACCCCACTGCTGAGGATGACGCTGTTTGTAGTATCGGGAGCAGTGTGCTCGCGAAAAACAGAAAAAGGATGGGGGAGAGAGGGGAGCCTTGGGGGATTCCGGTTTTGGTGTTGATTTTCTCTCCGCGGAACGATCCCAGCACCACCGAAGTCGTTCGTTTTTCCAAGAATGATTCTGTAAAGTTAGTGATCCATTGCGGTAATCCTTTCATTCTCATGTTGTGTATGAGTCGTGCATGGGACACGTTGTCGAATGCGCCGGAGATATCGAGGCTCAGGATTGATGCCACTCGTTTCTTGTCATTCCCCCAAATGGCGTGAATCTGCTCTGTCAACAGCCCAACCGCCGAGATTGTGGACCTTTTAGGACGTGCCCCCATCTGTTCATCTGGCAGGAGGCGATACCGTTCGGTTGCCGTGGAGATCCGGTTGGCCACGAGCTTCTCGAGAAGCTTACCGATGGTGTTTAAAAGTGCGATTGGTCGGTAAGACTTTGGGGTGTCATAGGTTGGTTTCTGCGGCTTTCGGAGCACGAAAGTCAATGATTCTTTGTAGCTTGTCGGATGATAGCCTATGGAGAGACAGCCATTGAATAAGTCCGTGAGGGCCTTGGCTAGCGTCTTTCGACAGTTCTTCAACATCCAATTCGGAATCCTGTCGGGGCCTGGCGCTTTTTCGTTGGCTAGTTTCCCCAAGGTTACTTCGACTTCGAGCTCGGTGACCGTGGTTGGGATGGTGTCAATTTCAGTTGGATAGGTTGTGCCGTCGATGTCCCGGATGTCGGCTTGGACGGGTGTGGGGAAGAAATGGTCTGCCATTATCTTTGCTTTGTCTACATCATTAGTATGGATGATGTCTGCAACATCTTTGATGTCGGGGAATTGAGGGTGCCTGCTTCGTTCTTCCGAGGTTTTCTTGGCCCACTTTATCAGCTTCCACAGTTTCGATGGGTCGTTTGTTGCCTCCGAGACCACCGCTCTCCATCCGATATTCTTGGCTGTCCTAATTTGGCTCTTCTTTCGATTCATGGCTTTTTGGTATTCAATCCAGCTTTCTTCGCATCGATACTTCGTCCACTTCCGCCGTGCCTTCCGTGCTTCTTTTACTGCCTCTGAGCACTCTTTTGTCCAGTACGGTTTGGCGTATGGGGACGGTCTGGACTTCGGGATGGTTTCCTCCATCGTTTCGTAAATGGCGCGGGTGATTGCGGTGGCCTGTTTGTCGATGGTGTCGTGGCTGTCTGTTTGGGTCTTACCAATCCCTAATTGTCGTAACTTAACTGCCAGTTTCGCGTTCGTTTTCTCCCAATCGGCACTTTTCCACTGGTAACGAGGTTGTCTTGCTACGTCTTCTTCTGCCTTCAAGTCAAGCTTTGTACCAATGGGAACATGATCTGATGATGCTTCCAACTCGTCCACTGGTCGACACTCTAAAATCGAGCCCTCCAGTTCTTTTGATACAAAGGTAAGGTCCAGTGTGCTTTATTTATTTATTTATTTATTTATTTATTTATTTATTTATTTATTTATTTATTTATTTATTTATTTATTTATTTATTTATTTATTTATTTATTTATTTATTTATTTATTTATTTATTTATTTATTTATTTATTTATTTATTTATTTATTTATTTATTTATTTATTTATTTATTTGTTATTTATTTATTTATTTATTTATTTATTTATTTATTTGTTATTTATTTATTTGTTGTTTATTTATTTATTTATTTATTTATTTATTTATTTATTTATTTATTTATTTATTTATTTATTTATTTATTTATTTATTTGTTTATTTATTTATTTATTTATTTATTTATTTGTTTATTTGTTTATTTATTTATTTGTTTATTTATTTATTTATTTGTTTATTTATTTATTTATTTATTTATTTATTTGTTTATTTATTTATTTATTTATTTATTTATTTATTTATTTATTTATTTATTTATTTATTTATTTATTTATTTATTTGTTTATTTATTTGTTTGTTTATTTATTTATTTATTTATTTATTTATTTATTTATTTATTTATTTATTTATTTATTTATTTGTTTATTTATTTATTTATTTATTTATTTATTTATTTATTTATTTGTTGTTTATTTATTTATTTATTTATTTATTTATTTATTTATTTATTTATTTATTTATTTATTTATTTATTTATTTATTTATTTATTTATTTATTTGTTATTTATTTATTTATTTATTTATTTATTTATTTATTTATTTATTTGTTTATTTATTTATTTATTTATTTATTTATTTATTTATTTATTTATTTATTTATTTATTTATTTATTTATTTATTTATTTATTTATTTATTTATTTATTTATTTATTTATTTATTTATTTATTTATTTATTTATTTATTTATTTATTTATTTATTTATTTATTTATTTATTTATTTATTTATTTATTTATTTATTTATTTATTTATTTATTTATTTATTTATTTATTTATTTATTTATTTATTTATTTATTTATTTATTTATTTATTTATACTATTTAAGGTCCTAGGCATACGCCCTAATGTCCACTTTGGGTCCAGGACCGGCGGAGCCGGTAAGGATCATGGCCTCAGACATGCCCTACTCGTTCACGCCCGCTATTTACATAAAATGTATGATCAAAAAACGTAACAACAACAGCAACAAAAAAAAAAAAAAATGAACAACTAAAATTATAAAAATAAAACAAAAATGAAAAGGAAAAGGAAATATTAAAGAAAGTAACAAATAATAGGGTTATCTCAGCATTTCTCACACCAAGTTCTAACCCGCCATCCCATATGTTGGCCTTTTATCATATACCCTCCTCGCGTCCAGCTGAGGATAAGTGAGTCGGATGGTCATTGAAGCAACCTGTAACCTTTGCAAATTCGGAGAATTTCTTCAAGCAATTATGCCCTAAGAGCTGCTTTCTAAAGTTATCGATGGTCAAACCATTTCGAAGTTTGCGCACTTGATTTGCGTATCTTCGGCATGTTATAAAATGTGTCGGAGTAGTCTCCTGTCCACAGATGCATTCGAGTTCGGCGTCTACGTGTTTTAAGTGGCGGTGGTATGCCGCAAAGTCACCATGCCCAGTTCTGGCAGCTATCAATCTATGAAGCAGCCGGCGAGATAGTGTAAGTTCGGGTGGCTTTCTCCGTCGCATTTTCAAATCTAGGTCTTGGTACCTCGGAGGGCAAACGTCGGACCACCATTTTTCCACCAACTGTTGGCGATGCTGCTGCATAATTCGACGTAAATATGCTAAGCAAAAGTAGTTTGGTTGAGTTTGTCTATCAGGCAAATCTCTTAGAGCAGTACGCGCTTCCGCGTCTGCTTCTTCGTTCCCAGTGATCTTAGAGTGACCTGGCACCCATCTAAACTTTAAAGCATGGTAAATCTTATGAGTATTCCGTAAGACTCTCAGATCATTACCTCTTGCGGTAACACTGTAGTCGTTGAGTAATGATTACAGGGGTCAATGGTAGATGAAGTCTTCGCTTAATCGACATGGGTTGGCGTTCAGGTGTGCTGTCAGGCTTAAACAGCAGGCGGTGAAGGCACGGTGAAGTCCCTAAAACAGGGCATCCCAGTACTATTATACAATTTTCTGTGCCAAGTTTCATTTCCTCCAAAGTATCAAATTGACTCGTGTCTAACAAATCCAGTTCTGTTCATATTCGCTGACCTCAATTTTCACAAGACATCTGGATCAATATTTTCGATCATTACACAAACTTTACCAAATCTTTAGTATGATATAGAAAATACAATAAGCTTCATTCGCTCAATACAATTTTGTAATTTTCAATCAGACAGATAAATGTACCTCATTGCTAACAAAAACCTTAGCAAAATAAATACTCAAATCACTCCACCCGTTAGCAGACGTGCGCTCTATCTTACTCGAGATCAAACATTGCAGATGATTACAGGAATTCAGCTATAAGAAAAATTTCCCCATAAACTAAGTACATTTAGATACTCACACTTCACAGAGCCGGACTCTCTAATAGAGAAATAGCAGATCAACTTGAAGTCAAAATCCTTCAAGTTCGGAATACGGTCAGATCTGGTCGTTCCTCTCCCCAACCTCGGACAGGACGTCCAGAACTCTTAAGGTCAGCCCAAGTTGATGAGCTGGAAGTGTTTGTTTGCTCTTCGCGGGAAACTAGGCAATTATCGTTGCTTGAACTGGCTCTCTACTTTCGTCGTTGGAGTTCTGGAGAATACGCTATTCGGATTGCGCTCAGAAAATGAGGTTATGAGCTGCGAATTTCACGTAGCTCTCCCCCGCTTTCTGAAAATCATCGTGCGGTCCAAATATGGTGGAGCGAACGGCATCTGCATTGACGTCATGAGTGGCCACGAGTTCTTTGGAGTGACGAGATATTTATAAACGATAGCCGAATAATGTCTGGATACGTTACCTGAAAGGCTAGTCTAATCTTATTCATTTTCAAAAATATCTCGAACTCTAATATCGTCAAAAGAGGGGCCAAGACTTTGATGACATTTGTTTTATCGATCGTTACAAGAAGGACAACTCTTGGATGTTCTGGGGAAGCTTCACGGGAATCGAACGAGGTCATTGTATCTTTTGGGAGCGGGAGTGGGGAAGTATGACCTCTGAAGGATATAGTGAAAATATCTTCTCAAGGACAGGTAATTGGATCAGAGAAAAGAGAGAAAAGACGGGCCACGATTATATCTTTATGCACGACAACGTCTCTGCTCGAAAAGAACGTCCGGCAAGGGAGCTTCTCGATGCCAATGGAGTTGAATGTATGCCCTGGCCTGCTAACTCTCCTGACTTAAATCCGATCGAGAATGTATGGAGTATGATGAAATATTACAAACAAGAACGATACCCGGAGTTTGAGCGGACGAGACAGCGGAACAGGGCGGAGATTCGACCCATTGTGCTAGAGACATGGTGCCATAGTACAACAGAGCAAAATCTCACACAACTGATTGGGAGTATGGATAGAAGACGCGAGGAAGTATTGAATGCAAATGAGGGCCCTATTTCATATTATACTTAAAAATCTGTATCAACAGCAAACTTGAATTGCAAGTTTTAATATGACGTATGAACTCGATTTTTTAGGCTTAGTGCGAAACAAAGTGGGGAGAGACAGGCGACTTCACTTTTGTCGACCTCAACTTCTCTTACCTTATTTTTGAACAGAGTTTTAAGCTTTACCATATTCGGCCTCGCTTAATCGTAATGGTCACGATAGATTACTATGTTTGGGTAAATATTGGCAAAAAACCCCTGTAAATGACAGGCGACTTCACTTAACCTTGACCACCTGTACATTAAGATGGCCACTGGGGGTTCACGCATTAACCTGCGTTGGGTATTCACGGAAGAAGCTAAATTGCATAAGGAATAACTTCATTTTAACTTTTGTAAATGAAATCTGAATACAAATGTTCCTAACGTCGAAACAGAGTTGTTCTAGGAACAATTATTATCTTCTATAAATGACTGCGCAGGCCAGTAAGGCGCCGAGTCAGGGTAATGAAATCAAATTAAATAATTATACAGAAAAATCAATTAATTAGAAATACTTCTTCCCGTATGCGGAAAAGCGATAATATTCCCGTACGGGGTCGGAGAGTGATGTGACTGTAAGAGGTAATGATTAGCATTTTACTTCGAATGTAAGTAAACAAATCCCAGTCCTCAGTGCAAAGAGCGCATCTCATGATCTCGAGAGTTGATTGAGGTAGAACCGAGATTCAATTATCTTCGAAATTAACGAAGTCTTTGAATATATGATTACAAGATTTGTAGATTATGGTTAGATATTCTCTAACACCATCTAATCGGCCCTGAAGTGGCGTTTTAGAATCTTGATACACGGCGCGCTTCACACGACGTGACTCAGATCATCACAACAGGCAGAATTTTGCTCGTAATGATCCAATTCCATTATCAAATAAAGCAAAATAAATTGTCTATCAAGTCTTTTTGAACTATCGGTACTCTAAAGGAAACTGAAGGCTAGTTCCAGTGATATGTTAGACGAAAACCTCCCAACGTTCTTTATAAAGCCTCCTAGCACAGACAATCCATTCTCGAATCTCATTCTTCTGAGAGAAGATGGCTCCGAACTACAGCCCAAATATGCTTTCCATCGACCCAATCCCAAAACTCAGGATGTAAAGGACTGTTATGCTATTGCGCTTTACGATTCTTACAATACTGATATTCTCTACGCTGAGGTCCTGGTCCCACCAGAGTGGACACAATCTACATTAAACACTGCAGAAACTCATTCTCTAAATCTAGTGCCCACAGTACCAAGCAGCTTTACTATTCAACTATAC